>CM057387.1:45761792-46444292 GCA_030015415.1 Cynopterus sphinx
GAAAGTCTGATTTCCTTTTGCAAAGAATATATGATTTGGTAATAGAAATAAAACAAACCCATACAAAATGATTAGGTAACACTGAAATGTTAACCCATGAGATAGAGATTCAGAGTTCTATAAGACAAGAAAAATGAGTTTGAACTAGAATAGTCAAAGGGTAAATAGGGTTTAGGCCTAATGACAATAGCTCATTTATATTATGCAGCACTTTGCTGTTTTCTAAGTACTTTCAGATGTTTTCTCTTAACTCTTAAAACTACCGTGAGATGAACAGAGTTTAACATGTTCTCTTTTTTATGGAAGAGCTGGAGATCATATAACTGGAAAGTTGTGGAATAGGATCAGAACTTAGGTCCTCTGTCCCTTAATTTTCCAAGTAGGAGGGGAAGGACTGCATGAGAAGAACCTGTCAGGAGTGAAGATGGGGCTAGGTGGCTCGGATGTAGTACAGGGAGAACATAATAATATAAGACCAGAAAATTAAACTGGATAGGTCAGGCAGAGCTTGATGATAGCAAAATCACACATGAGCATGTGTGCGTGCACACGCGCACCCACACACACACACACACACACACAACACACACACACACGCATGTACAAGCCAGTCTCTTTGTAATGAGGAAAGGCAGCTTAATGGTGTAGAGCCCATATTTAGGTGTCAGGCTCACAGGAGTTCTAACTCCAGCATTACTGTGTGATCTCATGCACGCAATAATAGTCCTGCATCTGAAAAATGACCAACACTGTTCAGCAGAATAGCTTCATATTCTTTTCCTTAAAGAGGGCTCCCTAATTGTATGAACTTCAGGCCCCAGGGAATCTGGGTCTTTCTCTGTACTCCATAATATTAGCTACTCTTATTTTGTAACATGTAATATGTAACATGAAATTTGTCACTCTGGATGGAGTCACAAGGGTGACAAGGTAGGAAATAACAGAGTCCGCATTCTAAATACCCACATCTCCAAACACCAAGAACATTAGCAGGTAGTGACAGCAATAATAAATACTTGTAGACATGGCCAGATCTTTACCAGAATTTTGAAAAGTTCAATCTGTCAATGTTTAAATGCATTTAAAGGGGAAAAAAGTTCTAAAATTTTAGGTGTCAAGTTCCTCCTGAATTGAGACAATTTTTGCCATGTGCTCAGTCCCCTCTAGGCTTCCCAGATCTATTTAAGAGGCAGTAACCAGAGTGCCACCTTTCAAACTGATTTGGTGAATTTTTTTCTACACAGAGATCAATCAGCCATTTGACTGAAATTAGAGCCAAACATCCTCAAGATATAATTTTATTCATTGCAATGATAATTATTTAACAGAAGTTAGCTATTCTGAAGGTCCAGGCTCAATGCTTTACACACAAAACTTTATAATAATAATATGAGCTGGGTACTAGTTCAATTCCTTTTTACTTGTCAAGAAACTGAGAGGCTAAGATCCTTGAACAGGTCACACAGCAACCAAGTGGTGGAGCTTGGATATGAGCTTGCACTCTGAGATCCACACTGCTCTACCTCTCTTGAGTCAGATAGAATCATAGGCCATGAGAGCCGAAGGCAACAGCCAGCACTCACATAACCCAATTTTAGACTTTATATAAAATTGCAGATAGTGGCAGAACCAGAAAATCACAGCAGAAAAAAAAAGGTCCTGTCTACCCTCTCAGATGCAATAATCTTTGAAATTCTTCTATCACCTCTATTCTCACAGTCTAGGAGAAGCCCTCCTCACCAAACACCTGTACCTCTCAGAATGACAAGTGCTGAGCATCATCTTGTAATATTGACAGGAAAGCCAGTGCTCAATCTCCTTACCCAAACTGACCAAAAGAATATTTGTCGAGCCCCTACCTCTTTTCAGGGATAGGTGAGCTGAGGGTAAGAAGTGTTTGTTTATGTAGATTTTGCTTTAGAACAGCTATAGTCAGGGTGGCAGTTGACTGGTGAGTAGGTCAAAATAATACTAAAACGCTCTTTATTTGAGGTCATGGCAATTGCTTAATTACATACCGTATTATGTTAGGGCATTGCTGGAGCTTCCAGCCTCCTATAACTCATTGAACCTCGAGCTTTGTTTCTCTGGGCATGACCTGCAGAACCTTGCCACTGATTGAGTAGTTTCCATGTAGACTCCAGGTCCTCTGGCCTTGACAATTGGGTGACCTGGCAAACAGAGATTAGGAGAACAGCACTCCAAATTAATGTGGGAATCAAAAAAGCTTTGGTTTGGTGGTAATGTCTCTCCCTGTCTGAAAAACATCTCTTTATTTTCTTTCTAAACAAACAAAACAAATGCTTTCTTCTGTGTTCCTTGGTCACTCAACAAGGAAAAAGGAACTATTTCTATTTTTATCATTTGGTATTTATTTAATGTACAGAGCTAGAGTCCAAAGCCTGTGAAAAATCCTGTACATAAACTAGAAATTCTGGCTTCTTAATGAATCTGTTCATGTAATTTTATTTTGGGATATGTAGGTTTCCTTTTCACTGATTGTCAAGAGAATGTTTAGTATTACTATTTAGTATTATTTTTGTTTGTTTAGGTTTTTGTTTTTGTTTCATTTTTGTCTTTAAAAGAACTGCAAAGTTGTGTTACAGCAGCAAGCCTAAGGTAAATTTTTATATTTCTCTGTTTCCTTTCTTATTTTAGAAAAGAAAATGTGCTAAGGGAAAACTGAGTATAAGAACTTTAAATAAAAATGCATTAGTAGGGTTAGGTGGTTTTGAACAATGTTGTCAAGTACAGCGGTAGGAAAAGAAAATACATAAAAAAAGCATCACTTCAGAAATGTTTAATTGTAAAGTTAATCTTCAACTTTTTAATCTACCTTCTCTAGAATGTTCACCAACAGTGCTGTGTGAAAATCCTTTATATTTGTTTGTATTCATGAATGAAGAATAAAAGAAGAATTAAAAACAATAGGAAAACATTAGAACATCATCAAATTATATATTTAGGATATACTAAAGCATTACTTTATTATAAATTAACCTAATGGCTGAACGAGTAGTTGAGATTTTTTTAAGTGAGAAGTACACAGTTTAGATCAAAAGTAAATTAGAAAACCTAATGTCATAGAGACAGTATGCTATGAAGAATAAAATTCCTCCAAATGATAAAATTATGAGCAATATAGTTTTAGAAACAGCACTGGTCTAGGAGCGAAATGACTCTGGTTCTATGTCTATTTCTACCACCAAATCAATATGCAGCTTTGGCCTTGAACTGTCTATACCTGAGTTTTCTCATCTGTAAAAGAAGCAGCTCAACTAGATGATCTCTAACGCCACGCATAGAAACATGAATATATTGTCATTTGCATTTTTATCAAATGGCAGTTTACTCTTCTTCTATTTAAACCTTTAATTTGAGAGTATGTCTAATCAGGGTACAAAAATATATGTTAGCCACTTCTTTCTCCAATCACATTTTTTATAATCTCAGAAAACATTCCATTTTCTGGTTTTGGCAAACCACCGAGATCATCAAATGCTACAGATATTAGAAACTTCCCCTATAGGTATAAGAGATTTGCATCTCTTTTAACCCCCTTAAGATCCATTTATACTACAAACCATCTTGTTCATCTTAATGTTCCAACATCCCTTTCAAAAAAAAATGTTTTTAAGCTAGTAGGAAAGTTACTGCTCTCTGAGGCTAAGGGTGACAGGTACCATCATTCAGCCACAAAGTTCTTGCTTGTTATAGGAGCTGAAAACAGTTTGTATACACATCCTTGCTTGAAGGATTTCTGCTGGTTCAACTTTCCTCTCATCAAGACTTAATCTGTTCAACATTCCTTTACCCTACCTAGACTCTTATGCCAGGTTTAGCTCCCCACAAGATTCACAATATGGCACTTCCTCCCACCATATATGCCTCTTTCTATTTTGCTCCTACAAAATGCCATAACTAGCAGCCAAATTGGCAAAAGGACCTGAAGAGCTGGGGGAGGGGGCCTTGAAGACAGGTGTAATAAGCAGTTGGACATGGGCAAACAACAGATTTATAGCTCAAATTTTTACTTATTGTGGTAGGTTGAACTATACACCCCCTGAAAATTCATGTGTTAAAGTATTTACCTCTAGTACCTCAGATTGTGACCTTAGAGACAGGATCTTTCAAAAGTGATTAGGTTAAAATGAGGTTATTTGAGTGGGTCCTAATCCAATCTGATTGAGTTCCTTATAAGAAGGGAGATTAGGACACAGTCACTCACAAAGAGCTGACCTTGTAAAGATACAAAGGGAAGACAACCATCTACAAGCCAAATTGAAAAGCTTCAGAATGAACCAAACCTGCTGACACCTTGACCTCAGACTTCCAGCTTCCAGAAGTGTGAGGAAATAAATTTCTGTTGTTTAAATCTGTGGTACTTTGTTATAGCAGCTCTAACACATTAATACACATCAAATAATTGTGTTAGTGGGCACTTGAAGTTAAGTTGCAGGAAGACATTTTGAAGGATCCAGGAATGCTTCTGTAAGGGTTATCAGTACTCACTTATCAATTGACTTATCTGGTGCTTTCCTAAAACCCAAAGGGACTCTTTTGTGTAGGGGTTACTCTCATGATGCCTAGGCCCAAACTGGAATCTAAAATGCTGTTCAGTGGATGGCCTGCTGAATCAAAGTCAGAGCAAAGACAGTGGAATTGAGATGGCTTTTCATTATGAGACTGGAAAGGGGTTTGGCACATAATAAGTGCCCAATAAACATTTGTTCAGTGAGTGAGCAAAGCCTTTGGGAGGCTGATGAAATCCCTCCTCCAGGCTGGGGCTCTTTCTACTCAAAGAATTTATCTATAGTCAGTTTCCTCCCACTTTTTCAGATCCCCAACTCTCCTCCTCTTTCAGCCTCTAAGATAATGCTCAGGTCTCTCAGAATTCTTTCTGAAATACATTCCCCTTCTCCTTTTAGTAACAAAATCTTGTAGATTGCATTCCAAAGGACAACATAGTTTCACCTCTAGGGAGATTCCTGAGAGATAGTAATTGTCCTATAACATGTGAGTCAGTGCTACAGTGGGACAAAAAGGTCATCTTTCTCAGAGCTGTTTCATCTTTTTCCCAAGGTCAATTTTTCCCTCTAAGAATAACAACATTAGCTGATGATGACATTGTGCTTTTGCAATTTACAAAGCATATTAATGGGAATTATCTCATTTAATCTTTACAATAACAAAGCAAGGCAATTTTTATTAGTAAAGAAGCACCTCAGGAAGGCAATATCTTTATGTATAGATGTAGTATTTATTAACTTATCTAAACAGCCCCTACCACCATTCTACACATAAAATTATTTACAATAATGAATTACAAGACAAAAAGTATTTAGAGGATCTCACAGAGCTGGTAAGAAAATCTGTCTTTTCTTTTATCACCTGGGAACCATAATGGCACATGGGTGGCATGAATCCAACAGTTTCCCTGCATCCAGAAAAGACATCTTAAGCATGCACACTTCCCAAATGGGCTGGACACCACTCCTACCACACAGACTCTGCAATACATTATGTTGTTTCCATATACAAGTAAATGTTCATGAGAGAGCCTGCCTGGTTTTGATCAACTGTTATGATAATTATTTGTACATATCATTGCTGCAGATAATTTGATGATAGATTTAAAGTGTGTTCAGGAATGCCCTTTCAAATATTTTGCCATTGTGTTCTTATTTTTTCTGGAGATTCTGGGATAGTGGGCAACATTCTATTCACAAATGTCCAAAATAATTCTTACCAAGCCAACCAAGCCTGAACCAGCAGCTGGTGCATTGGACAAAACAACGAACCCCCAAAAGCATTCACATACAACATTACCATAAAATGCTGGAAACAGTAAAGGAAGACAGCTACTGTCTCTCCTTGTCAGATGCACTTCATCTTCCCATGAAGCTCACACATCCAAGTTCTAACAAGAGTTGCCAGTTACAGACATCTTGGGGAGAGGATTATTTTTTTTTCCATTTCTAAGTATGAATTGTGGAATACTAAAAGCACTAAAAGTTGAGCTACCATATGCAAACCCCTTAGCTTTGGTGTTCCATGCTGAGTTGAGCAGCCTGCTTTCTTCGTGCTCCTTCAGCAGCACCCAGAGAGCTGATGAAAGCTATTGTCATCTCAGATAGTCTCTTCTGTTGAACAACAGTCTTTGAAAGGTGGCTTTCACAGAGCATTTGGGACCAGGAGAGAAGGCAGGTTAGCAGGCAAAGAATGTACATTTATAAGGCTGGATTTATTCCTGAGATCGTCATTCAAAAATGATATGTTTGACTTAAAAACCAAGAAAATTTTCAGTTCTGTTGCCAGTTTCATCAATTTTCATAATATCTTGCTTTTACTTTGCATTCGATCAAAGACAATGTTTTTCCTCCACGTTCACAAGTTGATTCTGAGTTGTTTTGCTTGCCTAGGGAATAAAATATAAAATGACTTTTATGCTTGCTTATTGCATTCCTAATTCTCATGTAGCTGGCATTCTTATGAAGAAGTAGAATTTTGCAGTGAATACATGATAGAGGATGTGTGGGACAGAGTGTACATCTTCAGCCTCATTCAAATGATCTAGCCCAGTCTCTTCAAATGGACACAGCCAACTCAAGCAGTACTCAGGGCATGCATAAAACTACTATAGGAGTGCCACTCCTAACACGCGCGTGCACACACACACACACACACGTACACACACATACACATATACATATACACACATATATACACACATATGCACACACACACCCATACATGAACATGCACATCTAGACTGCATTTTATAGCCCATTTTAATAGGTTTTAACTCAATCCAAATTGTGCTTATTCTTTTTCTCCCAGTGAATTTTAAATTACTTAGGTGTTTAGACTGAAACTTTTTTTAAACTTACATTTCTGCCTCAATGTAGAGCATCAGAAGAAAATGGCCCCATGGGACTTACTGTCCAGGTTTAGTTGCCATGAGCTTCCCTGTGGGGAGGGTTAAAGCAACCAGTATAATAAATATGCTTAAGTCAGATGTAGACAGTGAAACATTTCACAAAATGCAGCAAAAATTAGTCCCTCCACATAAATGATGGTCATTGATTCCCAAGGGAAGAGAAACTACAAGAGAGATGAAAGACTGAACACTTAAACTAAAATAACTTCTTAAAGCCTCTTTAGAATCATTTTCGCTTGATTTTCCAATTGACACAAGCCGCACCATATGCTTTCTAGAACCACAGCCTCTCCACCAGAGTAAAAAAAATTACTCCTAATTTAGTTATTCCTCTGGTCTGCTGAAATTGATGTCAAAATACAGGACTAGATAAATCCAAATAAAAAGGAGTCAAGGTTCAGCAAAAATAGCAAGACAATGGGTACACTTACTACAATGGCAGCCAAAATACAATTTCCTAAATTTTTTTCTTTGTGTCCATGAAAGAAGGAGATCACAAACTATCAGTCCTTGGCACAGATCTATGGGATAAAAATAATAAAATAACCAATTCAATGAAAACTTAGAGGAAATCCTGTCCAACTTCCTATTTTAGCAGAAGAGTAAAATGAGATCCAGAGGATTGAAACAACTCACTCAAGGTCACTAAGGTGGTTAGTAGCAAAACTGGGCTTAGAGTCCTATTTTCTTGGCTCCTCATTATGGACTTAAAGAATCTCAAAGTGGGAGGAACTACCCAGCCCAATCAGCACATTACCACACCTGCACCACGAGTGGGACCAGTTTGTGCCTGAGCTCTGTGGGGTGAGATTGACCTCATCCCTTCCCAGGACAGCCCATCTTGACTTGAACATCTCTGAATGTAAAAATGTCTTAGTTTCCACCTCAGTCTTACTTCTGCCTTTGGAGGCTCTACACATGTTTTACCTTGTTTCCCTAGGTCCTGATTTCAGAGTCAAAGGTAGCTGTGTATTCTTCAGTCACTCAGTCATTCTCCTGAGGCATAGTGTCAGGCTCTTTTGCAAGCTGATCTCTGTGCTTTGGGTATATTTTGTCCTTGTCTTCTTAAATGCATTGCCCTAAACTGAATGCCAATACTTTGGAAGTTGTTACACTAGCCTAAAGAAGGAGGGGAAATTCATCATAATAGGAGGAAATATCCTGCCATAATGCAGCCAAAGATGGAGTAAACAAACAGATGACATCTATCTTCTACCATAAGCCCTAAGTTCTTTTCATACTTTATCCTGCTGCTAAGCCTTGGACTACTAATGAAGTAATTATTTGAACCCAAGTAAAGAGACTTTATATTTAAGCTTCTAATATGTCATTTTATCTTATTCAGCCTTTCCTTTTGACCTGTGCTGTGAAGCTCTTCCCAATCTCTATCCAGACTGTACTTCCAAATGTGTTTATCCTGAGGCAGGACAAAGCTGAGTGGTATGACTCACCATGAGAAGTGTCTCATCAAGTCACTGCTGGTTATCACATACACTATCCTTTGCTGGATGTAGTCATTAAATCTGTTAAGGAATTGCCATCATACTGACCTCTAGCTTTTGTTTTGTATACAAGGATATCATCAGGAGAAACTGTGCTGAAGATCTTGCTGAATATCCCACAGTGGTAGCATTTCCTTGACCTACCAATCTAGTGGCCTTATCAAAAGAAACAGTGGATTTGCTCTAATGTGGCTTGTATCTGTGGATCTAGACTTGTGCATTTAACACTACTGCCCTGCCGCTCCAGCAAATATTGATGAGAATGCCCCATGCCCTGACTGTCAGCTCTGACATTTAAAGTCTAGAGAGCACATAGCCAATTTAAAGGAGGAAGTTGTCTGTGAAGGCACTAGAAACTACTGTGATTGCCAGGCTCTGTCTACCCCAGGGCCTAGCTAGACATATTTCCAATGAACTGCCTGTCTTTTCTTTCATGGGATCTCAAGAAGACAGAAGATGATGAGGGAGTGGTCTAGATCTGCTGCCCATGCATAATACAGCAGGAATTTGGGCATCAGGTAGCTTGTTCATTCTTCTCCAGAGAGAAGTCCTCAGACCTTCTTCATCTTCAGAATTCATCACCACCTCCTCTGGAAACAGTCTTGGCTGCTGCCTGGTTCTAATTTAACTACCAGCTCTCTGAAGGCCTATTTTTACCTCTTTCCCAGCCTCTTCTGCTGCTAATAAGAGACGTTCACTATAGGGCCTGTCTGAATGGGTTTTCTGAATTTATGTGACAAAAGAATCCCAGTGTGGTAACAGAATAAAGCATTTCAACAAGCTAAAAATAATGTATGGAGCCTTTGATCCTGTATTAAACTAAATAATGTGCCACTAGTTAGTTTGGATTCCAGAGAAAATACTTCTCATTAACAGAAATTTAAGAAGCCTCTGTGTTTGCTAAGCCACTAATCTTCCTGATCAGAATGCTATTTAAAATCATAACATACAACTCATTATTTCATAAATATTTTTGCTATCATTCTTAATTGTCAAGGTGGGATCTCCAATAGGCAGACAGTAATAATGAGCCTCTAGGTATTATTGCTCTTTAAAAAAAGTCTCTTTAACAAATAGTTATTAAAATTAAAGTCATTATTAAAGAAAGCTTTTAGGAAAGTCCCCTTCATAGAGTATTCTTGAAAAAACAACTATTTAGTAGGATATGCTCTTATGGAGACAAAATATAATGTCCATATGTTGACTCCCATTGAATCTAATACCATCAGTCTCTGCTCCTTTCCAGCAATACTATTTAATGTTTGGAATGCAGATAGCACTGCACATGCTGTGGACTTTGCAAATCAGGAAAACATACACTGCTTAATCTGATCCTTACAATGTAGAGTAAGCACAAATGTGAACTCTTTCTGTTTAAAAGACACAAATTCTGAATTTGAGAGACTTGGTCATGATTGCTAAGCCAATTAGCATAAAGGTCAAGTTTTTTTTAACCCAAGACATAAACTCTTCAGGAGAGAAACAACAATGGAAGATGAAACTATGAAGTTGGACCCAAACAGACTTAGATTCTAATCTTAGCTCTACTTTCTAGTAAATATGTGGCCTTGAACTAGTCATGTAAGCACTCTAACTTCAAGTCTTCTTATCTATAAAATGAAAGCATTACCAACACTTAGGATGGTGGTGAGAACTGGAAATGACACATGTAATGTACTTGACATATACCCTACTACCACAGTGTTTCCACTGACCTTGGTCTTGGACTTCCTCACTATACAACAGCATTTTCCAAAGTGCATTCCACAATACATATGTGCCAGGAAATGTTCTCCAAAAGAGGGTCTCATTATTAACTGTATTTGGAGACCCTGCCTACTTTATCTCCCTCTTTGAAATTAGCATTTTAAGAGCTCCACAAGACTTTAATCTCCATGAGGGAAGAGAACACACTTGTCTTGCTCTGCACTGTGTTCACAGGGCCTAATACAAACCATAAAACATATTAACAAATGAGAGAATGGATGAATGAATTGAAAGCATAAGAAGTCCTGTTTCACGGAGAAAAACCCTCTTTAGCTTTGTGAGACCCAGCATTTTCAAAACCTGTATCGAAGTTCATTTTTCTTGGAATACCTGTAAATTGCCTTCCTGAGAAATGTTATTCTAGAGGAATAAATAACCTGCAGTCCTGCTCTGCATGTGAGGTATCTGCTACTGGGTATATCATATTAAATAGATCCAACAAGTCATCTCTTCTAGCCATTGCCAATTTTATAAAAAGCCCAGACCGACTTTCCCATATCTAAAGATAAAGCTGGCTGCCATCCACCAATTAACTTAAAAAACGCAAATTTCAATTTCACTGTTAGTTTATGAGAAAAAATATTTAGGAAGGAAGGTTAATGTGATGCAAATCTATAATGCATTCTAAAAAGAAATAAAAACTTTCTCTTATAGGCATTAAAATAAATTAACTGAGTCCCAATTCCATCCATTAAGTGATATTAAGACTTAAAACACTATTTAAATTTTTCCCTAGGAAGATAAAAAAGAAGATGGGGTTTTATGATCATGAAGACATTCCAAATATAATCATTTTATTTCCACGGAAGTGTTTTTAAATGTGACCATTGCCAAGGGAAAGCTCTCAGCAGCGATAATAGGTGTATGATGGGAGCAGGAGTATTGTTCTCCAAGAGGCACAGCCTTGAATCTCCCTTGATGAGATGCCATAGAGCATAACTGAAGAATACACAGCAGCCTCACAGCTCCTAGCTGAGGTGTAAAGGGGTTCTTTCTCCTGTATGTCACTAAACATCTTAGACTGTTTGGGCTGCCATAACAAAATGCCACAGACTGTGTGTCTTAAATAATAAACATTTATTTTTCCCAGCTCTGGAAGTGGAAAGTCCAAAATGAAGGTGCCAACTGATTCTGTTTCTGGTGAGAGCTCACTTCCTGGTTTGTAGGCAGCTGCCTCTTTACTGTGTCTTTACGTGATCTTTCTTTCTCTTCCTATAATCTAGTCCTATTGGATTAGGGCCCACCCTCATAACCTCATTTTATCTTTATCATATCCTCATATGTCTTAGCTCCAAATACAGTTACATTAGAGTTAGGGCTTCAACATATGAATTGAGATAAAATATAAACATTCAATCTATAACAAACACTAAACTTTGCTGGAACAAACATTACCACCAAAGATCGGCAATGTCAACTGTCTTGCATTTATGAGACATCCCGAAGTTGAAAAAATTTTATGTAAAATATGAGTGTTATTTCTAAAGTCAATACTGTCCAGCAACAACTAAATTCAGCAATAAGGAATCAGGAGGATATTTCACACACTTGGTCCCAAGGGCTGCATTAAACTTGAGAAAAGAACAGCAATAAAAATGCCCCTAGGCAACCCAAGTGTCTAATGCACAGATAAATGGATAAACAAAATGTAGTATATATGTACAATGGAATATGATTCAACTTTTAAAAGTAAGGCAATTCTGACACATGCTACAACATGGATGAAGCTTGAGGACATTACACTTGGTAAAATAAGCCAGTCATAAAAGGACAAACACTATAGGATTTCATTTATATGAGATTTATAAAGATGGAGAGTAGAATGGTGATTTCCAGGGGAAGAGGGGAAAGAAAAGCAGGGGTGGGGGGAGGTGATTGTTTAATGGGCACAAAGTTTCAGTTTGGTGAGGTAAAAAAGTTGTAGATGTTGTAGATGGGGGCATGGTTGCATAACAATCTGAACATACTTAACACTAAAAATTGTTAAGATGATACATTTTATGTTATGTGTATTTTGCAATAATTTTTTAAAATAGCACCAGACATCATTTTTTAAAAAAGAAAACACTCCCTCAAAGAAGATCTTTATGCAGTCTCCTCAGCACAGCAAAGCAAGTTTTTTTCTCATCCTGGTGACCCGATCACAGATAGCCACTACAAATACTTTCTCTTTACCAAACCTGGAATTGTTGACACTTGTAAGAAATAGGGATATTTTTATAGTGGTTTCTCTTTAAGCCTGGATTTAGCTTTCATGGTGGGATAAGGGCTATGTTGGGGCAGTAGAGTTGTGGAAAGCTCTTTAGCATTTCATAACATACCTTCTAACTTCAAAATCACTTTCAGCATTGTCTCTAGCTATAAAAGCATCATGTCTTGGCAGAAGTTTCAATGACTGGCATTCTTTCACAATTCTTGCTCTCTACAATGTTTTTTTTAAAACGCCTCTGCCCATAAATGCAACACAAAAAAGTTTCCTTATGAGTCATAGGACTAGAATACACACTAAGTCCATCTACTAATCTTAATGTAATTTGCTCCTAAGTCATTGTCAGGCCCAGTTAGATCAATATGTAGTGTGCATTTCTCTGAAAATAAGGGCCTCTATAAAAACTACCATTGTAAATAGATTGAGCAACAAAGAAATCCACAAAGAGTTTCATCAAAAGGAATTTTTACAAGGTAAAAGTTGATTTGTTTTGAAATCATTCAGGGCGAATTTTCAAACAAGATTTCCCTAAGTCTACTCTGGGCATTGACTGTTCTTAAAATTTACATATAAAAAAAATCATGATGGCTTATCTAAGCAGTCAGGACAAATGCTGAAGTCTCTTAGTGGGAATCAATTTTGCACAGGAAAAACAGCATACAGACTCAAAGGGTAGAACATAGAATTCAACCAATTAGTTTCCTTTCCGAAGGTTGACCTTAGCCATACTCGCCTCATTTTCACAAACAAAAAGATGGATGTCTCAGCACTGCCCTATGCAGAAAGAGGCTCACAAGAAAGGCATATGTTCTCTTCTCAGCAGACCCAGTAAGAAAATTAGGAAGATTTTATTGTTTGCAAGGAATGAGACAGAAGTTAATGTTGTTTACATACCTAACATGATTTATTCTAACTTCTTTACCTTATAAATAAAATAGAGAGAGTTGAACCTCACAAAGCAAAGTGAGATTCCATTAGAAAAGTCCAAGAGCTTGAGAGAAACAAGCATTATCACTCACAAAATACACATATAGACATAATACACATACACTCAGACATATTCACACTCTCACACACACACTCACTCACACTCAAACACCTTTACACTTCACACACATACATTGACAAACACACTCACATACTCATATACATATACTCATACATACACACATTCACACTCACATGCACATTCACACACACACTACATCCTCACTCTCAGCTCTGCCTAGGGTTAGTAAGCACAAGACAAGCACCATTCCTCCTCCCTACGGAGTCCAGAGCAGATTGTAACTGCCCATGACACCATCCTCTCTCTTCAAGTCTAGACTTGCCGCTCAGGCCCTCTCAGCTCTTCAGACAGCATCTATTCTTCCATCTAACTGACAGTTGAACTGGGGCCTTTGTGCTCTCCTAATCTAAATTTCATCATTTTTGAATTCCAAAATCTCCAAAGAGTGGAATTTTATATTAGTAGAATTGTTTTTTTGCTATTTGTCAAGAACAAATGGAATTTTGTATAAGTAATTTTTTTTTTGCCTATTTGTCTAAAAGAGAAAAAAATATATGCTACTGTAAAACATAGGTTATATGGCTTCTTAAATGTCAAACTGATTTTTCCCATGGCTTACTTTTTAATTATGGCATTACCCTGAAATGTCTCCAAAAGTGGACATATGACAGAAATGTTCTACAAGGGCTCTGATTTGCCGCATAGACGTGTATAGGTCAATTCAGACTGTGTATCTCTAGAATTTTGTGAGCTTCATGGATGAATCTCAAATGTACAGGATAAAATGGAATGATTTTGACACTCCAGAAGTCTGCTGAGCTTCCTAAATCTCTCTCCTTCCTTTAAGAAGAGAGGAAACCATGATATTTCTATTTAACTAAGCTTATTAAATAGAATTGTTAATTCCATTGAAGCAAGCTCAAAAAATTTGAATGGCTCTCCTTCCTTTTTGCTATTGTGTGTGTGTGTGTGTGTGTGTGTGTGTGTGTGTGTGTGTGTGTGTGTGTGAGATGGGTGAGTATATATCTGTTTTTCAAGGAAAGAAAAGGGAGGACAGAAATTTTCTGCTTAAGTTGGTTTCACAGACATAAAACTTGCAGGTATATCAATCTAGCTTTCACTATCAGCTTCTTTAAGCCTCAGGAGCTACATGGTCCTTCTGTCCAATAAGCAGTAGCTTTAAACAAATAATTAACATAGCTAAAGGCCTTGGTAGGACAAAGAGTAATGAAAGAAAATCGAAATTGTCCAATGACGCATTTTGTATGAAATACTTTAAGAAGCATCACCTACAAGTCCCTTTTCCAGTGTGTCCCCAAACCAGGACACATCCCAAAGTTATCCTCAGTGTAGAAAAGTATGCTAGGGCATCTTGGTCCTCTTGCTAGTTTCTCATCAAGAGTGGAAAACGTGCGTGAACACACAATGTGAAGAAGAGGAACAGTGACCCCTACACATGTCTGTATAGTTAGCAGGCCAGATATAGGAGAGATTATGTGACTACAGGATAGAAAGGTGGGCTCTCTGGTTCCATAATGGGTTCCCCAAACCTTCCTTTCTCACTTCAGAGAGGCAGCCCCACTACCTGTGGTGGTCATCAGTCATGTCTGAGCCTCTCCATGTCACTGCTAGCCCTGAATTTGAGTAAACATACCCCACACTTCAATTAATAAAATATAAAGAAAAAAAAGGTATATACCAAACATAGTTTAAAATATACTGGCTGAAAGTCAAACAGAGGAAGGATTAATAAAATAAACCAGGGTGTGGGTTTCACCACACACATTATGTACAGTGCCATGAACCATCAAATCTTCCTCCTCTGACTGAACCTCATATTTCCATTCATCCTTCAAGACAGGGCTGGATCAAGAGTGACCTTCTTAGTAAGTCCTTCCCTGAGAACTCTTCTTATCTGGGCTTCCTAGAACCTCACTCATCTAGTACTGATCATGTAACATTATAACTGTTGGTTAGTCAGCTTGCTACCCTAGAATTCAGAGTTCTTTGAAAGGGGTACTGTCTTTAATCTTTGTGTCTGCAGATCATTGCCTGGCACTAAAGATCCTAGGTAAATGATGATGCTGAGCATTGATTTGAACATAGACCTGACTGAATCAACAGCCATTTGCTGAGTATCTGTCTTCAGGCTGAAACCTGGCAAGACACCATGGAAAATGAAGGCTAAGTCAAAGACATGCTTGCTTTTCCTAAATACCTGATACTTTAGTTGAAAAACAAAAGGCACTTGGAAGGCAAAGTGCACACTATAGACACATTTCTAAAGTAACCTATAGGAGAGAGGTGGGAGCTTTACAAGTTAGGGAAGCTACTTGGAAGACAGGTGAAGATCTTGGCACTGGGAATGTAAAAGAGGGCCTGGTTTGAATTGAGAAGGGAAATGACAGGGAAAAGGAATGCTGTGACCAGAGAAGCAGCTGACTGTAGGGTCTGTGAGCATAACCTTTGAGCAGTTCGTTCTGTGTTAAAATGCTTGCTGCACATCTTTACTAACAATGTGATCTTGGGTAAATTCTTTAGATGTTCTCTGCCTCAGTTTTCTCTCTAAAATGGAGACAATGATAGTAACCTTAAATTGTTTGTGTATAGATTAAATGGGATAATGCAGGGAAAACCCTTAGCATAATGCAGTGTAAAAGCTCTCTTCAATATTAACACGCAGCAAGCAGGAATAAGTGTAACCTGCTCATGGGAAAGGAAGATTCACTATGCCAGTGTTGGTGCCCCATGAGAAGAGTACAGACCTTGGCTTAGAAAAATATAGTGGGTCTGGATTATAGCAGGCTTGGAAAACTGGATTAACTTAATTATGATGAATGTGGGAAGAAAAAGGAAGCCCCAGAAGGGGTTCTCCTGACCCCAATGACAATAAGGAGCAGAACCTGTGGTCCTGGTCCCGAGTCTTCTCATCTCACTCCTGCCAAACACACTGACTACCTAATGAGGTGTTCAATAAATTAAACTTTCTCTAGTGCTTTGATTACTGTGTGAAGTGTATTTTCCATCAACGAGGAGTGCCTAAAATATGCTAAAATAACAGAACCTCTCCTCATCTCTAACTTTGTTTGACTTCATAATCTCAGCTCTAGTAACATGACCTTGTGCTCCTCATTTTTTGAATCTTCAAAATATAGATGAGCTAGCACCTCCCCATGGCATTGGGAGAATGAGTATCAAACCTACTGGAAACCATAGAACCTATCACCCTAAAAGGGCTGAAATCTTCACATCCTACTTTCCCTGAAGTCCATGTCATTCTGGATTTTCCTCCTTTCCATTTTCATGTATTTTGTTATCCTTTCAAGTGGGGAATGGATGGATGATGAAGTGGCCAAGTGGTTAAGGCAATGGACTGCTAAAGTGGGAAATGGTTTTCCCACAAAACAGATTTGTGCATGCAGCTATTTGCTCTCTCTCTCTCTCTCTCTCTCTCTCTCTCTCTCTCTCTCTCTCTCTCTCTTCCACACAATACTTATTTGTTCCAAATCTCTACGATCCCTTCAAATCATGAAAACTAAGATATTGTCTGTCACTAGCTTCCAAGAGGTTGTGTTTAAGTTCTACCAGTACTTGCAGTACACTGGAACCAGCTCGTGCCAGTTCACTAAAACTATTGTTAAATTTTCAAGTCTGTGAACTGGTTGTGAAACAATTGGTAATTTAAAATTTCCCTCAGTGGAAATATTTACACTATGGAAATCAGCACATACTGTAAATCAGGGCTTGATTAATTGTTTTTGTTGATTGTCTAGATGTAAAAAAACAATAGAAAAAATGTAAATATTGAAGATTGAACTTTAATATATTATCTGTAGACATTACATTGTGAATAGCACAAAGTAATTAAGAAAATATAACTACAGCATTTGAAAACTACCCTTTGATTTAACAAAAAAGTGGCTCACATCATGTCTTCATTGTGTCACTTCCGTCTTACTTGTTAATGGTGAACAAAACATCAACCAACATTCATATTGGAATCACATTCTAGAGCCAGCACTATCAACATCCACAGCACAGAATTCCTTGGAGAAGGATGACATTTGGTGATTTCATTTCCATAGCTAGCCCTACTCAATCTTCATGCAAAATGGTTGACCCTTCCCCTGGCTGTTGACCCTGCTCTCATCGTACCAATTATCCTTCAACTTGCACTTCAAAGAACAAAGAAGACTTCTAAAAATCTCAAATTGTGGGTACCACCTACTCATTCCTTCTTTATTCATAGGCTGTGGAGTTTGAGAATTTCCCAGCAATGAGGCTGTGAAATAAATAGGAGTACATCTTAAGTAAGTCATACATGAATGACAGGAAGGGAAATAACATTCCCTCAGGATGGGCATTATCAAATATTTAGAACAAACTCTAAAGAAACTCATCTTGACTTCATTATTCTACACATTTTATTTTGCATTTCTGGAAAATCTGAACATGGGTATGAAATTGTTCTTGCAAACTAATTGCACCTGTAATCAGCTAATTGGAGAGGCAAGGATCCAGCCATGCTTACAATTAGGTAATTGCAATTATAATTCCTTAACTAAGAACAATGATCATTTCTAGATGGCACTTACAGTTATTTTTCAAGTAGTTTATAAGCATCATGTGGTTATTCTTCCAATAACTTTGCACACCACACCTATTTCACAACAGTGAATTGAACAGAGAAAGAAGACCAAAGTAGAGGCTCTCTGATTATTATTAGAGAGAAACTGTGCAGCCTCAAACATATAAATATTACTCTTCATTTTAAAATTAGTAACAGCCCCCAGTATCCATTTAGTAAGTTCTAAATTCTTTAACAAGGCATGCAGGCCCTTCCTCATCATGTCCAGTATATCTCACTTATCTGATTCGCATTCTTTTCCACTTTCCCAAAAGCACCCTAGGTGCCAGCCACACAAACCTCTGCTATTCCCAGTGCATGACACACTCGAATGTACCACCAGGTTATTTGCAAGCATCCCTCCATCAAATGCCATTCTTTTTCTTCCTTATTTGGAAAATGTCACTGAACTCATCTGTCACTACTTCTAAAGAGCCTTCTGCAGAGACCCAGGTAAAGTTAGTCACTACAACTCTGGCACTCCAAGGCAAACTGTCTCATGCATGATATTAAAATTGAGTTGTTTCTTATGTGTTCGCCTTTTGAATTAGACTATGAACTTTTCAGTGTAAAAATGGTTTCTCAATTATCGTTGTATCTACTTCTGCTCCTGGAAACCAGGTATGTGCTCAACAATATTTGTGAGGTTAAAAAAAATGAAGTCTGTTCAAAGGCTATGGACATTTCATTCTGGTCTCTTTGACAAAGTGACTAAATCAGCTGAGAATGAGGTCTCAAGTCTAATGGAGAGAGGGGATGACATCTAATGAAGATACTGGATGAATCTGCAGGCTGCCCCAGCACTGTTGCCTGAGCTCAAATGATGAGCCATCCAAGTAAAGCCCCATCTCTATCGAAAGCAGGAGAAGCCCTTCTCCCACCATATTGGCAGAGTGAAGAGCTATCTCACATCCTGGAAGGTCTCCTTATGCTGCCTATATTATTTCTGCCTTTGGTAGTAAAATATTTGACAACTAAAAATGAGATTTCTGTCCAAAAGTGGCTTGGTATATTTTCCCACAGAATCAGTTTGCATTTTGAAATGTTCTATTCCAACTCAAAGCACTACTGCTACTGGCCCAATTGCCCAGGCCAGTGTGGACTCCCTGGGCACAAAGCCCAATTCACATTACCTCCTGAATTCCTCTCTTGTCCATCATCTCCTTTTTATCCTCACTGTCACTGCCTCAGTGCAGATCCCCTCACCAATCACCTGAGTCATTACAACCACTTGCAATTTGTCTTCCTGTCCTCAATCCTAGCTTCCTAAACTTAATTCAAACCCTCAGCTTGCTCCCCATTTCATACAAAATAAAGTCTAAATGCCTAGGCCTGGCATTCAAATATTATGACCTACCCTTTGTCTAAATCTTCACTGTCCAGTATGGTAGTGATAAGCAGCTTGGTCTACTTAAATTTAAATTTGAACTAAGTAACACTGAATAAAAATAAAAATTCTCAGCTATATTAGTTATACTTCAAGTGCTCAAAAGCCACATATAACTTGTAGATACTATATTGGACAGTGCAGCTCTAGAACATTCTGTTTGATCTTACCGCTTTAGATATGCCTAGAAAAAAAAAGAACAAGCAGCTACTCTGGGCTGTTCTTCAGTGGCACTTTCATACAAAGAGGAGGACCCAGATCTACCGCTGTTCTAAGCAGGCTTATAAGCGGTTTATCAGAGGAAGAGTTCCTGAGTGTCCCATCCCTGGGACAGAAGGCATGATCACAGAAGTTTAATGACAAATGAGATTCTGCTTGAGAAACTCCTAAGCAAAGTATCATTGTACAGAGGGACTTGGAAAGTTTGAGGACTCTAGGCCTTCCCTGGAATGAATGGGGACTTGCTCAACAATTGACTTTCAGAACTTGGGGTGGGAAGGTGGTGACATTACTATTTAACCTAGTGGTTCTCAATCTTGGTTACACATGAAAATAATAAGTCCTTTATCGATGTTCAGGCTCCATTCCAGACCAATCAACTCAAGATCTCAGGCATTGACACAGTATTGCAGAGCTCCCTGGTGATTTAAGTGCGTACTTTGGGTTGAGAATCACTGGTTGAGCCCTGGTTACTCCTGTTTTAGTCTTCTTTTTCTTACCATTTTTTCTCCATTGGGACACATTCATATTAAAATGAGTAGAAAATTAGAATTCCTTTCTCCTAATTTGATATAAATTTTTGGTTAAATATATTGATATTAAATTCATGCTATTTGTTATTTTTAAATTACATTTAGAAAAATTTTGCTGACATTTCTACAGCCATTTTCTCCTGAAATTCATTGAATCATAAGATGAAGAGAATTTAGCACAGACCTTGTCGTGTTCTAACTCTTAACGCTTCCTCAAGTCATTCAACTTCTGAATGCTGCATTGCTATTTCATTTGTAGTCTATTGTATATATTTGATGTGGATTTACACACATGATTGATTCTACCACCAAAAATTTGAGAGCATTTGTCAGTATTTACTCATGCCTAAAAAACAAATAAAAAGCAATTTGTTTCTTTCTGCTTGTAGAGACTATTTTAAGAACAACTGAACTGTGTAAGCATCAAAAAAAAAATCTTGTGCCACAATATTGGGCTGACCAGATTTAAGTTAAGAAGTCATAGAATTTTGGAACTTGAAAGCACTTGGAAATCTATAAATCAATTGCCTCATCTTACAGGTGAATCTCGGACACTGTGGGGCTTGCCCAAGGCCAGCTGATTATTACTGAAACTGAAAGGAACCTTGGTTTCCTGCCTCCCAGCCCCAAGCTGCCAGAGTGTAAGAGGAGAACGCTACTGAATAACTGAGGAAAACAAGGGTTTGCATTGTTCTTTCAACAATTTAGCTTTAAAATTGAAATTATAAAGCTTTACACTGAGACACTCTTGCCCGGGTCACTTTTCATGCAATTACCAGCATTTAGGACAGAGATGTGTACTTGTGTGTTTTCCTTTCACACTAACCAAAGCTCATATAGCTTTCTTTATTCCCTGATCAAACAGCTCAATTCAGCATAGGTTGATGACTGGGGTCCCCTTCACATGTGTCAAGCACTCTGCAAGTACTTCATAGTCACCATCTCATTTATTCCTCACCATAATCCTCTGAGATCACTACTATTGTTACATTCAGCTTGACGATTAAGAAACTTAGGTTTAGAGACATTAGATCAGTGTGACCAAGGTTACCCAGGATGTAAGTGGCAGAGTTGATATTTGAACCTTTTTCTGCATAATTTGAGCCCAAGCTGTGACGAACCACAATGTACCACGGAATAGTCAATCTTAAAATATTAACCCAGTCCTTTTGTTCAGGTAGTTTCTACTTCATCACATGTCTGGAAAACTTCCTTAAAATGCTTCCTTGTACTGTTCATAAGCCCCCATCACCCATATTTGGGACCCTAGGTTTCTGGTTGACTGTTCCTCATAACTACATGCCATGATTCTATTTCATGTTTTATGGAAGTATTTAAGTAATCAGTTTAGATCTTCATCCTAAGAAGCCCCCACTGCCCTGATTTGAAGCCAGCCTCCCTTGTCCGCCAGTTAGATGTGCTGTCAATAAGTCCAAATATCACCCCCATACAGGGACCTCTTCTTGCTGTGACGAATCGAACCTCACAGCGCTTCAGAAAAAACCTAACTTAACTGTGAGGTCTGCTCAGCAAAATAAGCCTCCAGTTTATGCCTTTCAGAAATTTACCTTAATTATTAATTTGAAGAAGTTTTCCTCTCTTTCATTTTTGTCCCTCACATCCTACTCTAAATATAATCACCAGCAACCACTGGTTGTATTGTGATAGAACTGGTTTAACACATTCTTTAAAAGCATGAAGGTTATTCCTTTTAATCATGACAGTTGTTCTTAACACAAGACAGATATTACACTGAATTGTTTTGTTACCACAAAGAAACAAGATCCTTCAATAACAGATCAACAGACTTGCTAAATATAGTTCCTGTATAGTTGTAAGAACTTTCTCCTCTTAGAACTCTTTGGCAACCAAATAATATGTTGTGCCCTTAACAATGTCCTCAAATGACTTTGTATTTCCTGTCATAAAAATGCAAAGTGAATCACTCTTTAGGGATCTTCTAAGCTATTTTGAGTAGACCAACTCCCATAACTACATATTTCATTTATTCACTCATTCATTCAATAATGTTTTACTGGGTCAGCACTGTGCTAGGCACTGAGATGTCTCACACACACACACACACACACACACACACACACACACACACTCTCACAAAAACACAAAGTACTCCAGTTTATCCTTAAAGAAGTCACTCTCTAGTAAAGAAAACAGACACATATCTGACAGTACCATGTAATAAGTACATAATGAAAGTACAGTTCCTATAGGAGCACAGAGGAGAGACACTGAATCCAAACCAGCAGAGGTTTTCCAGTGGAGGAAACATCTGAGTTGTACACAAAGAAGAAAAAGCTGATACAAAAAAGAAAATTTATCCCAAAATTAGTTGAATGGATAAATGAATGAGTGAATAAATGGATGAGTGAATGAGTGAATGAATTAATAGAGGAGAGATATGATAGACATGCAAATAACCTCAATAACTATAACAGAGTTTTCCTGAGGCACTGTGGATTGTGGAGGAGCCCACATCTAAGCTCTGCTGAACCCAGAGGAGTTATCTAGGAAGAAATGCTTGAATGAAGACCAGGAGTCACTCAAAAGAGGAAGGGCTTTCCAGGCTTCAGGAAGGGCCTGCACAATAGTATCAAGAAGAGAGAGCTTAGCATGTTCGCTAAATATTTGATTTCTCTAAAACAGAGGTTGAGTTAGGGTGAGGGGCCAAGGAGGAAGGCTGAACATATATCTCAGGTCACAGATTATAGAGAGCCAGCAGAGAAATTTGGGTTTTGTCCTGGAGATGATGGGGAGTTAAGCAAGGATGGCTAAGTATATGGCTTCTGATACAGAAAGCTGCTTGTGCTCGTGGGTAATTTGGCAGATGGCCTGGAGAAGCGGCCAGTATTCTGAGTCTATTGCAATAATTTCAAGAGAAATTATGAAAATACAGAGTAGGACTGCTACAATGGACAAAATTAGACTTGGTTGGATATTTTTAAAATACATACTTAAGGGACTGTTAACTTTGACGTGAGAGGGAACCAAGGACAGCAGTGCAGCAACTTTTCCATTGTGAGCACCTAGAGTAACAGAACAGACCAATAACAGGTGTTGCTGTGAATACCTCTAAGGTGGCCCCTTGACCAGAGGTTTCAAAGAGTGTACAGATGTACTACCCCTATCTTTGCTTCCAAGTTGCCAATTATAAAAATGGATACCATTTCCAGAATACCTGCATATTGCCATATGCTTGAATAAACCCTTTTATACATATCACCTGACCCAATACTGCTAAAACTCTTAAGTGAATATTAGTCCTCCCATTGTACTGATGAGGACATGGAAGCTTCTAGAGATCAAGTAACTTGCCCAATATTACACAATGGCCCTGGGATTTAAATCCAAGTTTAGAGGGACTCCAAAGTCCTTGTTTGTTCACCATAGTAGACTGCCTCTTCAAATGTTGTCTCCCTGCAGTTCTGTCCCTCCTCCTCCTCCTCCTCCTTCTTCTTCTCTCTCTCTCTCTCTCTCTCTCTCTCTCTCTCTCTCTCTCTCTCTCTCTCTCTCTCTCCCAGATTGATTACTTTCATTCAGCCTAGGTCAGTGCACTGAACAACAAAGGCCGTGACCCAACTCACTGGCCAGTCATCTGCAGTTTGGAGGCTCTGTACAGCATAGTCTAAATTACTAAAATTCACCCTCTAAGTGTTTTGTAGTGGATCCTCCAAGTCCCATATACAGGTATGCAATCAAGTCCCAAGAACAGTGTGACAGAAACTGATTCTCTCTTATTTCTTATGGCAGAACTTCCAGTTTTTTTGTCAGGTCTCTGCTGACTTGAATTAAGCTACATTTTCTAGGCTCTGATGTGATCAAGTGAATAAATTTTGGTCAATAGAATTCAAGAATGAGTGTAATATGCCCCTCATGAGAATGGCAGCATAGAAAATTGGAAGGAGCCTGGGTCTTTAGGGACTTAGTAGAACAGGCCCAGGCTTCCCACTTTCCAACTTGTTTCCAACATTCTGTATTTGAGGTGCTTTTAATTTTAGTTTTCTATCACTAATAGCTAATCTTATTCCTAACAGGTACAGGCAACAAGTGTGTGGAGAAGCTATTGCTATTTCCTCTATTTTATCTAAATTAAATATTTGTCACCTGCTCAGTGATCCATTTGTTCTGTATCATTATATACTAACCAAATTCAACCAATTTCCTGACCTACATAGTTCAGGACCCTTTATTAGCCATGACATTTGTCTCCCCTTAAAGGCAATAGAAGCCTTCACATCTCACACTGCTCCACATGACAAGCATCTAATAGTGATCTAGAATCTCATTCAATATATTTGACCATATTGTTAAGCTTTTTAGTTCCTGATAACTATTCCAAACTACATATCTTTTAGGCCAGAAGAGAAGTAGTATTCTGAGGAAGCCCTGGGTGAACAGAGACCCAGCTTACCTTAAAAGGCCTGGAGCTGTGACACAAACTATTCTGAAACTGGTCCCTTTGACCATACTATACTCCTTTTAATTATGGCTACTACTTTATATTAACTTGGAGTTGATCATTTGGTAAGTGCCTTTTTAGCATCAGTTGTCTACTATGTGTTCTAAATTCTTCTGGGCTCTTAGAAGCCACAGAAAGAAAATACAAAGTGATTACTGCTCTCAAGTTTCCAGACAATAGCCTTGTAAGTTTTCTTATAATTCTTATAATTCTATAAAAAAAATAATTTTTTGTATTTTTATATATTTTTTCCATTATAGTTGACATACAATATTATATTTTTTTAGGTGTACAACACAGTGATTATATGTTTACATATATGTATACTATATGTTTTTACATTACATGAAGTGATCACCTCAATAAATCCAGAACCCATTTGAAACCATACACTTATTATAACACTACTAACTACGTTCTCCACGCTATACTGTACATCCCTATGACTATTTTGCAACTACCATTCATACCCCTCAATCCTCTCCCTGCTTCACTCGTCCTCCCACACCCCAATCTGACAATCATCAAAATGCTCTCTGTATATATGAGCTTGTTTCACCTGTTTGTTTACCCTGTTCTCTAGATTGTACATAGGAAATTTGTCTTTCTCTGTCTTAGTCCACTCAGCACAATATTCTCTAGGTCCATCCATATTGTTGCTGATGGTGAGATTTCATTCTTTTTTATGGCTGAGTAATATTTCAGTGTGTGTGTGTGTGTGTGTGTGTGTGTGTGTGTGTGTGTGTGTGTGTGTGATGTCCTCTTTACCCATACAGTCAAGATGTATCCATATCTGGACTCCTATAAATAAAGTTGCAATGAACATATGGACTCACATTACCTTAAAAGTAGTGTTTTGGGTTTCTTCAGATAAACACACAAAAGTGGAATAACTGGGTCCTTCTTTGTCTATTGTTATAACCTTTGTTTTAAAGTCTATTTTGTCTGGTATAAATATTGCTACCCAAGCTTTTCTTTGTTTTCATTTTCATGAAACATTTTTTTTATCCCTTTGCTTTTGGTCTGTCTGTAGCTTTCAGTCTGAAGTAAATCTCTTGTAGGCAGCATATGTAAGGGTTTTGTTTTCTTACTCATTCGGCTACACTATCTTTTTTTTTCTTTCTTTCTTTTTTTTTTTTGCAATTAATCATGTAATATTTAGCTTTAAATAGGCACAAAAAGTTTTTCAATCATGTCACCTAGAGATCACTTCATCCACTGCTCTGTCTGGCTACCAGGTTCTTGTCTCTCTCTTCGGCAATGGTAAGGCATGGGGAAGAGGAAGCCATGGTTTATTGCCCTTGCCAATAATGAAAATGTTGGAGAGCCATGTGGCAAAGCTGCTGCCATTGGTGTCTTTCACATTAACCACATCAAAAGAGCCAGGGTGTCTTCCCTCTGTTTGTAATCACACCAATTCTTCCCAAGTTATCACCTACAGTCACCTAACATAGATTACCAGGGTCAAACTTGATAAAATCAGTAATTTTGCCAGTCTGCAAATCAATCTGAATGGTGTCATTCACTTTGATGAGGGGATCAGGATAGCAGACGGTGCAAGCATCATGAATTGCCAAATGAGGGATTTCTTTTTTGCTCACAAAGGTCTTTCTCATTTTGCACAGCTTGTACTTGGCCTCCTCATGTATAATCTAATTAATAGGAAAGTGACCTTTGATGTCATAGACAAGACAGAAATTCTCTCTGCTCTTTTCAATGCTGATGACATCCATAAACCCAGCAGGGTAAGTCACATCAGTCCAGACCTTGCTAACATCTTGATAAACTGCTGAATACAGATCTTTTTTACTTCATCTCCTGTCTTGGCATACTTCAATCTGTTTCTTAAGAAAATGATGAGAGGGAAATATTCTCTCAGCTTGTGGGGACTGACAGACAAACAAGGAGGAAATACACCTGTCAGTTTATCCAGCATCCAAGGCTTGGGAGCTACTATGCACTCTAGATGCTTCTTGGGACCACAAGCCATGGCTATGCTGGACACAGAAAGAGGGTCACCTATCTTTTGATTAAAACATTAAAATCAATTACATTTAAAGTAATTGTTGCTAGATATGTAGCTATTGCCTTTTTATTATTTACACATTTTTTCTTTTTTTCTTTTTTCTTCTTCTTCTTAAAGAAGTCCTCTAACATTTCCTATAATATGGCATAGTGAAGATGAACTCCTTTAGCTTTTTCTTATCTGAGAAGTTTTTTATCTCTCCTTTGATTCTAAATGATAGCTTTGCTGGGTAGAGTGATCTTGGTTGTAGGTCCTTGCTTTTCATCGCTTTAAATATTTTGTGCCAGTCCCTTCTAGCCAGCAAAGTTTCTGTTGAGCAATCAGCTGACAAGTTTATAAGAGCTCCCTTATAGGTAACTAACTGCTTTTCTCTTCTTACTTTCAAGATTCTCTCCTTATATTTAACCTTTTGGCATTTAATTATGATGTGTTATATCAGCTTATGTAGGTTCTTTTTGTTTGGGACTCTGTGTATTTCCTGGGCTCGTATGTCTGCTTTCTTCACCCAGTTAAGAAAATTTTCCATCCTTATTTCTTCAAACAGGTTTTCAGCTTCTTGCTCTCCCTCTTCTTCTAGTATCCCTAAGATACAAATGTTGATACATTTGATGTTGTCCCAGAGACCCCTTAAATTATCCTAATTTTTTGGATTCTTTTTTCTGTTGCTATTCTTATTGGGTGTTTTCTGCTACCTTATCTTCTAAATCACTGATTCTATCCTCTGCTTCATCTAATGTTAATTCTTCCTAAGGTATTCCTCATTTGGTTATTATATTCTTCATTTCTGACTGGTTCTTTTTTATGTTTTCTATCTCCACTATCATGTCTTTCGTCACTTTGTTGAAGTTTTCACTGAGTTCTTCAACTCTTCCCTTAAGTTCATTGAGCACCTCTAAAACCAGTGTTTTGAACTCTGCATCTGGTAGTTTGCTTGTCTTAATTTTGTTTAGTTCTTTTTTGAAACTTTGTTCTATTCTTTCATTTGAGACATGTTTCTTTGTCTCCCCATTCTGGCTGCCTACTTGTGTTTGTTACTATGTTTTAGGTAGGGCTGTTATGTCTCTCAGTCTTAGTAGAGTGACCTTATATAGTAGGTATGCTGTGGCTCCCAATGGAACAGTCTTCCCTGGTCACCTGAGCTGGGTGCTCCAGGTATGTTTCTTGTATGGGTTGTGTGTGTCCTCTGGTTGTACTTGAGCCTTGGTTGCTGTTTGCTCATCAGTGGAAGTTTGACCCTCATGCTGGTTGGTTGTGATGCCTGACCAATGTAAGAGCTGTTGTTCAGGGGCTGACCCTATAGAACAGTATTCGTTTTAGCAGAGATCTGGTGCCTGCCCTGTCTGTCCTTTGGATGTGTCACTCTCAGATGTGACCCCAGTGGTGTTTCTGCTCAGACCAAAGCCAGCCACCAGGTGTGCAGGCTGGGGCTTTCTGAGAGGGGTATTGCTGCAGGCCAAGTTCAGCCACAGCCTATGCCCTGCCCAGGAACACCTGACATAAGCCACCAAGCAATCCACTGATGGCTGCCACCCATACTGGGTTTGGAAGTTCCTGGAGAGGTCAAGCCACAAACTGAGGTCAGTTGTGGCTAATCCTGGGCTTGGGGCTGCTCAGCAAGAGGTATGGAGCATGCCAAGGCCAGATGCTGCTTGTTTATGTTTCGTGAGTCTTTGAGAGATTTTAGGAAAGTCCACATGTGCCAAGACAGGTTGTTTGGATGAAAAATATACTGGAAGCAACTTGGATGGGCCTACACATTGGATGGAGCAGGCTCTCAGAGAATCACCAAGGTGGGGCAACTGCTGTTAGCTACGTTGATGGAGACTCAGAGATGGCACCCACCTTGGTCTGCAAGCTGAGTAGGGAAGGGCTCAACCAAGGAACAATGTTCTTAGCCACCACTCCTGTCTGGGAAAAAGCTGCCCCTCTAGCCTTCACCTTTAAGCCAGAAACTCAGTTCCTCTCTTATATGTCCTTGGCACTTTTTGAGCTACTGCTCCAGAGCTGGAGCTCAGAGCAAGTGAGTCCATCACAGTGTGTCTACGTGCAGACACTCAGCCTTCCATCTCACTCTGCCATCATCTCACTTGTTTTCACAGCCAGAGCTATAGAAACTTCTCTTCTCAGCAATAGAATTCTGGGCATGGAAGCCCTGATTGGGGCTGGGATCACTCCCTCTTCCAGCGGGCATCCATGGCCAAGATATTTCTCCCAATTCTCAAGCACCACATGTGGACGTAGAACCACCCCAGATTGCTCTCTGCCCCTTTTACTAGTCTCGAGGTGGGCTCTTCTGTGTGTCCTCAGTTGTAGGACTTCTGTTCAGCTAGACTTAATGTGATTCCCAATGATTGCTGTTCTGCACTTTAGTTATAATTTTGATGTAGTTGTTAGAGGGAACAAGTTTATCTACTCTGCCATCTTGACTAAAAGCTGCATATAATTTTTTAAATAGATTTTTTTGCTGTGTTTCTGTTTAAATCAGAAACTGATAGCTTAAATGTAAATTAATATATGACAATAATAATAGTCTACAAATGCTTTTATTTATCAAAGGATATTTTTTCACTCATTGCAACAGAAAATATGGTTATAAGGCAACATTCTAACAATGATGTTTCTGCATCCCAGACTTAATATGAATGATAAGACTCATGTGAAACTAAAGTTTACATTAAATTGTACTTGTTATAAAAGTAGAATTCAAGATAGTCCAGCAGTATAGTAGAAAGGGCACTAGATCTGACATAAAGACAGAAGTTGAATTCAGAGTCCACTACTTAGCCTTACCATCATCAACAAGAAGAAATGAATATGAAATTCCAGCAATAAGAAATTAACAAAAAAGTTGGAGTTAAGGACCTTAAGAGCTTGGGTTTTGTCTGTTGACCAGATAATTAGAAATTTGCATTATCTATTCAGCATAGAGTTTTTATTATTTTTACCTAAAGATATCTCTTTTTGGTAATGATAAGTGTGTGTGTGTGTGTGTTTGTGTGTGTGTGTGTGTGTGTGTGTGTGTGTTTATTTAAGCCTGGTTTTTCTCAATACACCTTTAAAGGTTTTTATTTTGTTTCATATCTGGTCAAGTAGAGATTTTTAAGAACTTCATTTTTAATTTGTAATGAAAGTTCACAACCTAATGTTTTCAAAAAATGTACATAAACTGCAAGCACCTATTAATAAGGTCTTAAATAATAATTTTAAAAATGTATAAATAGGTTCTGTGAAAATGCAACATCCATGATTAACCATATACTCTAGAAATATTAATGAGTGCTATATTCTGAGCCTGGATGCAGATGAAATAATATAGTTCATAAATAAATTCTCAAAATGAAGACAATAGCCAATAATAATGATAACAATAATAACAAGCATTTATTGAACACGATTTGTACTTAACATAGTGCAAAACACATTATATAAGTTGTCTCATTTAATCCACACAATAACTTTATGGGTAGGTGTTTTTATCCCTATTGTACAGATATGGGTACAGATCTAGAACAAGTGTTGCTGTAGCAAAAGATAAAAAAAAAAAGCCAGAGCATTTTGGTCTAGGAAGCAGCAAGATCCAGCTTCCCTGTAAGTAGTCCTTTTTATAATGTGAATGGGAGAAGGGCTTTGACATCACTGCGTTCTTCCTTTATAAAAACAGGTGGCAGCATAAATTATAAACAGCATAAGATAAGAAGAAAGCTTACAAGATATTTAGGAAAGAATATGGAAATTAAGAAGGCAAAATTTGTGGTGCCAAAAGCAAATTAATAATGAGATTCATTAAGTAATCTAGATAAAAGTGAGTTGGTCAGGAAGAACGTTTCCTTGTGAATTCATGTTCTGGTACCATCTTCTTTGAATTTCTCCCTTTTAGATCAACACCCCATTTAAGGCTTTGGATAAAACACTGACTTTAGCATCTCTAAAATCCAAGAAATTTAATGCAATTTTTTTCTTAAAAAATAGAATTAAATGGAATAAAAAAGACTAGAAAATACTTGAGCCACTAAATACACTGTGTAGTAAGTTAAGCTTTGCTTTTTAAAATTTTTGTTTCAGTGTGTGTGTGTGTGTGTGTGTGTGTGTGTGTGTGTGTGTGTAGGATCACAGTTTTAAATTGTATGTCTCAGTTAGGAAACAGAAAGATAGACCTAGGGCAGTCCAGTGAGTTCACATAGGATAATGAGTTCGTATAGGATAGCAATAGCTTTCTGAAGAACTGTGAAGTAACAAAAGAAAAAAAAAAAAAACTAGTGGAGACAGAGGACCTAGATTCCAGTCCTGGCCATGCTGTGTGTTTTCAGGCAAGTCACACAATTTCTTTGAGCCCTTTACTAATTTGTAAAATAAAATTGATAAGTCCTGAATTGCCTACCACTCAGGACTGCTGTGCAGTTTGAAGGAAACATTTGCTAAACATTGTACACACCAAAGGGCAAGACCTATGTAAGGCATTTTGAAATTCTGGTTTATGGTGGGAAGTTCAAGCCAAGAAGAAAAGAGATGGATAATAGGATTGTTTGGGAGCCATTTGGTGGTGCAGGGAGTATTATAAATCCCTCAAATAATCACATGTGGCACCTTCCCATTTCCTTTATGTGTCCAGCAAGGTGAAAAAGGCCAGGTGTTGCCTCAGGAATCCTTATACCACAATGATTCTAAGCAATATAAGCAAAGGACATGTCAAATTTGTTTTGTTAAATGTCATTGGTCCTAGGGCTAGTATTTGATAGCACCTAAATGTCTAGTGCTGACCAGTTCTTTCTGGCTTACCCCACTCCTGCAGAGTAGTAGGAAGTCCAACCTTTATTGATGAAGCAAGGCAATGCTACATACAGGCCTCTTACTGAAGTAAACAACGTTTATCTTTCCACTTAATGGAAAGGTCTTGCAAAACATTGTTTCTAATGTCTTCTTGAATGAGTCATAGACTGAAGAATGAAGAAACACTTCTGAATGGCAAACAAGGAAAAAAGAAAAGGAAGAAAGCTATGATGATGTGTTCTTGGAACACATTGCCAAGTCAGTTTACATAAGCAAAATCAACAACTATATTTCCATTTAGGGTATGCTGCTAAAAGATGAAAAAACAAATGACAATTTTTTTTAATTAAAAAGATAACACACACACACATGCACACACATATACACACAAATAATAAAATCAGTTCTCAAAAAGAAAGGAATATGAGCACTTTATTCTATTTTATTTTTCTTTCTTTCTTTTCTTTCTGTCTTTCTTTCTTTCTTTCTTTCTCTTTATTCTTTCTTTTTTTTCTTATGGTGACATTGGTTAACAAAATCCAGTAAATTTCAATTTAGCAGAAATATACTGCTAAATATACTGCAGAATGTGCCCCCACTGTCACCGTGCTGGTAACCCTACACATCACATTATACCCCACAAAAGAGCCTCCCACAGCCCAGATCGTGGGTACCTACCGGAGAGCTCATGGTCAACTGAGAAGTCCTGTTGAAGGAAGACACAAAGGTTATGTTTCAGCAAAATCTAAGTCAACGTTGACCAACTCACTGGTGAGAATGGAGTTCAGAGGCTCTGGATTCCCTAGCTCTCCACACCAGGGTGCTCGTTTAGCTTCAGCTTGGCTTCAGCAAGTAGGTGCTGTTCCCACAATCCTTCAGCCTTTCCCTTAGGTCATTTCTAAAGCTCAGTTCACTTGTAAAATTGATCAATGCAACTACCTCCTGAGGGCCACTTGATAAGAAGGTAAAACCAAAAATAACTCTTAAGCAGCCAAAACAAATGTTGCCAAAATGAAGGATTAGAAAAAAAAATAGCTGGTACAATGAAGGCTATGTACCTCCACATTATTTAAGGGCATTAGATATCAAGGACAGCTCATCTGCAAGAAAATGAACCAGCATGCTAGGCTTGCAGTAATTTTAAATTGCTTTTGATGAGGAATCATTTAGGTTTTGGAGTGTCCAAACTAGAATCATAGACTGTTCAAGCTGAAAAGAGTCTTTGGGAAAACCCAGTCCAATTTCTATATTTAACAGCTGATGAAATGAATGTGCAAATAGGTTAAGTGACTTGATCAAAATTATATAGCTCTTCAATGGCACAAAAAAAGACTGGAAATCGGGTGGCAGAGCTCCAGTAACATCCTCATATGCATTTTTAAACACTCAAACTTTCCTCCAATTCTCTTTCTTCTATACATATGTATGTATGCACCCACACATGCACCTATACACACACACACACACACACACACACACACACACACACACACACACACATCCTTAGTTAGTGTGAAATGTCTGAGCCAGACATTTGGCCCACCCTGAGCATCTCCAAGCTCAAACTATAAACATGAAAGTGGCCTAAACTCACATGAGGCATCCAGGTTAGGCAGGTCACAGCTTATTGACTCAGTGAATATTCTTGTAGGAGAAATATAGAAAACTGCTAAGAATTCAGTGACAGAGAATGTATAGCTCCCATAAATTGCTCTCTTATCCTCTAAAATCTTCATCATTTTGAGCAATTATTCCAAGCTGATTGTTTCAGGAATATTATCATATTTAATTTACACCTTATAACTCTTATTTCCCCAGTGAGAAAACAACTGCCAAGAGATTATGTCACTTGACAAGATTACACTGCCAGAAAGAAATAGAAGCTTGTGTTTGGCATTTGCCAAACCTAAACTTAAATACCACCTTTGCCACTCACTAGCTAAACCGCCTTGAACACACTCTTTGAGATTTCTTCTCATCATTCATAAACTGAGGGATGATAATATCATCCTCACAGGATTATTATGAGGATTGGATATATTAAAAATAGATACAGAGTTTAACATACTGACTAGCATATAGTAAGTGCTCAGTAAAAGTAGATTCCCTGATTGTGGGTATAAACTTATGCCAGTTTATACCTTCATTGCCCTGGTAGGACTTTGGAGAAAACAGATAGCATCTCTCAGTTAATACAGCCCTCATACCTGTTTAGTTCTGGATAACAGTCTGGTTTTCCACTGCAACATTAAATTGTCCTTCTATATGAATAAGAATGCCCCTGTGGCCTTTCATTTTTACATAGTTTTGATTGCTATTAAGTGCTGTGCACAAACAAGTACATTTTTATTTGTATGAGTCCCTTCGTACAATCCTTAAATGACCTTTAAAAAGTAATAAAAGATAAAGAGAATACTGAAAAGGACCCACAATTTGCCTGAATTGACATCAATCCTGGAGTAAATCATGCAACCCCTACAAATTGTTTAAACATACATTCACTGTGAGCTCCTGTGCTTCTTCCCAGTGTCAGAGCCAAGTGCACACTCAAAATGTAACCCAGATGGACTGTTTTGGAAGAATTTGTTAGCAGCTCTATAAATGCAGAGGCTCTCTTTCATCTTTATTTATGTATCAATGTAAATTGAGATCTGGTAAAATTTAAGATACCTTCATTTCAAGATACATATGCTGGCATTTGTTTCTCCCTCTTCCCAATAAAATATTGGACCTTGCTGATATCCCCCTTGGCCTTATCCACCTATCCTTCTAGCCTTGGCCCACATCTCATTCTAGCCTCTGCCACCAGCTCTGAACAAATGTAGCTCAACAGGACCTCATGCTAACCCTCTCCAATGACTACTGGGACATCTGGGAAATAAAACAGAAAGTACAGGGGCTTAGCACCCATTGGGCCACCCTTGACCAATGGGAGATGGAGCCATTGAGCCATTGATAAATGTTTCACCCTTTGAGGGGAATGGCTGAAAGTTCCAAGGTATATTTCTTATGGCACCTGGAATTCTCTGGAAGTTGGTCTCCTCTCCACAATGCATCTTATAGGAACTTTCTTTCCCTGTCACTCTCCTTCTGCTCCTCACTCCTGAGCCCTGATACTATTTCTCACAAAAAGTACCTGCCTCACGGTTATTTAGGTTAAGACAAATCATTTCCTGAAGTAAAATTCAATTACTATATTTTTAAAATCAACAAACAGGATGTGAGACCTTACAAAAGATGTATCTGTGTCATCTCTACTTTCAAAGAGATAGTCTAGAAGACATGGATTAAGCACTGGAATATATAGAATTCCATAGCATCTTAACAGTTTGTGTAGATAACTAATCAAAAATTTTGAAATAGAACTATTCCCAAATCTGGATGTATGGTTGCTGTAGTTCTACAAAAATTGTGAAAATAAAGTTGAATGTTACTTCTTCGCTCAAGAGAGTGTGAGACAAAGAGGCAAAGAATAATAGGTTTGTTTGGTAATAAGCCAAAGACAGGCCACATCAATGCTATGAAGTTGTCACCAGACCTGTGCTGAGATGACTAAAGAATCTTTTTAAACATACTTTCCAGAAAATTGAAACCAAAATCCCACAGAAACAAATATTTTAATTTAAGGAGGAGGAGATTACTCTCTAAGGTGTAGATGGAGTCTAGTGGATGAATGACTACTAATACTGCAGTACTCTGAAAATAAACAGCATAGAACTTTAAAAATCAACATTGTGCTTTTACAATTTTGCAAAACATCTTGGGAGCATTCCAGAAGGAAAATAGTTACTTGCAGATGAGTGTAAACAATCAGACCTACTGCCTGCATGACTCAGACCACTTTTGGGAGTATAACTATATAGACAACTTATTGAACATATCAGTGAAGATCAACCAATGCACTAGAAAAATGTTTCAGAGTTTACCAGACATTGCAGAGAAATGAAGTTCAAAGCAAGATGCAAGCAAGCCTGACCCACAATAAATATCCCCAAAACTACTCAAAAAGTATTAACATTGGTTTTTTTAGCACAGATGTGATATGTGAGGAGACCAAAGAGAACTTCCACACTATCTTCTAAGGCAGAGAGCACAGGTGTGAAACAACCCAGAGACTGGAGGCAGGGAACCCTGACTAAATAAACTTTCCCAAGTCTCTGAATCTTCTGTGGTCCAGTTTCCAAGTCTTATTACAAAATTAAGCTAATAATATCAAAAATTATGAGGAAGAAGAAATAAAAGAGTAGAAAGAGTTTTATAAAAATAATTTCGTGTTTACTATTGTGAAAGTTAGGACAGACACTCACCTTTGCTTAGAAAATCCTGTCCATAGCTAATATAAGTCAGCTCCATAAACTAGCATGAAAAACCATACATGAACAAATTTACTCTACAATCAGCTTTTATTTACCCTTAAGTACTACAAGAAGCAACCTTGTCTAATGACTGAAATAAAAAACCATTCTTACCTCTCATTGAAGAGATCTAGAAGTGCCTTCCCTCCTAATAGTACCTCTTGAGACCAATTTAGTTAGAGCATAATCTTGAAAGTAACATATATAGGTTGATATAATTTAGTCTGGTCTCCTTCCAGTTTGTAAAAATGTATCAATTATTTTCTTGAGTGAGTTTGAAAACATTTCACTTTTCATAGGTGCTCCAATTTGTCGTTGTAATTGGTATTTTGAAAACAAGTACTTAGCTAAAAATAATAGTCCCACTTGCATAATCTAGAAAGTCAACCTAGCAGAGGCCCAGTCTCTATGATATATTAATCAATTAAAAGCCCTTTGGTGTAATTATTTATCATCAATGGCTGCTGACATTACAGAAAGAAAGACTTGTGCCCCTTGATGAAAAAGCAAACAACTTTAAAGTTGTGCTGAAAAAAAAATTTTAAATCTGAGTCTCTAAATTCAAGTACTAATTAAGAAAATGCATATGGAGGAACATGTTGAAAGAGAACATAAGAATGCAGTCAGTAAAATCCACAATGTAGGAAACTCTACAGACAAACATTGAAGCTTTTTCAACACAAGACAATGTAAAGAAAAAGAGAGAGTGTGAATGGTGACAGATGGACTTATTTATTAAATAAAGGTAAAAATACACATAAGCCAATTAAAATGTGTGAATTGTATTTGAATTGCAATTCAAATACACAAATTGTTTTTTTTTAATTATGACTTAAAATCCTGGCCATGAAGGAGAAACTAGTACAGAACACTTTTCCTTCCCAAAACAAATAGAAAATTATACAGTACATAATTTTAAAATGTTTAGACATAGGACTTCTATGTCTGCAATATAACTGTGACCCCTGAGAAAAGGAAACAAAGGAGGTATGTTTTACAATCATTTTGTATGTTTGCCTGAAAGCAATTTTGAAACAACATCAAAGGGACAGGAGAAGCCAAGAGTTACAATCTCTGTGTTGAGGAAAAACAGATCAGAATTTGGGAAAGCTAAGCCTGTTGAAATTCATAGCAAAGTACAAAAGAGAATGCAAATGAACTATGCAAAGAAAAGTTTCAGAAATCTGCATTGGAGCCCCTTGAGTCCTTGGCTGAATACTTATCTGTGCATTTGTAGGGGGCAAATATCCAAGGCTACACGAAGAACTAAAGAAGAACTATACACAGAATAGTTACCAGAGATTTTGCAGGGCTGGGAGACACATAGATTCTAAACAGCCAATATTTGATCCCCTTCTTGAATACTCAGGGCAATATGTAGAGACACCAAAAGGTCACACCTTAGTAGGAGCGCTAACTTATCCCTAAAGTACAGAATATTATAGAACTGCACTTAAAAATTCTTAAAAATCAAATTTCTTAATTATCTACAAAAACAAATTTCAAAAATCTTCAAGGAATAAAACAAAATCCAAATACTCAACAACATAAACTTCACAATGTCCTGCATCCAATCAAAAATTACTAGGCATGCAAAAAAAAAGTCAGCAAATTATGACACATAATAAAGAAAAATAAGTCAAAAGAAATAGATCCATAAATGACAGAAATGTTGGAAATAGCAGACAAGAACTTTTGCAAAACTATTATACATACATTTAAGATTTTTTTAAAAAATGAATATTATAGATAAATGAAAAATGAAAAATATATTTAAAAAAAGAATCAAATGAAAATTCCAGAGAAGAAAAATTCAAAATCTGTTGGGAAAATTTCATTGGACAATTTTAACAGCATAACAGATGCTGCAAAAGAATGATCAGTAAACATAAAGACATTGCAATATAAAATATTCAAATAATAGAGAGAGGAGAAAAAACATGTGCACAAGCAGAAATTCAGCAACCTGTGAGACAATATTATGCAGTCAAACGTACACATAATTGGAGTCGAAAAAGAAAATAGAATGTAGGTGGTAAAAACAAAACTTATTGGCATAAATAATTATTGAAATTTTCCATCTCTGATGCAAGGAATAAATTCACAAATCTAAGAAGCTCAAGGTACACAAGAGGAATAAACACAAATCATAGCAAGAAACTTCATAATTATGTTGCGAAAACCAACTATAAGCAGAAAATCTTTTAAGTGGCCAGAAAAAATATGTAGATATATACATATATTTCTGTAATTTATATATTCATATAAAAGTGCCAATAAAAGCAAATTAGCTGTTGCCTGAGGCTGAGGATGGTGATGGGAGGTGGAATTGATTGCAAGGAACATGAGGCAACTTTTTGCAATGATAAAAATATTTTTTATCTTGATTATGATGGTGGTTACAACAGTGTATACATTTGCCAAGACTCATTTAACTATACATTTTAAATAGGTACATTTTATTATATGTAAAACACAATATAATTGATATTAAAACAATATGACATATTTTAGATAATTGAAAATTTGAACACCTACTGAATATTTAATGATATTAAAAAATTACTGTTAATTTTGTAGGTAATCATGGTGTTATGATTGTTTTTTCAGAAGAGTTATCTCTAGAAGTATATATTTAAAGATGAAATTATATGCTGTCCGAAATTTGTCTTTAGAAAATGTAGGTGGCAGGGAAATGGGAAGGAATAAGGATAAAAAACAATATTGGCCATCAGTTGATAGTTGTCAAAGTTGAATATTGGATAGATGAGAGTTTATTATACTATTTTCTCTACTTTTTTTATAACTATTGGCAACTTTCATAACAAAAAGTTTTTTTTAAGTGCCTTAAACCCATGAATGATGTCTTAAATTACTCATGTTAGAAATATTAACTGAACAGCTATTTTGAGTGATAGATACTATAGGAGATAAAAATTATAAAATAACATTCTTGATATTCCTATTTTTGCTTCGTTATCAAACTCAGTTTAATTTAAACACCATTAAGGAATTAGATGGATGCTTTGTGGAAAGTTTGAAAAGAATTTTTGAATACTACTAAAGACATCAGTATTCTTCATTAAATTCAATTGCCCATTGTAACTTACATATTCTTTTCTTGTTTTTTAAATTTTATTTTAAATTTTAAAAGGTTAGACAATCTATGAAGTGATCCCACCAATTACTCTATCATCTATCTAGCCATTATTCTCTTTCAGTACGGTATCACCAACACTAGTCTGCTATTTAATAAACATGATTAGAATAATTTTATAATTTATGGATATAGAGCTTAAATAAGAAGAGGGAAAGATATAGCCAAATTCCCTGAGAGAGAATTAAAAATGGTAAAATTATATATTGGTTTCAATTTTTCCTTCATGTGGTACTACTAGTTCAACAGAGAATAACTTAACTGTAGTATGGCCTGAGAACAAAGCAAGTCTTGTAGAGTTTAAGTTAATTGTGAAGTTAGTGTGCAAAAACTGCTGATATGTACAGGACTTTGAAAGTTAAGAATATAAATTTGACCTATTCTATCTGTATATGAAAATAGTAGTAATATGGATAGATGTCTCTACTTTCATAACTTAGTAAAGAAGTTATAAAAATTCCACTAAGCTTAAAAGGGTGAATTAGAGTGAATTATTATCAATATTACACAAGACAGACATTTTTTTTTTGTAAGCAAATATGCTGATTAAATCAGTCTTCATTGTCAGTATGGTTTCTGAACATTACATCTGATGTTGAAATTCTGCACAGCATTTCATGATTTAGTTTTATATAAGTCTGTCAGCTGTTTTCCAGGTGGTCAGAGTATATCAACAGATTGGTATGCAATCCACTTTAGGTAACAACACAACCTCCATCTTAGGAAGCTGACTTAATTAAAAGGTAGCTGTCCTTTTAAGCATACCAGTCTAGGCTCAAAAGACCAGGAAAAGTCTTTTCTCAGCTAAAGATGAATCCCAAAGTCTAAGCAAGGCTCATGGGATCATTTATGAAAAGAATAGAGGAGGCCTCAGACAGGCTGATTCTGGCTTAACACTGGAATCCATCAAAGAACTAATTGGGAGCAATGTAGAACTCTGACTTCAAGCCATGCCTAGAAAATTATAGCCCTAGTATTTTTAACAAAGAGCCTATATGTTTATTATTATTTATTATATCGTAAAACTAGGGTGCCCATAGAATTTCTTGCCTAAAATTGAAACACTTTTAAAAAGAGAAAGGGACTCTATTAATAATGACATGAGGACAACAAGCAGAAACTGGGATTGTTCTGGACAATTAATATGTAATCACACCATCTAAATCACAGCATATTCTGGTAAACAATTGATCACATCATCTTATAAGAATGTATATGCTACTTACCATGCAGCATATACTACCACTTACATAGCTTCCATTTTCACTAGCCAAGTTCATGGTTCCCTGATGTCATCTGTAAATCAAGGCTTTGGAAGAAATCAAAACTGCTGACACCTTGGCCTCAAATGTCCAGCCTCCTGAACTGTGAGAAATAAATTTTTGTTGTTTAAGCCACCCAATATGTAATATTTTGTTATGAAAACCCTAGTAAAGTAATACAAAGAGTAATTTTAAACTTATCAAATGTTTACGTACAGAGTAAAGAGAGCAAGGTGAAAGAAGTAGAGATGAAAATTAAATTGCCTTGAATATAGCTCATGTTTTAGCTCTGATTTTGAAACCAGGATATTATATAATTATGAAACAAACTAAAAACAAAGAAGGAAACAAAAAAAGCAAAATGCACCAGATAATGTTAAACTAATATCAAGAGTTTAATCATCTCAAGTTACTTTAAAACTTGGTAATTTGACTGTATAGCTAAGATTTATTCCCAAAGGCAAAAACAAACAAACAAACAAACAAACAAAAAACAATAAGTTAAATTCAAACTGTTTTCAGTTATTGCACTGCTAATAATAAAATTAAAATTGCTACTTGAAAATAATAGAGATACACATATACAAATAAGCAGAAATGATAAAGTGAATAAGTAATTATGTTGGTATGCTATTTAGCATAAGATAGAGAAACAGATATAAATACAAAAACTTAAGTACAAATTTTATAATTCTATAGTTAAATTGGAAATATCATGTCTCTTCTTTAATAAAAATTATTAATCCTCACACTGTCAGCTGTAAAGTCCTAGAGCACTGATCAACCAAGGAGCAATGGACACCTCTAGAACTTAGATTTTGATCTCTCAGTGCTATCTCTCCCTATAAAGAACTAGGGCTATTTAGATAAATAGACAATTCCAGGTATGAGGCAGGAAATATAAAATGAGTCTGGAATATCTTGTCATTCTAGAAATTCAGGAAGCTCTGAATAGATTTAAACACACAGAGTATGTTAAAAAAAAAAAACCTATTTGTTAATTATGATACTTACATAGATATGTGTGCATGAGTCCATTAAATTATTTGAAAAGAGATAAATAAAATAAATCAAGCATTTAGCCTTCTTTTCTGCACAAACTATATTTCCAAATAACAGATAGTTAATGAGGAAAAATTTGTGTTTATATAAGTATTTAAGCTCATGAAGAAAGAAATGATGAAATGAGAATGTCATCATCTTGCAACTCTTAATAGTAATAGGCAATTGCCATCAATGCTACAAAGATCCAAAAGTGAAAAACTGATGGAGAATTTTACAATAAATGAATCAAGCTTACACCCAAATTCACTGATTAGTCTTGATTCATAAAAAGAGCAACAGCCAGTCATAATGAACTTTCTGACAGAAATCCACAACATTATCAGTATTCTTGAAAAACAAAATCAAAACTGAATATGGTCAAGCCTCTCCATCTGTCAATTCACTGGAAATATAGTGGACAGAAGAATATATTAACTGACACTACAGAACAAGCAAAGTCCTAGCTGTAGGAAAATTCCACAGGACAAACAACCTGACTTATTTAAGAATTAAACAGCAATGGTAAAAAACAGGGAAGAAAGAGCTATAGATTCAAGAGACTTAGAAGACTTATCAACCAAACATAAAGAGAGGATCTCATCCATATATTGGGTCAATCAAATTAATTATTTATTAAAGACAATTTAGGAAATTTAAATACTGACTAGATTTTTGGTGGTATTATGAAAATATTGGCAATTTTTAAAGGTTTGATAATGGCATTGTGGTTATATTTTTACTTCAAAAATACAAGTCCATATCTTTTAAAGATATTGAAGTAATTACAGAAGAAATAATATGATGTCTTAAATTTATTTCATAAAAACATAGTGTGGTGGAAAGTAGGGGTAGGGAAGATATAGATAAAATAAGAGTGGACATAAATTGATATATGTTGATCAGGATAATGGTAACATGGGATTTCATTATACTCCTCTCTTTACTTTTGCATATACATAAAATTTTCCATGGTAAAAAGATGATAGAAAGAGATATAGATAGATGATAGATAGATGAAAGGCAGACAGACAGGAGATACCCTCTTCACAGCTTGATTACAATCTTTTTTTTCTGTCTTTTTTAAATTAAATTTATCGAGGTGACATTGGTTAATAAAGTGAAATAGGTTTTAAGTGTACAATTCAATAATAAATCATACATACATTGTATTGTGTGTTCACCACTCAATTTAACACGAAGTTTCCCTCTCATAAGCACTAAACTGTTGTCTGTGTCTATGAGTCTCTGTCTTGTTTGTTTGTCGCTTTCAGTTTTATATCCTATATATGAGTGAAATCATATGGTTTTAACTTTTTCTGTCTGGCTTATTTTGCTTGGCATGATAATCTCAAGAACCATCCATATTGTCCCAAATGACAGTATTTCACCTTTTCTTATGGCTGAGTAATATATAGGTACCATGTCTTCTTTATCCAATCATCTGTTGAAGGTTATTTTAGTTGTTTCCATGTCTTGGCCATTGTGAAAAATGATGTAATGAATATCGGGGTGTATATATCTTTTTGTATAAATGTTTTCAATTTTGAGGGGTAGATATCCAGAAGAGGATTGCCAGGTCATTTGGCAATTCCATTCTTAATTTTTTGAGGAACTTCTATATTGTTTTCCATAGTGTCTGTACCAATTTACATTCCCACCAGCAGTGTTGAGGGTCCCTCTTTTCCCACAATCTCTCTAACACTTGTTATTTCTTGACCTGCTGATGATAGCCATTCTAACTGGTGTGAGATGGTATCTCATTATGGTTTTGATTTGCATTTCTCTAATAGCTAGCGAAGCTGAGCATTTTTTCATATGTCTGTTGGTCATTAGTATATCTTCTTAGGAGAAGTAGCTGTTCAGATCCTCTACCCATTTTTTAATTGGATTGTTGTTGTTGTTGTTGTTGTTGTTGTTGTTGTTGTTGTTGTATGAGTTCTTTTACATGATTTGCTAACATGGGTTTTACCCTCCCTGGGCAACCACACTGTGTTCATTTTTCTGGAAGATGAAACTTCTGACTTTTCTCTTTTTTCTCAGAACTTTGGCTAAGTTATTAGTCAAATGCTAGGTCTAAATGACCCAGGAAGTTTCTCATTCACTTCATGGACTTTTTTTCACTTTTCCAGCTTTCACTTTGCTTATTCAATTAGCGTCAGAGAATTTTCCCATTTGGGCAGAAAAAGACAGTCTATCCTTGCAAGACTATATCCCAAAGGTGAAAGGGAATGAGAAAGACAACATTTAATAAGGGCCTAGACTCTAGTAGTTCAGTTATTGAAATTCTGACAACAGTTCTAGATTTAAAAAATAAATAAATACAGCAGGGATACAAACACAAGGTCAAACATCTCTAAAGTCCACACCTATCCAAATGACAATATCTTTTCTAGAGTTAAATGGAGAAGTTCACCCCACCTCCAACCCGCATGCACAAACCTGGACTGTGGGCCCAGAAACTGGATACTGCAGGCCAAGGCAGGAGTGACACAGACCCTTCCCTACCCTATGAGAAGGCCTCAGTGGGAGCCTGACAAAGTCTCTTGTTTTGTTTTGTTTTGTTTCGTTTTGTTTTGTTTGCTTGTACATCCTGATATTTGTATATCCAAGGATACTAACTAGATTTCATTTGCCACCTGCCCTATTCTTGCCAACATTTGTGTGGCAAGTGAGGCAAAGGAGCAGTACCAAAGTTATGAGAGTCATATGTTCAGTTCTCCTCATGGAAAGACAGACTTCTTCCCTTGACAAGGGAGGGTCTGATTTTTCATTTAGTGACAGTCTCGACACTAAAAAGAGAGGACTGGATAATTCATTGTACAGGGAAACTCAATTTTTCTTGCTATGCTTTTAAAACTGAAGTAAAACTAGACAAGGAGGGCTCCTCAAATATGCTCAGTTTTGAAGAGATGGACCCCCATGACCCTAGTATCAAAGCTGTCATCTTATTGTAATAAATCACCCTGGGGGCTTTCTTTCATTCTTTGATAACATTTCATACACAGTGGAGGATTTTGTCTCTGAATTGAAGAATCAGGCAGCTTTCTCAGTGATCTCTAACATCTGTCACACTGTGACTGACATAGTCTCTCCTCCCCATCACCTCCCCAATGTAACTTTAGCTACTTGCTCTCTTCTGCATCATCATTAGACCCACCTCCCTGCCATTTCCCCACCCCAGGACCCACTACCTGGGAATAGGACTCCTGTAGCCCAACAACCCCTTAGTTCAATGAAAGTCTAAGAGGTTTCCTGCTGGTTGTGATCCCTGGATTCTTAAAAGAAACTTTACATGCAGTCTTCAGATTTCCACCTGGCCAATAATGCTCAGATACATCCTGAGATTCTTTAATTAAACCATGGCCTTGGGCCAGAGTATCAAAAGGAGACTGCTTGAATAAATGTTGCAAACATGCAAACAAATCAGTCTAATTCTAGTGTACAAATAGGTAAAAAGACCTGGTTTTATCTATCTACTCCCTCACCCACTCTCAATTTCTGCAGGATTCTTCCCAGGTGTTCAGCATTTACAAAGAACCAGAAAGATTATGAAGTTGTGGGTTAAAAAAACTCCATAATGTTTTCACTAAGAGAAAGAGTAGAAAGGGAGCTGGGCTCTGTCTTTGAAGAAGCCCTTCACTGCTACCTGACTTTCAACCTTCTCTGTTCTCCTAGGGAGACTTTGCACAGATACAAATCCATATTTTTTTTCCTGGAGCTCTCAACATGAGCATATTCTCTGTGCCTGGGTCTCCACAGTTCTTAACAGCATTATAACAGTCTTCTCCAGAGGCACAGTTTCCACAGGAAGGCACTTTTAAGTTCATCTTCCCTTCAGACCCAGAGGCCAGCAGTGCAGATTTTGGTAGAGGTTAACATGGCAAGAAACTCAAAGCTGTTTCCAGGTTGCCTGGGAGAATGTTATTGAGTTGATTCCATAGCTCCTTTTGTGCTAGCAGCTTGTGTGCTTGTCTAATGCATGGGGCAAGTTATCAATATTTCCACTGGGAGTCAACTTCCAGCCTACTAAGTGACCTTGGGTATTTTAGGAATTAAGTTATTTCCTTCCCACATCACTGTCTAGGAACTAAGGCAATGAAGCATTGTCAAATTACAGAAAGTCTTAAATTTGCAGATAAACTATAGTTAATTTAAAGTTAGTTCTTGGTGTCTGGAGATAAGATGCATTATCTTCCTTTACCTAAAACTACTTCCAGGAGGCCAAGAGATCATGGAAATGTAAAGACATGTTGTACCACAATTTACTCACTTACTCCCATGAAAATCAAGAGGCGAGAAACAAAATTAGCTAAGAGGTTTTGTATACTTACAAGTAATTTGTTCATGCACCACCTACAGGATTTTATTGTTACCTGTCAATTGTAGACTCTCCCACCCCAGTAAAAAAGATTGAGAATTAGGGAACAGAAATATCTCAGAATTTCTGGGGAACTTAGGAATTAACAAAATATTACATGTGAATTTTTTTTCAGTGTCTGAGCTCTTAAGCTATTCCTAGCCTTGAGGACATTGTGGATAGAAGTGCAGAGAATGATGTACTTTCCTACCCATTCCCATGTTTTATTATATCTGCAAAAGATGAATGACTTCCCAGTTGTAAAATAAGTTAAAGATAATATACCAAAATCAACCATAAAGGGAAGAGCAGTTTTATTCCTGATCTTAAATGCAGCATATTCTTAGCATGTAGCACAATGTGACACTCATTCTCAAGGCAAGGACTGGGAATATAGCAAGCAGTGAACAAAAAACACCAAACTCCTCTCTTCATGGGGCTTACATTCTAATTCCTGGGGATCTTTTGATTCTTTCCAGGTGGCCCTCTGCCAGCCATTCTCACATGGAGCATTCCTTTCCAAAGTCCACTATGTTCCAATGCTCTAAGTAACTCTGAAAATAGAACAGGTTTTCCTGCTGAGAATTCTTCCACCTCTATCGCACTCCATTACCCCCAAACCTTTATAGGCTCCAAACTTGCCAACAACAAGTGGCTCAGCCCAGAGGCCAGGGAAAAAAGGCCTATCCCACAGGAGTGGCTGGAAGGTCCTTTCTCTGCCTAACATTGTGGAATGGGGTAAGGAGAGGCTGCTGCTGTTGGATCAAGGGAAGTCACTGGGTAAGAAAAGGGGAAAGTAGAGTAGGGAGAGTATACCTTCCTTGGCAGTGACCTTTTGTGGACTCCTTTTGTCCGCAGGAGGGGAGAGGCTGCAGGATATAACCCTCAACCTGCCATGGAGAGCAACAACCCCATTCCCTCTCCCACCAGGCCAAGGGATCTGCATCCTGGGCTGTTGTAGTCCTGTTAGATGAGAGTTCGGGGGGGGGGGGGGAATGGCCCCAAGGAGTCCCCAGAGGCAGAAATGCACTTGCTGTACATTCAACCCAAGAAAAGATGAGCACTAAAAAAAAAAACTAACTGCTCAGGAGCTGAAAGAAAATTTCTAGTGCTTTCTGATAGGCATCTTTTTACAGGTGAGTAAGGAACAAGGGCAACCTCAAGGTCATGCGGCAGCAAGGTCCATTGTGGTGCACAGTTTTCTTCTCTCTCTGAACAATATCCCTATCAACAGGCCAAAGTTTATTGGAACTTCCCAGACTAACTCGATGACACTGGAGCAGCTGGGCTAGGGGATCTGGTGAGAGAGTGCGGACAGGAGATAGGAGGGTGCTGCACCAGAAAGTCATACAGGTCTGGGGAGAAAAACTGAAAGTTGCTGCAAACACTGAGGGAGGTGTTGCCAAAAACCTGAGGGTGTTTGGGTTGCATGGGTGCAGGTGTGTGGAACTGGGGGTAGGCAGAAAAGCTTGACCATTTCGTCTCTCAGTGGCCTCCCTTAGACTCTAGCCAACCTGGACCCACACCACAACCCATCCAGGTTTATCTCCTCCATAAAATAAGCCTTCATCCTCCTCTCCTGCCCACCTCCGAAGTTCAAACATAGATATAACATTCATTATGAGTGTCTATTATCTCTAGCCAAATTGTTGTTTCTTTACCTGGCTTCTTTTTTGTCCCAGCCCACTCCCCTCCCCAGGTCCAGGGGACTATAAAGTCCTAGAGCTGAGCAGATCCCCTTTAGGGCAGTTCGTCCCAAGGAAAGAAGCCATTCCTCACGTAGCACCCCACTCCAATAAGTGACACGCAATAAATGTCAGTCTAATCTCTGAACGTGATCATTCCCCCAAACACAAAAATAACAGAGCCTTCGATGGGTCGGTCATTTTACCTACCCCATGCTGAACTCCTTTAAAACTGCCTGAATAAAGACAGGAGAGGATTGTGTACGTTTTCTACACAAATGGTGGAAAGTAATAAAATAAACATCAAAGATGAGTTCCCACGTATTCGCAGTTTCGTCGTTATTTGCAACAAAGGAAGGAAAAGGGAGGAAAATTCAGCATAGGAGGGCAGCAGATTAGAAATGTACCCTTCCGAGACCACTGGGTCCCTCCCGGAGTACTGACACCACGTAGGAGTCAGGCTCCAACGTCCTGGGGCGGAGAAAAGTCGCCTCCTTTCCCCATGGTCGGACACTGATGCCACTGAAACCACAGCAAAAGCCCTCAACGAGGACTGAAAAGAAATGGCCGCAAACACGTAATGTTCTAGGCACCCGTCCTCGGGACACACCCTCCCTGTCGTTCCTGTTGACTGTAGAAACCCACGAACAGCGCGGCTCTGCTTCAGGAGAGGCTTCCGCAGGGACACGCGCTCAGGCAGAGCCAGCCTTCCCGCACCAGACACAGCCGCCCCAGGGTAAGAGGGGACACTGCCGCTCTTCCCCAAGAGCCACCAGCCAAGTACAGAAAAAGATGAAGGAAGGCGAAAGAAAAGTGAAAGTCGGCGGCCATTTAGCAAGAATCAAGGTCATCCAAAAAGGCGTCTATAACTTCAAGTGCAGTATTTTATTCATTAAAAAAGAAGACAAAAATAGTCCTCAAAAAGAAACCGTAGGACCGGGGCACAGCATGTGGCTCCCGTAAGAAGTTACTTCAAAGTATGCCCTGTGCGGTCTCTGCTGTCAGCACCTCGTCAGGAAGGAAAGTTTACTTTCTGGAAAAGCACTGTTTTCGCTACAGAGAAATACACACTGTGTGCATCTTAGGAAGGCCGCAGGCCTGAGCAAAGTCCCTGCTGCCCTCCAGGGTGACCCCAGCCACGGTCTCTCGCCCAAACTGCTTCCTCCTTGAGCTCCAGGGCTCAGGGACCCTCTGGAGCAGCCTGACGCTCCCAGCTGAGACAGGGAGCGGGGGGACGACACCGGCACACACGCACACAAGCACACTCACAGACACCCGCACGAACCCTGTCGCGCGCACGTTCCTCATTGGCAGGAGGCGGAGGGCGGGGCTGCTCAGACCCAAAACAAACAACCTGCGCGCAGCGACTTTTTTCCGCGCCGCCGCTTAGTCTCGACCTGGTGCGCGTTCACCAGGGAGCCGTAGCCACCTAGGCCACATCGTTTCTCCACCCTTCTGCAGACAGCGCCCAGGCCCCGCCCCCGCCCCCGCCGCCGCCGCCGCAGGTTTATATTGGGCGGGACGGAAGGTTAAGACGAGACGTAGCGGCAGTCGCCGGGCGCGAGATGCTTCCCCGAAGGCTGGGGGCGAGAAGTCCGCTGTGGGAGCCAAGGCCTCATGGACTCGGCTCCAAGGGCGCTTAAGGCCGAAGGCACAGCACCTCCCCAAAGGTGGCAGCACACCAGCCTGCACTGTTTCCTTGCCCCGTGGACGCCTGCTCAGGACCTGGGACGTCCAAGGAAGACCCCCCTCCTGGTCTCTTGGACGTATAGCAGATGCGCACGCTTCTTTCCTCCAGCAGGAAATCCCAAACCCCCTGCGCCTGGGCGCCACAGGTTAGAGCCGCACCCCTACACGCATTCACCCCGAAGTCGCTGAACCTCAAATTGAAGACAGCGCCCACCCAACTCCTCCCTCACCGCCCCTCTTAATTCACCCAATAAGCACAACCCCTCCAAAGAAACATTTCAGGGGAAGAGAACTCTCCTACGGAAAAGTGACTGCCTCTCGCAAGGTGAGCTCTCGTGAGGGAAAAACAAGGACTCCCGGTCCCGGATCGCCACCGCGCGCAGAGGAAAGGGGTACGGGGCTGGGCTGGAGAGGGGTGCGCGGACATGAAGCTGGAGGTGTTCGGCCCCCGCGTGGCCCACGGAGACAAGCCAGGTAGTGACCTGGATGGCGCAGGCGGTAGCGACGCGCCATCTCCTCTGTCGGCAGCCGGCGACGACTCCCTTGGCTCGGACGGAGACTGTGCGGCCAACAGCCCAGCGGGGGGCGGCGGCGTTGGGGAGCTGGTGGGAGGTGGCGAGCGGGGCGAGCGGAGCGCGGGTGGTGAGCCCGCGGCGGAGGAGGAGGGCCCGGCGGCGGCGGCGGCGGCGGCGGGGGTCGCGGCGGAGGGGCCGGGGGCAGGAGGCGCGGGGGGAGGAGAAGGCGCTCGCGGCAAGCCGTACACGCGGCGCCCCAAGCCCCCGTACTCGTACATCGCTCTCATCGCCATGGCCATCCGTGACTCCGCAGGCGGGCGCCTGACGTTGGCCGAGATCAACGAGTACCTCATGGACAAATTCCCTTTCTTCCGCGGCAGCTACACGGGTTGGCGCAACTCGGTGCGCCACAACCTCTCACTCAATGACTGCTTCGTCAAGGTCCTGCGCGACCCCTCGCGGCCTTGGGGCAAGGACAACTACTGGATGCTCAACCCCAACAGCGAGTACACCTTCGCCGACGGGGTCTTCCGCCGCCGAAGAAAGCGCCTCGGTCACCGCGCGTCGGCCCCCGGACCCATGCTGCGGCCAGAGGAGGCCGTGGCCCGCCCGGCTGCCGCGCCCCCACCGCCGGCGCGGGCGCCCCCTGCCGCGCCCCGCGCGCACTCGCCCACCAGCCCAGAAGGGCGCGACAGCCCCGCCGGTAAATTCTCTAGCTCCTTCGCTATAGACAGCATCCTCAGCAAACCCTTCCGCAGCCGCGGCGACGGGAACACGGCCTCCGGGCCGCAGCTGCCCTGGGGCGCCGCGCCGTGTCCGCCTCTGACCACATATCCCGCGCTCCCCCCCGGAGCGCCTGGCGGACCCCTACTGCCACTCTGCGCGTACGGCGCCGCCGAGCCGGCGTTGCCTTCCGCGCCACACGTCCTGCTTGTGCCCTTCTCCGCCTCGGTTCCTGCCAAACCTTTCCGAGGCCCGGTGGCCGGCGGCGGAGCGCACCTGTACTGCTCCCTGCAACTGCCCGCGGCCCTACAGACCGCTGCAGCCGGAGCCCCCGCCGCGCACCTGCCTTACCCAGTGGAGAAACTCCTAGCCTGAGCGACAGCCTCTCAGCTCCGCCGGGGTGGGCGCCTTCTGGGAAGTAGGGAACACGGGTTCAGAGTTTTGCATTTTCCGTCCAGAGGAAAGGAACTTTAAAGAAAATTCTCCATCAAACGTGCCTTAAAGCTAAGGGATTTTTAACAGAAGTGTTTTCGTCCGGAATGTTTTCTTCACCTTTTATAATTTTACAGAGGACTAAGCAGTTTTTCATTATCGTTTGAGTTTTTTGATCAAGCTTGCCCCTCCCTTCCTTCACAGAGACTTTCCTCTTTTCTGACTGCCCAGGCTCCACCTTACTCCTACTTTTTTTGTGTCACCTTCCATTGATTTGTCCCTAACAACAACAAAAAAAAATACATCAGGGAACCGGTCCGTATGATAAATTGTATGACCACTGTTTGGGGTTCGTTGGGCCCCTGTTTTGTGTACGTATGTGTCATTTACAGGTATGACTGAATGTGAGAAAAGTGTCAGAATCTTCAGTCATCTCTCTTCTGTTGACCAATGCTTCACTGTGCCAAAAGACAAAAAAATATATATATTGATGAGTTTTGTAACTAAATTATTTATATATTTTTGAAACCTGAGTTTAAAATGTTGCAGGCAACGAGCTACCGTCTTATTAGTGGTTTGGTGGTCTCTAACTGTGGTCTCCTTGGGTCACGCAATTTCTTTAACGGAAAAGTTAACATGCATATGGGGTGCCAGGATCACTGCCATGTGAAAGCAAGTGTGATTTTTATTTTTAATATTTTATTTGTGTCTCTGTACATATTCATTTATAAATTTTGTAAAACCCAGGTATACTTATTTTTAAATAAAACAACTGACTTTAGCACTTTGTGGTGATGGGCTGAAGAAGAAATTTTAACCTCCACTCCTCCAAAATTGGCTTAGGTTTGAGTCTCAAGAAACTTCCAGTGGGGGCATCAAAATATTTTCCTGAATGATTCATTAAAGGTATAGGCAGTTAGCAGGTTTCTTTACCTGATAAATTCCTGTACAAATATTCAGGATGGGATTTCCATAGATAGGATTTCTCAAAGCTTAAAACGAAAGACTTCTGTAGGAATTCTGAGTTGCCAGAACAAATCATAAGGTGTTTGCTAAAGAACCCTTTAGCAAACAAGTTATGAACAAGCTTATAGTCAAACAGACATTTTCAGGTAAATTGGTTCTTATTAGGAGTTCAAAATGCTGGAAACAATCTTGACATACAACTTCACACCAAAGATTTCTTCAGGGCAGTTTTAAGAGCAACTTAAATGTGAATGTTTTTGTCAAATAAAACCTTTTACCTTTTTAGGAAGGCAGAAAGTCCATTTGGAGGTGTGAACCAGCTAGTAGTTCCCTCTCCCTCTCCTTTTCCCTCTCTATCTGTATTAAGAGAGCATTTGTACGTGTGGGGTTGCCAGGCCTATTTCAGTTGTGATCCAAAGAGAATATGCCATCTCAGATGTGTCAGAGATAATTTACCACATTGATTAGAGGAAGTACAAGAAAAGTGTGAACACCTATTTCTCAATAAATTCAAAGGCAGTGGGGCTTTAACAATTTATGGATTGCAATATTCTAAAGAATCCATACAATGAGAAATTCAGACTGGAAATTTAGTCCTCATTATTATTCCTACCATTCTCCAGTAGATTTCATCCCATCCAAGAAGATGATTTGGGATTGGCATTTTGTGAGGTGGGGAAAGAAAGCAGAGTTTACTTCAAGATGCTGTCTTTTGGCAGAAATGGGAGAAAAAAAAGCACATCCCTAAGTCTAGTTAACAAGTAACAAGTCTTGACTGATTTAGGTTGTACCTACTTAGTAGTCATCAAGAGTGATAATAATAGGGTTGAATTATAACAAAAAGTGGGCATTTAAGTGGATTTTTGCACCCACAAAGCCAATAATTAAACAAGTAAATAAACAGTCTAGGGGGGAAGGGGAAAAATGAGTTCACTGGGTTGAAATGATCAGGATTCATGCTCAATTCTTTGCTGTTTTCTTGAAAACACACTCTAAGATCGATGGTGAGCAGGGAGTCAACAACTTCATATGCTTCCCCATCTCTGATTCTAGTAGATATTTCTCTCCAACTATGTGCCTTGCCTCCAGAAGCTAGATGCTACCTTTTATATCAGTTTTGTAAAGCCACTATTTTTATTTCTATATTGGTACATGATGACAGTTTTGCAAACGGAGGTTTGAAAACTGCCGCTGATTTATGTTAACTAGAAAAAGCCATGTAAAAAAGGGGGAAAACAAAGGGGATGTTTTTAAAATCACAGCTGATCTCAACTCCTCTCAAAAAAATCTTTCTTTCCTAATGACCACTCTGGAGTCTGAATCAAATTGACTGGTGTCTCTTCCTCATTTCTGGGTTCCTTCAATGTCTCCCCAGTTATCATACTGTTTTCTAGAGAATGGTCAGTCACATGAACTTTGTGCCCCTGTTCAGCGTTCATGACCAAGCTTCTACTCCCACGACTCAAATAACAATCATTTGATGGGCCCCCAGGGTGGAGGGTTGGGGGAGGATGAGGAGGGTCTCAGGGCTCTGTGGCTTCCTTCCTGCCTCTCCTTCACACCCTACAGACCCTAGCAGTTTCATCCACTCCCTGATGGGTGGGGGTGGCCCAGAAAGAAAAAGAAGGAAATGTTTAAGTCCCGTTTTCTACATGAAAGCAGAAAGTTTCACAGCTTTTTTACTTCCAGCAACGCTCCAATTCCGCGAGAAACACACTTTGCCACGAAGACCTGGGCCTTCAGCGATGAGATTCTGCCTGGCTCTCAAGACCTGGACCTCCAGCAGCAGCCACAGCTGTGTGACTCAGCCAACACTGCTCCTTCTGGTATCTATCCAGGGAACTGGTTTTCTCAGTGGCATCAGAGGAATGCTCAGCGTGTCCAGAGAGTCGGCCAAGAGCAGGACTTGTCCCAACTCCAGCCTCCAGTCTAACCCCCTTACACAGCCCACCCCTTCCACTAACCCACTCCACCTCTTTCCCACAGCCCACCCCTGTCCCTAGCCCCCAGATCATCCCTCCCAGAATACAAATCATGTGCTAGCTGAACCTTGACAACAGAGATCACAGGACCGCAGAGTGGGAATGGGGGCCTTTTTATTTTGGGAAAGGCTTTCGGCAAAGATCAGGCTTTTCTGAAGCCAGGAATGTGGGCTAAAAGCTCCTTGGGTCAGTGTTCAAGGCCTGCGCCCGCCCCCTGCCCCGCCCTCTGCCCGCCCTGCCTTCGCCTTCTGCCATGGTATTGGCACCTTGCAGTCCCCTTTACCTCAGCTCTCTAGAAGACACCTTCAGACCATGGTGGACAAGTGGGTGGAGAGAAATGCACAGCCTGGATGCCTGCTCCAGCTGAGATATCAATTACAGTGTCCAGGACTTGTCCACTCTTACTGCCAGGCCCTCCCCAAGACAGGGATCAAGTCCGCTGAATTTGGGGGCTGAAAACTTCTGTGGTTAATGACACGCAATATCCTGATCAATCGAAACTCCCCTTTATAACGTAGAAGACGTTGTATATAAATATTGGAAGTCTGGGGCTGGGTGGTGGTAGTGCCCTGCTCCTTGGCCCCTGACTAGTGCCTGTGTGTGAGCCAGGATGGTAAACTTCACTCACCACTGGAGATGGCTTACATTATTTCAACTGCCTTAGTTCATAGATTATCAATCTAACTAAGGTTCCCTTAAGAATTGTGAGTCAAATTCTTGAGCTTACATGAAATCTCAAAAGAAAGGAGGGGAGGGGAAGAATGAAAAGAAATCAGAGAAAGTCTCACCCCCAACAGATAAAGATGGATTGCTCTAGGAGCACCCCAGTGTTGACTTTGATAAGCTGGAAGCATGCCTAAGGAGAATTACCTATGCCCACTCTGGTTCTACTATTGCACAATTTCACAAACTTGATATTTTTTGCCTCAGGGAATGTGTATTCCCACACAAAATACAAAATTAAATTCACTGATTGTCTTGGATAGATCCTAATCTTGTAGAAAAAAAACAAGGGCCCATAGAATAGCTTAAACACTCCTTTGTGGCAGACCCAAGTGGAAACCAAGATTCAACTCCCAGTTCAAAATTCTTTCCACTATAACACAATTATCTGGATAATTCAGACCAAAACAAACTTTGGCCTGAACTTAGTTGAACTATTCAGATAATTGTCTCAAATTACTTTTATTATAATGGTAGGTAGATCTTCCAAACTGGTAAGAACTTATTCTCCTCACCCCCCCATAATTGTCCTTGTCTAGAACAGACCATGTCCACCTCTTGCCTGAGAGACCTGGATGTGGGGCACCTTAGACCTTTTAGCATCAATGTATTGGGCAGTGCCCATGCTGCCACAGTAGAATTTAGCACTGCTTTCTTTACTTCTGCAGAGCATCAAATACATACCCCTGCTAAGGGTAGCAAAAAGTCTGTGCTGAGAAGGGTCTCCTAGAGTGCTAGGTGTGACTTAGCAGTCTCTGTTTCCTGATGACAAGCACTAACAGGTGGGCGCTTCCTGAGCCTATCTCTCCTACTTTCTAACACCAGGGCCAAAAGAAAAATGACCCTTTTTCGCACTGGAAAGAAACTAGAATTTTTTATGATAATTTGCCTTCCATTTTTAGCTTTTAAAAAAAATGCCTTTTCAATGCACCCACATGACTGACAACTTTCTTAAATATTAAGAAACTTTACTGGCACCAAATATACAAAAATATTGCTCATCTGTTTTACTATTTTTTTATTCTTTAGATCATAATAGCTGAGCTTTTCCTTGATTCTGGAAATTAAACCCCAAAGGGTCCTTCAGTAAACATTTCCTACTTTCAAACACCACAATATCTTTTTCTTAGTAACAGACTTTATGGTTCTCTAATGAAATCATTAAACTTTTGTTATGCTTTAACAACATAATTTAATTCTTAATGATATCAGCAAATGGGTTAAATAAGTATCTTCTAAGAAGATCATGATCAAAAACATAAAAATGTAACTTTCCCCAGATTTGAGGTCATCTTTCAAATTGGCAAAGATTCCCATGTCATAAAATGCTCGTTGTTGTGCAATAGTTTCTGCATTGTATCTGTTCATCATTATTAAGATGGATGGGTGATTAGAAGCAAATGTTGTTCCCATCATTTGCCAACTTATACATAGACTGGAAAAGAGAACTGTATTAACCTTCATTTTTGGTGAACTAGAGCCAAACACAAACATTAACATAATATGACATTTCCCTTACCACTCCTGGACCCTTTTGCTGTTCTTTCCAGGAAAATTTTAACTTAGACGACTTGCCATAACTGAGCCTTTCTATCACATCTGTTTGGAGCCCAAAATAATATGTATAGTCAACATCCTTGATGTGTATTTGTTTTTTCTGATCACCAATTTTTAACCATTAAGGGAAAAGTAGAAAAGTTTTGCCACCTTTGGCCAGCTATGCTTACTGTAGTTAAGTGTCTGGTAATATCACGGAAGTGGTCCATTCAAGAAGGAACTTAGAATGAAAACTCCAAGAGACCCAAGTCTAAGTTCTGACTCTGACTGTCACAGCTGGGTGCCTTAGGAAAGTGGGCTACCCATCTAAGCTCCATTACAAGGGGATAGAGCTAGAATATGTTCACACAACTCCCCTCACAGTTCACAGCCATAAAAACTTGCATAGAATGTCAAAGATGTAATGCAAATGCATACTTTTTCTTTCTCCTAAATTCAATCAACTTAAGATCGAATGTGTATTTCAGGAACAAGTTTTATTGTAGCATTATTCAACATAACTAAAATACTCATAGACACAACAAAGTATATTGGATTATAACATTTCTTCCCAGTGTGCTCTCAACAACTTAAATTTTGCACAAAATCCTACCTTTAATAATTTTGTATAAATCACATGCTATTTCACAGACCCCAAATGGAGACTTAGAGAGGTTAAGCTTTATTCAAGAAGTTTCATCATAAGCAAGATATCCAGGGCCACTTTCCTGTCTCAAGTGATGGCTCTCAGGCCAGTGCTCAAACCCTGGTATGAGGAAATCAGAGCAGCCCCTCATTTTTTGTTCAAGGACAAAATGCAAAGATATCCAAGGCAATTCTCAATGTACAGAGTTGATACAATCCAAAAATGCAGCTAGCACTAACAGACTCAAGGCACTTTTATATATAAAAATGCTAATGTTAAATACTAAAATAAAATAAACATGGATACACTAAAGGAGGGCAAATCGGAAGCTAGAGTAAAACCCTGAAAATACTAACCCAAATAGTAATAAATATTATTACTTAATAAAGTGTACTCCAGATACATTTTCAGGCCTGAAAAAAGCAAAAATAATAGGGTTACATGATACCTGCAGACAGTTCTACCTTCATTTGGGGATTTGATATTTATCTGGGGCAGTCAACATTTGTATTTGCCATCCCAGCATCTGTCCCCTTCCTATCTTCTCAGTACCCTGACTTCCTTAGAAATAGCCATTTCTCTTTATAGCATGTCATTCTGCAGTTGACCTTCTCCACCTAAGACAGGCCAAGCAGGCTTTCTCTTCCCCGGGACTCCAAACTGGGAGCACAGGGACTCTAGAACCATACATGGGTTGGGTTGATTTTCCTTGGTGCCCCAATAAAATGGTCCTTCAGGTTCTGCTATGGGACTCCTGGCTCTTCTCTTTCTTTGGAAATCTTTCCAATCAAATCTTGCTTTGCTCACACTTGGCTGAGTTTCTGTCATTGGTAACCTCACTGTCTTGTACAGTCAGCCCAGGCACAGTGCAAAGCAGACAAATGGATCAGGCTCTTGCTCTTTTTCCTTTATGAATTCTTCTTTCTTACTGCCCCCTGGACACCCACAGACCCCGAGACACCCACAGATCCCGAGCAGGAGACTATGTGGAATGCAAAAGGTAGGAGTGTGAAGTAGGAGGCTAGGCAGTCATTACCATGCAGCTCTCTCCATCTAGGAGACAAATAACAAGCAAAAGGGACCTCAAACTATGAATAGGGCTACTCAGCAAGACAAAGGCATATGCTACAAAGCTCAGTAACACAGAGAGCCTCGAAAACATAAGGCTGAGTGAAAAGAGCCAGTCCCTTACAGGTTATATCCATATGATTCCATGTGTTTGACACTCTGAAAAAGGCATAAATTGACAGAAATCAGATCAGTGGCTGCCAGGGGCTGGGATGAGGGACTCGAAGGGGCACAAAGTAATTTGGGGGATGATGGAAATAATCTATGTCTTGATTATGAAAGTGGTGTCATGACTGTGTACATTGGTCAAAACTCAGTAATATACATCTAAAAAGTACATGTTGCTGTATGTAGATTATATTTTAATAACCCTGACCTAACAAATAAACTCATAAAGAATGAATGGTAAGACCTACTATATTGCCCAAACCGACGATATTTTCCATAACAGCTTAAGTTAAAGTAAATAAAGCTTTATTTATGAAATTTCAACTAATGTACAAGTTAAGGGAGTATTTTCAGAAGAAAAGTAAACTTCTCAGTGCCTCTTAAATCATCATAGCACCCAGCTGCCCCTTCCCACTCTGAGTAAGGCAGCATATGGCACTGTTGCCCACTCCACTTCAACATGAGAACAATCTCAAGAACCACCACGAAAAAAGGACACCATGTCAGAACTTAACCTGTGTGTGTTCTTCCCACATTTAGATGCACTGTTTTCTTCATGTAGCCAGCTGGCTGAGGAAGGACAAAGGGACTGCCTAAGAGCTGACAACCCAAGTGGAAGAGAAAACAGCATTCTACAGTCCCACTTGCTACCTAAAGCCCACATTGTTCACAAAGCAACTCCTGGAGATACTACCAACTCTAAGACCTGGGTCAATGCACAGCACCCCTAAAAGGAAAAGTCACCAAAAGAAAGACCCAAGATGGGACTGATAGGATTATATGATGTCACCTAAATCTATCAAACATATTCACCTACCAACACCAAATTTCTGAAAGCAGCTCCAAAATGAAAGAGATCACACAAACACAATTTATTTCCTCTGTATTCTGATTCCTACCTGCATCTAATTCTATAACCACAAGTGTCAGAATGCTGGGGAAATGTTGATCAAACAGGATACTTTTGACCTCTCACAGCAGTTACACAAGTCAATCTGAAATAAGATAATTATTAATTCTCATATTTATTAGCTGAACCTTTTTGAGTAATGGCCTCTGGGGACATTTATAAATGCAATAAAAAACCTCATCATTGTTAAGTGTGAAATGATGTGGGTCATTTTGGATTTGGGCTGAAGCAGACTCTCAAGCCCATGCAGCACCTCTGCCTAGATTCAAGAACAGTAAAGGCTGTGACTTAAACCTTCTCCACATGTGTGCACAGCTCCAGCATCTGCTTTGTAAATGCTTGTTGAACTTACTCAGAAGCTTGAAGTCTGTAAGAGAAGTAGCCAATTTCGATCTGGTAAAGATAAATCTGAGCCCACATTTTCCAATATGTAACCACAGAATGACTTGTGACTGAAAAGAGATGTCTGGTGGCCCAAGTCACCTCTTCAAGGCTGTGCTCATGAGCAGAGTCAAAGTGCTTGTATTAACAGATTCGGCCTTAGAAACAAACCCTGCCCAAAAGCACTTTCTTGATGAGTCACAGAACATTAAAGCTAACATATCTTTTACTCACAGTCGATTCAATGGAATCAAGGTCTAGCCCACATCTGGGGCACTGGCTGGTTACTTGTACCAACTAATTCATGAAGAGAGCCAAAATGCTCTGCTAGATAAGATTTCTCTCCCCATACTTTGATTGCCCACCAGCTCCACTCCCCTTCCCCTGATCAGTCTGATGCCTGAAACACCATTTGATTCTTTCTGTTAAGTTGTATAACAAAATGTGGCATAAATTTTATAAAAAGGTAAAAAGAGAAAAAGGGCTAGGGAGACAGAGATAATCATTGTTCCAATACAAACACAACTTGCCCTCCTTCACCCCTTTGCTAATTGTAATTGCAGGGCCCAAGTGGACTTGCTGGTCTTGGAGTACACAAGGTCTATATATAAGACATATCTGTCGATAGACAAACACAACACAAAAGACAGTCTTAAAAAAAGTTTCCGCTGCCAATCTTAAGCTTTTATCTTTCATCTATCACTACAGGGGGTATTAGCTATGAATGAAAACTTCCGGTAACCAGCAGAGAATTCATTTCATGCAGTGAACATGATGTTAAGTTTTGCTGCTCATAGGCCACAATCAGTTTTCCTCTTGATGGTCACTTTTCCTTTATCTTAGGATATGAAATAATACCATGTGGAAACCTAAAATAAAATTTACTTTTAAATTCCATTGACAGATTATTTGTCTCTGGCCTACAGCTTTTTATCAGTGTTAGAGAGAAAATGCAGAACTTAACAAAATCACAATTCACATTTAGAAGTCAGGCTTCAAGGTAAAGGAAGTGATGCAGGACAGCCAGGACAGGACTTCAGTGACTTGGGAAGAAGCCACACCCTTGCTCAAACCCTCCAGTTTGGCTCTTGAATCAGCTGCAGCTCTGAGGCCCTCAGTTCCTCCCTGCATTTCCCCACTTTTCCCTTTTGGAGAATAAAAACATATTGTTAGCTCTGAGCACTCTCCCTCCCGTAGCCAAAGGCAGGCTTTAGTTCTAAGACAGAGGTAATCTAAAGGATCAATGGAATAATCAAACATATCAATTCAAAAGCTCAATTTCTTGCCAGATCCAGGAAACAAACCAGTTTGAACATCACCTTAGAGATTGTTATGGCTGCACCCAAGGAAACTGGTGACTTCCTTTAACAAAATTTACATTGTCCCTCTGGAATGAGATCCAAGCAATATCTACTTTGGCTCAGAGGGAGACAACACTCAGGTAGTGTTAGAATGATGATGATGAGCTCATGTCATCCTTTTATTGAGGAAAACTTTTTTTTGATGCTACAAGGTCTTCCCTGAAGAAATGTGCACTCCCCTTGGCAGCAGGCTGGGCAGTGAGCAATGCACCATCACTTGGCAGGAGCATGGTGGGCAGGCAGGGCCTACCTTGTGAGACCAGGCAGAAGAGCCAGAAAATGACAGAATTGAGCCTCTGAAATACATAACAAGAGGCTCAGAGGCAGGCCCAGCACTGGAGGGAAGATTACGGCAGCCCAGCTCCTTGGCCAGGACTATCTACTTTTGTATGCCAGCACTGAGGTCCATCCACTCAGCCTCTCTTAGTCCGGTGCCCCTAGAAGCACTCTCAGAAAAGAATTTGGCTACCAGTTTATTTGGTAGGTATAAGAAATGACAAAATGGACACAAGGAATTGAGCCCAAGAACTGAGGGGCAACAAATAGTGTGTTATGACTGTGAATAACTAGAACTTAAGTCCATGTAGAAACTTGGGAAATGGTGTAAAATGCCTGCTTCAAAAAGATGATACTAGTGACCAGAGGAACAAGGGAGTCATCTGTGAAGAAGTTTTAGGGTTGGAGGATGCAGGGGGATGTTGATTCCTTGGCATTTCTGGGCTGCCATGCATTAAGCTGAGTGGCTTTCCATGCCTTCAAAGAGAGGTTCTAGCAACTGAAAACACTTCACAGATAAAAACAACTTATCTAGTCCAGTCTAACCAGGCCCTGGGAAAGTAAAAAACATCCTCCAGGCCCACACCAGGTTCTTTCAGTCGAGACTGGTGTCTTCCAGCAGGGACACTGCTTGGAGATATGACCTCTGATTTGTAGTGTTTGCCAATTTCTGTGGTATAAATGTGCCTACCATGGCTGATTTAAATCATCAACAGTCTAACACTGGATGCAATGTTCCTGACTAGTTAGCAACTGGCTGTTGTGTTCTGAGCTGGTAGGAGCTTGCTCTAGCACACCACAGAGCAGGCAGGGGATCCCCAAGCTTTGGTTCTCAGGTGTTGAGCCACTGGCCTTACTTTCATCACTTGATGTCACTTAGGTATAGGGTCTCTTGCTCACAGCGACCACTACAATGACATCCTCAACCCAGTAGCAGCTCTGGTGTCTAAAACTGATTTTTAAAGTTCAAGGGTTAACGTGAGGGTTAAGAGTCAACGTAAGGTAATAATTAAGAGCATAGACTCTGAAGCCAAACTGCCTAGGTTTGAATTTCAGCTCTAACTATTACTCAGCTCTACATATTATCTGTTGTAAACTTGGGCAAATTACTTAACCTCTCTGTGCCTATGTCCTCATTCATAGAACAATAATGATGATAATAGTAATTACCTCACAAGGTTCTTATAAAGGTTAAGTAAGTTGTTATCTGCACAGTGCTTTGAATAGTGCCTGGCACATACTTAGAGTACTATAGTAAACACTACTTGGGGTTAGTTAGTTGTTATTATTTATTGATGAGAGTGAGCGGTTGATAAGCCAGGACCCTAAGAGCATAATGAAGCTATCTTGTTCCTCCTGAAGATGCTGTATTTCCATCAGCTGGAGTTATACCCAGAATGAATCCTGGGTGAAAGGGAGGGAGAGAGGAGGGGGCAAGAGGCTCTTTTTGATAAGAGAAATGTTTAATGCCACAACCAATGAAGCAGACTTTTTAACCTGGGTCTTAGAAAGCAGATCTACCTTGTTTTAGGGTTTGCACAGCACCAGATTTCAGGTTAAAACTGTTTTAAATAACAGATGCCTTACTTTTCTTTTATACCTATGGCTTTTTGTTCTCTCAAGTGCTTTTTAATAAAATAAAGAAGTTCCAGATTAATTATATAAATAAGAAGTCCAAGGGTAAAATGAAGTCCTTCCATGTATTTTGTTCAATTCCAAACCTTTGTGAGGACCTTCTTATGTGCCAGGCACCTGTAGCTTGAAAAAACAAGGGCAAAACATATACCCTGCTCTCCCAGTCTCACCATGAACAGGTAGGTACCTATGGTAGTGCAATCTAGAAGCAAGTCTTGGATGCCCAGTGACCATATAAGAGGTGTCTCATTCCCAAGCCTCAGGGATTCCGAGAAGGCTTTCTGTAAACGGTGCTATTTCCATTGAACCCTGAACCATGAATAAGCCTGAGGCAAAGGGCTAGGAGTGAAAGAGAAGCTTTCAGGTGAAGGAAAGAGCACATACAATGGCATGGAGCAAGTTAGAGTATAGCACAGTCAGGGAAGAGCAAATTTTTGCATACATCAACCACAGAACCTATGGTGTATAGAAAAAAAGACCAAAAAGAGAGGTAAATATGAGCCAGATTTTAAAGGATTTAGGTGGTCATTCTGAGGATAATGGGAAGAAGTAACTGTAGTGTTTTTAGCAAAATAATTACTATTGTTCCCTATAGAGATAACTCTGGCTGCTCTATGAAGAATAGAATAGAGATGGGTCACACAGCCAAAGGAAAGCTATTGACTACTGCAACAATGCAGGTCAGATGAAATGGTGTGATCAATGTTTCCATAGTGGGGATGAAGAGTGGCAGGTTCTGACAAGCTCTGAGGTGAGCAACCAGGACTTGGAGGCTGACTGGATGTGAGGGAATAGGAGAAGGTAATTGGGTGAGTTTGAGGTCAACCATACAGCAAAAGCATCAAGAAGGAGCCAATTCTGCTTACATATGGGAGAAGTAGCATGAGCATGCAGTTGTTCAGTCCTTAATACAGTGCAAGAATAAAGAGAGGTACCATTAATACCACAGTCATAATAGTTTTGTATATCAACTAAAACAATTTTTACCAAATGGAAGAAAAGTGTTTTGAGGAATGCATATTTTTCTAGGCACCATGTGAGCTAGCCATGGCCCTTAGTGCAGTTTGGAATTATCCTTTGGAGACACTAAGTTTGAGGTGCCTATAGAATAGTTAAATGGAACAATCAGGTAAGCAGTTAAATATACATATCCGAAGTTCAGGAAAATTCTGGGCTGGAGATGTAGATTGGGAAACATCAGCATATGGTTTTTACAACCATGGAGACAGATAACATCATTCAGGGAAGGGTGAGCTGGGCCAGGGTTCTTAATTTGGGGGTGTAACATACTTCTTTGGGAATCAGTTGAAAGAAACACACAAAAGATTACATACACACACACATATGTATACGTGTGTGTGTGTGTGTGTGTGTGTGTGTGTGTGTGTGTGTAGCAAGGGGGTGGGGAAAAAATAAGAGAAATATCAGTTCCTGAAGCTAACAGTAAAGTGCCCTAAGCAAAGGGAGAAGACAAGGATGCAATACTCATATTTAAGACCTGAGTAAAGGAAAGTTAAAAGAAGGGAACTAGGAGACTGTAGAATCATGAAAATTAGAAAAAAAAATCACATTTTGTGAAGAGGAGGTATCCAATAGGATAATTAAGTGTGACTTCCCAGCCAGACCAACAGTGACCTTTGGAAACCTCACTGCAGAAAAGTAGGACTGGGAGCCAGGTGGGAGATGAGAGCAATGACTATGACAAATACTTTCAGGAAAATTGACTATGAAGGGAGAAGACAGATTACGGAAAAGCTGGAAAAGTAAAGAGAAGATTACTCTTCTTTTTTAAGAAAAAAAAAGTTTGAACATTCTTAAGTGCTATTCAGAAAGAGTCAGGATAGAGGAAGCTACAGATGGTTGAAAAGAAGTAGTTACTGTTAGACTGAGGGGCAGTTTATAATCAAGACACTAGGTCCCCCTAGCAGGGGCTAATCACAGACACTACGTGACCAGTGGCTGGAGGCCTGAGAGCCACTACCAGTACCCTTCCACCCTACCCATTGGTCTTTGTACATCTCTCACTTCAGCCTGAAACTAAAGGTGGCCAGGCTGGGAGAGGCTCCCTGCCCTGGCCAGGGCTCCATATGCACTATCTTGAAATAGTTGGAATACCAGTTGGAACATCAGTGGGGGCAGAGACGAGGGCTCTTTAGGACACTGAGGTAAAGCTTCCACATCAACAAGTATATGGCAGATCTGATGAAGGGGTAGCAGAAAGGGAAAGCATAATCAATTATGATTCTTTAAGCTAATGTGGAATTAAACTTCCACTGGAAAATGTCTACCTCTAATTGTGTCTGCACCTCTCTTTGGAGGAAGAGATAATATGAAATCCTGGGTTAGGTCTCAACTCTTTACTCAAAACTTATGTGATCTGGCACTTGGTACTTAGTCATCCCAAGCCTCTATTTCTTTATCTGTAGAATGAACATAATGGAACTGGTCTTGTGGAAAGTGTAGGGGGCATTAAGATTAAGTTAGAATACATACACACATATCTATTTGTGGAATACTGTACATACACAGCTTATGGCACAAATGATAATCAATATTTATAGTAGTGATATTATACCTTAGCCTTTAATGATGAGATTAAATCCTCATCAATCAATTTATAATTATTATACAAATTACACAATCCACTATGAGGTAGACACCTAGGGGGTAAAAAGTTCTTTTAACTAAATTACCTAGAATTTTACCTATAAGCTTATATTATTTATGTTGCAAATCAAAAACATGTATGTTTTTGCCAACGTGTGTATCATATCACTCATGCCAAGAAAGATAAATCTCTAAAATTACTGATTGTGCAATTAAATTATTTGGTCTTTAAAGGAAAAATAGCCCCACATATTTAAGAACTATGGAAATGTACAACTGAAAATTATATAATTGTATTAACCAATGTTTCCCCCAATAAACTAAATTAAAAGAAAAGAGAAGAAAAAAACTATGGAAAGAACATTGAAAATTTAGTGAATATAGTGAGAGATTTCTTGGCCTTCCATAAGAATTTTTATCTGCTAAACCAAGAAAATTCACTCCAGAAATAATGTCAAAATGATAACAAAAAAGTTACGTTTTCCTTATTTCCTCCCTGAGCAGAGCTAAATGAATCAAAGATGAACAGAATTCATCTGCTCAATGGTTTTTTCAGCCCAATGATTTGTCTTTGTTGTTCACACTGTTTAAGTAGAAACAGGCCCTATTAGCTAGCTCTATAGTTGATGCACATTGACAATTAATCTCACTTAAAATTGTTGTTTCTCTTTTCCCACAAGAATCCCTCAATTTTCCACTTTTCTCTGGATCTCCTTGCCATCTTCTCCCTTACTCTTTGAGTATAGCCAGAAAATAGGCTGTTCATACAATGTTAATGGGGTTGTAAATTGGTGCAACCTTTTGGCAGGGCAGTTTGACAATATCTATTAAAATGTAAAATGTGCATATCTTTTGACTCAGCGATTCCACTGCTAAGAATTTATCCTAAGGATATGTTCTCTTAACTGTGCAAAATGTGCATGTAATACTAGAATGCGTGTTGCAGCATTGTTTGTAATTCCCCCAGACTGGAAAAGAACTTGAACACCAATTTAAGGCATTAGTTAAATTAATTAGAACACAACCATACAATGGACTACTAAGCAGTAAACGTTGGGTTTCTGTGTGCTGTCATGAAAAGGTGTCTGTTATGTGGGGGAAGCTGCAGAATGCTGCATTGACTATGGTCCCCTTCATGTTAAAGATCTTTAAGTATATATCCATATGTATGAATGCTTGTATATGTAGAGCAAATGTTTAGAAAGATTTTTTAAAATGCTTAAAGTATAGAGTTACTTCTATGTTACTGGTATAACTGGAGAAATTGAGGATGTAGAGAAAATATTTTATCCTTTTACCTTATATACTTTTATTCTATTTGAAAAAAACTTTTTTTTTTTACCATTAATGTGCATTACTTTACAATTTAAACAGCATAGTTTACTAAAAAGGAAAGAAAACAAAAGGGAAAAAGAAAGAAAAAGCAGAGAGAGAGGGCATAAAGGAGGAAAAGGTGGGCAAGGAAGAGAGAGAGAAGATACACTTTCTCATTCTTTTGAGCAGATGAGCCCTTTACCTATTTTGATGGAGAGGAGACAGATATTAGCACATTTTAGAACTTTAGCAATTAAATTTTACAAACACTTCTTGTTATTTCTTTTATAAATGAAAAGGAAGTACCATACTGCTTGATTTGTCTACCTTTCCCTGGGTCTTTGCAAACCATATCAGGATAAAGTCCTTACTGCAATGTAAGAAAAGTGGGACTCCAGGAAGCCAGACAGCATTTCCTCCCACAATACACAATTTGTATCTTGCCTGATGTTTTTGTCTCTGTGCCTAGATCTCACAGTGATAGGCACCACAAAAGTACACAGACAAAAGAGAACTCACCCTGATTTTTCAGAGGAGACAGACGTGTGGAGGTCAAAAGACTTTCTTTAAAGGCCAAGGACCAGGGATCAGATTAAGAGCTTCTCAGTACAGGACAGAGTCTGGGGCAAATTAGTGTGTCAGTCCCTGTCACTTGTGCATGTGAGATTTCACCAAATAAAATAGCTTTGTTCTTCCCCTTAAGATTCTGGTAGCTGACCAAAAGGTACATTAATTTTTTTAACTTACTTTTAAAAGTGAAAGTCATATGAGGTCTTTTTTAAAAGATAAATGGGTTATTGCTGAAGATGTTTTTTAGAACTGTTTTTTAAAAAATCAGACACTTTAAGAGGTCTTTTTATTTTTTTAACTTTTCTGTGAAAAATGAGAAAAGTTTAGAACTACCATAGGGTCAACAGAAAGACAAAATCCTCTAAGAAAAACAAGTGAGAAATCAATTCCCCTTTAAGCCCTGCTCCTACCTTGCCTGTCCTGTTCCTAGCCCCACAATGAACTCTGCAACCATGACTGAAGCTTACAAAATTTTCTACTACTACTCAGCAGTTTAAATATTAACGAGCATGTAAAGCTACTGGGGATAAAACCCCGGAGCCTGTAATAAGAAGCAAGCCTCAGCTGGATTCTGTAATTACTTCTTACGCAACTCCAAGGCTGCAGTCATAGCTTTCTGAAGATTACACAGTTCCAGCAGCTCTAGCATGAGGGCCCAACTCTGCCAAGGTTGCATAACCCTTCTCATAGCATAATAATTCGTCATTAAGAAGCATAACAAAGGGCCACTCTGACCACAGTGGCACCCTAATAATTGTCTGTATTTTCTTTCCAGAAAGGACCCATTTCTTGCAATTTCATTCCTGTATGAGTGTTAATGGGGTTAGGAAAGAAAGTTGGAGATGGGAGGAGAGAAAGGGTTGTCAAAGAGTTTGCTGCAGAACACAGACGTCATGGGGATTTTCTGTTCCTGATGCTGCATTTCTTGTTGCCATTGTCTTTAATTTCTCACCCAATCACAGGTGTTTCGTTGGTTCTACTAGTCTCACCAAATAGCACTGTACTTCTCGCTGGGCTTTTGAACCTTCTTGGTTTCTAGGCCTATCCCGGGCTTCTCCTTATTAGCAAAATCTCTGTTCTCATGTGCCACATATTTTATTTTTATCGGACTAAATATTTGTGAAACCAGCATTCTAAAGCATTACTGCCCTGTTACTTAATTAAATGAATGCATAGAACCTGAATTTTAGGGCTAGAGAACTAGATTTAGAAATAATCTAGTCTAACCCATTGATTTTACAGATGAAGAAACTGAGGCCAGAGAAGGCAAGAGGTGAGCTTAGTTATAAATATTTAGGGGCCCAAATGGCTTTACCTTTACCCTTAGAGTACATAGCTAACCTCACATGCTTTCTCCTATATGAACTCAGTGTCTATTTGAAATCTCCACCTAACCTGTTTGTATACCTGAAAAAGTCAGCCTTGTGTATGGGCTAGACGATAATCATGGCAACACTGCAGCCTGCAGGTAAGTTTGAAGATAACAGCAGTATACCTGGATAGGACTATCTGACAGCAAAAGGGCCCAGGTCTTCTGACAGCTTCAACCCCTACAAAAGTAAAGATGTACCCAAAAAACTGGGTAGAAAGATGGCAATGAAGAGGTGAACTTTAGGTCTGAACAGAAATGATAGAGCCAAGTGTGTGGTTTATTATTCAAATTACATTTACCAAAGTTTACTGAGGAAAAAAGTTTAAATTCCCACAATATTGTCAAGAGAATTTAGTCTTTTCACCTATTTTTTATAGATAAAGCTCATAAGGGTAGAAAATGTCCCATAAGTCACCCTGTCTCTTTCTTCTGAGCACAGCAGCTATTTGCTTGCTAATTCCTAACAGCTACTCTAAGTTGACAAGGAAAAATTAGACTTTCACATCAAATTCATTTCCCTTTATAACAGCTTGACAAACCTAGATCAGGGAAATGCCATGCATCCTGAATATCCAAGTTTTAACACATCTCAAAATAACTTTAAGAATGGTACAGAGAAATGCAATCTAGATACTTAAGTTACAGAGAATTTCAGTGGACTAGTCAGTTATATCTCAAAGGTGCCAGTTAATGGATTAATGTCAAGTTATAGGGAGGTCTCTAGTGACATATCAAAAAATTATTTTTCATCATATTTTCCAATGAATTGGATAAAAACACTATCATATTTCTGCTCAAATGTCACCCTTTCTGTAAGATTTTCTCTGATCATGCTATATAAAATTGTAAAGCATTCTTTTCTTTTCTTTCTATCTCTCTTCCCTGCTTTATTTTTTCCTTGACCTTTGTCATTACCATACCATACACACAACTTACTTATCTTTGTTTAGTGTCTGTCTTCCCAACTTGAATGAATTTCTAGGAGAACAGAGATTTCTTATTTTGTTTCCTACTATATACCCAGAGCTTAGAACAGTGCCTAGCATACTATAGGTACTCAGTAGATAGTCACTGGATGGATGGATGGATGGATGGATGGATGGATGGATGGATGGATAGATGGATGAATAGATAGATGGATGGACAGATGATGGTAGCATGCTTATCTAATGTGAAGATAATATAAAAACCAAGAGAGTTGGGGAAAATATTAGATGACAAAGTTGACAACCAAAATTATCTTGACATAGAATGATAGTATGAAGCTAACAAATGGATTTAATAAGCTCTTCGAATCAATCCCACACTTATATTTCAGAAAAACAATTGCACAAGAACAAGATGGGAAAGATAATGTGACTAAATAAAACTGACAGGGTTTCAGGTGACTGCCAGCTCAATCTGAGTCAAAAGAAAAAAAGAACAGTCTGTCAAACAAGTGTAATCTTCATAGTCATCACTAATTAAAATAACCATAGTTTTCAGTATACAAGTATCATTCCTTCATTTGAACACCTTTTCATACATATATGCAATATAATGTGAACAAGGTTCACAGTTTGACTTGCAAGAACAAAGATGAGAAACCACCTGAATGTCCATCAGTAGGGAACAAGTTAAATAAATAAAGGAAATCTATGTCATGAAATACAAAGCAGTCTTTATAAATAAAAATGAGAATATTCTTAATGCACTGATTTGGAGCAGTTTCTAAAGCAGGTATGTAAGTGGAGGCGGGGAGAGAGTGACTTAAGAAAATAGAAATTAACACCAATTTCCTTAGATTTAATTTAGAGTCTTGCTATTCAAGGTGATCTTTGATGCCTGGGCATCATCTGGTGCTTGTTATAAATGCAGGATAGCAGGTCCGATCACAGGCCTACTGAAACAGAAACTACATTTTAATAAGATTCCCAGATAATTTCTATGCACATTAACTTTTGAGGAGTGCTGTTTTAGAGAATGAATTTAACCTAGCCTGCCTCATCTTATCCACACCCTGAGGAGGACCCAACCACCCTCTTCCTTCAACCTCCCTCTTTCAGTTCTTCTTATTCTGGAAGCCAGGGAGTCTTTCACATTCCAGTGTCCTCAGGTCTATATCCAAAAGGGTCTCCAGGTTATTATCGGGAACACTGAATTTTGTAAAATCCTCCTTCTCGATTGACCCAAAAGTGTCCATGGCTGAGCTGACACAAACTCTCCTTATTGCAAGGACATATGTAAATGCAAGTAATTTGCTCTTGCTCAGTCACACTACTCAGGTCGAGATGTCTGCTACAGCCAACTCCAGCTGGTTAGTGGTAATTTTCGGTCGTCACCATCTAAATGTTCAACCCAGCTAACACAATCCCAGAATGCCTTCTCCCCCAAGGATACTCGTAGGCAAGGTTAATCTCACAATAAGCCTTATTTTTTTAAATATGTATTTACATCACTATAAGTGCATCTTCCTCAAAATTCAGGGAAATCATTTATTGACAGGAGCCCAAATTTGCAGTCTTTGACACGCACAAAAAAAAAAACAATGGTATCATCTCTGTTGTTTTTAATAGTAGTAGTGAATTTTTGCAAATTCTTTTTCCCCATGTCCCCAGGATTGTGTCCAATAACAATATTAACTGATATTAACTGAGGGCTTACTATGTGCTAAGCAGTGTTGAGTTCTTACATATATCATCTCCTTTAATAGTCTAATAACCTTAGGTCTCAGAACTGTTATTCTCTCCAATTTACATATAAGGAAACTATATGAAGGAAAATTGAATAACTTTTCTGAGGACTTGCTGAGCCAGGAACCAATTTTTCACCTACTTCCTTTATGAACCTCAAGCTTTTGTATTAAAGCATGAAGTCACTCTGCCTGGGGAAGCACTTCAGGGCAGCCATGGAGCTCAGCCAATTGCTGTAAAACCACAAGGATGGCTTGACTGCATGTAAGCGTCTGTCTTGTTCACTTCAGGATTCCTAGCAAACTGCACAGAACCTGGCACAGAGTTCTTGAATGATTTCATACATTAATCGATCTCACCAGGAACAAGAGCTATTTACCTGAAGTTCAAAGAAGCAGATAAGCTCCAGAGGAAATGGCTATATAAATTCTTCTGATATTCTTAATAACTAGGACATGACCACCAGAAAGCACATCTAAAGGTCTGCTTTTCAACCCCCAGCTCCTGGCACTAACTAGCAGCACATTTTAACTCTGGTAAGGCTTATGTAACCTAACTGCATATTTGTAAAGTAGTCTCTTAACTACTTGGCACTAGTGAGTGAGTAATTACTAATCACCATCCCCTTCATGAAGCCAAGATGATCCTTAAAGGAGATGCTAAAGATTTCATCAAATGCTGTCAACTTAGCATGTTTGAAAAAATAATGGCATAGACTCATCTTCATCTCTGCCCCAATAGAAAACTCCAAAATGGGAACTTCACGTGGAATATGAAGGCTACAGACAGCACTCCCTGATGGCTTTTGAATAATATGTCACATCCACCTGGTGTTCTGAAAAAGAAATCATCAGACACACTGTCATATGCACACTCTCTTTCTCGTCTAACAACTTCTCTTCCTGCTGTTTCTCCACTCAACCAGCCCACCAATGTTTTTAATGACTTTTAAAATAAAGTTTCAAATTTTATTTTAAAAGCAAAATGGTGAATGATAAACACATTACTGGCAAACAATGGAACTACATATTTGTTAAAGCCACAAGTTTATAATAATTTTTTAAATTAATATTTTTAATAATAGATTATTTCATGTAATTATCCCCTTTCATCACTTCTTTTCTCTGATGAAGCCCTACAAGAATTCTGTAACTTTTCTAAACAAAGTTACTCCTTACTGTTCATGCATTAATGCTCTGATTTTTTCAAGAATGTAAGCTTATTCATTATTTTCATTGGCTTACAAAATATCAATGCTATCCTTCTGGGACAACATGAAGGGTAAAAATATCCAGATCATAGCAGAACCTAAAGAGAAAGAAAGAGATCAAAGAATTGAAAAATCTATTTAAAGAAATAATGACAGAAAACTTTCCTAAACTGGCAATGGAATACAAGTTCAGGAAGCACAAAGAGTCCCAAACAAGAGGAACTCAAATAGATCTACACCAAGACACATCATGATTAAAATGCCAAAGGACAAAGACAAAGAATCTTAAAAGCAGCAAGAGAAAAAGGCAGTTACTTACTGCTGACTTTTCAATGGAAACTTTGCAGGCCAGAAAGGAATGGCAAGAAATGTTCAAAGTTATGAAAAATAAGAATCTACAACGAGTAATACTCTAACCAGCAAGCCTTTTGATTAAAATAGAAGGTGAGATAAAGAGCTTCCCAGACAGGGAAAAGCTTAAGGAATTCATCACCAACAAGCCAGCATTATAAGAAATGTTAAAGGGTCTTCTGTAAAAAAAGAAGGGGTAAAAAAGAAAATGAAAATAACAAATTTAAATAATGAAATGGCAATAACAATGTACCTATCATTAATCACTTTAAATGTAAACATATTAAATACTCTAATCAAAAGACAGGGTAACTAAATGGATAAGAAAATAAGACTCATACCTATGCAGTCTACAAGAGACCCACTTCAGATCAAATGACACTCACAGACTAAAAGTAAAGGGAAGAAAAAAATATTTCATACAAACAGAAATGAAAAAATGCTGGAGTAGCAATACTATATCCATAAAATAAACTTTAAAACAAAGGCCATAATAAGAGACAAAAAAGGGCATTACATAATGATATAGGAACCATTAATAAATCAAGAGTACGTAACCCTAGTAAACATATACACACCAAACATAGGAGCACCTACATACATAAAGCAATTATTGACATAAAAGGAGAGATCAATAATAATACACTCAGAGTAAAAGACTTTAACACCTTGTTGATACCAATGGACACGTCTTCCAAGCAAAGAATCAACAAGGAAACAATGGGCCTAAAAGACACACTAGAACAGATGGATTTAATAGATATTTTCAGAGCATTTTACTACAAAGAAGCAAAATATACATTCTTCTCAAGCGCACATGGAACATTTTATAGGATGGACCACGTTAAAACACAAATCAAGTCTCAGTAAATTTAAGAAGATTGAAATCATATCAAACGTCTTCTCTGATCACAATGATATGAAACTAGATATCAAGTAAAAGAAAAATATTGGAAAATACACAAACACCTGAAGGCTAAATAACATGCTACTAAACAATGAATGGAATATTAGTGAGATCAAGGAAGAAATCAAAAAATACCTAGAAACAAATGAAAATAAAAATACAATGACTCAAAATGTATGGGACCCAGCAAAAGCAGTCCTAATAGAAAAATTCATAGCAATACAAGCTTATCTGAAGAAATAAGAAAAAGCTTAAATAAACAATCTAACCTTAAACTTAAAAGAACTAGAAAAAGAACAGCAAATAAAGCCCAAAGTGAATAGAAGGAAGAAAGTAATAAAGATCAGAGTGGACATAAATGAAATAGAGTCTAGAATAAACAATACAAAAGATTAATAAAAGCAAGAGCTGGTTCTTTAAAAGGATAAACAAAATTTACAGACCCTTGGCAAAATCATCAAGGAAAAAAGAGAAAGGACTCAATAAATAAATAAATAAAATCAGAAATGAAAGAGAAAAAATAACCGCATAATCCACAGAAATACAATAAAACATAAGAAAATACTACAAGCAATTATATGCCAACAAACTAGACAATCTGGAAGAAAAGGACACATTCCTAGAAACATAAAATCTCCCAAGACTGAGTCAAGAAGAAACAGAAAATCTGAACCGACTGATTACCACCAATGAAATTGAATCAGTAATCAAAAACCTTCCCCAAAACAAAAGTCCTGGACCAGAAGCCTTTATGGGCAAATTTTACCCAACATTCAAAGGAGAATTGTCACCTATTCTTCTCAAACTATTCCAAAAAATTCAAGAAGAGAGAAGGCTTCCTAACTCTTTTTACAAGACCACCTTTACCTTGATTCCAAAACCAGACAAATATATTACAAAAAAAAAAAAAACTTTGGGCCAATACCTCTTATGAACATTGATGCAAAAATTCGTTATAAAATATTAGCAAACTGAATTTAGCAATACATTAAAAATATCATACACCATGATCAAGTTGGATTTATTCCTGGGATGTGAGGTTGGTACAATATCCACAAATTCAATTAATGTAACCACATTAATAAATTGAAAGATAAGAACCAAATAATGTTATCAATGGTGCAGAAAAAGCATTCAACAAAATCCAGCATTCATTTACGATAAAAACTCTCAGCAAAGTGAGAATAGAGGGAACATACCTCAACATACTAAAGGCCATATATGACAAACCTACAGCTAACATCATACTCAATGGAGAAAGGCTAAAAGCATTTTCCTTAAGATCAGGAACAAAAGAAGGATGTCCACTTTCAACACTCGTCTTCAACATTGTAATGGAAATTTTAGCCACAGAAATAAGACAAGAAAGAGAAATAAAAGGCTTCCGAACTGGAAAAGAAGAAGCAAAACTCTGGTTCTTTGCCAATGGCAAACTACATAGGGAGAACCCTAAATATTCCACTACAAATCTGTTAGAACTATCAATGAATTCAGAAAATTGGTCGGTTACAGAATAAGTATGTAGAAGTCAGTAGCATTTTTATACATCAACAATGAGCTTTCAGAAAGAGAAATTAAGAAAACAATCACATTTACAATTGTGTTGAAAACTATAAAATACCTGGGAATTGAATTAACCAAAAAGATAAAAGACCTGTTTCAGAAAATTATAAGTCATTGAAAAAAGAAATTGAAGAAGATACATATAAATGGAAGCATATACCTTGTTCATGGGTAGGAAGAATCAATGTCATTAAAATAGCCATACAACCCAAAGCAATCTACAGATTCGATTCAATCCCTATAAAAATACCAGTGACATTATTCAGAGAGCTAGAACAAACAACCTTAAAATCTATATGGAGCCATAAAAAACCCTGAATAGCCATGGTAATTTTGAGAAAGGAGAACGAAGTTGGAGGTATCACACTACCTGATATCAAACTATACTACAAGGCTATGTAATCAAGACAGTATGGTACTGGCATTTAAACAGATACATTGATCAACGAAACAAAAGAAAGAACCCAGAAATAAATCCACACCTATATGCTCACTTAATATATGGCAAATGCAGTAAAAAATATACAATGGGGTAAAGACAGTCTCTTCAATAAATGATGTTGGGAAAATTGGAAAGATACAAGCAAAAGAAGAAGAAAGGAGGAGGAGGAGGTGGAAGAGGAGGAGGAGGAGGAGGAGGAGGAGGAGGAGGAGGAGGAGTAAGAGGAGGAGGAGGAGGAGGAGAAGCAACAGCAGCAGCAGCAGCAACAGCAGCAGCAGCAGCAGCAGCTGGACCACCTTGTACACCGTACACAAGAGTAGACTCGAAATGGATTAAAAACTTAAATGTAAGACCCAAAAACCATAAAACTTCTAGAAGAAAACATAGGCAGTAAACTCTCTGATATTACTAACAGGAATTTCTTTTCAGATATATCTCCTCAGGCAAGGGAAACAAAAGAAAAGATAAACAAATGAGGCTACATCAAACCAAAAAAGTTTTGAACAGCAAAAGAAACTATCAACAAAATAAAAAGACAACTGACTGTTTGGGAGAAGATATTAGCTAATGATACATCTGATAAGGAGTTAATATCCAAAATAAATATAGAACTTATGCAACTCAACAACAACAAAAATCCAATTAAAAATGGGCAGAAGACCTGAACAGATACTTCCCCAAAGAGGAAATACAGATGGCTAACAGACATATGAAAAGATGCTCAAGGTCCCTAACCATAAGAGAAATGCAAATTAAAACCACAATACAATATCACCTGACACCTTTCAGAAGGGCTATCATCAATAAATCAAAAACAAGTATTGGCTAGGATGTGGAAAAAAGGGAAACCTCATACATTGTTGGTGAGATTGCAAATTGGTACAGCAGCTGTGAAAAACGGTATGGAGGTTCCTCAAAAAATTAAAAATGGATATGTCTTTTGACCCAGCAATCACACTTCTGGGTATTTATCCAAAGAAAACCAAAACAATAATTTGTAAAGATCTATGCACTCCAATATTCATGACAGCACAATTTACAATAGCCAAGATATGGGAACAACCTAAATGCACATCGACAGATGATTGCATAAAGAAATTATAGTTCATATATACAATGGAATATTACTCAGCCATTTTAAAAAACATGAAATCCTACCATTTGCAATGACATGGATGGACCAATGGGTTATTATGCTGAGGGAAATAAGTCATACAGAGAAAGATAAAAACCGTATGATTTCACTTACATGTGTAATCTAAGGAACAAAAAGAACAAACAAATCAAAAACAAACTCACAAATATAGTGGACAATTTCATGACAGACAGAGCGGAATGGGGTTGGGGGCTAGGAGAATGGGCTGAATGGTTAAAAAAGTAGAAATTAGTAGTTGATAGTTGGTCATGGGGATGAAGAGCACCGCAGAGGGAATGCAGTTAACATTAACATGACAGCTAGGTAAAGGGCCAGGGGAGGGTGGGAGCAACTGGGGGTATCATTTTATGAACTCTATAGATGTCTAACCAATGTACTGTATACTTGAAACTAAGTTAAATAAATATATATTTTTTTAATTTCTTTCTTTCTTTTGAGCCTCATGTTCTTTTTCTTGGAGTCCTAATTGCTCCTCAAAGTTAGCTCCCATGCTTCACTCTTGCATTTCTACCACTCAAATTCTAAGCATTTTTGGTGTAGAAAAAGGGTTCTTCTCTTTTGCACACCAAAACCTGCTCTCAGAATAAAATGTGATTGTTTCATTAAAACAAAAGTGTAAAGTGGCTGGACCTTTTTCCAATGTGGGATTTCTCTTAGAAGAACTTTTAAAATTTTGTTTTCTTACCTAATCATAAACATACTAAATGTTCCAAGTGAACTAAGAAATGGCAGAAAACTATTAAAAAAAAAAACAGAAATCCTTCTAACCTCAAAGTCAGGTAAATTCTGGCTTTTTTTCCCCCGGTGTCCACCCCTCTCTCCTTCTACCCCCCACATGTCCATATGCACCTACACACATATGGGCATACACAGACACTCCAACTTACCAAACCTGTAGGATAAAGATAGTTGAGAGAACAGTGCCCAGAAAAATCCTACCCATAGAACAAAGCACATTTTGAGTCTCAAAATTTCTATAAATACAAATGTATTTATAGAAATAACAGGAAATGTATTTAAAATTGATAGTGATCTTGTAATCTACATCATATAGTTGTCCTGCCCATGGATGCCCAAAATTCTAAGGGCAGCCCTGTTCATAAGAAGTATATAACTAAGTTGCTTATTGACACTTTACAAAATGTGATCACCGTCATGATAGAAAACATCACAAAGAACAACTGAGGGCAGGCAGCTCAGCTGGGACTACAGTGGGTGCAAATGTCATAGACTCTACCCTCAATGGTTTCTAATCTGACCATGACTCCAGTAACCTGCCAAATTCTTCAGATAGTCAGAAGCTCTGATATGTTCACAGTTCTCCAGGTTCAATATGGACCTGAGTCAACATCCCAGCATATTCATATCTTATTATAACTCTCGCATAGCTGACATACTTTGAATTTCTCCAGAGAAGTAGTGAGTTGGAATATGATCTTAACTTACATCCTGTCAGCAGTATTGTTGTAGCCATCCCACCCCCAATCCATATCTCCTTCTCACCCCTCACAACATCACAACAGTGTTTATGATGAGGTGTGATACTGAGGCAACAATGTCATTGTCCTGAATATAACACCATTTAAATAATATAGTTGTTATAGCCAAAAGAAAAGAGATGTGTGATCTTGGAGGAAAAAGAAATAACAAAAAAGTGGCAAGAGAAGCAACATTAAAGAGTAACAGCATGGAACATTGTCCTCAAATGACGTTGTCATACTACAGAGGCTGCGGTGGTACTTGGGAGACAAAGAGTACTACAGTGTCTGTCATGCCTCATACATACCTACTAAGTAATGAATCCATAGAGATGCTGTGGAGAAATTTCATTGCTCCATGAACTATCTAGGGAGTCAGAGGAAAGCAGAGATTGTTCAAGGGCTTGCCAAAGACTAAGCAGCCAGGTGCAGCAGAAGCCCCCAAGTTGTGCACTAGGCAAGGGAGTATTCTTCAGCTCTTCTCCTTAGAATCTCTCCTCACTCCTTGAACCTGCATATCTATTCAGTCCAGGCAGAGCCACCACACAGTAAAACAGGGGTAAGGCAGTAGAGGACTTTGGGCTTCTCCTGTAACCTCCTCTCAAGACTAAAGTGAATTCCTTTGAGGTCTTGGGTAACTAAAGAATTTAGAGTGGTCTCCTGAGAACCAAGTACACAGGAAAAATAAAATATCCTGTAGAAATCCAACAAAATCTCCACAAGACAGAGCCAAGATTGCCTGGAAAGCTCCCCCTTTCCTTTCATTACATCCTGAAAATTTCAAGTGGTTTGGCAGGCAGCAATGGCTGCAGGAGGCCATGTTAATTGTTTCAACCATCTCTACTTTACTATAAGCACAGCTGGGTATTTTAGCATCAACTGAATAGCTTATCTCTCTTAGTCTAAAAAATAGTCCCAATAAACATGAAGCCAATGTAACATTTAGTTTTTTGAACTATGAAATCTTTTGACATACATGAAAAAGAATAGTATAAATTTATGCTGAGACTATAAAAAAAAGTATTGATATGGATATAGAAAGCAGAGAAAAAAGAGGAAACCCTTAAGATTATAGAATAATGGATAGTTTATCCTTATAAATATTTTTAAGATAAAATTATCTTCAGAAATGATAGATGTTAACACATCCTGACCACAGTCAATGAAAGAATGCGAAAATAATAAAAAGCTAATAAGCTATCACACATGCCCTCCCTCTATTTGTTCCCCAAAATCTCACTGCAATTCATTGTGATATCCAAGTATTGTCCTATCATACTTATCCCCATACTCAAAGGAACATACAAGCACATACATTAGGGGCTTTAGGTTGTTCCATTTTTTTTTAAGTGAAAGATAAATAAATATATACATAAATAAACACAGAACTCATTCTCTCTTCAAATTTTCTAATTTAAAACATTATGAACAACCCTCCAAGTCAAGGCATAACTCTAACTCATTCTTTTGAGAGTTTTCACGACACTCTGTGCTATATATATTTTTAATTAATTAATTTATTTATTTGTCTATTTAGTGACATTAGTTAACAAAATCAAGTAAGTTTCAGGTATACAATCTAACAGTAAGGTGTATGTGTGTGTGTGTGTGTATACATATGTATACAAATATATATGTATACACATATATACATTTATATATTTATATATATTTATACTCTGTGTTCACCTCCCATAGTTAGATTTCTTTCTGTCACCACATGTTTGAACCTATTTACATTGTCTACCTCTTCCCTCCCCCTTTCCCTCTACCCTCTGATAACCTCTAGTCCATTGTCCATGTCCATGAGTCTCTGTTTGTCCTGTTCATTGGTTTCTTTTAGGTTTATATCCCACATATAAGTGATATCATATGGTTTTCAACTTTTTCTGTCTGGCTTATTTCGCTTAGTGTGATTATCTCAAGGTCCATCCAGGTTGTAGCAAATGGTAGTATTTCATCTCTTCTTATGGCTGAGTAATATTCCATTGTATATATGTACTACAGCTTCCTATCCAATCATCTATCGTAGGACATTTTGGTTGCTTCCACATCCTGACCACTGTGACTAATGCTGCTATGATCATCAGTGTGCTAATTTTTGTCAAATTTAAATGTTCATCTTATTATTGTTTCAAGGAGTGATATCTGAAGATGTCTGTCACTCCACCATGTTTCTCACATCACTCTTCCACTCTGCACTATATTAAACTTTCTTGTTGATGTTGATTGTTTTCAGGTTTTTGCTCTTAAAGACTATGTCGACATCACTGTGAATGGCAGAATAATAACCTCTAAATATCCACTCCTTTATAACAGCAACAAAACACTAGCAAAAAAAATTGTCATCAACTCTTTTTGACTTCTGGAAATTGCTAAGGCTTGAAGTAATCCAAGCATCTTTTATTCAGGTAAAACTTCTGAGTTTCAGTAAGAACAGAAAGATTTGTGGCTGTTTAAATAGTTCTATTTCCATTTCCTCCTCCCTATCACATTGACACCTTGAAAACAAAAAGCCCAAAATCATGGTGAAACCAGCAGCCTGGTCATTGCTGAAGCGAACTGAAAGGTGGTTGAAATTTCCTCAAAATCCCAGTCTCAGAAAACTGTCACTGTGTGGCTTCTCAGGAGGTCCTCTGAAAGATCCCATTTTACTTGACCTGATTCAAAGTACTAACAACCTTTTTCCCAGAGGTTTTTGTGAAAGACACATCAGTAGTAATATTGTAACATCCTGATTGCCTGAGTAGTGGTAAAAGTAGAGCAAAAATTAGACAGTCCAAGAAAGGTTAAAAAGAAAAGCTGAGAACTAAGATATCCACAGAAGACTTTGAAAAGCTCTGGCACATTCCTGGGAGTCTAGAAGGCCCCATGAATGTGTAGGGCTATGTACATCCCAGAAAATATCTGAGTTGTTCCTAATCTCTCACCTTTGGTTTTCCTTGAGATTCTGAGCAAGCAGCGAATAATGGTTAGACAGAGATGTCTTTTGCCCTATTGGGTATTAAAGGCATATCCCAACACATAAAAAAAAAAGCCCATTGGCAAATATGGAAGACTTACTGGTTCCAGACATTTAAGGAAATTGCTGTCCAACCATGAGCTGATGACTGAGTAGAGATTTCAGTGGCCACACATGACAAAGAATACAGATTTTCTAGAATTATTTCAAAAAAGCCACTAAGCAAACAAACAACAAAAGCAACAACAGTAACAACAACAAACCCTGAGTAGAGGAAGAATTTGATTTACAAAGTTGCCACATTATACTACTTAAAATATCTAGTTTTCAAAAAAAATTATGAGACATGCAAAGAAACAAGAAATTATGACTCATACACAGAGGGAAAAAGCAATCAAAGGAAATTATGCCTGAGGAAACCCAAACATTAAACTTACCAGCCAAAGGCTTTAAATCTGCAATTTTAAATATGTCCAAAGAGGTAAAGCCAATCTAAGCAGCTAAAGGAAAATACGAGAATGTTTCACCAAATATAGAATATCAATAAAAAGAAATTATTTTTTAAGGAATACTAATTTGCAAATCTAAAAGAAAAAAGTACAAAATTAAAATAAAAATTTACAAGTGAAGTTCAAAAGTAGACTTGAGTAGGAAGAAAAAAATCTAAATTCTGGAAGATAGGTTAATGGAGGTTATCCAGAATGAGATACAGAAAGATAAAAGAATAAAGAAAAATGAATAGTGCCTCAGAGACCTCTGGTACTCCACTAAGTAAATGAACATATGCATAATGGGAGTCCAAAAAACAGAGATGGTAAAAGGACAAAAGAATATTTGAAGAAATAAAGGCACAAATCTTCCCAAATTTGATGAAAAACAATCTACACATCCAATAAGCTCAACAAACTCTAAGAAGGAAAAAAAATAATCAAGACCCAGACATTATAATCAAACTCTCAAAAGATAAAAATGAAGACAACATCCTGAAAGCATCAAGAAACAAAGAACTATTGTGTACATGAGCTCTTCAAGAAAATTAACAGCTGATTTCTCATCAAAAACCACGAATGCCATATGACAATGAAATTACATATTTAAAGTACTTAATGGAAAAACTATCAAACAAGAATTCTATATCCAGCAAACTTTCCTTCAAAAATGAAAGAGAAGTTAATACTTTTCAGATAAGCAAAAGCTTAAGAGAATCCATTGCTAGAAAACATGTCCTAGAACAATACTATGGAGATACCTTTGGGCTAAAATGAAAGGACGTTTTTTCAGCAATAAAGAAGAACAAAATCTTGCCATTTGTAACAACATGGATGGATCTAGAGAGTATTATGTTAAGTGAAATAAGTCAAACAAAAACAAATATCACATGATTTCACTTATATGTGGAATCTTAAAAAAACTAAACAAATGAATAAATAGAACGGAAACAGACTGATAGACATAAATAATAAGCTAATAGTTGCAAAAGGGGAGAGAGTAAGGGGATGGGGAAAAAAAAGAAACAAGGCAGCCCAGTACCTGGGTAAAACAAGGGTTCTATTAATAAGGGAAAAGAAAGAAATAAACAATTTCTGGGTAAATAACTGATAATGTCAGGACCAAACCAGCTCTCCAATCCACTTTATTATAAATAAAAGCTATTTGAGGGTTAAAAAAATTAATCCAGAACACTGAATCTCATAGAATATTACTGTTATTTTGGAATGACAAACATAAAATTCAACTGGAGCATTTCAAAATGATTCAGATATGAGAATTTTCTCCAAGTTAATAACTGGTGGCTGGTTAGAAAGGTTTCAGTGAACATCTGCCATCAATCCTTTTTTTCTGCTTAACCTCCAGCCTGTCTGCTCCTGCACTGTTACCCTGCTCCTCCTGACAGATTTCCTTATCTATGCAGAGATAATAAAAAATATAACAACTATAAACATATATGTACCTAACATAACAGATGTGGATCTAATGACAAAGCATCCAATATACATATAGCTACAGCTGACAGAGTTAAAAGAAGAAATGAACAATTCAACAATAAAGTTGGAGACTTCAATACCCCACTTTCAATAATGAACAGAAAAACTAGACATAAGCAAATAGAAGTATTAAACAACTAAACCTAAAAGACATCTTCAGAAAATTCCAGCCAGCAACATCAAATACATATTTCTTTACTCTCAAGAACATATGAAACATTCTTCAGGATTGACCATATGTTAGATAATAAAACAAATTGCAAAAATTTTAAAGGATTGATATCATACAAAAATACATTTTCTGAACAAAATGGAATGAAATTTGAATTCAAGGACTGAAGGAAGTTTAAAGAATTTACAAATACGTAGAAATTACATAACACATTCCTAGATATTAATGAGTCAAAGAAGAAATTACAGAGGAATTTAGAAAATACTTTAAGATGATAAACACAAAACCAAATGTACCACAACTTATGGGATTCAGCAAAAGCAGTTTTTAATAGTAAATCTATGAATGCAAACACTTATATTGAAAAAAGAAAAAAACTCAAATTAATAATATATCCTTCCATATTAAAAAATAGAAAAAAGATGAGCAAACCAAAAAGAAAGTACAAGAAAAAAAAGTATAAAGATTAAAGAGAAAATTAATAAAATAAAGAATAGAAAAATTGACAAAGTCAGTAAAACAAAAGATGTTCCTTTGAAAAGATCAACAATGTTGAAAAAAAACCATTAGTTAAACTGATCAAAAGAAGAGAAAAGACTCGATTACCAAAATTAGGACTACAAGAGGGGGCATTACTGCCTATTTTAAAGAAATAAGAATTGGAAGGTAATATTATTATAGGCAATAATATGTCAACAAATTAGATGACTTAGATAAAATGAAAAACTTCCTCAAAAGACACAGACTAACAAAACTAACTTTAGAAACTCTAAAAAAAAAGTTTAAAACAAATAAGGAGATTAAATTAGTAATAAAAAAAATCTCACAAAGACATTTCCAGGACTACCTGCCTTCACTGGTAAATTCTACCAAACATTTAAGTACTAATTAATACAAATTCTTTAAAACCTGTTCCCAAAAATATAGAAGAGGAGAGAAAACCTCCCAACTCATTCAGTATAACACTGATGCCAAAATCAAAACTAACACAAGGAAAAAAAACTATACATGACTATTTTTTATGACTATAGATGAAACAATCCTAAACAAAATATGAGAAAATTTAATCCTGCAACATATACAAAGAATTATACATCATGTCCAAGTGGTATTTACTCCAGAATGCAAAGTTGACTTAACATCTGAAAATGAATTAATGTAATATACCATATCAATAGAATAAAGTACAAAAGCCATATGATCATCCCAATAGATATAGAAAAACCATTTGATAAAATTTAATGCCTTTTTCATGATAAAAGCAGTAAGAAAAAAAAAGTAATCTTCTCTACCTTATAAAGGCATTTATGAAAAACCCACGTATAACATTGGACTTAGTGATGAAAGATTGAATACTTTCCCCCTAAAATTAAAAAAGACAAGAATGTCTGCTTTTACTCCTTCTATTCAACATTGCACTGGAGTTTAAACTATAACAATTAAGCAAGAAAAAGAAAGTAATCTATCTCTATTTGCACTTAACATAATCTTGTATATAGAAATGAATATACACACATACAGAAACTATTAGAACTAATAAACAAGTTTAGCAAAGTTGCAGGATACAAGATAAATGTACAAAAAAATCAATTGCATTTCTATACACTAGCTATAAACAATCTAAAAATGAAACTAAAAAACCATCCCATTCACAATAACATTAAAATATTAAAATATTTAGGAATAAATTAAACAAAATAAGTGTAAGTCTTATAAAATGAAAATTATAAAACATCAGTGGATGAATTTTTTAAAAGACAAATATACAGGGCATCCCATGTTCATGGATTGGAAGATTTAATACTGTTAAGAGGTCAATATTCCCCAAATTGATCTACAGATTCAACATAATCTAACAAAATTCCAGATGGTCTTAAGTCAGAAATATATAAGCTGATTTTAAAATTTATATGAAAATGCAAGAGCCAGGATAGCCAAAGTTCCTTGAAAAATAAGTCAGGATATGCACTATCCCCAGTTTCAAAACTTTCTACAAAGTTATTATAATCGAGACAGTATGGAATTGGCATAAAGACAGACATATAGATCAATGCAATAGAGTTGAAAGTTTAAAAATAAACCCACAAATTTATGTGCAATTGATTTTTTACAAACCTCCATAGACAATTCAACAGGAGTTCTGGGAGGGGATAGCTTTTTCAGCAAATGATGATGAACAACTGATATTCATATGCAAAAGAATGAAACTGGACCCTTTTCCTGCATCATACAAAAAAATTAACCGCCTGTGGGTCATAGACCTAAATATAAAAGCCAAAGTATTAGACCCTTACTGAAAGAACAGTAACAATAGTAAAAACATAAATTGTATTTGATCAAAATTTAAAACTTTTGTGTTTCAAAGAACATGATTAAGAAAATAAAGTTAACTCACAAAAGGATGAGAGAAAATATGCATAACTCATATATCTGATAAGGGCTTTTATTCATACTATATAACAAGTCTTGCAACTCAATAGAAAAAAAAGACTAATAACTCAATTTTTAAAAATGAGCAAAGTATTTGGATAAACATTTTTCCAAAGGTATACAAATAAGCATATAAAAAGAGGCTCAGTGTTACTCGTTATTAGGGAAGTGCATATCAAAACCATATTTTATACTTGCTGTTAGAATGTCAGTTAGAATCAAAAAAATATGTGTTGGTGAGGATGTGAAGAAATAGGAACCTGATACATTGCTGGTTGGAATGTGAAATGGTACCTCAGCTTTGGAAAATAGTGGTTCCTCAAAATGTTAAACATGGAGGTACCATATGACTCAGTAATCTGAAAACTTAAATCTGCACAAAAGCATGCATACAAATGTTTATAGTAGCATTGCTTATAATGGCCCAAAGTGTAAATAACCCAAATGTCTATCAACTGATAAATTGATAAACCAAATGTAGTATATCCATAAAATGGAATATTAGTTGACCATAAAAAAGAATAAAGTACGGATAAGTGTTACAACATGTACAGACCATGAAAACATATTACATAAGTGAAAGAAGTAAAACATGAAAGACCACATAACATTTGATTTCATTTTACATGAAATGTTCAGTATGAGCAGATCCATAGAAACAAAAAGTAGATTAGGGGTTGCCAGGACCTGGGGAAAGGAGGAAGTAGTGAATTACTGCTAATGAGTACAGGCTTTCTTTCTGGGGTGATGAACTTGTTCTGGAATTAGATAGTGGTTGATGATGTTTGCACAATTTTGTGAATATATTAAATCCCACAAAAATGTACACTTTGAAATGAATGTTAACAGAATTTGAATTACATCTCAACAAAAGGGGAAGTGCAGTAATAAGCATTTTTATACATGTATTGCTACATAATGTGGATTTTCTTAAAGGATAGATTCCCAATTGTGGAATTATTGTGTTGAAGTTATATGGGCTTTTTTTTTTCTTAATCTGCGATATTGCCAAATTGTTTCCCAAAAGTAATACATTAATTCACACTCCCAGCAACAATATATTGGAGAGTTCATTTCTCTAAATTCTGTCTGTCTTACTCTTTTTAATTTTTGCCAAGCTGATAAGTGAAAGCAATATCATTATTTAAATTGCATTTCCCTATTTCATTGAGCTTCTTTTCATATTGATGTATAATTTGGATTTCCCTAACTATTAATTGCCAAATTGTTTCTTTTGCTTATTTTTCTATTAGTTTGTCTCAATTTATGAGCTCTTTGTACATTCCATGTATTAATTTTTTTATCTCTTATCCATTTTACCCACTTTTTGTTCCTGGTGCCTGTATCTTTAAATGTCAATTCATTTTATTATGATATAATTTTAATAATTTGTAAAAGCAAGAAATAAGCAAGGCTATTTCATACCTCCTCTTCCCTTAAACATCCACACCCTCCCATCTCCTTAGTCTCACTGTGAAAGTAGAAACTATCCAAAAACGCAGTCCTCTTTCCACCACCAAATCATTAACCTACCTGAATCTAGACCTATGTAATGTTGCCCCTTAAGTTCTCAAAGTAGTACATGAGTCTCTCTTGGGATCCAAAGATTATTTATCCCCTTGAATAGCTCCTTGAAATTTTAATTTAAACTCCTTGCTTTGTATCATTATTTACCATGACAAGAATTTAGTAGGAGTCAAGAAATGCTAGAAGAATTGGATTAACATATTTGGGTCAAGAAAGGTTAGGGACTACTCAAAGATAAGTCCATTCCCTGAAATTAGGGGGCCTAGACTTGATCTAGTCTAATCAAAGTTTTAGAGTCGTGTCCCTCACACTTTTTATACCCTTACAGCTTTTTGTTGCTGTGAATAAGATTTCTCCTCTTATTGTTATACTAAATGTCTGGTTCAGTTCCAATTGTTTTGATATTAAACCACTTGGATTTTCTTTGTATACAAGCTTTCATTTGTAAATAAATATAATTCTACTTTTCTTTATTACTCAATACTAGAAATTATATGAAATCTCTATTTAGTTCCTGATTCTAAGAGAAATATTCTTAATATTTCACGATGTAAATAACTTTAATAATAGCTTTTGGTAAAGGAAACTTGAGATTTCAAAATAATTTATGGAGATTTTGGTTAGTATAAGGAAGATAACTAGTAAGAACACAGAAGTACTGAGAAATGAGTTTATTTCTGAAAATGCACACATGTACACCTTAACCTTACTAATTTAGAACATTCTAGAGAACATAAGAATACATGAACACACATTCTATTAACTATTAGGGCAATGTTATTTTCACATACTGTGTAGCCCCTGTAAAATTTTATCATACACCTAAGCAAGAATGATAGTGAAAAGAGTAAATATGGTCTTAATATTACTATAAAAATAGTTTTGACCTTGTAGACCCCTTAAAAGGGTCCCAGAGACTCCAAAGGTCCACAGACCACATTTTGATAACCACTTGTAGATGACTCCTTTCAGAAGCCGTAGAGATGTTGGATTGAACTGGTCCTAAAAGAGAAAAGAAGAAAGAAAATCAAGGCATAGGGAATCTGAAATTTTCTACAGCTTTTGAGGTTCTAATCAAGATTTTGAGGCCTGATTCTCTGAACAGAGAAGGTTTTAAAAATACTTATGTGCTGTTGTGCTTTTTCCTGCAGTTACCAGCTTCTGAAAGAGAAAAGGCATCTATTGGCAGCCCACACATCATTCTTGCTTCTCTGCAACTTCCCTTCAGGTTTTGGGGTATGTTCAACTGCACTGTCAACCACACACATATAGAAGTGGATCAAAAATATTTGAACTATGTTGGCCAAATAATGGAGACATTTTGGCTCCAGATTATGCTGAACTTTGTCCATTCCAGAAATATCCTGTAAGACATTCCTAAGGCACTGGGTGATGCAAATTAAATTTATTCTTTTACTATAGACAAAAATGTAACTGAAAAAGGTGACCTCAAATTCTTCCCAATAAAAGAGATGAAGTGAACAATGTTCACAATACAAATCTGCCTTTCTCACTTACGAGAAACAACTTCTCATTATTCATGACAGAACCTTTCAAAGTTGAGAATGATTTTATTTAGAACTGATATCAAGTACCACCTTTGCTCTCTTACCCTAAAACATAAGGTTTGGAAATTAGATCCAGCACATGACATCAGTCCCTTGATTCAGGAGCTCTGTAAATAATATTATTAATAAAAGAGGTAGTAAAAGCGGTAGTGATATACCACCTCATGAACTGCAGGCTTGTTTGACAAGCATCATCATTTATTCAGCACAAACTCTATGTACAGTATTATATTTGACCCACAAGAATGACAGTGAGCTAACATCTGATCCCTTATCGTTAAGCACTATGTGCCCTTATTTTTCATGAAGAAGCTTTCTACCTGTATCATTTTACTAGAGCTGCCATAACAAAGCAACACAGACTTGGTAGTATAAATAACAGAGTTTATTTACTCAGTTCTGGAGGCTATAAGTCCAAAGGTGTCAGCAAGGTTGTTTCTTCTGAGGCCTCTCTCTTTGGCTTGTAGATGAGTGTCTTCTCCCTGTGAGTTCACACGGTCTTCCCTCTGTGTGTTTGTGTTTTAATAATCTCCTCTTTTTATAAGAACACTGGTCATATAGGATTAGGGCTCACTATTTAACCTCATTTTACCTTAATCACCACTTTAAAGGTCCCATTTTCAAAAACAATCACCTTCTGAGGTACTGGGGGTTAAGACTCCTGAATTTGGAGGGACATGATTCAACCCAGACCACTCTCTCTCCTGTTATCCTTTTGTGATCATTTCAGTGTTTTTCAGCCAGGGTCAGGCACCAAAAACATCTGCCTTGTTTACATCTGAGTCTACAGCACTTAGCAAAGATTCCTGTCATGTAGCAATGATTCAATATGTATTTACTGAAAATATGAAAGTTTTGCAAATGTTCACTTGTAGTGCCACTAGTATCATAAAGATTAAAAATAGTAAAGTCTGACAATCCTATTTCGAAGTAACAATCATTTATTCTCATACAAAGTACCCCAAAGTGTTAAAGACAAAGATTATTACATGGTGGAATTATTAAGCTTTAAACTATTGTCTTGGTGGCAACAAAATCAGTCTATAAATTCAATTAATGTCTTTTCTTATTTTAAAGATAAAAAAACTAAATAAACTTTTAAAGTATCATTTAAACAGATCCTTACATAGATTAAATAAAGCCTCTTACATTGATAAGTAATTTTGCACGTAAGTACACACTTTCACAATCCACAGCATGTGCAGATTAAAAGAAAATGTTTTTTGGTCAAAATTTTTTCACCTATGATTCAATTTCATATGTAAATGAACTCATTTAAAGCATAAGTGTTTTAAAAAGGAAATTAAGCAAATCTGGTGAGTATTTTCTTTTTCTCTCCCTCTCTCTAAATAGAAAAAAAAATAAAAGGATGCTTCTCAAGGCATACAGCAAAGTCAGGACATTTATATCTTCTGTTACATGAACTCATAAACATCTACATCAGCATCCAGAGTTCTATAGCCTGTGTAGTTAAACTGAAAGTCGTCCTCATACTGTATCTGGAAAATGGTTCATCAAAAGAAAAAATATGCAAAACATAGCTGGCTTCTTGAAGGTCATAAACAAAAATAAAATAAAAATGTTAAAAAAAATGAAAACTTTTTTCTGAACAGCACAAAACTGGCTAGAAGCTTTAAAAGTCCAGGATATTTCCCTGCTGATTTTAGACTTGTTAAACACCACGGAGCCCTAAAACACATCCATTGGAAGATCAGAAACAGAAATAGCATTGTGCCGGCCTCAGTGGGCAGTCTCGTTTCACAGAGCAGCAGGCAATCTCTTGTGCCACAATCAAGGGAAAAGCACAATTTTAGGAAATGTAAACAACCTGAAAACCCACTGACCTACAGATAACCTATTCAGCAACAATGAAACATGAAAAAAAGATTTCATTTGAAAATGTCAAAGGGAAAAGGAGCTTGTAAAAAAAAAATGCTTCCATATTTCAAAAACTTGGTCAATGAAATCTTGGATCCCTGCTTTACAGGTCTGCACTGGTTTGGAAGCCTTGTTTAGGTGATTTTCCTGCAATAAATAAGTAACTTTGAAGTGAAAACTTATACTGTGGCTCTGAAGTGAGGAAACACCCTCAGCACAGCTCAGCACACAAATAAGTAGTAAATTCAATTTCACCCCAAGTGCACATAGGCTCCTCATCAAGATTGTTTGCTAAGTGCCCAGCCCCTGTATAATAATAATAATAACAATAACAATAATAATAATAATAATAATAATAATACCACCAAAAAAACTACTGTGGAAAGAAAACAGCAGCAGTACCTTATACGTGCAGACCACAGAGGTGCAGATCCAGACAAAAGAGGGGAAGGAAATTCAACTATATTCAACTATCTATGAAGTTCTCCTTGAACTCTCCCTCTGCTTTAGGGAAACGTCAATGGCCAGATGACCGTTCATCTGAATTTCATTCAAAACAAAAAGTATTTGAAAACCTTATTTTCACCTTCAAATTGTGATAACACCTATAAAAACAGGAAACCTTTGATTTCTTTGTTTGGTTGGTTGGGTTTTATTTTTCTCCTCTTTGTCCCTGAGACAGAGGAAATTCTTTCAAAAATAAGGAACTTAGCAAACTTTCATCAAGGTATTAAAAACAAATTGAGGAGGGTGGTTCTGAGCCTTGAAATAACAACTCTGAGGAACCTGTATTCTATCTAAATCAAAATGGGAAACAAAATTTTTGTAAAGAAGTCTTTTTACAGGAGAGGGGTTTGCAGTAGAGAGAGAGGCGGGGGGAGAGAGAACGAAAGAATCAAGAGAACAGAGCAGACACTATGAATAATCATTACTTGCATTAATGGGAGCCAAATATAGCAGGATAAAAGATGGAGCAACTTCTCCCAGGTTGTCAGTCTCTTGTATGGTAGAAACTCATTACCACTAACCCATTGTCTCACCAGGTATTCATCTCAGGTGGAATGGGAGTGGAAGATATGACCCAAGCTAGCTGCCAACCCAAGAATAGCCCAATGCACTGGGACCATTTTTAAAGGGGACCCCCCAAGGCTCAGATGCCCATTACCTCCTCCTCCCACTTCTAGAGGAAAAATCCTGAACTAGCCTACTCTCTATTCACACCTCACAAAGCTATGATCTGACTGCAGTCTTTAAAGAGTGGACCCTAAGGCATACATTTTCTATTTTCAAAAAAAGATAAAAGACCATTTTATAATCTAGGAATTTGAAAAACAGAAATGTTCTGAATAACATTTTATGTGAGAAGCACTATCAAATTGGACAGGGAAAGAAGGGAGAATTTATGCTCACCACAATAAACCAGTGTTTATATCTGAATTGGTTAACATGTAATTATTGGACATTTTGTGATCAATACCTCATAAATATCAACAAGACTTATTAGACTCACTTTTATAAACTTCAACCTATCGTGCCAACTCTTCATTCATGTGCCAGAGGGCCTTAGGTGTTGGAAAGCCAAGCTTGATGATAGAAAATCTGATCACTCTGTGCTTTCATCAATTCTAAAATGAGGGCTCTTCTTCTCACAGGCAAATTATTAGTTTTAGGTCCTACTTTATTTGAAACCTTCTGGCCTCACCAAACACACACACACACACACACACACACACACACACACACACACACACACAGAGAGAGAAAAACTTCATTACAGATTTCCATCCCTTCCTCCTCTACCTATCTTTCAACTTATATTTTCTTCATTCATTCAAATAAAATTTTCAAAATTTCACAGATCACTTGTTGGGGACAGGGAGCAAAGGGGAACACAGAAGTCATTAGGCTTTCTCAGAGGTCTAAGAATCTAGCTCTTATTCTGTCACCCTCTTAGATTAGAATCACATAGCTTCTCCTAAGAAATGCTTTGCACTACAGCCAAAACTGAAGAATGAGTGTCTGAACCAGGTTATTTGTAATCCAAGTGCATCTCGTTCTAATAATCCTGGAGAGGCAGGAGAGGACATGACTCGAGCAATGAAAAAGATGCCACACTGCAGACAAAAGGCCGGGAAATGTTTTATAGTAAGGTCTATAATAAAACATTTGGGCATGGAAGTCTAGTTGTGCAGCCTGAGGATATACTGCTAATAAAACTGCTGGCTAACATGCTGTTTTGAAGTGACATAGACCTATAATGTCAGAATTAATTATGTACACAGGGTCTATTTACTGCCTAATAAACTTGTAGACAAGGAAGTTGTTGGTGAAAGAATGGTTTCTAAAGCTAAAATGTGATCACTCATTCATTAGCTCACATAAGATCATCAAGTCTATCTTTAAGGATTTCTCCTGACAAAAGCAAAGTCCTGCATCCTGAATAGTAAAAACCAGATCATCAGGCATTAGATTCTCATAGGACCACTTGTCTCTGGTGCCAAAGAGTGGTCCCTGGGGACTGCTGTCCTAGCCCATTGAAAATATTGTCGATTTACTGAACCAACACCCTACTACTGAATTTTTCCCCTATATATGAGAAGCTGATTTCTTCATATTCAATATACATTTCTGTTTTTTTGCTATAAAATAAGTAAGAATTCTCATTTAAGATAATAAAGACTATATCTTAAATTCAAGGACAACACAATACTTAGTGGTGAAATACTGGAAATATTCTCATTAGATCACAGAGAAAATAAAATACTATTACCAATATTATTTACTATTGTCTAAACATTTTAGCTAATGCAACAAAATATGACACAGAAATAAGAAGTACAATGTTTGGCAGCATCTCCCAAAACATCATCCTTGGAACAGTAGTTTTCTGGAATGTTAAACAGAATTAAAGTTTCTTTGTTGTAAGACTTCTCAAAGCCTTAAATATCTTGACATTTACTATGAGTACTCCAAGAGGGAACACATCTAGCACTTCCCAACATTTTAATCATTAAATTGTTTTTTCCTCAGAGATTTTTTTTTGAATTGAACTCTGACTCCCCATCATCTGTAGTCACCATGATAACTCAGAGACTTTGAGAAATCTTGTGTTTCTTGAAACACTCTGTGGGAAACTCTGACTACAGTTGTTTCTGAACTTCAGATACTTTAATTTATGTATTTAATCAAATATATCTATCATTTGTGAATTAAGACAGTAGTGAAGAGTCAGGGCTTGAGAGTCAGAAAAACCCATGTTTGATTTGTACATCATCTACTGACTGAGGAACTGAAGGAAGGTCTTTTCATCTCTCTTGAGCTTCAGTGTTTTGCTTCTGTAAAATGGAGATCATGATGTTTACCTTACAAAATATTGCACATATTCAATTAGATAATATATGTAAAATTGCTTACCTTCCAGCATATTTCAAAATTAAAATTAAAACCACCGTGCGATACAGCTTCAATTATGAAATATTCAAGGTTGGGAAAGATACAAGATGGGCTCTCTCTTATAGCTAGTGAGGCTGTAAATTGTTCCAACTTTTAGAGAAAATAACTTGACAGCTTAATCAAAAGACAAAATCATTTGTATCTCTTGATCCAGTAATTTCACTTCTAGGAAAAGAAAATGTGCCAAAGATGTTTGTTGAAGCATTTTTATAGTAATGAAATTTTGGAAAGAATATAAATGTTCATCAATATGGTACTGATGAAATAACTCACATTACAGGTACTAGATATTTGTCATTTGTTGGCTGCCCCTTAGGATATTTTCTATTGCATATAGTATTATTGGGAGAAGTGCCTGCCAACCCATATAATGGGGAAGGGGAGCAGAACTTCTCTTTTCCCTAGCAAGTCCAGAGCAGGCATCTTGTCTAGTCATCATTTCTCTCTCTCTCTCTCTCTCTCTCTCTCTCTCTCTCTCTCTCTCTCTCTCTCTCCTTTGAATCTTGAGCTGGTAGGAATTATTAATTTATAAATTATAAACTTGCTACCTTAGCTATTTCCCTGTGTGTGTGTGTGTGTGTGTGTGTGTGTGTGCGCGCGCGCGCGTGTGTAAAACATCAATATTTTCCTAAATTTCATTAGAGGTGTGTCTATTTTATTATTTTTTTAAGGAAACACCTTTTGGCTTTTTAAATATATAAATTTACAGAAGAAAGTTGTGCATTTAACTGATTTCTGCTATTATCTTTATGACTTCCTTCCATCTTGAACACAGAAGAGATTTTCCATGCACCCTCCTACCCCTAGTGTTGCCAGTTTTCTATATAATGAGTTCTGTCTCCCAAGGTAGAAGCCAGAAATTTATCTTCTCAGTCTCCCGAAGCTAGACTTCACACCTGTGACTTAGACCTTGTCAATCAAATTCACCCATGGAATACATTCTCTGTCATCAGCTCTCAATATTTCATAATTTTCCCTATGACAAATTTTGTAACTCAGTCATTATTTTGTATTTTTTTTAGCATTCACAAACATGTTTTTTAAGCTATCCTTCTTTATGTCCTTGTTATAAACACCTAAATTTGTTACGGTGGGACTGAATATTGTTCATATGATGTTAATTCTTTAGAATTTATTTAGCATTCTTTGGTTACCTGGATCCTGGTCAATTTTTGTGAATGTTCCTTATGGCTCAAAAAATATATACCTATCCTATATTCATTACCAGTGTTTTCCAAATGGAGTTCAGCTAATCAGCTACATCAGACTCATATGATTCACAGTTTAAAAATAGAGTGCCACTGACCTCATTCTAAAACACAACATCTAAATCTCTGAGGTGAGACTCTTGAATCTGTGTTAACCAGCATCTCAGGTAACTCTAATGGTAATTTTAGGAAGCACTCTCTTTTGCCCCTCCATGCCCCCACATTCAGACAGGAACAGAGTCACAGTTTCAGACAAATAGAATCCTATAATTTGAAAGAAAGAGATTCTATATTCTCCCATGCTACACTTTCCAGCATTCAAAATCATCTATATTAGATTGTTCTTCCTCATATCTACCCTAAATGTCTCATACATGCTTTCTATTCTGCATGTGTTTCCCCCTCCTTTCTTCCTAAAGAAGCCAGATTTCATTTCTTAATTTCATGACATGTGAGACCATGCGACTCAGAGGAGATTCACCCCATTCTCAGCTCTAGAGAAACATCTTAAGTGATCCCAGTCAACCTCACCGTACTTGCTCTCTATTGGCTTAGATAATCTGTGAATGACATCCAATGGCAAACTGTTACTGATCTAGAGAGAAACATGGGATCTTAACTGACCCTTAGAAAATGAAGAAAGGAGAACTTTCATTCCTGTTGAAGACTTTTCCCCACATATATCCTTCTAAATTGAAATAGTGAAGCACATAGCTCCAGCTGATGCTATCTTAAAACAAAAACAAAAACAATTTCTAAGATGAAATAGATTCTGTAGCCAGCAGAGTAGAAAAACAGAGTCTGAGGCCTTCCTGATACCATTGAGATAATCAGCAAAGACAATCAGCTCCAAAACAAGCCCTACACTGACATTTCTCATTACATGAGATAATACACTTAGGTATTAGTAAGAATTTCTGTCACATGCAGCCTGAATCATCCTGATAACACTCTTGGTTCCTCTCGCTATAGGTTAAAAAGTCAACAAGCCGCTTTTGATTTTCAAAGTATGACTCTCACCTACTTAAAGACCACAAGTAAAATCTCTCTGTAGCTTTCTTAAAACTGAATGCACCTCAACTCTGTTACCTTTTCATCACTGGTGTCATCCTTCATTCCTTTAATCATGCATAATTCTCTTCTGAACAGACTCCAGGTCTTCTCCTAGCATTCTAAGTTCCAGACTTGTGCACATTACCTTCCACAATTTGAATAGTGCTGAACTTAATAAGAATTTCCTCCAATCTGTTACTTATTTGCGCAAATTCCACAGCCAGACTTCAGTTCCTCCAGAGTTTAGGAATAATGTGACCATGGCTAAAATGAAAAAAAAAATCTGCATACCTACAAGCATATGTGAATACCTCATGGGAAAATGGAAGTCAGGTCACTATTAAAAGCATTGTAACCTACTGTGCTATATTGTAAAAAGTCTATGGCAATGTCATGTGGCCATAACAGAATGTTTGGTATGAATGGTGCAGGGTGACTGCCTAGGAAAAGATGAGCACAGAAGTCAGACTTCATCCTTGTTTATTAGCTCTGTCTCTCTCATTCTGAGCAACTGGCACCTACAATGGAAGAATGTCAGTCCAGGCACCTTGGTCCACTTGATATCCTTTGACTGTTCCAAGATCTTTCCTGAGTGCCTTTGTATCTTCCTCTCCATCTGACCATATCTTTTCATATCTGGCTCCTCTCAATCAAGCCCATACCAAGGTCATCTAGGGAAGTTTTTTCTGACCTACCACCCATCAACGGCCATTTCCCTATTGTATCACTCTATTATATTATAATGACCTCTTACTGAAGGGGCATAGAATATGCTACTCCAAAATATTCCTCTCTGACATGAAGATTATTCTGAAAACATAGAAGACACAGGAGACACTCTGAAAACTGAGCAGAAGTTACCCTCTGAAGGGCATTTATAAGGTAAATATCCTTTTGTTAAGTGTCTTCATCTCTATCCTAGGAAAAGAAGGATGACTCCAAATCACAAGAAACTCTTTTAAATGGAGAAGGCACCAACTTAAATCTACATAACAACCTTACCCTTATTTATTTTTCCTAAAGACATACCTTAACTGGCTTCTCCACCCCACAACATTTCTCTTTTGTCTTTAGCATAAAAGGGTATTTAATGTGGTGACTTGGGCCATTTCAGGGAGCTACTCAGTTTTTCCTGGGTGTCTCACATGTATTCAGGAGATATACATGTTAGTGAACTTGTATTTGTTTTTCTCTTGTTAATCTACCTATTATTAAGCAAGGGTCACAAGCCACAGAATCTAGAAAGATAGAGGGAAAATTGTTTTACTTCCATCAGAAGTTTTCTCACTTATGTATGAACTTGTTTACAGTCTGTCTTAATACTGCTTTTTCTACCTGAAAGGGTTGTTTTTGTATATTTGTTATCTCTTTCCCTATCCCTTAAATTTAAGCTTTGAAAGCAGACACCTTGACTGTCTTCTCCTGAATGTTTTCCCCAAACCTAGAAAAGTTCCTAGCACAAAGTAGCCCTCAAAAGTTATTTGTGGAAGAAAGAATTGGCTGATTCAATGAGAATTCCAGGGCCTGGGCAGCCCCCGGCCTCCAAAAGCTTAGTTAGCCCACCCTATTTCTATCTCTTCTGCTTCCTCCCTGGATTGGTTCTCTTCTACTGTAAATGGGCTTCTGCTAAGGAGCCAGGAAAGTGACAACATGATTACAGAAAGTTCCAAGACTGAGTCCTTATGACTCTTGATCCAGGAGAGAAAAGGGCAAGCCTCTCTCTTATTATCTTTACTAATAATCCTAGAGAAGGGCTCTAAGTCACTGAGGTTGACTCCATGCCTACACTTTGCCAACCACAGAGGCCAAAGGATGGGCAATGTAGACAGGCATAGAGCACATGGTCACCCCATATCTGAGAGTGTCATAACAGTGTGACTGTATCAGGATGACATTGAGTGAGAGGAAGAGAGTTCTCCTTTAGGATACTGTCACCAGTGATGCTGTCACCAGAGACGCTGTCACCAGTAGAAATGATAAAAAGAAGCTAGACAAACAAAAAAGAAAACCATATATCTAGAAAATTCTCTAAATATAGCAAGGTTCTTTTTCAATATATTTTATCCTGTTCTCCAACACACTGCTGTCTTTTGAAATTCCCAGTTAGTAATGAAAGTGTCAAACTGTATTGACTTCTGGGTTTACCATTAATCTTCCAATGACTCCATTTTCCTAGTTTTGAAGAGTGAGACTGTGTTTATCTCTCCCTTTTTAAAGAATTAATGGGAAGGCTGATAGTCATTTGCAAAGTTATTGAACTTTGTTCTCTCAAAAAGACAAAATGAATTACAAGTAAACTATGCAAATTATCATTAAAAAATGTGAAATTTAGAATATTTTAAAATCATTTAAATTTCCAGGGTTTAATCCTTTTCTTAAAGTAACATTTAAAACTTTAAGAAGGGAATTTAGGAAGAAACGTGGCAGAGTGAGAGACGTTCTTAGATCTCTCCTCATGAAACGACAATAAGCTGAACATCTAAAATGCACCAAAAAATATCCACACTACACACCAGCACATCTGAGTGTGGGATTGGCACACAAAACGTCAGAAACCCAGGTTTGGGGGAGTGGACTCGGAGAAATAAAGCTGCCTCTCGCAGCCTCTGGAGCTCCCGGCAAGAAGAGGTGCGGCGATTTCCCTGATCAGCCTGTCTGGAGGTGCTGGAACTTCCAGCAGCCAGCAGCAGGGCCTAGTCATCAGGGAAGAAAGCATAGAAGTGGCACAGGACCACAGAGAAACAACAATTGTTTTTACCAACCCCAGTTGCAAAACCAAGGCTGAGTCGTAGCTCCCAACCCCCAAGCCAGAGGGGCCTTCACCCATATCCCACAAAGCCCTGGGGAATCTGAGCAAAAACTACCGAAATTGCCTCTAATACTGACAGGGACTGAGACTGAGAGCAGTGAGTGTGATTAAACATCTATAAAGAAAAAAAAAGCCTATTATATAAAGCAGGGATCCAAGAAGCTAAGATGCCACCTTCTGGAAACCAAAAGAAAAACTTAAAAAGACACCATTATATAATAAATCTTCTTTCTAGAAAAAAAGCAAAACATACTGCCATTAATGTCCAGGTGGAGAAATAGTTCTTTAAACACCATGTACAACCAAGGTGACAAGGCATCTCAGAAAGAAAGAGAAAAGCCTCCAGAAAGTAAGCTTACAGACATAGAAATATGTGATTTACATGACAGAGAATTCAGGATGGTACATCTGAAAAAACTCAATGAGCTCCAAAACAATTCATGTTAACAATTCCAGGGACTGAAAAAAACAAGTAGATGAGCAGAATGAGTTCTTTAACAAGGAGACTAAAACCCTCAAAAGGAACCAAATAAAACTTCTGGAGATGAAGAATACAATGCAAGAGTTGAAAAATGAAATTAGCAGGCTAGGGAAACAGAGTTGACCAAATGGAGAAAAGGATTGGTGATGTCGAAGACAGAAATCTAGAAATAAATCAGAAGGAAAGAAGAGAAACCAAAGAATAAACAATAATGAAAGAGAAATTCAAGAACTAGTAGATACCATCAGGAGAGGAAACATAGAATAATGGGAAATGGAAGGGGAGGAAAAGGAACAGGGATTAGAAAGCATTTTCAGACAAATAATTGATGAGTATTTCCTAAATCTAAGGAATGAGCTGGAGCTTGGAATTCAAGAAGTCAACAGAACACGCAATTATTTCAACCCAAAAAGCCCTTCACCAAAACACATTGTATTAAAGTTATCAAAAATCAACAACAAAGATAGAATTCTCAGGGCAACCAGGGAGGAGAAAAGGGTAACTTATAAAGAAAAACCCTTTAGATTATCACTGGAATTCTTAGCACAGACCTTACAATCCATAAAAGAATGAAATCAAATATTTAAAGTATTAAGTGAAAGGAACGACCTGCCTAGAATAATGTATCCAATTAAGCTCTCCTTTATTTACAAAGGAGAAATTAAGACCTTACCAGACATACAAAATTTAAAGGAATTCTCCACTATGAGGCCTGCACTACAGGAAATACTGAAAGGTGTCAGCTCATCTAAAACAAAATGACAAAACAAAATACAAAATTAGGAGTAAAGTGACTATCGGGCAAAAGAGAGAAACAGACCAAAACATTATCGTAGTAGGGGACCTAATACCCCACTGTCAGATATGGACAGATCATCTAAACAGAAAGTCAATAAGGAAATCACATCCTTAAATGACACATTAGACCACCTGGACATAATTGACATTTACAGTGCCTTCCATCTCAAAACAGCTGCATATATATTCGTCTGTAGCGCACATGGAACATTCTCAAGAATCAGCCACACACTGGGGCACAGAGATAGCCTTATCAAATATAAGAGGGTTGAAATCATACCAACCATATTCACTGATCATAATGCTTTGAAACTAGATATCAACTACAGAAAGAAATCAAGAAGAACAACAAATACATGGAGATTAAACAATATGCTAGAAAAAGCACTGGGTCAGGAAAGAAATAAAAAGAGAGATCAAGAGATACATAGAGACAAATGATAATGATAGCACAACATATCACAACTTTTGGAACATGGCAAAAACAGTCATAAGAGGAAAGTTCATATCATTACAGGCCTATCTCCAAAAACAGGAACGAGCCCAAATACACAACCTAATGCTTCATCTTAAAACACTAGAAAAAGAAGAGCAAATGAGACCTAAAGTCAGCAGAAGGAAAGAAATCATCAAAATTAGAGCAGAAATAAATGAAATTGAAAACAAACAAAAGAAAAAAAATAGAAAAAATAAATACAACAAGGAGCTGATTCTTTAAGAAGCTTAATAAAACTGATAAATCCCTGGCTAGACTCACTACAGAAAAAAGGAAAGGATACAAATAAACAAAATCAGGGATTAAAGAGGAAAAATTATGACTGACATTGCAAAAATTAAAAAGATCATGCAAGAATACTATGAAAAAGTATATAACACCAAATTTAAAAACTAGAAGAACTGGACCAGTACTCAGAAAAACATAATCTTCCTTGATTGAATCAAGAAGATTTGGAAAATCTAAATAAACCAATCAGCAGTATGGAAATTGAAACAATCATCAAAAACCTACCAAAAAGTAAAAGTCCAGAACCAGATGGCTTTACCAGTGAATTCTACCAAACATTCTAAAAAGATTTAATACCTATTCTCCTAAAACTCTTCCAAAAAATTAAAGAGGAGGCAATACTTCCCAACTCATTGTATGAAGCTAATATTACTCTGATACCAAAACCCAGGAAAGGTAAAGTAAAAAAAAAAAAAGAAAACTACAGACGAATATCTCTCATGAACACAGATGCAAAAATCCTAAATAAGATACTAGCAAACCAAATACAGCAACATAATAAAAAGATTATACACCACGATCAAGTGGACTTTATCCCAGAGGCACAAGGATGGTTCAACATATGCAAATCAATTAATATGATATACCACATAAACAAATTAAAAAATAAGAATTATATGATCATATCAATAGATGTAGAAAAAGTCTGCAACAAGATACAGCATTCATTTATTATCAAAACACTTAATAAAATTGATTTAGAAGGAAAATACCTTAACATAATAAAAGCCATATATGACCAATCCTCAGCGAGCATTATACTTAATGGTGAAAAACTAAAAACCTTCTCTCTAAGATCAGGAACATGGCAAGGCTGTCTACTATCACCACTGTTATAACATTGGAGGTCCTAGCAAGTGCAATCAAACAAGAGAAAGATATAAAAGGTATCCAAATAGGAAATGAAGTCAAACTATCACTATTTGCAGATGACACGATTCTCTGTATAGAAAACCCTAAAGACTCCACAAGAACACTACTAGAATCAATTTTTCTGAATACAAAATCAATGTTCAAAAACCCATAGCATTTCTATACTCTAATAATGAAGTGCAGGAAAAAGAAGTGGAAAAAATAATTTCTTTTGCAATTGCAACAAAAAGAATAAAATACCTAGGAACAAATTTAGCAAAACATGTAAGGACCTATATAATGAAAACTACAAGACCCTATTAAAAGAAATCGAAGAAGATACAAAGAAATGGAAAGATTTGCATTTGAAGAGGTTCAAGAGGTCACTTCCTCTCTCACTCTCCTCCATCCTGGCCCTAGAAGCATCGGTGCACGGACCCGCAACTGAACGCGGTGCACGCCGCAGAGCCGGGAGCAACGGCTCTGCCTGAGGTTTCGCGCCTCTTGCCTTGCGGCCGCTGCAATAACCACCTTTGCCTTTGGAGAGGCTAGCCTTTCCTTCCTACTCCGATATGCGCCTCCTTCCGAGTCCTGCAGAAGCCCGCGCTGATCCCAAACCCAAGAGTGGCCGTTTATTGACTGCCTTTTCCAAGCAGTATTTGGAGACAGGTCCTAGCCAGAGTTGAATCTGACCAAAGATCATACAGAGAAATAAATCTTCGAGGGCACTAAAACGAAAATACTCTCCGCTTTCCACCCCCAGCTTCTGAAGTTGTAGCCCTCTGTGCCTCGTTTTTGTTCCACTTCTATCGAAGAGGACACCTATCAACTCTGAGGGGTCAGTAGTGCACCGCTGCCCGAAGCATCCATTACCCCAAGCAATTTGGCTGCATTGAGCGGACAGAATGACGCCGCGGAAAAATGGAAAGGTATCGCTAAATCAAGTCAGATGCCCGCCACCAGCCCCCTTCTTGGAGAGATGGACCACACCCAAAGCCCAGAAGCGTCCCAGCTGCCGCGCGCTCCTGCCATACACACCTGCTCCGGGCGCTGTGGCTCCGGACTTGAGCCTTTGGCCGGTGGTCCTGCCTGGGCCTTTTCGTACTTTCTCCCAACTATATATTTCGAACTCTTAATTCTTGACCGAATCTTAAAACTAGAACAAAGCCCAGGAGTTTGATTGGGGCAAGAATAGACGCATGGGGCCCAATTTTCCCTAGGCCCTTCTATCTACGATAAGAAGTCATCCTTGGGAAAGAAGGTCCAAAGTCAGAGGAATCTGCACCGTCAATTTCACGGCCGACGTTCGTTGAGGATTCCCCACGTACTGCACACCGCTCAACGCACTTGGCCTATATGAATTCGTTTAATCCTCTCAACAACTCTATGCCGCAGCTATTATCATGATCTCAATTATAGAAATGACAAAACTGAATTCCAAAAAAGTTAAAACAAAAATATCTTCTTCTAGGTCACGTATCTAGTAAGTGCAAGGTGTAGTGGGGCGGGGAGATACACAAAAAATTTAAATGTGCAAAAACCTTTAAGACCTTAGTATTTCAAATCACAGGTTACATTTCGGAATCAGAACTGCCAGAGCGACCCTAGCAGGGTGGAGTGGGGTAGGGAGTGACCAGCGGTGGCTTTTTGTGCCATGGCTTACCAGAGGCTGAGTGACCCACGCCGCCTCCCTGGGCTCCCGGGGAGCTGTGGTTGGGTACACAGTGAGGGTTCTTTGTTTGCCTCACCACCTCCCAAAGGATGGTCCAGAGCCTGCACTTGGTATAAACGGGAAATGGGGCGGAAAAGAGGACATTTCCGCCCAAAACAAACGAGGGGTTCTGCTTTGCTAGCTGCCCACGCCTGCGGGGGACCGACCAAGCGCCTTTTGCAGCTAATGCAGCAGCACGCGGCCAAGTTTTTCTGTATGCGTTTTCACGCATTTCTGGTGATATCTCAGGGGCAAGAGACTCCTAGGGAGCACATCAGCTGGCTGTGGATCGACCCTCCTTCCCCCGCCCCCCCAGTGAGCGAGCCCAGGTCCCACACACCCCGGCCGCCTGAGCCAGGCATTGTTACACTGGGGCTTCTGCGAGGCACACTTTGCTCGAGACAAGTAACGCTCTACCCTGCTGGAGTGAGCTTCTCTGCCAGCGCTCCACCACACACACACACACACACACACACACACACACACACACACACACACGCCATGGTCACGGTGTCTGCCCTTCGCAAGCGCAAGCCCCTGAGTGCTGACCCCTGGCGCTTCGAGGACAACCGCCCAGGCCCGCGTGATGCGAAATAGTCGGATCCCTCCAGCAGCTGAGTAAACCGGACCAAAGAAAACATTTCTCCCCTACCCCGTGAGAATTCGCACTTTGTGCAGAATCCACACGGCCCCACCCACAGCACGAGCACACAGGGAGAGACCCCTGCCCAGAAGAAGCAAATTTAAACTTACAGACAGTGGACACATCTCTTTCTTATTAAATATGAAACCAACGTGCATGAGATTGCTCAGGGAAAGAAAGATCCCAAGTATGCATGATACCCACAGAGTACTTTTAACAATTGTTTTTTATTGAATTGGGCCAAAAGCAACAGTATAAATGTGTATATGTCAATGAATGTTAATGCATTTTTACAATTTTTATGTCACCTTTATAGTCACTGTGGGAGGGGCCTTTTGTTTGTTTGTTTGTTTGTTTTTTCATTTAAAAAATAGATACTGAAGCTCACAGAATTACCCAAGGTCACCAAAAGCAAGTGCAATTGTCAAACAAAATCTAGAGCTACCTATGACGACCACATGACTATTCATCTGCTCAGGGGTGCATCGAAGGTGAGGGAAATGCTCATACCTACAGTATTTAAGGAGCAGAAAAATCAAACAAATAAATGGACAAATATTTGTGAAATACTTGTACAGAGTCCTGGTGTGAACTGGAGTTTGCAGGTATGGGCCAACCAGTGCCTTGTGGTCCACCTTCCTGGACCCCTGCACCCTACCAGCCTGTCCAAAATCCTTTCACAGTCACTTTGAAACAATACATAAAATTCTTTCCTGGTTGACCACGGCCTGTGTAAACAATTTGGAAACTACTCTATGGTCCACATAGATGAATATATATATACACACATACATATGTACAGATCTATTCAAAGGATACATGTGATGTCGCAATAAAATAAATCTAGTGTATATGATCTGGTATGCATGTATGGAAGCAATGTGGCATTAACTCTGGTGATTGAATAAGCAGAGTACCCCTTTTCACCACTCACTAAAATCCACCCATGGCTCCAGTGAGGGGAGGAAAGAGAAAACCCAGAAACTGGGGGCTGGAAGTTACTGGGGTGTGGGGGGGGAGTAGCAGGATAGAAAGTTCTGTTTGTAAAACACACATCCCAAACAATGTTCCAGCATAATATCGAATTTCCTTAAGAAAGCGTGCTTGTCTGCACCAAATGTAATTTTAGGTATGAGAGAGCTAGAACTGGAGGGCGTGGAGAGAAGTAATAAGAACATGAGGTCTACATTTGCCCTAAAATATTTCATTAGGAAATGAAAATGGAAAAGAGATAAATGAAGCAAGTGTGGCAAAATTTTGAGAGTTGTTAAATCTAAGTGACAGGTATATAAAGGAAGGTTTATTGTATTCTCTGTCCATTTATGTATATTATGAAACTTTTCATAATAATAACATTAGAAAAAAATAAAAACTCAACTTCTTCACTTACAGTAAGTATATTTTATTGTATGTAAATTATACCTCAATAAAGTCAATTAGATTTTTTAAAAAGTCGTGATGGGGGATTGCTTTTGGTTCCCTAAAAGATAAAGCCCAGTTCCTCTGACACCGTATTGCAGAGGATGACCAGTGGGTGACATCTTGGTCTCAAGTTCCAAATCAGTGCTCCTGGCTTTCTCTCATCCCAAGCCTACCCTTACCTGCTCTGTAATTCCTCCCCGACTTCCTATCCAGCCCGCTCCAAAGGGAGCCCCAAAGTTCCTTTTTATCTTGCAGACTTTTGCCAGGACAAGTTTAGGGAGGTTTCCTTGGTTAAAAAGAAATGAGAAATAAAAACAAACAGTTGTCTTCTTGTCACCATAGACTCAGAAGACAAAAGAATGGTTTTGGAGCCTCTTCATGGATGAGAAGCTGAGAGTAAACGCCTTCCTGGGAACATCTTTCTGCAGAACCAACTGCAACTGGCTTATCCGGATGCCTGCTGATGCCTGGTGGTCTGTTTTTTTACTAGACCTCAGAAGAGCTCCAGGTGTAACTTACAAATGGAGATACAGCCCCCTGCATCTTGCTTCGTGAAACAAGATAGTGGAATTGAATCCTGAATTTCTTCAGCAAGGCCTAAAACTTGTTTGCGGCGGAAAGAGGCATACAACCATGTGATTAATTTTGTTCTTTATATTTTAACGGCGTGGAGGCGTAGAAAAAGCAGGATATGTCCTAAGGTGGCCAACTAAATACAAGGGAAGCGACAAATTTTGAAGGCATCTATCCACCTGGGGGCCAAACACTGGCCGGCCCAAAGCTAGACCTGGAGCCTGGGCTGAAGGTGAGAAGAACCTTGGGCAGTGGAGCTGCGGTGATACTCCTGCGGACCACGATTCCCGGGAGCCTGGCGCCACCCAGCGGAATCGAGAAGAACTGCTTTTTCCACGTTGGTGCCCACGGGAAACAGGCGGCGCAGCACGCAACACAGCAAAATCCAAGGACTCTCGGAGAGAAAGGAGGTGATACCCATTTGACAACTACAAAAAACCAACAAACTGGCCTTGCCAGTTCACCCCTCTCTACCAGCAAAGACACTGTGACCAGGCCCCAAAAGCATGTCGGCCAGGCGGAAACTCTCCTTATCCTCTGAACCTCAAGATGAAAAGCGCCTTCTTCTAAAATGCAAATTACTGAAAGCATTTAGTAATTGACGTTCAACGCAGATCCGGGGTGTACATTGGATCTGCCGGCCACTTGATTCCAAGCACAAGGGGACAAAGTCGAGGATGGGGGAGAGGGTGAGGAAGGCTGCATAAATCATTTGGAGGGATTTTTGGCCTGAGTCTCTGCTTCCGAAAGGTTGCGGGATGGTTTTGACGTGGATTATATAGCTATTCTCTGTTCAAGTGTAGCCCCTCCCCACCGCAGCCCGTCTGGTGTGCGAGGATTGTATTTGAAAGGGAGGAAGCGTTCTTGAAGTGGTGGGTGATGGATTGTCTAAACCCTTCTGGGATATTTTGGGCGGTGGTTTTTGAGGCAGTTCATCAATAACGATTCCCCACCACACCACCACCCCGGAGAGAGAGGGATGGCTGGAGAACAGCTCCCAACTTACAGCCCCTGAGGCCCCAGGCCTGGAAAGTAACCCTTGTGCCAAAGCAGGGGCATATGAGGGAGTGAGAAGAGGATGAGTGGGAGGCAGGTGGAGATCTCCTTGCCTGGAACTGTCTGCCATGGAAGCCTTTCGGGCCGTAATGAGTGCGTGCTGTAGGGTGAATTGTTTAGGGAGAGGATGGGGGAAAGCGGAAAGGCCAGCGGACTCCCAACAGAGGAGCAGGAAGGAAATGGAGGTGCCAGAGGCAACTTTAGGCCATCTTGCGCGACTGGGAATGTTCTACTTTTACTCCTTTAGTCTCCTACTCCAGCTCCTCAGCCATACTCCCTGCATTAAATTTCCCTTGGTTTTCATTTCATTTCTTTTCGAAGCCCCTACCAAAATCTGACCACCTCTCCCTGGAAAGATTTTCGTAGGGGATGAAAGGAGGAGAGAGATGAAGGGAGGGGCCTAAGAATGACCTGACTCAAGCCATCGGACCGTCTGATGGACTCAGAACCCCTCGGATCAAGGAGCAGACGAAGCCTATGAAGCTGCAAAGCCTTCTTCCTTCTCATGGAACACCTGCCTTCAGAAATAGTCCACTAGGGTTCCTCTTGGCCCCAAACATGGACTACTCTGGGCCTGTCTCAAAGAGGAGGCTGGTCCGGGGGTGGGAACCCCGATGTGGAACCGGGCGGAAATTTGGTAAGACTCGAAACCTCGAAGGCAACGCCGACCTGGAGAGACAGCTTGGAGCCTCATCTAGGATGCCGAGACCTCACATGCCGGGACAGCCTCGGTCTCCAGGGCTTTCCTGGCCCCCTCTTCTGTCCCAGGACTGTCGCGGTGTGCAATCCTTTCCCGCTGGTGCCGACCTCCCAGGCCTTTCGCCTTCTAAAGTCCCCGGTTGCACCAAAGAGCTGTCTTCCTCTGTCCTGCAACCGAGGGTCAGAAGGAATGCCAGAACAGGGAATGTCTGCCTGGTTGACGGCGGAGGTGGAAGAGGGTAGAGGAGTAATGAGGGATGGGTTGGAAGGAGGGGTCCCGAAAGGCAGCTCCAAGGCGGCGTCTGGGCGCCCCGAAGTCCAGAGTCAGGCTGCGGGCGCCGAGCACGTTTTATTTATCCCCACAGAGGATACTGGAGGACAAAAGAAATATTTGGACGTCAGAGCTAATTTATATTTTTGGAAGAGCTACGTTTCCTTTTCTGAAGAGAAGTGAGTGCGCCCCATATCCTGAGCTCAGCGGGAAGGACAGAAGGGGAGTTTTGATGCTCCAGGAAGTTCATCTACCACACCGCAGCGCGCTGGGCCCGGCGCCCCGTGGAGTTAGCTGCCCAAGGAGATATTTATTTATTTGGGGATAGGGGAGGGCAGGGGGAGAGAAGACCAGTCAGACACCAGAAGAAAACGTTACGCCGGCTCGGTCGAGACCTCCAGGGAGCCGCCCCCGCCCCCTCCCCGCCCTGGCTCGAGAACCGGCAGCGGACTGGCTTCGCCTCTCAGTCGACCAGCGTTCCATAAGCCGCCTTGCGACTGGCGGACGCATTTGGTTGATGCATGCCGCAGCCCCCAACGCGCACTTTCCTCGTTCTGTGCCCGGGACTAACCCCTCCACGGCCCGCGAGTCCTCCCGGGTGGGTCCAGCCTCCTGCCCCCCGCTTCCCATCAGCCCTGCTCCGCCTGTGCCTAAGGCCCAGCCACCTTCCTCCCAACCCGAGGGGATGGGCAGGCAGAAGCAGTGGTGAGGCTTCCCAAGGCATGGGACCGCAGACCAGGGGCGCGCATGCCCTGCGGCCTCCCAGACCAGAGTCACGGCAGGATAGGTCCAGGGGAAGAGATGTTGAGCTCAAGCTGTCTCGGGCCCATGCCCAAGACATAGCTTGGCTCCACGGGTTTCCATCTCCCGGCAGCAAAAGAGGACCCGAAATTAACGTGCTAGGGAGGTGGAGGGGTGGAGGGCACTAGCACCCACACTTGCTTCTGCCTTTTATCTCCCTCGGTTAAAAGTGGGTAGTACAGGCTTCCCTAATTTTCCTTCGCCCCTGGGAGCCCAATCATTCCTGACCCCGCAGGAGACGCACGATGTTTATTCCAGCACTGCATCTTCTCTCGCTTTCCCGCAGGCATTACAGCTACCTTTTAAGGAGAAATGGCCGTCCCTGCCATGGAAAACCTCTTCTCAAGGCCTCCATCTCCACGCAAATAAACGCAGCAGGCTGTGGGCGATGCCTAAGGTGGGTCCACTGCGGAGGCTGCGTCGTGCCCCGCCTGGTACCGCCTCGCAGGCACCCAAGTTAAGGCCGGCATCCGGGTCAGGTTCTGCGGACAAATGTGCTGACTCTAGGAGCATCCCAAAGTTGTGTCTCCACACTGAAGGGAAGCGGAGCCTCGAAATCTAGGAAGCGCAGAGATAGGAAGCACCAACGCAAGCACCTTAGACCTAGCCATGTGGGTGATCAAGTCATGCCTTCTTCAGGCCCAGGAAATCTGGGGCTAAACGCGGACCTCTAGCAAGGTGGTTATAAAAAGAGCCCTGCTTGGGACACAGGCGTTTGGAGAGCGGAAGAACCCATCCAAATAAACATTTGAAATTCGGTGGCTGGTGTTCAAACCCGGAGGTCTGGGGGTTTCTGGACCGAAGAAGGAGAGCAGACTCTGAGCAGCCTGTAGAATTCCCACTATTAACCCTCCTTTGCCCAGTTCCCCTTATCCAACCCCAGCCTGGGCGTCTCTTCCTGGCTTAGCCTCCTGGCATGTTTTTATACCCTAAATGAGAGTTTCCAGAGGGGCCTCTGTGGCATGCAGGCTCATTGTCCTTCGTGGTTTCCTCAAACATGCGAACCTTTGGGTCCCAGCACTGAATCCCCACTGTCTCCATCTAGAAAGGTCTTGCTAGAGTTGTAGGATCCTTTACATGCTGTATAAGAAAACACAGCGTGGTCACTTTAGGATTGAATTGGGAAGAGATTTTGCTCAGCCAGGCTGGTGGAAGGAAAGAAAGGAGTGGCAAGAAGACAGAGAAGTGCCTGGAGGAAGCCAGATTTAGAGGCAGTAAACAGCACTGGTGCGGAGGCATCTACGGTGGGTAACTGGTTTAGTCTAACCCCTTTCATGTAAAATCCAGGAAGCAGAGGACCCATGCTAAAAACACAAGATGCAAACCGCAGTGATGAAGAGATTTCCGAGAATAAAACGCTGATTGCAGAGCAAAATCAGAGAAAACCAAGCTTTCTGAAGTTTACATTGCCCTGCGCTGGAGCGGGGTTGGGCTTTGGGGTTTGGAGCTAGCAAGGGACCCGTAGCCCAGACGGGGATGGTCACCAAAGGGTGAAAGAGTACAAGTATGGAGCATGTATGGGCTGCAACCAGGCTATGTATCTCTGGTTAACCAAAGAGCTCCTGAGATGATCTATACTCATTTTAATGAGCCATACTTTTCTTTCCCATTAAAAAAAAAAAAAGAAATCGAGATTTTTGTTGTTTATAAAGGAATGAAAGTCAGCCAGAGGGAAGAGCTTACCACCTTAAGAAGAGACTCCAAGAAAGGGAAGTGTCCTAAACAAGACTGTTTCAGAGACAAACAAAGCTTTCCTTTTAAACCATCTGCTAAACAGAAATTCCGATATTCTTCCCAGGAATAAAGAATTTGACATAATTTGTTACTGAACACATTCTTACATAGGAGATTTGTATAAATCGGTAATTAAAACAAAGTTCAGAAAGGTTTCAGGGTGCCTTAGTGAAAGCAGCATGAGAATGAGACCCCAAGCCTACACTACAAGCCAGCTTTGTCACTTGCTCCAGCGTGGTGTATATGGAGTCATCCGGTCTTTTAAGCTTCAGTTTCCTTACCTCTAAAGGGGAATGATGATGGTACCTAGACCACCATGATATGAATGAAAAGGCTTTTACCTGTGAAACCTATTACAAACACAGGGATTTCGTCTTTCTAGAAGTGAGGATCTCTGCCAGGAGAACAGTTTTCATAGGCAGGAGGGGGATGTCCAAGAAACAGTTTTGAAGAAGACCCTCTTCCTTCTCAGATAACTAAAAAGTTCACCAACCTCCATCTCTTTCTGGAGTGGAGGGCAATATTTAGATTCCTGGAGAAAAAGGCTCCAAGTCAGCCTACCTGCTCCTGGCTGGGGCTTTCACTACTCTTCAATTCCAATTGCCTTTCCAGGACTTGTCTAGCCTCCTATAACAATCACCAAACTATAAGTGGTGTTTCTTGCAAGTTTAGAGAATTTGTGTAAAGTGGATATCATTGTCAGTTGGATGGGGTAGGGAACCTTTGAAAATTCCTGATAACCAGCTGAATTGGTAGAAACTAACAATGTGTAGAGTAGTTGTGTGTGTGTGTGTGTGTGTGTGTGTGTATTTTAATATTTTAATGAGCATCTATGGATCCCCTAAGACTCCAGGCAAAAAATATATATATATATATATATTTTTTTTTTTTTTCTGGAGGTAGGCTCCAAAGCTTCCATCATAAGCTCAAAAAGACTCATGCCTCCTAAACCGATAACTACTGGTATATAGTATCATTGCTATCCCTGCCTGGATTTTAAGGTTGATGCTGTTTATTCTTCAGTCTCTAGGTCCTAAAACCTTTTAGGACCTGAGATCCAACATACATAGTTTTCCAAGCTATAGAAAATCAGAGTCAATGACAGTGATATTGACTTGCTAAATTTTCCTGAAATCCATTGCCCAACACCCCACCTACAAATGATTTTGTTGCTTCTTTCTATGCTTCTCAGGTGAACCAATTCTTTCTCTCTCTCTCTCTCTCTCTCTCTCTCTCTCTCTCTCTCTCTCACCTCTCACTCTCTTACACACACACACACACAGAAGGTTATGTCAGTGGAGTCCACTTCTTATTTTAATTAATTTTCGGACACTTGAAGCATTGATTTAGTGAGCACACTATTTACTTCTATATTTAGTTACTAATATTTAAATTAGCCCATGAAAAAATGACAAAAAGAAGATAAGAGAAAGATACTATGAAGTAAATGGAGACTCATCTTTAAAAAAATACTCACCAGTCACTCAGAAGGAAATTCTTAGAAGTGGAAACAACTGCAAATGCCCTACCCCAACTCAATCAAAACATCCCATCCGGAAAAGAGCCACTTGTTTCTTTTTTCTATTGGAAATGAGCGATAAACTGAGTTCATTTTAGCCATGTTTTCTTAGCTGACTCTTGGCTACAATCAAGCCATTTTCGGACACATTCCCATGTAGGTACCAGGGGTGCTCTGGAGGAAGCTGTCGACGCCTGTTCAACTAATTTAGGTTTTCTTTGTCTAATTACTGCGGAGCTTAGGGAAAAGGAGCCCGGCTCAAGGCAGTAAACTGACACTCAGTCTCTGTGTGTGGTATTCAGGCAGGGTTTGATGGAAAAAGCCTGCTTCCACTCAACTTCAGGTCACTGTCTGGGGCCAGAGCCAGCCCAGCCCCCAGCCTACCCCTCCCACCCCTTCTGCTCCTCTGCTTCCACCAGTGCACTCAGTCAGGAGCAGTCCCCCAGGAGCTCTAGGGGCACAGATAGCTAATGCCAGCCCCAAGAGGCCTGCCTCGTTTGGGTTCCACCCAAAGGTCTTTGCTGCCCACCTTTCACCAGATCCCTGAACAATGTCCCCTTCTCTTTCTGCCCCCCCCCCAATCTCCCCAGGCTCTCCAGCAAACATGCTTATACCTTGGTCCTTCAGAGTAGATGCAGAGGTGTGCCCAAGCCCGCTTCCATCCGGTCCTGTGGTCTGCAGCAGCTCCCCGCTGGGCCTCCCCCCTCAGTCCTTGTGTGGTGCCCTCCAGCTCCCAGGCCCTCTTACTTCCAGGCCCTGTTCCTGGTCAGGCTACATTTCCTTGCACGTGCAATCCAAAAGCTAACTGTCTGGTCTCATAGGAAATGATTTCTCCTGAGGGCACAGCCTCTCTCCCAGCGGAATCTTACTCAGAGAGGAATTAGCTACACTGGGGTGGAGTGGTAAAGTGTTCTCAACTCCATTGTGGAGCCCGGAGATGGCACAAATATTTCAGAGGGCATCAGCAAGACTGAGGATGTAAATCTAGTAACAGTAAGACACCCCTTCAGGACTGACTATAAATACAGCTATCCCATTTATCTCACTCAGTAGAAAAGGAAAGGAAGTGAAAACAAATGTAAACACGTGTTCTATTCTATCAGACTTCCAGTCTCTAAAACTTGATTCAGCTTTCTCTATCTAAATCCCTCTTCTCAAAGTTCAGCAAATGCCCATGATTGCCCCAGGCCACAACCCTGGGACACTAGGGCACCCTGGCTTCTTGCCCTCCACTAACAATTGCCGTGGAGCCTGCAGGTCTTGTCAGAAAGAGAGGATTGTTACCTTTGGGAGTCTGGTACCCTGGCATGCTGAGGGCTGCAATGTCTGAATGAAGTTGACAGATGCTATCAGTGCAGTACCGCGGTGAAAGGCAGCTAAGGAAGCTCTCAGCGGCATCAGCAGCAGCAGTACCTCTACGCCCAGGATGGGCCAGGAGGAGGACGGAGGAGAACTGAGGAGCAGGAGAAGGAAGAAGAGGTACCTTCCATGGGGCGTGGGAGGTGGCTGGTTTCTGGGACAGGAGACAGGATGTTGTAAGGGGCAAAGAGGAAGATTTCGTAAAGCCATAGGTGGTGGAGTTTTGCTTGGTGTGGCGTGGGGCGGGTCACCCTAGCAAAAAAGTGAGTTCGGCTGTGGAAAGAGGATCGGTACGGACACTTTAATCCCTAGAGAGGGATTAAAAGACCAAGGGTGGCCCGAGAGAGCGAGGAAAGAGATAAGAGTGGGAGCCTGCCGTTAGGTTGCGGGGAGGGGGGCAGTTGAGAGCCGAGGAGGAGCGTGCCCTTCCCGAGGCGGCCGTGCGAGGAGGGGACAGGGAGGGGCAGGGGTGGAGGGAGGGAGGGAGTGAGGGAAGGAGGGCGGCCGGGGGGTGCGGCGGGAGGGAGGAAGTCTGGGAGACAGAGCGAGGAGCGCTCCTGAAGGGAGACGTCGGGCTCATCCTCAGGTCCCGGCCGTGGTCCCAGCTCGCGGCCGCAGCTGCCCGGCGCCCGGCCGCTTGGGCTTCGCCGCCCGGGAGGCCGTTGCGCAAGGCTGGGGGCTCGAGGCTCCGGGGAGGGATGCGCCGGGCGTCGCCTCCGGCCCGCCGCCGCCGCCGCCGCCGCCGCCGCCAGAAGCCTCAACGGAGCTGAGGGAGGCGAAGCCGAAGCGCTGGCCCGGAGCGCCCACGGCTGCAGCCCGGGTGGGGAGCTAGGGTGCTCGCCGGGCTTCTGGGCCGACCCCATTCCCGCGCCTCCGATCTCGGCCCCCGGCCCGCCCCTCCGGCCCGGACTCGCTCCCGGGTCCCAGATGACCACCGAGGGCGGGCCGCCGCCGCGCCCGCCGCCGGCCGCCGGCGCGCTGCAGGCCGCCTTGATGAGCCCGCCGCCCGCTGCCGCCGCCGCCGCCCTGGAGACCACCTCGTCGTCCGCCTCCTGCGCCTCCTCCTCCTCTTCTTCCTCCTCCTCCTCCTCCTCTTCCTCCTCCTCCAACTCCGCCGGCACATCCTCCGCCTCCTGTAAGAGTATGAGCAGCGGCGGAGGCGCGGGCGCCGGGGGCGGGGGCGCCAAGAAGGCGAGCTCGGGGCTGCGGCGGCCGGAGAAGCCGCCCTACTCTTACATCGCGCTCATCGTCATGGCCATCCAGAGCTCGCCCAGCAAGCGCCTGACGCTCAGCGAGATCTACCAGTTCCTGCAGGCGCGCTTCCCCTTCTTCCGCGGCGCCTACCAGGGCTGGAAGAACTCGGTGCGCCACAACCTCTCGCTCAACGAGTGCTTCATCAAGCTGCCCAAAGGCCTCGGGCGGCCCGGCAAGGGTCACTACTGGACCATCGACCCCGCCAGCGAGTTCATGTTCGAGGAGGGCTCGTTCCGCCGCCGACCGCGCGGCTTCAGGCGGAAGTGCCAGGCGCTCAAGCCCATGTACCACCGCGTGGTGAGTGGCCTGGGTTTCGGGGCCTCGCTGCTGCCCCAAGGTTTCGACTTCCAGGCGCCCTCGTCGGCGCCGCTCGGCTGCCACGGGCAGGGAGGCTACGGGGGCCTTGACATGATGCCCGCGGGCTATGACGCTGGCGCGGGCACCCCGGGCCACGCGCACCCACACCACCACCACCACCACCATCACCACCACCACCACCACGTCCCGCACATGTCGCCCAACCCGGGCTCCACCTACATGGCCAGCTGCCCGGTGCCCGCCGGGCCTGGGGGTGTTGGTGCGGCCGGGGGCGGGGGCGGGGGCGGCAGCGGAGACTACGGCCCAGACAGCAGCAGCAGCCCCATGCCTTCGTCCCCCGCCATGGCGAGCGCCATCGAATGCCACTCGCCTTATACGAGCCCCGGTGCGCACTGGAGCTCCCCCGGCGCTTCGCCTTACCTCAAGCAGTCGCCCGCCCTGACGCCAAGCAGTAACCCGGCAGCATCGGCAAGCCTGCACTCTAGCATGTCCTCCTACTCGCTGGAGCAGAGCTACCTGCACCAGAACGCCCGCGAGGACCTCTCAGGTAACACGGCGCGCCCCGCCGGGGTCTTTGCCTCTAGGCCTCCGGGCTCCGCGGCTACTACAACTTGCACCGGGTCACCGCGCCCTAGTGCAACAGGGAGAAGCTGATCCTGTGGGGAGCTGCCACCTTATTCATGAACGGGAGAGCACTGGGGTCGTACTTCCCTCACCCTACCCTTGGCCCAGAGGCGGGCCTGTAGAATTTGCACAGATAGAATGATGGTGCCTAATCGCCAGCCTAGGGTCTCTGGATGTCCCTATGGACTGCAAGTCTCAGGTCTCAGGCCTGACTGAGCATGGAGAAAAGGCACGTGGCTTTAGAGGCCCCCTGCCAAGGAGCCCTCTCTGTTTCCTTTTGTCCCTTTTAAAGTTTATTTTGCTGTTATTTTCACTCATTTCGTAGATGCAAAAAGGGAGATATTCTGTAAGCTGAGGGCGTGGGTGGGGAGAGAGGGCAAGTGTTGAGAGAAAGGGAAATGAGGAAGAGGCAGAAAGGAAAGCAGAGTGGAGTCTCAAGATATTTCACAGGCTATTGAGTCTCCTGCCTCCCTCCACAGTGACCCACCTTGATGGCACTTGAGTCTGCCTTAGGCCAGCATGGCTTGAGGCCTACACTGTGGCTTCCTTGAGAAATGCCTGCTCCTCGGATGCCATTTGTATTGCTGGTATAAATTATGTTGGCCATGGATTATGAAAATTTATTGACTTGTTAAACCGTTCTGTAAAAAGGGCCGGTTGCAGTGGAGGATGGAATTTGAATATTTAGCCAGGTTTATCAAGAAAGTGGAAATAAACTCTTATATTAACCCCCTCTGAGGTACTCACAGTCCGCAATTAAAATCAGGCCGGTCTGCCCATCAAATGGCGTTCTAGCTTACTTTCCTTCCCCCCATTAGAAAATGATTTGCAGGATAATGCATACATTTTGTGTTCACGAATCCGTGTGTGACAAGAGCATCAGGGAGAAGGGAAACCCAGAATAGGAGAAAGATGTTAGTTCCCTGGACGGATAAATTTCCCAAATAGGCCTTTTAAATGCGGGTCGCAGAGGTTAACTAAACAAAGACAGTCTCAGCAGGACCACACTGGAGAGGGTTTTAGCCTGACTGAGAGCAGAGTGTTGTTCAATTTTATGGGAATTTCTACAAGTAACCAATACAGACGACCCTCTCCTCACTTTTTTTTTTAATCCCGGGGGACTGGCTGTCAATCACCACCCACTCGAGGCGGCGCCCACTGGCCCAACCACGGCTCTCTCTGGGCACTACAGACTTTCCTGCCCACTCTCTCTCTCCCTGCAGGCCCTACTCAACTTGAACCCAGACTTTGAGGCTTCACAGCCCTAGTGAAGCAGTGCTCTAAAAATTAAAACAAACAAACGAAAAACAAGAAAGAGACTTCTGGTCCTTCTGTGAGGTCGCCATCTCCCCACCTCACACACCGGACTCACGCACAAGCCCCAGAAAGGCTGAGATCAGGACACTGCTCTGTCTTGAACATGTGAAAACTGCCTAGCCCGGCAGGAGGGCCTCCGCCGCGGCCTAAACCTGGGAGTCTTGCATGACTTCTGGGCTGAGCCTGGGAACGCTGGGGAGTCCGTGGCTCAGCAGAAGCCTGATCCTGACGCTCTGTGCTTCTTCCCTGGTCCTCTGGCTCACATACCTCTCAAATATTGCCCCGACCCCTTGTTGTTATCTCTCAGGCAGGCAGGGTGATCGGCACCCCGTGGGACCTCGTTAGGAGTGTACTGTCCACCAGGCCATGGTTTACTGAGAGCCGAGGGTCTAACAAGGAGCTCGGAGACAAAACAGGGGAGAGGCTGTGGGCCGTGTAGCAGCCCCCCAGCGCACACGCGCACTCATAAACACATATAGCACACCCATGCCGGCTGTGCCCTCCACTTGGGACAGGGCAGCCAAGGCCCGCGTGTTCAGGGAGGCCCTGTGCCCTTCGTTAAGACCCGGGAGCCTTTCAAGAAGGAGTTAGGGCTTTTATCATCCTTCTGTTCACATCAAAGCGCTGACAGCGGCCTTGAGCGGAGATGTGAGGCCTCACTTGCTGTCCTGCTTAGGCCCTCTATATGAGGATCCAGGAGCTGGCACTGAGAAGTGCTGTAAACGTGATGGGCAAGCGCACCTGTGTGCAGATCCCCAGGCACACATCAGGGCACGTAGGCGAGTTGGTGCTTTGTGAGAGCAGTGCACAGCGCAGATTTGGCGCCAGTAGGTGTTATCGGGCAATAAACGGAGGCGGATTCACAGGCTACTTTAGCATCCTGGTCTCTCCGTAAGCGCTGGGATGCGGCCAGGCCGAGGCGACGCGAGCAGGGTACTAGTGCCGCTGGCTGACAGGCATGGTTTTCACGCACTCAAAAACGGAATCAGGCCTGGCACCAACGTGCGGATTATGGTCCCCCACCGCACGGGTAACTAGAAAGACTCAGGAGAACAGGCCTAATCCATCTGGGCATGGAGAGAGGCCGGGTCTTGGGTAAACGCGGGTCTCAGACACGCCCGCCAGTTGCTCCACGAGGCTCGCAGACGCCTATAAAGCAAAAGCAAAAGGCAGCAGCTGATCGGCGCCCAATAGTCCCCGGGCTCCGAGGAGAGAGGTGCGGGAATTCTCCGTCCTCGGGGCTGTCTGAAAGCTCCCTTTGTTGCCAGACACCTCGATGTACAGAAGGGTCTGCAGCTGAGCTCTTTTCAAAGGACTTTCTCTGCTCCCTGTAGTCCTGGCTTCTCTAGAAGAAACGTAAAGCCGTTGGGGACCTACGAAGACCACACTGTTCCCCCCTCGCCCCCCCCCCGCCTCTTCTCTAGCGCTGGGACTGTTTTCTGTCCCCCCTTCCCCCCACAGTGACATAGGAAATAACCCTGCTGTGGTCTGATACTCCGACAGGGCCAGTTAGTTGGGGAACAAGTGGTGAAGGCGACAGCGGTGTTTCTGGGGAGGTGGGCTCTGGAAAGGGCCCTGTGCTCAGGGATCTGGACCTAGAGCCTGGGTCAAGTTTTCCCGATGTCAGTGTTACTCCTACGATTGAATCGCTTGTCCCAGCCTCCAGGAGTAATAGGGGAATTCAGGCACATACGAATGCGGTTTCAAGAGGGAACGGCGCTCTGTGTTTGTGGGTACAACAAAACAAAACATTAAAGATTCCAGAACTGCTATGACCTGTAGTTTAAAACTTTGAGAAACTTCTAGAGCTCGGTTTCTCCTATAAGTTTTACAGCAATAGAGCAACCAATTCCTTTCTTACCCTGAGTTAAAATAAGACACAAGCTAAGTTAAATTTTTAAAAATGATTTGCCCCAGCCTCAGCTGGACAAATTTGTTTCTCTAAAGAATTTTTTTCTTTCTTTTTTTAGTGGGACTGCCTCGATATCAGCATCACTCTACCCCAGTGTGTGACAGAAAAGATTTCGTCCTCAACTTTAACGGCATTTCTTCTTTCCATCCCTCTGCTAGTGGGCCATATTATCACCACCACCACCATCAGAGTATCTGTCAGGATATTAAACCCTGCGTCATGTAAATGGAGGGAAGAAGGCTGGTCTTTCCTTGTGGGGGGCCGAATGAACTGAAGTGGACTCACATAATGTGCACCCCAATAGCAGTAAGTACCACACCAGTCACTTAGAATCCCCAAGCCAGCATTGTTCACTGACACTTTGTCTACCATTGGTAGAAGGACAAGCCCTGGCATAGTAATGCCCTAAATATGTGCAGGCTCCAATGAGGAAGAGAGTAATTGAGAAGTCATCTTCTTAACAAAGATGGTAAAAATTACCACATGAAAAACATAAACATGTAGCTCTGGGATCTTCATTGCCTTCAGTAATCAAGGTCTGGAAAACGCAGACAAGATGTGTGTGTGTGTTTCTTTGTGAAAATTTGTGTGCTTTTCAAAAAGGCAGTGCTAAACACAAAATGTCAAGAAAGCCTCATCTTGTTGCCTAGCAAAGGAGAGAGTTCTGTTTCACCAAACACTAAGTGTGGATATAGGTGCCAAAGAACATTATTAAGAAAGTATTTAGAAACAATGTGTCTAGTTTAAGAATGTGGTTTTCCTTATAGTGACAATACAACTTTCTTTATAAGGTTGTTTTCTACCACCGTATTTTAAAGATATTTTTATGATCTCATGTATACTCACACTTTGCTTGTATTTTAAAAGGAGGACATATTTGCATTTATGTATACTTTTACAGTCTGCCAAACAATTTTGATGTAAAAGTTTTTCAATAAAATATATATAACAAATAGTCATCTTAGAGACTCGTTTCCTCCGTGGCGTCCTGAGATCACCAGGTTCTCTCCAACAGCCAGCAATGCAACTCTGCACTTTTCCCCCCCTAGTTGTATAATTGACGTGGTGTGGGGTCTGTGCCTTGAGTAGCAGAGGCCAGGTGCTGATTGTGGGTCTTCTCAGGATTGAGAAAGAGAAGGAACATTTTCAGTTATTTCTTTTTAATCACCCCAGCTCTTTCTAGCTAAACAAAAACCAGAAGGCGAAAGGAACTTAAAAAAAAAGCCAGGTAAGATAATGAAAGGCAAAAGTTTAATTTGAAAAAATGAAGTTTTGTGCCCCTTTTGTTCTCTTTCTTGTGCCCAAGGAGAGTTTTGCTTTTTGTGCTTTCCTCTTCTCCACCAGCACAGAGTGACAGGCGGTGCTGAGCAGCCAGGGAGGGTTAAGTGCCCAAAAAGCACTGCCTGCTTCCCCTTTGCAATCACAGGTTTGTTATTGGTGCTGACTGTATTTTGTTATAGGTTGTGGTCAGGTCCTGAAGAGCCCAGAAGGGGAAGGCTGCGGGATCAGCAGTGGACAGTTGCCAGCGTGCTGGTTTCTTTAACTTCCTTGGAGAGTAACAGAACCAGGCCCTCACAATATGTTCTGTGCCTGTTCTCTGTCGTTGTGCTCCAATTCAGAGAGCCTGGCAGCCCCTGATTAGCTTTGGCACCCGCCAACCCTGACACTTCTCTCCTTTCTGTCCTGTACTCCCTCCTTACTTTTCAAAAAGGATTTGGTAGGTTCCCTCCGGGATTCCCTCACAGCCCTTTTCCCCTTCTTGCTGGGCTTCTCAAGGTTTCCTAATCATGAATGCTACAGGCAAGGGCTGGCAAAGCTCTGGATGATGAAAAGAGAATATAGACCCACTAGGCTGGAGGACTTTTTTCTTACCCAGCCCACCCATAGCTGACCAGCCTTTCAAACTCATGGGCAGCAATGGAAACCTTAGATCTGAGCAGGAGCAGCAGTTCTCAACCCACAATCATGCTTCAGTTTTCCTCAAATCAGGGCTGGTTTCTTGTTTTGTTTTTGCTTTTGCAACTCACCTTTGTTCCTCATTCTCTAAAAGGTCTTACTCCAAATCAATCACAAGGCACTTAATACCACTCAATAGATGTCTCTCACACAAACTTTTGTATTCCAAGTGAATTTCAGTCCAAAGACGGTCTCCTTAGTGAAAGATCTTGTCTTGAGAAGTCTTAACTATTTTCCTAATCCTTATATTTCCTTTCCGTATTTCCCAAAATTAAGCAGTGATTTAACCTTTTTTTTGTGCATGTCTCCATTATCATATTTGCAGTTAAATGGGGATTTTTTTTTTCTTTTATACTTAGCTACTCGGGGGCCTGCTATAAATTATGAAGTCAGTTTCAGAGTTTGCTCCGACCACAGTGCTGTGTTTACATTCCTTCCGAGGCTGCCGGCATGGTCGTAATTTATATCCTAAACACTTGAACGTAACTTGTTTATACAGAGAATGACAGGACCGCAAAGACAAAAAACGCTGGGTCTCTAAGTGACCGAATTGGAACGACCAGAGCGCCACCTAGTGGTGAGAAGAGACACATAACTCTCCTCTCCCCCACCTTCGCACACAGTGATTGATTTACAGTTCTTTCAAGATGCAGAACTTTTTTTTAATGACCATTTTGTGGTGATTTTTCCATAGCTCTGTAATATGGGAATGCTGATCCTATTTATATATCTTCACTCAGTCGTGGCTATCAGGCGTTGGACCTATGTTTTCTGATATTGGTTTATTTCACACGGTTTCCCCAACATCATATATAAGACCGTAGCATGTAACATTTACAGACACAGGCACCAAGGTGATCTTCACTCTGACGCAGGGGTTCTCAGAATTGAGTGTGCATCAGAATCACTCCGATGGCTTGCTAAACACAGGCTGCTGGGCTCACACTTATTTTCAGTTCAATCCATCTGGGGCAGAGCTTAGAGTTGGTAGTCTTAATAAGCTCTCTGGTGATGCTGACGTTGGTCCAGGGACCACACTTTGAAAACAACAAGTCTAGAAAATCAGTTTAAATTATATATTTACAGGTGCAGATGGGTGGTGTTAAGGCTAACAATTAATTACTTAGGCAATGATCTAAAAATAGTTTTTGAAAAATAGTTTGTCCACCCAAAAATATATGATCTGTAATTGATAACTGGCCCGTGGAGAAGTTCAAAACCTAATTTTGAACCCTGTGTCAGAAAACAGAGCCTCAGCATTTTTAATTCAAAGCAATGAGTCCTCTTGTTTTATTCTCACAAAGAAAAGTCAGGTAGAATCACTAAAGTCTGCCTGTCTCAGTTGAACAAATAAGTCTAGGTACTTAGACCAAAGATGTCAGAATACTGTGAAGGGAGCAGTGACTGCAGCAAATGGGAAAGAAATTCCTTTATTTGTTATACAATCTTTTGGGGTAGAATAAAGAAAAAGCAAAGAAATTGGCCTGCAATCTCAGTGTATACAAATAATGATCCCTAGATACAAATAGATCAGGAAGAACCACGGTGGCATGGGGTGGTGGTGGAGACAAGAGAGACAGAAGGCAAGATCCAGAGAGAGGGAGAGAGTAGAGGGGAAAAGAGAGAGGGAAAGAGAGAGTGAGGGAAAAAGTGATGGAGGGAGGAGATAAGAGAGAAGAGTGAGGAGAAAGGGAAGAAGGGGGAGGGAGAGAGGAAATGGGAATAAAGGGAGGAAGAGATAGAAGGAGAGAGAGAAAGAGAGGAAGAGAAGGGGAAGAAAGAAGGGAGGGAGAAAGAGAAAGAGGAGAGAAGGATCTGGAGAGGAAGAATCTGAAAAATATCTCAAAAGTTCCTGTCTCAAAGTTAGCAAAGCAGCCTTTGAAGCTCTACTGCCTTCCTCTGAGGCCACAGTTATCTCTCCAAGTCTCCAATGCCAGGCATTGGCTGAAAAGCTCATGTACTTCTGTTTTACTTGGCTCCTTCTTGAATTCTGGGAAAGTAATTCTCTAGTTGTGCATGCTCAAATTTTCTGAACTGCTGCACCAGCTTCTAGAGAATTTAGAGAAAATAACCTTGACTTAACATTTTAGAAAGTGCAAGTCAGATTTTTGGGGAAAATCTTCAGTCCCATAGTATATGCCACTGTACTGTATTAAATAGAATGAGTTCCTCCATCCTAAAAGAAAAACTCCTCTGTTGATTCATATAGACCTAATTACTGTGCATCATGGTGATTAATTCAAAACACCAACTTATTTAGAATGGAAATATATTTTAATATATTTTATCCAAACGAAAATACATTTTATCAAAACTGCCTCTAAGTAACACTATCTGAGGAGGAAAAACAATACAGATGTAGACATTGGGCCAGGGAGGGCCATACCATGCAGTTGTTAAGATCATTTGTGAAAAAATGAGTCCTGGAAGTGTTTTTGGAGTTCAGAGAGCCCAACTGATAAATATTCAGCTCTTCGGTTCTTAATTGATGTATGCATCCCAGGGTCAAAATTGGTAGTCTTCTTGGTATGAGTATGTGGGAGAGAAGAAGAGGTCTGAGGAAGCTGATGCCCTTAACAGTGTTCCCTTTCCTACCCTTCTAGGTTGGGAGCTACTGTCTCACAGATAAACAGTGGCCGAAGGGTTCCAGGCTGCAGCCAGGCAGGGACTCCATTCCCCAGACAGCACTAGTGTAACCTCCCGGAATTAGTGGAGTACCTCCAGAATCACAGACTGCTTTGAATTTCACTGAGTCTGGGCCTCAGTGTGTGTGGAAAGGAAGATCTTCCTCTCTCCGCCCTGGCAATCATTGGTGTTGCCATTTCATCTCCCACTCTCCGGAAAGCCAGTCCTCATCTACAGGGCAAGTTTACTCCCCACATACTCATTAGGGCCTCCAGCCACTGTCAATTGCACTTTATTCAGTACCTCCCCACTCCCAGTCCTAAGCACTTCCCATAGTGTTCTTCCCATGGCCTATGAAGCCCTTATTCTCTCTTCACATTTTATCATGGAGAAGTTGGAGGCAAGACCCAGGAAAAGCTCCTGGCAGTGGATTCATGAGGCAGCCAGCATGTATCTCCTTATCTGCGGGTGCCATCTGTGTGCAGAGCCCATCTACATGACCTCATGTCATTCTGGCTCCCCTTAATTCATCCATCCCAGCACTGAACAGACAGAAAAATCAGTACATCTTGGAGGGTAAGTGGATGGTCTGCACTAATTGCTATTTTTCAAGAAGAAGGGAGACTTCTATTAGAAAAGAATAGCTTTACTGGATTGAAGTGTGAGGTAACCAGGCCATAGTTGGTGTCTGAATAGAGTTCCAGAGATACCAAATCAGCTGACACGCTCCCACTTTGGAGGCCCAGTGGGTACCTGATAGAGCATTTATACATACATCAGTGGGTCACAGCCCAAGTGCCTGGTAGAGGGCCCAGGAGCTTTGAAAACCACCCATGACCACCCACCCAATATGGTGCTTGAATGGTACCCAGGCTGCTCCTCAGAGTGAAAAGGTCCCACTGGGCTCTGCTTCTGTCAGCCTCTGAACACACTGGGTGTTCCCTTGTAATTATAGGAATAGGTCTCGTAGTAAAGAGAGACCCATCTTCCTTTTTGATGATCTCTTCTTTACGTGCAGGTCCAAAGTCTTGAGAGGAACCAGACAGGTGACCAGCAGAAAGTCCTCAATTTAGAAGTGAATCAGTCAACAAACATCTGACCAAAGAACACACGAAAAATGATGCACTAGCTTCAGATCTTCACCAGATCATAAAAAGTTTCCTCCAGGTCGTAGGGGTAAAACCCATTTCCTTATCATGCTCTAGAAATAGCTCCTGAAGAAGGGATGTACACTAAAAAAATATTCCACAGATTTCTTCTGACTACCTTCTCTACCCTTACCCCCATGAATCCCTTCCAAACAGCACACCCTAGTTCACTGAGCAGAGTAGGATATGAAGAGCAGGAATTTCAGAGGCAGGCAGAGCTGGGTTTACTGGAACCATAGCTCTGCCACTCAACTGCACTACTAAACTTGGCTATGCCTCAGATTCCTAAATTAGGAAATTGGAATACTGATACCAACTTCAAATATTGATTAAAGGAGCTACAAAGCAGTTAATTCCTGGCGTAAAGTAGGAAGTCAAGTTATAGTTCCTTAGTTTTCTGTAAGCATAGATGCATGGCATGGCCTGATCTCATTTTATATATAAATAGAGGCCCAACTAAGTCCTAAATAGAGACGGCAGAATGGTTGTTGTTATCAGTGTATGTAGATGAAGGAATTGTGGCACAGGAAAGTTATGAGGATATTGTATTAGTTTATAAGGGCTGCTGTAACACAAAGTACCTTAAATTAGGCAGTTTAAACAATAGGAATTTATTTTCTCAGGATTCTGGAAGCCAGAAGTTCAAAATCAGCTTGTCAACATAATTGGCTTGTAGATAGCTGTCTTCTCAAAGTCTTTATGTCATCCTCCTTCTGTCTCTGTCTATATTTGTCTCTGTGTCCAAATTTACCCTTTGTATAAGGGTACCAGTCATAGTGGATTAGGACCCACACTAATGAGCTCATTTCACTTGGTTTCCTCTATAAAGACCCTTTCTTCAAAGAAGGAGTTAGGACTCTAACATGTCTTTTTCAAAAGAACACAATTTAATTCATAACAATTATAAACCAAGCTTATCGATGAACAGAAATGTACTTGCCTTCTTATGGTCCTCAAACCAGGTCTCCTCTACTGTCCAAGGTGAAGCAAGCTATCTGAAGAACACTGACAAGAGCTGGTCATTGGAGCACAGCCTTTTTTCTTCATCTATCCCCTTACACGTTGAGTGGCCTAGAAACTAGATTTTGTTTCCTCTTGCTAGAAAACACTTTAGAGCTGGTATGCCGGTGAGCCCCTACCCCAGCCAGCCTACATGCTTTTGGGCAAAGCCTCTGAGGTACTGTTCCACAGTCCCCTGCAGGAGGTCATGTAGTACCTAAAACCAGCAGACATGGGCCCTGCATCCAGGACCAACCTCCCAAAGAGAAGGAAGAGCAGGGAAAAGACTGTTTTGTGTGTGTGTGTGTGTGTGTGTGTGTGTGTGTGTGTGTGTGAGTGATTTGCATGGTATTACTAGCATTGAGAAACAGTTCTCTATTGGGTTCCCAATGTGTTAGGCTCTCTGCTAACCTGTATGTAAGATCTGTCAGTCCTTCAAATAGTCTTTTCTATTTCTATTTCTAAGAGGTTCATATTGTTAAATACATTTTTTTATACAGCTAATAACTGAGAGGGCTGAAACCCCAACCTGAATCCAAACACCTTCATTGGGTGGTCAGAAAAGGATGGGGTGGCACCTGAAGTGGGGGAAGCTTTGCTGAAGGGTAGGCATGCCCAGTGTGCCGGGCATCCACAACATCCACCCTGGCAATTCATGAGGTACATACTGCAAGTGTCACTGCATTTGCCCAGGGAGCTTATAAATTACCCAAGGCACAGCCCACACCATAGTAGACAACCCCATATGAAGGGATAGGCCCAGAGGAAGCCAGGCAAAGACAGCAGGGCTTCCAAGACCCCCATCCTTTCTCCTAAGGTCTCTGGTGAGAACAGATAACACTGAAACAGCCCGTGACCTCAAACCATAGATGGTAGGGTGGTTCTCTGGGATCCCACACTGAGCAGACTCTGATTCACCTTCAGGCCAACTTCCCACACAGAGTATAAGTTTGTTCTGCCCAGAGAGGAAAAAAAGCAGGATTCCCAGACCTGGTGGGAAGGGAGTTGAGAGGCATGTCGTGGTCTGAAAAAGAGCTTCAGAGAAGCATAGAACCGGCTCTCAATGTCTAGGATGAGTCTGGCCTGGACTCCCTTATATAAGATTTGAACTCTATTCCACAGGGTCATTGCCACCAACGTTTCCTCTAGTGAACTGAAATGTCCCTACAGGCCCAAAGGAGACAAGTTCTGCCAGGCCCCTTGGAGAGGGAGGAGTCCAGTGTTTGCAAGGACTTTAGTTTTCCTGAACTAAGGTCCATCTGACTCTGAAGCCAGGCATTCTCTCCAACTGGTGCTCTTGGCTGATTTTGTGGACGCTGTTTCTCAGTTCAGGAGAAGGCTGAGTTGCTGAGGGATTTTAATTTGGAAAACAAGATTACAAAAGAAAGAGAGAAACCACAATTCTATTAACAATTACATGCAGAACAAGGCTGAAGTTACAACTTTCATTTTTCTTCCCCAAATTCAGTGCTGACATTAGATGAGGCTTTTCAGAGTTTCCAAGCTGTATCCATTCTCATGGAACGAGAAGTGACTACAGAGAGAAGCAGAGAGTTCCATTCTAGTAGGACTTCTATGTCCTTTATCATCACAGCCCAGGTGAAATATTAGATCTGACTGAACTACAAAGGCAGAAGAGAGGATAAAGAGGCTTTTTTTTTTTTTTTAGAACAAGTTATGTACAAAGAGGCTCTCTGAGATATAGGCATTAAAAACCTGAGAGCAAGTGTGCCCTGCAGATAAAGAAATGATAGCAATGGAAACCCTCAAGGCTACTCTGGCTTTTATTCTGGATGGTGGAGGAAGGGTAGGAGATCACAACGCTCCTTAGACTGTGGCTGGAAGACCACCCCATGTTCTTGCCTCTGCAGCTTTTAAAAGCAGCCCCTGAATCTCAGGGCAGATGCTCAGCACGGGGCAGCGGCATCCTTTGTTGTCCTGTCTTCCTGCCAGTCCTCTTCCTAGCTGAGCTGCCTCTTTCACTGCGTTGTTTGATATTTTTAGATCCGGCCTGAAGCAGATGATGGGGCCACAGGAGGAGAATCCTTCAGGGTGTCTTGTTTGGTTTGGAAATCTTTAAACGTCTGCTGCATTTCCTCTGAGAGGGGAAAAGTTATGGCCTGTGGGAGAGCCCTGCACTCTGGCCACAGCCCTGCAGGGACCCCAGCTCCTCTATCCACACTCTCTTCTCCACCTCTGGGACCAAATCCCTGGTGCACTTCCTCCCTCAGCACCATGAGAAAATCAAGACAAACCCAGAGATTCCCTGCAACCTGTTTACAGTCCAGTGATTCAGCTTGCCACTCTTTTTAAGCCAATGTAGCAATTGTCCATGATTACAGAAACTTTCTCAGCTCCTGGAAAAATAACCAGTGCATTATTAACCTTCACTGTGAGACACATGTTTTCCATAGATTTAAGTGCTAGTGGCCACTGCATATGAACACAGCTTTTTAGAATGAAGGGTGTGTAATTAAGACATAATCTTTTCTGCTTTGTAATATATGAAGCAGTAAATGGCTACAAATATTAAATTCTTCAGCTTTTCTTTGCCACGTAAATACTCCCTTAAGCTGTTTAACCACCCTGCACTTTAAAGGCCACAGTTACCCTCGCCATTTCACTATGGCCCAGTGGACTTACAGCAAAATGCACATCTCTCCTTGGGGTCCCAGGTACCTGACCACCTTCAGACTGACAGACAGAGGAACATGGGAAAGCAGGGTATGATACTGATTAACTGATATAGAGTGGGCTCTGATAAACCAAAATATTAATTGAGGCAAGGGCTTGTGATAAAAGGAGAATATGATTTTGTAAACACACAGCTCACCATCGAAGCTTACTGCATCAGATGCATGCCTGCCTTTCTAGAGAAAAGCACTCCTGCTTTTTACATGTTGTCAGTTTTCTGAGGCCTGCCATTGACAGGTTAAAAAATGAACACTTCCTGCTTTGTACCACTTCATGTGAGGGAAAATCTAATCATTTTATGTTTCACTGTGCAGAGAGTTGATATGAGCTTTGGCTGATCATGCAACTATATGGATTTGCCCCGTATGGATAATTTAGAGTTTCTGCACTGACATTCCTGCCAGAGAATGTACCTTAATCTATAGTGTTGAAGTCTTAACAAAAGCTAGTTCTTAAGAAATAACATTTATGAGAGATTACCCAAAGATATACAGTCCATCTATTCTGCATTCCATCCTTAGCACACCAGCCCACTAGACAGCTAAGGACTTGGTAAAAAATTTTTGACACACATAGAGTTACCCCTCTGTGTTACACTTGGGCATTAGCCTGAAACCCATATTGAAGGACCTTACAGGAAGCAACTATTTGATTTTCTTGCAGTATGTTTACTGCAAGAGGGTTGTTAAGGATATATTCTGCTCCATTGCGGTATCCTATAAGCACTGGTTGGTTTATGCACTTTAAATCACTTAAGTGGTGTTAACATCTCACTCTTCGCTCTGGCCATAGAAAAATTTCTGACCTCAATCCCACCTTCACCCCAACACAGCCATAACACTAGAGCTCTATTTGGTATGCCTTGTGCATTCTGGCCCTACACATCTTTCCTCGCCCCCAACTTCCTCTCTTCTGTTAAATATATGTCTGCAAACTGCTTCAAACTTTCTCTTTTTTTCCTTACTTATCTTGGAAAGTTTCTGTTTTAATTTTTAAATTTTTATTTTATGTTTTAAATTTTATTCTATTTTTTAATGAATACATTCACATCACAGAAATGCAGTAGATCCACTAGGACAGAGAGTGAAAACAAAGCCCACTTCCTGCACTGTTCTCTCCATAAAAGAAGCGATCATTGTCTATTCTCTTTGTATCTCTCAGATATAATCTACACACATACAAGTATATACATGAGAAAGAATTTAACTTCTGTATTAGAAAATTGATATGTACTAAAACTAAGTAAATTTTTTTCAAATTGATCATTTCTACTTTATTTCTCTGTACTTACTGATGAGGGCTTAGAGTTCCTGCTGAAAAAAAAAAACTGAATTTTCTTAAAAACACATATATGCACACACAAATTAGTTTTTTAGTGTGTAGAAATTGATACATTTTTATTCTGCCTGAACTATTACCCAAATAAGATTCAAAATCTGGAAAGAGAGCAGAGTAGCATGAAGCAAAGGAATTCAAACAGCTCAAGTTGTCTATTGCAGTGGAAGGCAGATCACAAAGAAATTCCATCCATCTTTGAAAACTTGGTTAGGTTTCCAGCATCAGGAGAAGCAGAAGAACATTTGCAACCTGGTGTGTTCCCTTAGGCTGCTGGCCTCTCAGCCTCAGGGCCACAACTAGAATAGAGCAGTGATCTGTGTAGCTGCTGTGTCAATGTGGTCCAAGAAGAATGTGCTATGGGAGGGAAACCTCATGTCATAGGTTTTGGAGCTTCAAACACGATCTTGTGGTTTGGGGTTTTCTTACAAGAATGAGAAAAATAAATACACTTTATTTATATGTAGATGCAGAAACCATTGAACTGCATTATAAAATGGCAATCTCGGGAGAGTGTGGGTGGTGCAATGACAAGCACTGGTCCTGGGTTCTGAGTCATCACAGTCACCATTCAGGTGAACTCAGGCAGCAGTCCTCACTCTACCCTTTTAGAAAATAACAAACAAATTGCCCAGGCTTAAGTAGAGAAGAGCTCCAGATTTCTTTGTCTAGGTAGTCAAGGAGCCAAGACTGACTGCCTGCAAGTGGAGACAGGACACTGTTGTTCTAACTGTGATGCTTTACTGAAAACAGATCATTTCACATACAAGCTGACTAGGCATGCACAGGAGGAAGTAATGAGAAGAACCCAAGCACCTATGCCAGTTCACATATTTTATCTCATTTAGTCTTCAGCCTTATGAGTTAGGTGTCCTATGATCTTATTAAAGGGCACGAGGCTAGGACTAATGAGGTGATCGAACAGGCAACCAAAGGAACAGGAGAGAAATTAGGGCTCTGTACTTTGATTTGGAATATGTGCCCATTGCTATTTAGGGGTCTAGAGAGGGAACACAGTTTTCCTAACTTACCAGTCCCTTTTGAGATCTTTTAAAACAAAATATCTAAACCTGTCTGGCAAAATCAAAAGATCTCAGAAGGTCTACAACAGTGGTTCTTCACCAGGAATAATTTTGTCCCCTGGGGGATAGTTAGCAATCTTTGAAGATAGTTTTGATTGTACTGATGGTGATTGCTGCTGGCATCTAGTGGATAAATGTAGCCAGGATGCCAGAAAACACCCTACCATACATAAGACATCCCACAACAAGGACTTATTTGCCCCAAAGTATACAGTTGAGAGAGGTTAAGATCTATTGGTATAAAAAAGTCAAACCTTTTAACTGTTTCAATACTTTTTTTTATTTCTATTTTTCAATTAGGGTTAACATTTAATTTTTTATTTTAGTTTCAGGTGTACAGCATAGTGGTTAAACATTTATATAATTTATGAAGTGAACCCCTGATTAGTCTAGTACCCACCTGGCACTATATATAGTTATGACAATATTATTGACTATATTTCCTATGCTGTACTTTACATCCCCATGACTGCTTCAATGTTTTTCAAGACCTGTTATATATCTTCAAGGACAGCATACTTCTTTGTAGTCACCTTGTAAACCCAGATTAAATTTTCTGTTTTTTGGTGACTGGAACACTCCTGTTAGCTCCTATGGTTAGAGATCTTATTACTCAAATAAGTATTCCCAATAAAATCTACTCAAAGAAACATTTTTTGTTTTGCTACAGATTTATGTAACAAGATGAAAGAGAAGCTTCATATGAATGTGGAAACCACCAGGCCTGGATCTGCACTGTATAGCAAGAGAGAGGATGGGATACATACACAAGACTGCAGGGCACTTCTAATGCATGAAGCATATTGACTTTGAAAACATCTAAATAAATTATAGCAATTGTTTAATTGGGACTCTTAATGAAATGATTTTCCCAGAGTTCCCTGGGTTTATTGTGGATCCTAACATTATTGATGGCAGCAAGATAATTCAACATTTATCTCAGATACAGATGCAGCTTGTGCTGAACAAATCCCAGGGGAATCAAGAGGAGTCCCAGCATAGTGATGGCTCATCTTCCCCCTGATGAAAAAGGAGATGTTTGTAACATGCCTGCTTCCCCCCTCTTTCCTCCAGAGAATTCTTACATCTGGCAATACTAGAAACCACAAGTCAAACACAGAATAACTCAACTAGCTAACAAAGAAATGATCAAGAAAGCCTCAGGCAATCTGAATTGCTATCATTTCATTTCTCTTTTTACTTTTCTGTTCTAAAACTCTCACTAGTTCTGGAAGTACCATCTGACTAAGAAGAATATATACATATTAAACTGATGATAATTTTTTCAAAAGTTATTGCTTTTTATTCATTGTTATAGAAAACAATTTTGAAGCATTATTAAAATGTAGAAAAATAAAACAGATCATCTATACCACATTTTATAATACCACATTTTTAGGAATTTAAACAATACATACAGAGGGAGAAAGGAAGGCAGAAGTGAGTGGGCAAACTGAAACAGGCATGACTTATCAAAAGCCCCCAGCTGTGGCCAGTTGTGGATATAGAGGGTGTGTTGATTTCTCACAAATCCAGATTATTATGTGAAAACTCCCAATTTTTAAATATTTGCTCATACTTTTTAAAGCACTGTGCCAGGTAAATAAAACATGTCTACAGGTTAAATTCAAATGACAACCCATCATTTTGAAAACTTTGATGTATAATTTGTGTCCAAATGAGGGTGAACAGAAGAAATTAGTGTTATTTTATGTATTATATATTTTACATAATTTTATAATCAGAACACATTGGAAGAAATATTCTTAATAATATTAATGGGTCTCAGATCTCTGAACTTATTAAAAGGCTATTGAAATGATAATAATATATTTAAAGAAAAAACTTTTGGTGAAACTCTTTATTATACATTTTTTATCAGAAAAACATGCTTTGGTCCATCATAGTTGTATGCATCTTTACCAGGAGAAAGCCACTAGTAATATAAGAGTATATAAACTAAGAATTAAATTGAAAAGATTCTTGGACAAGCAACAACATCACTATGACACTATATGGTCAAGGTTCCTGGTGCCAACATAACTACAAGGAACATCTTTGATGAATTATTAAATTATTAAGAAAGAATAAGAAAAATGTCCTTTTTCAATGATTAAACCAAAATAATCAAGTTGTAGTCCATATCATAAGTAAATGTAACTGTGCAGTGTTGTAAAGCTACTTCTGCAGAGATCTTCATCTTTATAGTAAGGGGAAATTTTGGCTGTTTCAGGCAGACACCAGAGGGTATCTGCCATAATTTAGGATTATAAATTTATTTCTTCATAATTTAAGTTCACTGAAGTGCTATAGTTCACTCATTCATTACTCTTTGAGCATCCTAGATCCTTGGAATATAGAGAGAAACAAAATTGCCATGGTCCATACCCTCATAGGATACATGATATAGTGGAGGAGACATCAAATAACCACAGGTTTCCAAATAGCTATATAATTGTAAAAAGCAATAAGTGTAATGAAGGCATTAGTCAGCCTATGGAAATGCCCATGGGTTCTGTCTTGCATAAGCAATCTGAAAATAAATGGGAATGAATCAAGACAATCAGCTACAGGGCTGTGATTTGCACCCAATTCATAGCCCAGAATTCTTTCCTGAAGTACTTAAAAGCATAAAATTTTTTCAGAGGAAAAACCTTGAAAGTATGAAAGTGAAAGTGTTATAGGAATATTAGATGCTGTTATTAAAGCAATCATACCATTTGAAGGAAGTAACTCATTACCACATTGAGACAGTTAGGTTACAGCTTATAGAGGAAAGATTGTAACAAGGACAATCATTTTTCATAGCAATGACCTTGCACATTGAGGGTGAAAAGGCAGAGTCATTCTTACCCTTAGCCTTGGTACACCCAAACATAGACTGGTATTTTATAATAGACTGCTAGTTCCTGAGGGATACTGTGAAAATCATCCCTACCCTTAGGATGAGGAAACCTCCATCCAACCCCAGATGATTTATTAAGTACATACTCTTCTGAGGCAATTTCATCTTGAACTTATGATCTACTATCACCAAAAATGATTTGCTACTGAGGACATATAGACAACCAACCTTGACTGTAAAACAGGAGCATTGCCAAATGAAGATTTATTTTTGTTTCATGCTATGCAGACTTTGAGTAAGAAATTGTCAATGAGCTACTACTGAGTGGGAGACCAGGGAACTGTCCTAGGGTTAACTCCTGCCATGTGAAGAACTGAAATATAAAGTTCTTTCTGTAATTTCCTTCCATTTTCTTTATGAATGGAAGTGAGAATCAGGCTGCGTGGTTTTCAAAGGCAACACAGATCTTAAGCAATGTTTCCTCGCTCAGCTGTTTTATTGCCAAGTACAATACGGTTTTAGCAAGGCTGCCAGAAAGCATGCACATTACTTCTTGGTGTTCCTTCTTGAGATGAATTGTCCAACTGATAGAGCTACAAGGCTGAGACCATAAGTATAAAACACTACCAGCTGCCTTCACTGATTTTCATGCATGTTTTGAATATTTACAGTGTAAAGCTCTTTTATAAACCTGGATAGAGGTGGAATCTGCAGTGAGAAAATGTGAGAATTAAAGACTGAAGACTTGACTGTTTCTATTTCCTCATCAATACAATGGGGATGAACAGGCTGTTGTGAAGATTAAATAAGATAATTAGTAAATGATAATTTACTAATTTAATTAGTAAATGATAATTTACTCTGTTAATTTAGATAATTTGTAGCAAATGTTTGATAAATTTAGTCATTATTTCCTGCTCTCCATCACTGGCTTCTCTTGTCTGGGCCTTTCCTCTTCAAAAGCAAAGATGAAATTGGGCCTGGTGATCTCTAAGTTTCTTCCTGGCTCTGAAACTTTGTAACTAGAGGACAAGAATCTATTTCAACTGTAGGCTTTCAGACAGAAATATCTTTTGAAATTATAGGGCCCCAAGTTAGGATCTAGAATTCCAGAATAAAAAGGGGGAGTGTGGTTCAAACAACCTTGTTTGATGCCAAGATTTGACACAACCTCCCAGTTCATGAGGGATCATAAAATATCTTGGTTAATGCTAGTGACAGGAAGCATTGACGGGTCCTAGTTTCACCAGGGGAAAAAAATGAGTAATTCATTATACAAATGTTTTTTATCTTTATACTAGTTACCATTATTGAACACTTACATGTAATAAATACCATAGTAGGTGTTTTATATACGTTTTCTTTTATTTTCTTGTTAACTCCATCGATAGATTTTTATGAATAAGGAAAAAAAGGTTCAGAATAGACGAGTAACTTGCCCAAGCACACTGAGCTATAATCTCCATGCTCAGCTGTGTAGCCTGGAATTGCACCCAAATCTATGCTTCAAAGCTCACTCTCTTTTCACCATGTTATGTGCTCCAAGTATTTGTTGTTTTTTTTTTACAGAAGGAACTTTTATTAATGCATGTAAAACAACAATACCCTGACCACTTTCATCATCCTACCCAAGAAGCACAGTTAAGTGAGGGACTGATGCTGCAGGCACTTCATGAGCTGTGTAGTCTGCTCAGACCAGGTCACAGAGAAGCAGCCAGGGCTCAGTAGGAACCCACAGTCTTTCAGGGAGCCATTGCCCATAGTGGTAAACAGGAAGGCTGCTAATGCTGACTACACAGTGAAGAAAAGTAACTCTCAAATTTCTACCCCATGTGGCTTCTTATGGTTGGAAAAATCAAGCCTGCCAGTGTCATCTCTCACGAAAGAGAAAGGAGCCCTAAGGTCTTGGAAGATGGACCACCTATGAGAAGTCTAATCAAGATCAGGCTTCCCAGCACTGAGGAGGATGGGGTGCACTAAGATGAGAAAGTCACCACCGAGAAATGTCTTCCAAACCTCCCCTCTAAGCAGAAGTTCAAGTCAATCATTTTAGTAGGGAGGGCTGTTTGGGTGCATTTGACCCAGGACCTGCCCTTGCAGTACTCAGGCAACCTTCACCCAATGCATAAAACATGGTGTTTTCTCCTTTTTACTCAGAATCCAGCTTTCCTTCCCAAATACCCAGCCTCCAGCTTTGCATCAGTATTATTTATTCTCCAGCCCAGAGTCAGCATGTGACTCAAATAAACATCTATACCACTATTACAGAGCACCAATTCTGTAGCTGCCATTGCTTTCATCCAGAGATAGTGTCGTCAGCTGGTTTTTACAGGTGAACTGAAGCTCTAAGTGATAACTAAATTGCTCGTGGCCACAGAGCAAGTAAGTGGTAGAATTGGGCTTCCAGGCCATAACAGCAGGACAAATCCTTTTGTCTCACTTTTATACCAAGGGAAAATGAATATAGACATGTGAAACTAAATAATAAAAAAGGACAATCCTTTAGCAAAGATATGCACAGGGCTTGGCCCAGTGCTTTTCTAAAATTCCTGCAAGGTTTGGCATCTAGCACTAGATGGGATTTGGGGACCAAGCTTGTAGTAAAGCCATTTGAAGGGTTTGCTTTTGAGAAAAAAAAACCTTCCTTTTGCTCTTTGTTCATTCTTATCATCATTGGTCCTTTGGACAGCCTCCTGGGGCTTCCTCCACTACTGCCTACCCTATCTGTTCCCAGCGATATCCTCAGATAACCCAATGACTCTCTCTACCTTCTTTGGTGATCTCCACAATTGCAATGTCTCCTTGACATTGTCATATCTCACTCCTTTCTCACAAATCCCCTCTCTCCTCAAGCTCTTACCTACCTCTATCCTTGCATGGACATATTCTTTTGGTTATTTTCTCTATAAGCTGCAAGCTTCCTTGTCCCAATTCAGTTTTATTGTCTATGTGTTACGCATCACACAGGTTAGCATGCAAATGCTCCTTAACGGTTTCTTTTGTATCCATTTAGTCTTAGGTAGCCTGGTAAGTAATTTGACTGCAAGGACATATTTTATATTTTTTAAATGTTACCCCACAGCACTAAGTGCCTTGTAACTACTTAAGCCATCGTGTCAAACTACTCTGAGCCAATTTCTACCAATTCTACCCATACACAAACATTTATTACAAAGCTCCTTGAGTTAGCTATAAGCTTGACAAGGTTCCTCCTGTCTGTCCGTTAGGAAGTCCAAATGAGAGTATTGAATGAAAGGATTGTTCTAAGGTAATGGTACCCTAGCAGTAGGCCAGTTTACTTTTAAGTGGGATCAGGAAACAGTATTTTACATGAGGTTTGGGCCCTGGTAATTGCAGGGCCAACCAGAGACTAGAGTGAGGGTGCTCTCCTGAAGTATCAGGCCACTGGACTCACCATGCACATAAAGTCCTTTCCTGCATGTTTGTATATTCTGTCCAACTAACATATAACTGACCACCATTCATTTAACCAAAGAGTCTTAATTTAACAATTTCTCTCTCTCTTTTTTTTTTTTAGCTAAATAACAATCTCTTAAGGGCATATTTAGATGGTGGCATTTGAAGGATTTGCCTGCCTTTAGAACCATAGTTGGCAAAATTTTTCTGTAAAGGACCAAATAACTAATATTTTAGCTTTGCAAGACATACTATCTGTCACAACTACCTAATTCCACCACCGTAAGAGAAAAGCAAACTTACACAATATGTAAATAAATGGCATGACTATGTTCTAATAAAATTTTATTTAAAGTGAGCATAGTTTAAATAAAGTGGCTACCTCTTGTCTAAAGTATAGATTATTTATTTATTTGTTTGTTTGTTTATAATTTCTTTTCAGTTATAGTTGGCATACAATACTATATTCATTTCAGGTGTACAACATAGTGATTAGACATCTATATAACTCACAAAGTGATCACGCCAACAAATCTAGTGCCTCTCTAACACTACACATAGTTATAATATTATTAGCTATATTCCTTATGCTGCACTTTCTATTTCCATGACTGTTAATAACTACCAATTTGTACTTCTTAATTGCTTTCTCCTTTTTCACTGACCCCCTTCCCATTTGGTAACCCCCTCCACATTTGGTAACCCTAAAAATATTCTCTGTATTTATGAGTTTGTTTCTGTTTGTCTATTTTGTTCTTTAGATTCCACATATACATGCAATCATATGGCATTTGTCTTCCTCTATCTGACATACTCAGCCGTATTATCCTCTAGGTCCATCATGCAGTATCTTTTCCCATCCTCTTACTTTTAGATTGTGAATGTCTTTTAATCTGAAGTGGGTCTCTTGTAGGCAGCATATGGAAGGCTCCTTTTTTTTATCCATTCAGCCATCCTCCCTATTGGTTGGAACTCTTAATTCTTTTTCATCTGAAGTACTTGTTAATAGATATGTAGTTATTGCCATTCTTTATTTATATTTTTGCTACATATTTTTTATTCTCCTTAAAGAAATCTTTCCAGCATTTCCTGTAATGGTGGCTTGGTGACGATGAACTCCTTTAGCTTTTTCTTTTCTGGGAAGCTTGTTCTTCAACTCTAAATGATAGCTTTGCTGAATAAAGTAATTTTGGTTGTAGATACTGGGTTTTCATCACTTTGAATATTTCCTGCCGATCTCTTTTGTCCCAAAAAGTTTCTTTTAAGAAATCAGCTGCCAGTCTTATGGGTGCTCCCTTGTAGATCAGTAACTCTTTTTCTTGCTGCTTTTCAAGGTTCTCTCTTTGTATTTAACCTTTGACGTTTTAATTATGATGTTTCTTGGTGTGGGTCTTTTTAGGTTTATCTTGTTTGGAACTCTCTGAGCTTCCTGAGGTTGTATGTCTATTTCCTTCACCAGGTTAGGAAAGTTTTCCATCATTATTTCTTCAAATAGGTTTTCAACTTCTTGCCCTTCTTCCTCTGGTACCCCCATGATACAAAGTTTGTTACATTTGATGTTATCCCATAGGCTCCTTATATTATCTTCATTTTTTGGATTTTTTTTCTTGTTGCCATTCTGATTAGGTGTCCTCTGTAACCTCATCCTCTATACTGGTGATTCAATCCTCTGCTTCCTCTACTCTGTTGATTCCCTCCAATATACTCTTTATCTCAGATATTATATTCTTCTATTCCCTTTTATAATTCTCTTTTATAAATTTACATCTCAACTTTTATAGTTTTTTTCTCTCTTTGTTAAAATTTCACTAAATTAATCTACTCTACCCCTAAGTTCCTTGAGCATCTTTAAAACCAGTGTTTTGAAATCTGCATCTGGAATTGCTTGTATTTTTCTGAAGCTTTGTTCTGTTCTTTCATGTGGGACATGCTTCTTTATTTCCCCACTCTGGCCACCTCCCTGTGTCTGTTTCTATGTATTAGGTAGGCTCCTAAGTCTCCCAATCTTAATAGAGTGATTTTATATAGCAGGTATGTTGTACAGACCTGAGAGGGGTCCAACTGCAAACCAAGTTTAGCCACAGCCTGTGTACTTCTCAGGCCACCTGGTAACAGTCACTAAGCAATCCACGTATGGCTGCCACCTGTGCTGAGCTTATAGGTGCCTTGAGGGGTCAAATCAGAAACCAAGGCTGACGGCAACTAGTGAAGGTTTTGGGGCTGCTCAGCAGGAGGTTCAGGACACATAAAGGCCAAATGCTGCTTTTTTGGGTTTGGTGAGACCTTGAGAGATTTTATGAAAGTTTGTAGAAGGAGCCAAGACAGCCTGTTTATGCAATAAAATCACAGGAAGTGTGTTGGGTGGGCACATAAGTTGGGAGAGGCAGAGTCTAAGGGAATCCCTTGGATGGAGCAACTGGTGTTATCCTGGTTGATGGCACCTGTGTCTGCAGACTGTGAGGAGGAAGGGTTCAACAAAGGAAAAATGGCTTCTGCCTGAATCTCTTTATAGGAGAAACCTGTCCCTCCAGCTCTTGCCCTGAAGCTGGATAGCTCTGCACCTCCCCATATGTCCTAGTACCCCTCAAGCAGCTGCTGCAGGCTGGAGCTCAGAGCAAGTGAGTTCATCAGTGAGTAATGCCAAGCTCGGGCCCTTTAAGAGGAAGGTCTTTGCTTCCTGCAGCCCCCCCATCTCACTCAGCCACAGTCTCCTCTGGTTTTCACAGCCAGAGGTTGTGGGGACTTCTCTTCCTGGCACTGGAGCCCTGGGCTGGAAACCCAGTGTGCAGCTAGGACCCTTTGCTCCTCAAGTTGGGGAGGGGGTCCCATAGCCATGATAGCCCTCCTGATTCTCAACTGCCACACATGGTTGTGGGACTGAGCTATTTGTATCCCTGCCCCTCCTACCATTTTGAGGTTGTTTGAAGTGACCTAGTTGTAGGGATTCTGTTCAGCCAGGCCTTGGTGACTGCATACTGGTTGCCCTGTAGTTTTGTTATAATTTTGGCATTGTTGCTAGAGAAAGTGCGTACCTTCTAAGTAATCTTTAATTTTTTCCTAGAGTGTAGATTCTTGATTGGGATCCTTCAAAGACTAACCAGTGTGGATTGCTGATTAAGGTACTCCCAATTTTAGCCAATAACCCCCAGAGTGTATTTTCAGGTATACATACCCACATATTACAACATAAGTACTTAAGTGTACTTAATAAATAACAATATGGCAGCGACAATACTTATGCCATTATGATATTACATTAACATTTATTGAACATTTAGTGTATATTAGGTAAAGCACGTTAGTGTATTTACTTTTTTGAACCACTCAACAACTGTCTGAAATAGGTACTATTATAATTATTCCTATTTTACAGACAAGAAAACTGAGGCTTGAGAGAATAACTTACTTGCTCAGCATTACAAGAGGGGTTACATTGGACAGACAGACTCCAGAGCCCACACTCAAGCTTCCTTTGAATGGCAGATTAAAAATTAGTGTCTGACTCTCTGCCCCACTACACATCAGCTGTGTTACTCTAGGCACATCACATTGAGCTTTAGTTTTCTCATCTTCAAAATGGGGGTGATCATTGCGCCTTTGAGAGGCATTTGAATGTATTATATAATACATGTAAAAATGTCCATCACAGAACCAGGCAGCTGGTGTGAAGTACAAACTAAATAAAATGAAATGTTTAACAGCTTTATTAAGATATAATTACCTGCTACACAGAATGTGCAACTTAATAGCTTTTATTATATACACAGAATTATGCAACCTTCACCACAATCAATTTTAGAGCATTGTCATCACCTGAAATAGAAATCCTATACCCATTAGGAGTCACTCACCATTCTACCCTTTAATAACCCTACCCCTAGGCAACCGATAATCTACTTTTTGTTTCTACAGATTTATCTATTCTGGAACATTTTATGTAAATGGAATCATACAATACATGGGCTTTTTTCTGTCTGTCTTTTTTCACTTAGTATGTTTTCAAGATTCATGCATGTTACAAATGCATATAAGTACTTTATTTCTTTTACTGCTGAATAGTATTTTGTTGTTTGGATATACTATATTTTACTTATTCATTCATCAGCTATCATACATTTGGGTTATTTCTACTTATTGGCTATTATGAACAATATTGCTATGAACATATGTTTATAGGACTTTGTGTCGACATATATTTTTATTTCTCTTGGGTATATGCCTAGCAGTAAAATTTCTGGGTTCTATGGTAACTCTGTGTTTAACCGTTTGAGGAACTGCCAAAAAGTTTTTAAAAGAGGTGTCACCATTTACATTCCCATCAGCAGTTCATGAAGGTTCCTATTTATCCACATCCTAGTCAACATTTGTTATTATTTGTCTTTTTATTTATAGCCATCTTCTCATTGTGCTTTTTATTTGCATTTTCTTAATGGCTAGTAATGTTGAGCATCTTCTCATGTGCTTGTTGGATATTTGTATATCTTCTTTGGAGAAATGTCTACTCAGATCCTTTGTCCATTTTTAATTGGGTCATCTTTTTTATTGTGTTGCTGTTCTTTACATATTCTGGCTATAAGATCTTTATTAGTTTTATGGTTTGTAAACATTTTCTCCGATTCTATGGTTATCTTTTCACTTTGAGCACAAAAGTTTTTCATTTTAATGAAGTCCAATTCATTTATTATTTTTTCACTTGTGCTTTTAGTGTCATATCTAAGAAGAGTTTGTCTAACCCAAAATCACAAGATTTATACCTATGTTATTATCTAAGGGTTTTATAATTTTAGTCTTATATTTAGGTCTTTGATTCATTTTGAACACATTTTTTATATAGTGAAGTAGGGGGCCCAACTTCATTCTTTTGTGCCATTCAATGAAAAGATTATTCTTTTCCTCATTGAATGGCCTTGGCACCCTAGTTAAAAATCAGTTGGCTACAGTTGTAGAAGTCTGAACTCTGTTCCTTTGGTCTACATGTTTGTCCTTATGCCAGTACCATACTGTCTTGATTATTGTAGATTCCTCATAAGTTTTGAAATCAGGAAGTGTGAATCCTCCAGATTTATTCTTCTTTTTCAAGAATGTTTAATTATCCTGGGTCAGTCCTTGCATTTCCATAGGAATTTTAGTACCAAATTGTCAATTTCTGTAACAAAGCCTGTTACAATTTTTATAGGTATTGCATTTAATCTGTAGATAAATTCAGAAAGCACTGCCATCTTAACAATATTAAGTCTTCCAATCCATGACCATAGGATGTCTACTTCCTAAGATTTTGCAAGGAGTAAATGAATCCCTTAAACAGTGATAAGTGCTTTGCAGGTCTTAGCTATTAGTTTTTAACTATCATCAAACACTAGCCACAAAAGTGAACAAAGACAAAATTGATGGAGCTTACATTTTAATGGCATCAAGGAGTGAGCAGGAAGAGAAATAGACAAAGAAATAAGGCAATGAAGATATCAAGTAGTAATAAATGTGATGAAGAAAAATAAAGCATGGGAGTGATAAGGTAGTGTAGAGAAGGAGTGTGGAGCCAGACATTTTAGGTAGGGGCAGGTTAGGATTCTCAGGCAAAGCAACATAAGAGCAGAGACCTGGACAGGGTGAGGGAGCCAGCACAGGAGCAGGACATTCTAGAGGAAGAAGCAGTCAGTACAAAGATCTTGAACAGGGCATGCTTGCCATTGTGGGGTGGAGGTGGGAAGGAATGTGAATGCATTCTAGGAACAGAAGTAGGGTGAGGGAAATAGAACTGAGTAGAGGCAGAAGGGTGAGGGGATGAAGCAAAGAGGGGGTCCAAGTTAAAGTCATCTTGGGCCTTGTAGGGCAGGTAAAGAATTTTACCTTTTAGATACACCAGTTTCTTACTAGCAAAATGGATCCATTAACTCTCTAGGTAACAAACCACTTCAAACAAAGTGGTTTACACTAGGAATATATTCTTTCCCACAGTTCTGAAGATTGCCTGGCTCACTCGGGGGGCTGCACTCAGCTGGTAAGCCAGTCAGGACAAGTCTAATGACCTCTCTCATAGGCTTGGCATCTTGTACAGGGCATCCTTCTCCACATGAGCTCTCATGACTCAATTTGTTTAAGCCAGTGCTCCCCTACAGGGCAGCAGGAACATTCTAAGAGAGCAGTGGAGGAAGCATAGACCCCTGAAGGCCTAGGTTTTAAAATTCAAATATTATTTATTATACAATCCATCATTGAAGAGTCTCAGGGCCAGCCCAGATTCAGGAAGTAAAAGAGCAAGAGTTGCTGCAAAATACTGTGGCCACATTTCCAGTCTACCACAGGAGATTTGTCAGAACTTGGATGGTTGCTGGTTCAAAGTCTATTTTAGAAAGTTTGTTACAACATGGTTAGATATTGAGAGCAACCTGCAGTTTCCCCAGAATTAGATGTGACTTAAAAGTCAAATCTTTTCTGCACATTTTTTCCAAAACTTGTTATTACCTGTCTATAGATAAGAACCATTCTAGCAGGTGTGAGGTGAAAATAACTTAAGTGTCCTTCTATGGATGATCGGGTAAAGAAGATATGGTATATATACAATGGAATTCTATTCAGCCACCAAAACAAGATGAAATATTACCATTTGTTACAACATGGACAGATCTTGAGAGTATCATGTTAAGTGAAATAAGTCAGACAGAAAAGGACAAGAAGCATATGATTTTACTTATGTGGGATATAAAACAGAAAGCAACAAAGAAAAAAACAAACAAAAAAACCTCATTGACATAGACTAGAGTATGGTGGTTACCAGAGGGGAAAAGGGGTCAGAGAGAAAGAAAAGGGTAAAGGTGATCAAGTATATGGAGATGGAAGAAGACTAGACTTTCAGGTGGTGAGCAAACAAAACAATATACTGATGATATATTATTACACTGCATACTCATAACATATAATGTTATTAACCAATGTTACCTCAATAAATTTACTTAAAAATAAAAGAATATAGAAATTGGGTTTAGAATTTAAATTTAGTTTTAATTTAAAGGTGGTAAAGAGTAGTGCTTGACAACCTGGGCCCTAGCATCTGACTACTGGGTTTAAGCTTCAGTTCTGGCACTTAAAAGTTATGTGACCATGGAGATATAACAACCTCACTGTGCCTCATCTGTGAAGTGGGTTGGTGATAATACCTGCTTTCTAGGGAGCTGTATTAATGACTTAATACACATTAAAACATTTAGAACATTGCGTGCACATACTTCTGTATGAGTGTTGGCTATTATTGTTAATTGCCTTGGAAGTCTAGCTTCTGGATAAAATACAAACCTTTAGCAGGTATATCCCAGAGATTGTGAATCAAGGTGTGGTGCACAGAGAAGGCATTTTTATGGGTAATATCTGGAATCAGGTCCATCAGTTTGGGAGGCAAGGAGGAAAACAAAGAGTGGAATCACATAGGATGATTTTAAATCATATTTGTGTATTTACAGTTTTCAAAAGCCCTGTTACTTACATTATCATCATTAGTGACGAGGAGAAAATGAAAAGATTTTGATGAAGGAAGATCTGAGTTGAATGATTGTTCATTTCCTAGGCGTCTTTCCTTCTCTGTAGGATTGTTGTGTGTGAACTAATGCATTTGTCAATCATAATGGACACACAAGTGTATTGCATTGTTAGAGATCCTATGGGCCATGAGTCCTGTGTTTTCAGAGAAGACCAGTTGAACCCTTGAAATAAAACAGAGTTGATATCTGTAAACCCATCTGTTTCCCCCATCTTCATTACCTGCTTGAATGTCTACTTTTTATAAACAAAAACCCCACATATTTTTAATTATTTATGAGTTGTGATTGCTGTTCGTGTTTTTAAGACTATGTTTTTTCAAAAGGTTGTAGATATAGAGTGGCTTTTCTCTTTTGGGCCAGAACACTAATCTACTACACAATTAAAGTAAAATAGAGTCTTTTAATATAGAACTAAGATAACTCCATTGTGCTTCTGTTAGTCAACTTCATTCACTCTTGACAGCATGTTCATCTGAAGTACCTGGCTATCTCTAATTTAATTGTTTCATTCATCTTTACTTTTTAAATGTCTACAGGATAAATCTGTAGGGAAAAAAAATGGCTTGAATTACTCCAAACTATTGCTACAAATGTCTGCTAGAGATTACCACAATGAAGTTTCGTTCTCTGTCCACTTGGCCCAAAACAAAAGGCCCTTGTTTGCATCAATCTTAATACGTAAGACTGTCATTTTTTTGCATGGAACTCACCACCAAATGGATTAACTGCTCATGGGATAGCAGGCAGAATGATTCAAGCCTCAGTTTGTCCCCAAGATACAGGCCCTACAAATTTCCAGGGAGGACCCTTTTGAAAACTGCAAAGGTTAAGGGGACAAGAGAGTCTATCCATTTCTTTTCCACCTGAGTATACTTTGTGAATTAAGGAATTAATGAATATGTTCCCAAATCCAGCTCTGCCTTTTAACCATGGGTAATCACATTCTACTGCTATCGCCCTCTCTCTCAGAGTAATAATATCAATCCTCTAAGTAGAATATCAAGTACATTCTATCATCAAATATTTTGCACACAGTATTTCATATAATCTTCACATCACCTCTTTTGGCTTAGCGCCCAGAGAATTTAGGAAAATCTAAAGTTTCTATAGTTGGTGAGTGGAAAAAAAACAAAACAGAATTTCAAGCTCTTCAAGTATTTAGAAAAAGTATCTGAAGAAAACTTTTTAAAAAAAGCAGATCAGACATTAGCCTCTTATGTTAAAATATTTCTTTCTCCTTTGTGTATCATTTACCAAGTGTAGAAAGAGCTCATACTCCCATTGGTCTTGCCTTTCTCAGCATGTCTTTACCAGAATGCATTGTCTCCCTGTGAAGACACAGCACTTCAGGAGCGAGAAATGAAGAAACTGAAGGCCTAGGCTATTTATTAGAATAAAACATTTCCCAAAGTTCTGCATAGTCATGCACAATTCATCTAAATATCTTTTATATATGTAGCACAGATAAGAGATGTTCTTTAACTTAGGACTTCTTTAAAGTGTGCTATAATACTCAGGACTTACCACTTTATTGTTATAGACCAAATAAGCAGAGTTTATGTCAGCACACATCTTATTTTTAAATAATGTGTCTCTGATGCCATCTCTAGGTGCTCATATATAAATAATCAGATACCAATAGACAGAGTCCCCTAACTATGGCTATGCCTTGAACAGATGCACAGGAAGATGGGCCTAGCCAAGCACACAGGTTGGAGGCACACAGTCACTCATATGAGAGGTTTTTTTTATAAATCTTAAAGTGAACAGCTGGCTAACTCTGCAGAAAGCATTATTTCAATAAGAAATACTATTTCCCCCCATATAATTATTGCAATGGGGGAAAATAACAAAACCAAAGTATAAATTCAGAGCCTAGTTTTTTTGATAATGTAGACAAACCATATCTAAGTGAATCCTTTATAATTCATATTTAATACTTACTAAAATTTAAGATACAAAAGTTTGAGATAACTGTCTACATCTTATGTCAATCCATGAATATTGGGTAGAGACTTGGAGTCAGCTAGTCTGAGTTCAAACCCTGCTCTACTGCCTCTATCTGTGAGACCATATGCCTTATCCTCTCTGGACCTCCTTCAGAGAAATTAAAGCTATGATATTCATTCAGCTCACTATTTTGCCAGAGAATCAATAAAATAACATTTTGAAGTTATTTCTTTCATATACCTTATCTATTTTCAACAATAAATCTAAATAACTTTACAATGTTCTCTTGACAAGAAAAAGGCTACGATAGTTTTATTTAAAATGTCCATTTTATAAAAATAGAGGTGGAAAAATTAAAAGAAATAATCTACCAAAAGTCTGGATATAAGGCAGGTATCCTATTAAGAACTATACATCACCACAAGAAATATATATCATCACAAAGAAAAAACTGTAGCTATGTGTGGTGATAGGTGTTAACTAAACTTATTGTGGTGATCATTTTGCAATATATATCCAACTGAATCATTATGTTGAACACCTGAAACTAGTATAATGTTATATGTCAATTATCTCTCAATTTATTAAAAAAGAGAAATATGTATGAATAGTTCTAAATAAGGAACTGATAGGTGACTAATTTTTCCATGTTAGGTTAAGTGTGCATGGCCAGCAGTGTTTAGAAGAAAGATCTGAATGAGTGCTGGTGAGTATTTGAAGAAACTGGAAGCTTTGAATATTACTTGTGGAAATATAAAATTGTGTTTCTGCTGTGAAAAAAAACTGCATGGTGATTACTCAAAATATTAAAAATAGAATTACAACATGATCCAATGATTCCACTTCTGTATTATCAACCAATGATCATGATTGTTGGTGCCAATTCAACAGCAATAGGAATGAATCCCTAAGGTGGGATACAGTGAAGAAGGAAACTTGATTCATTGCAAACAGCTCAATTGTGATACAGCACAGCTATGAGAACAGTATGGCTGAGGAACAGCTCAGTAGTGTTACAGCTCAATTATAAAGCAGCAAGCAAGCATGGCTGAGAGGCAGACTTGGAGCAAGGAGACTGTGCTGGGCTCTGGTCTGTTTCACCTGCTCTGATCTATACCTCTGCTCTGGTCTAGCTGGGTTTTTCAGAGCAATAGGTAAAGAGAAATTCCCTTTTGTAGCACAACATTGCCATCTCTTGGACAAATCTTATATAACACAGTTTCTCTAAAGTGGACATTTTCTAAAAGTCTCTGCCCAGAGTTTTTTGTATTGACTCAAACAGTCCAATACTACACATTTCATGTCTAATATTTTTAGAGGTGGTTCAGAGAGAACCATTTTATTTTTTAAAGTCAAATATTTAAGGCAAAAATCTGAATCTTATGTTGTCCTCACATTTCTCCAGATTAAAAAGATTTTTTTGGAATTTGAATTTCAGATGAGGGTCTGATCACTAACATTAGTTTCACGTTGAAAACTCTGCCTAAAATATACTCCACAGAAACATTCAATCTTGCTTATAGGAAAAAGAAAAGTAAACTGTATCACAATCAGCAAGATGAAACACTGCAAAGAAAAATAGTCCTCCCATCCTCATCACCCTTACAAGTCAAATCTGAGTTTTCTCATTTTCTAATTTTAAATTTTATTAGGTTGTTTCCAGTAGAGTCTGGCGTATCTCCGTGTTGTTTTTGTGTGCTCTGTTTTTAAATAACTCTGTAAAAATTTATTGTGAAAATGTGGAATATCTTGGATGTATTTGTTCAAATCAAGGATTAAAAGGAAAAACTATTTTTTAGATAAAAATTGTATGTATATACGATGTACAAAATAATGATTGTATATATACACACACACATGCTGTGAAATGATTATTATAGTCAAGCTAACTATTGTTCTATCACATTGTTATCATTGTGTGTTGGTGTGTGATAAGAGCACCTGAAATCTACTCTCAAAAAATTTTCAATATTCTATATAGTATTAACTGTGGTCCTCATGCTGCACATTAGATCTTTGGACTTGTTTGTCCTACATAACTAGCACTTTATGCCCTTCAACAATATTTCCTCATTTCCCCACCTTCTGCCTTGGGCAATCACTATTTTACTCTCTGCTTCTATGAGTTTGACGATTTTAAATTTTACTTATGAGATCTTACAATTTTTTTTTTCTGTGTCTGGCTTATTTCATTTACTGTAATGCTCTCCAGTTTCATCTATGTTGTTGCAAATGCCAGAATTTTCTTCTTTTATTAAAAGAAATTCACACACACATATATATTATTATTATTATTATTATTATTATTATTATTATTATCCATTCATCTACGAATGGACACTCAGTTTTTTTCCATGTCTTGGCTGTTGTAAATAATGCTACATGGTAGTATAGATATTTCTGCAAGGTACTAATTTTATATCCTTTGGATATATAGCTAGAAGTAGGATTGCTGAATCATAAGGTAATTCTATTTTTAATTTTTTGACGTTTTCCAGAATGGCTGTACTAATCCATGTATTCCCACCAACAGTGCGCCAGGTTTCCCTTTTCTCCACATCCTCGCCAACATTCGTTCTCTTTTATCTTTTCGATAATAGCCATCCTGAAAGGTGTGAGGTGGTATTGTGTCTCCTTGTGGTTTGGATTTGCACTGGGGAAAGTAGATTTTTAAAGTTAGTCTTGGCATTCATTCAACAAAGATTATTGCACCCTTACTATGTACTAGCCAAAACTGCAAACTGCTAGAGATAAAATGTAAGCAAGAACACAGACCTGGTTCCTACCCTTAGAAACAAGACATGGAAGATTCTAAATCTGCCCCACAATGATTTCCTTCTTAAATTGCAAGAAATAGCCCAGGTAGAACTGTAAAGCCCTGGTTTTATTGGACCTCAGATGTGAAGGTTCAGGTGGACAGAGGCAAAACTATCTGAGCTACTAGATTACTTGTGCCTTTGAATTACTTCAGTGTTTCTGGTAACTTAACTGGTTGTATCCAGTCTCTCTTTCCATGGCTTCTTGGGTCCAGCAAAGTTAGTACAGGCTGAAAAAATCCAATTTCTGCCTCTCCAGTGACTAAAATACTGAAAGTTCAGGGTTTCCCATATCAAGGCTTCCTGTAGGAACATCATTCCTCCATCAGGGTCTCCTTTGCTGTTTCATCTTCCTAACCAATATACATTAGCATGCATTAGGGATAAGGTACCTCCCCCATGTCATCCTGGCCTATGTCTTTAAATACAGTTTATATGCTAATAATACCCAAACTTTACCTCTCTATTTAATACCAAATGCCTCCCTCCACATCTATTGATCTGTCTAATAGACAACCCAAAATGTAGTATGTCCCAAACCAAACTCCTGGTCTCTCCTACAAAGTCTGCTCTTCCCACAGCCTCCTACTCAGAATGCAGCAACTCTGCACTCCCAGCTGCCTAGGCCAAAGCCTCAGAGCCAACTTCAATGTTTCTCTTTCTCTCACATGCCACATCTAGTTCATCAAAAAAGTTTTTTTAACTTTTTTTTTCAATACAGACCTGAATCCAACTGCTTTTCACTATTGCCATCCTGGCCCAAGCCACCATGATCTCTCACCTGGGTTAGTACCAAGGCTATCTCCCTGTTATCCTGACTTCCTTGCAAAGTATTCTCTAACAAGGAAGCCAGATCATACCACTTACCTGTTCAAACCCTCCACTGCTTTTCCTTTCATGCAAGAAAATCCAGACCCCTTGCTTTACTTACAAGGTTCAACATGAGATACTCCTAAGCACCACCTGACTGGCCTCCCCATATCACCTCTTTGACTTTATTCCCCTCTGTTCTTCCTCCTTCTACCCTCCTCAGCCACATCTGCCTCTGTGCTATTCATCCACATGTCTTGGAAAACCTCACGGTGGGAAATGCTTGTCCTCATGTGTCCAGGTACTTGCACAGCCATCCCTTATCACCTACCTCCCACCCTTTCTCTGCTTAATCCTTTTCCATAGCAGGTATTCTATGCTATGTTTTTACTTTAGTGTCATTCCCTCCTTCTGGAATGTAGTGTTCTCCATCAAGGCAGAGATCTTTGTTTCCCATGTTCACTACTGTCTCCACAGTGCCTGGGATGGTTTCTGGCTTCTAGTGATGATTTGATCAACATCTGCTGACAAATTAATGGGCGTGATGTGGGGTAATGAAAAGTACATGGCCTTTGGAGTAAACATACAGGTTCAAACCCTGAATTTGACCTTTATTTGTCAAAGATTTCTGAGACATAACACCAATAAAGGAGCAAATTAATAAATAGGACTTTATCAAAAATTTAAAAATTCTCTTAAAAAAAGACTACTATACTATTATCCATTTATGATTAAGAACTCAATAAAATGTGTATAGAAGGAAATTACCTCAAGATAATAAGGGCCATATATGAAAAATCCTCAGCTAATATCATAGTCAATGGTATAAAACTGAAAGCTTGTCCTCTAAGATCAGAAATGAGACAAGGATGACCTCATTCACCACTGTTATTCAACTCAGTATGGAAATCCTAACAAAAGCAACCAGGAGAAAAAAATAAATAAAAGACATCCAAATTAGGAATGAAAACATAAATTGTAATTTTTTGCAGATAACCTGATTTTTTATATAAAAAAATCCTAAAGACTACACCAAAAAAAATTAGAAACAATAAATAAATATAATAAAGTTACAGGATACAAAATCAATATATAAAAATGCATTGCATTCTTATATATTGTGAAATTTCGGAAAAAGAAATGAAAAAGAAATTCTATGGGCAGTTGAAACAAAAAGAATAATTTCCCTGGGAATAAACTTAAAAAAATTCAAAGGACCTCTGCACTAAAAAACTACAAGACATTATTGAAAGAAATTGAAGACACAAATAAATGGAAAGATACTCTGTGTTTATGGATTAAAGGAATCACCCTTGTTAAAAGTCATATTACCTAAAGCAATCTACAGATTTAATGAAATCTCCACCAGAATCTCAATGGCATTTTTCAAAGAAATAGAACAAGAGTCATTAAATTTTTATGTAACAACAAAAGACTCCAAATGCTCAAAGCAATTCAGAAAAAAAGAACAAAATTAAAATTGAGAGCCCAGAAATAAGCCTATATGTATAGATGCAGCTAATTTTCAACAAAGGAGCCAAAAATATACAATGAAGAAAAGAAAGCCTTTTTAATAAATGGTGTTGGCAAAAGTGGAAAGTCACATGCAAAATAATGAAACTAGATTGCAACTTGACACCATATACAAAAATTAATGTAAAATGGATACAAAACCTGAATATAAGTGAAACAACACAATACATAGAAGAAAAAATAGGTACTAAACTTATGAACATTGGTTTCAGGGAAGATTTCCTGGATTTGACCCAAAGACAAAGGAAGTAAGAGCAAAAATAAATGAATGGGACTACATAAAACTAAAAAGCTTCTGCATACAAAAACTATCAACAAAACAAAATGCAACCAATCAAATGGGAGAAGACATTTACAAAAAATACAATAAATGGCTAATATCCAAAATATGTAAAGAACTCATACAACTCAACAACCAAATATCAAGCAATCTAATTGTAAAACTGGGCCAATAACCTGAACTACTTTTCCCAATAAAACATACAATGGTCAACAGATATATGAAAAATACACAGCTTCACTAGCTATAAGGAAAATACAGATCAAAACCACAACGAGATATTATCTCACACATGTTAGAATGTCTATTATCAATAAGACAAGAAATAACAAGTATTGGAGAGAAATATGAGAAAAAGAAACCCTCATACACTACCGGTGGGAATGTAAATTAGTACAGCCACTATGGAAGACAGGATGGAGGTCCATCTTCTTGGTATTTACCTGAAAAATTTGAAAACATTTATCCATAAAGATATATGTACCCCTATGTTCATTGCAGCATTATTCATGGTAGTCAAGACATGAAAATAAGTCAAGAAGGAAATAAGCTTCCTTCTATGGATGATTGGATAAAGAACAGGTAGTATATATATATACAAAAAATATTATTCAGCCATAAGAAAAGATGAAATACTACCATTTGCGACAATATAAATGAATCTTGAGAGTATTACACAAAGTGAAATAAGGCAAAAAAAGATAAGAACCATATGATTTCACTCACATGTGGGCTATAAAACAGAGCGCAACAAAGGAGCAAACCAAAATAAAAACAAAAAACTTTATAGACACAGACAACAACAGTATGGTGGTTACCAGAATGAAAAGGGGTGGAGGGTGGTTGAAGAGATAAAAGGGGGTCAAATGTATGGTAACAGAAGAAGACTTGTCTTTGGGTAGTGAGCACACAATACAATATACTATTAAAGTATTATAGAATTATACACTTGAAACATATGATATTATAAACAATGTCATCCCAGTAAATTGAATTTTTAAAAAGACCATTATGAGAATGAAAGACAAACCACAGACCAGAAAAAAATATTTTCAAATATTGTATCCAGCATATAATAAAGTCTCAAAACTTAATGATATTAAACAATTTATAAAAATGGGTGAAATATCTAAACAGATATTTCACCCAGGAAGATATAAGGATGCCTATAGGCAATAAAAAGTTTTTCAACAACATTAATCATTAGAGAAATGCAAATTTAAAGCTACTATAAGGTAGCACTACATATCTATTAACTAAATAGGTTAAACACAGCCAGCATTGCCAAAGACATGGAAGAACTGAAACTCTCATACACTGCAAAGGGAGATAAAAAATGATGCTGTCACTTAAAAAAAAAGAGTTTGGCAATTTTTAAAAATATTTTTAAATTTTTAATACACATAGTGATTAGAAATTTATATACCTTATGAAGTGATTACCCCAATAAGTCTAGTAGCCATCTGACACCATCCATAGTTATTACAATATTATTGACTATATTCCCCATGCTGTACTTTATATCCTGTCTGGTTCCATTAGCATAGAATTTTAGAAAATGCAAACTAATCCACAGTGAGAGAAAGCAAACTAGTGTTTTTCTAACATTAGGAGGAAAATTGGGGAAGTGTAGATAAGGCACCAAAGAGAGTCACAAGCAACCTGGTGTGTGTGTGTGTGGGGGGTATGTTCATCATATGGATTGTGGTTATGATTCCATAGGTATATGCATGGGTCAGAAATCAAATTATGCATTTTAAACACATTTAGTTTATTGACTATATCTCAATAAAGCTGTTAAAATAATAATAATGATAGAAGTTCTGGTCAATAAAGCAGAGTAGGAAAATGCTGTGTTCACTTCATTCCATAACCACATCAAAGATACAACTAAATTATAGAAAAATCAATCTGAAGAATCATCTGGAGAGGAGCTGAATAGAAGTCTTCTAACTAAAGATATAAATAAGAAGCCACATTGAGACTGGTAGGAGGAGTAGAAATGCATAATGGGTTGGCCCTAAACACACATGGCAATTGAGAATAGGGAGGGATATCTCTGTTGCAGAAGTTTCTCTTGAGGAGCAAGAGGTCTCAGCTTCACACCAGGCTCCCCAACCCAGAGCATCAGCTCTGAAAAGGGAAGCCACCACAGAAGCTGGCTGTGAAAATCAGTGGGAATTTTATCCATCAGTCCAGGTGAGATGAAAAGCTGCTGGAAACCCAGGCATCCTCTTAAAGGACTTTCACATAGATTCATTGGCAGACATTCACCCTGGGCTCTGGCAGAGAGATGACAGATGGAGAGGCATCAGAGACATACAGGGATAAACTGAGTTGTGTAGCTTCAGAGTGAGGACAGAAGAGACAGTTGCTAATGTCCCTGTGTTGAGTCTTCCCCCCACACAGTTAAATCTGATTCTGCATTGGCATAGTGAAATTTCTTACTTCACCTTGGTGATTCCCAACTTGCCCAATGCCAGACGCTCTTTCCATGGTAAGCAGACAGCCTCGACACCACAGCAGTCTTTCTTTAAAAACTCTCAAAGGTCCACAGTTCCCAGTCAGGCAGTGGCCAGTCTTGGTATACCCTTTTATTAGTATCCCCAGGCTCAGCATTACTGCCAAATTTGAATTTGCGTTAATTTCAGGAACACTACTTGCCCACCCTGATATTCCCTAAGATCCCGCCTCACCCAGCACTCTTTCAGTGACTGAGCCTTACGGTCAGCTTGAAGATAGTAGCAAAATTCCTGGTGCCCTGAGCCTTTTTCTGAGCTGCCCCAGGCCCAGTACTGGTGACATCCAGGCTCAGTTTGCAGTGTGGTCTTTCCCACATACCTCCAGGTCCAACACAGTCAACTACCAATCACAGAAAACTTCTATTTCATAACAGGTAGCCTGGGCTGGACACAGGCAATGGCTAACCTTAGACAGCACTAGAGCCCCTCCCAAGAGGCCCCAGAACGAACACACCCAGTGGCCAGCTTTAAACCACAATGAACAAAACCCAATTTGTACCATAGCAGCATACCCAATAGTGGTCTTGGTAGGAACCAGAGCCCACTGGGGCCAATCTTGCTTTGTGAATTCAGCCCCCACACAGCAGCTTATCCTCTGGTCTCCTGGCCAGTCCTCACAGTCAGTAAGCCTGAAGGTCAATTCCACCCTCTGATGTGTCAAAAGTAATGAAATGTCACTTACAATAGAGGGGTACACAATCTGCTCAAGGGACACTCATGGAATACATCATTCAGGTGATCAATGAGACTGTGCCACTGGGCCTCACAGGATACCTACCACATAAGACCACCCTGCCAAGACTGGGAGACATAGCAGATCTACCTAAGTAAATCATTAAGCATAACATTTACATCATAGGGGTACCAAAAGGAGAAGAGAGACAGCAAGGGATTGAGAATTTATGTGAAAAAGCAATGACGGAAAACTTTTCTAACCTGGGAAGGAGATAGTTGTACAAGTTGGGGAAATGCAGAGTCCCCCCACCCCACCCCCCCAAAAAAAAACACGAATTCAAAAAGGCCCACACCAAGACACATCATCATTAAAATGACAAAGTTTAAAGACAAAAAGAGAATCTTAAAAGCAGCAAGAGAAAAGCAATCAGTTAGCTACAAGGGAGTTCCCACAAGACTGTCAGCTAATTTTGCAAAAGAAACATTGAAGGCCAGAGGAATTAGCATAAAATATTCACAGTGATGAAAAGCAAGATCCTATGACTAAGATTACTCTACCCAGCAATGCTATTTTTTAGAATTGAAGTACAGATAAAGAGCAAGCTTCCTAGACAAGGAAAAGCTAAAGGAATTCATCGCTCTACTCAGCAATGCTATCTTTTAGAATTGAAGTACAGATAAAGAGCAAGCTTCCTAGACAAGAAAAAGCTAAAGGAATTCATCGCCGCTGAACCAGTATTATAAGAAATGTTAAAAAGGCTTCTTTAAGAAGAAGGGGGGAAATAACATAAATATGAATAATAAAATGGCAATAGCTACATACCTATTCATAATTACTTTAAATTTAAATAAATTAAATGTTCTAATAAAAAGACATAAAGTAGTTAAATAAATAAGAACAAAAGACCCATATATATGTCATCTACAAGAGATCAACGTCAGATCAAAAGACACACCAAGACTGAAAGTAAACAGGTAGGACAACACATTTTATGCAAAAGAATTGCTGGAGTAGCAATACTTACATCACACAAAATACACGTTTAAAAAAAAAAGGCTATAATAAGAAACAAAGAAGAACTTTCATAATGATAAAGAGATCGATTCAATAAGAGTACGTAATCCTTGTAAACATTTATGTATCCAACATAGGTGCACCTAACTGTATAAAGAAGATGTCAATGGACAAAAAAGGAAGATATAGTAATACAGTAATAATAAGGGAATTTAATACCCATTAACCTTAATGGATAGATAATTCAGACAGAAAATCATCAAGGAAACAGCAGCCTTAAATGACACATTAAACCAGACACATTCAATTGATATTAGGACATTACAACCCAAAACAGTAGAATATATTTTTTGCAAGCACATATATTTTCCAGGTTAGACCTCATGTTATATCACAAAAGAAGTCTCCAAGAAGAAATCCAAAAAGACTGAAATGATATCAAGATCTTCTCCAACCACAGTGAAAAAAAAAAAAAAAACCCACAACACATCGAGGTAAATGACACCCTTCTAAACAATGAATGGGTTAACAAGAAAATTAAGGAAGAAATGAGGATATCTTAAAACAAATGAAAATAAAAACACAACAACCCAAATATCTATGGGACACACAAAAAAGCAGTCCTCAGAGGGAAATTTATAGCGATATAGGCCTACCTCAAGAAACTAGAAAAATCTCAAATAGTAATTCTAATTTTACAGTTAAAGGCACTAGAAAAAACAACAATAAAAGCTCAAAATTTGTAGGAGGAAGGAAATAATGAAAATCAGCAAAAATAAACAAAATAGAGTCTGAAAATAACAATATAAAAGATTAATTAAACCAAGAGCTGGTTCTTTGAAAATGTAAACAACTTTGATAAACTTTTAAACAGAATCATCAAGAAAAAAGAAAGAAGACCAATACAGATTAAGTCAGAAATGAAAAGGAAGTAACAGCTGGCACCACAGATATAAAGGAAGCATAAGAAAATACTGTGAAAAATTATTTGCCAACGAATTGGACAATCTGGAAGAAATTAATAAATGCTTAGAAATATACAATCTTCCAAAACTGAATCAAGAAAAAAAACATCTGAACTGACGGATAACTACTATCTAAATAGAATCAGTAAAAAACAAACAAACAAACAAAAAACTTCCAACAAACAAAATCCTGGGTTAGATGGCTTAACAGATGAATTTTACCAAAAAAAATCACAAAGAATTAACACTTATCCTTCTCAAACCATTTCTTTATGATAACAACTTTCAGCAAAGTGGGAATAGAGAGAACATACCTCAACATAATAAAGACCATATATTACAAACTCACAACTAACATCATACTAAACAATAAAAAGCTAAAAGTGTTACCTTAAGAACAAGAACAAGATAAAGATGACCACATTTGCCACTTTTATTCAACATAATATTGAAAGTTTTAGCTACAGTAATTGGACAAGAAAAAAAATAAAAAGCATCCAAATTGTAAAAGAAGAATTAAACTGTCATTATTTGTAGATGCTATGATACTATATATAGAAATCCTAAAGACTCCACCAAAAACTTATTGAAACAAATGAATGAATTCAGTAGTGTATTAGGACATAAAATTAATGTTTAGGAATCAGTTGTGTTTTTATATACCAGTAAGAAACTACCAGGAGAAATTAAGAAAAACAATTCTAATTATAATTGCATTAAAAGATTATGATAATCAAAAAAACATGGTACTGGCATTTAAAAAAAGACATAGAGATCAATGGAACAGAATAGACAGACCAGAAATATATGAATGCCTATATGGTCAATCAATCTATGACAAAGGAGTAATGGAGTAATGGTCAATAGACCAAGGACAGTGGAGTAATGACGTTCTATTCAATAAATGGAAAACTGGACAGAGATACATGCAAAAAAAAAGTGAAACTAAACCACCTTCTCACACAATATAGAGGATAAGTTCAAGGAGTGACATCAACTCATAGTGGCATGAGGGGTCCGTCCCCTTGATCTCTCCACTTGAAACTACAACAAATTGAACCTTAAAAAAAATAAGAAGCTGAAATAGACACAAAAGATTTGATATGTTTTACTTTCATTGTCACTCATTTCTATATATCTCTTGATCTCTCTTTTTATTTCTTCTATGACCTAGTCATTCTTCAGTAGCATGTTGTTTAATTTCCACTTATTTGTGGTTCTTCCCACTTTCTTTTTACAGTTGATCTCTAGCTTCAAAACATTATGATCAGAGACTAACATAATGGTTGGTATGATTTCAGTCCCCATTTTCATTGATGCTAGTTTTGTGTCCCAGCATGTGATCAATCCATGTGCACTGAAGAAGAATGTCTAAGCAGTTGTTTTGGAATGAAAATCTCCGCAAATGTCAATTATGTCCAGTTGGTCTAATGTATCATTTAAGGATGTTATTTCCTTTTTGATTTTCTGTTTGGATGATCTATTTATATCTGACAGTGGGGTATTTAGGTCCCCTCCTACAATAGTGTTTTAGTCAGTTTCTCCCTTTAGTTCTGTTCGTAATTGCTTTACATATTTCAGGGCTCCCTGATTGAGAGCATAGCTATTAGTGTTATGTCTTCTTGATGTATGACTCCCTTTATCATTATGAAGTGCCCCTCAGTATCTCTCTTTACCTTTTTTATCTTGAAGTTTATCTTACCTGATATCAGTACTTCTACTCCTGCTTTTCTCTGAATGCCATTTGCTTGGAATATCATTTTCCACCTTTCACTTTGAGTCTACATTTGTCTTTGGAACTCAGATGTGTCTCCTGAAGGCAGAATATGTTTGCAAATTTGGATCTTGGATCCCTTTTCTTTTCTGTTATTATTGTCTCAAATTATCCCTATATATGCTGAATGTCCATTTTTAAACTCCAATAGCAATTCTTTTCTTATTGTTTAAGCTTATAATACCTTCTTCTTATTAAGTGTTGCACTCTTCTGCTTCTATCTGCCTGCTAATAACTTTACTTGTAGTTACACATTTTTTTTCTCATTTTGTTTTAGGCAAAATGATCCCTTTCTCATATTGGAAAATTCCCTCAATTTTTGTATGTCTTTATTTCTCCTTTATATCTAAAGGAGAGCTTTGCTACATATATTTTTCTTGGCTGGTAATTCCTTTCATTTAATAGTTCTAATATTTGGTTCCACTACTTTCTTACTTGTAAGATTTGTGCTGAGAAGTCTAAAGATAGTCTAATAGGTTTACCTTTATAGGTTACTGTCTACTTTCCCCTGGCTACCTTAAGAATTCTTATTTTTATTAATTTTTGACAATTTCAACATAATGTGTCTTAGGAAAGACCTTTTGGGGTTGAAATAATAGGCTGTTCTTTTAGCTAAGATCTTGGATTTAAAGTTCCAGCTCATTCCTTAAATTTGGGAAATTCTCATCAATTATTTCTCTAAATATGCTCTCTTATCCTGTCTCCTTTTTCTCTTTTTCTGATGTACCTATGATTCTCATTTTGCTTTTCCTGAATGGTGTCAGTTAATTCTCATGTTTCTCTTTAATTATTTTTTATTCTTCGGTCTCTCTCATCTTTCTTCTGGATTATTTCTAGACTTCTGTCTTCAATATCATAGATTCTTTCATCCATCTGGTCAGCTCTGTTTCCTAAGCTTGCTCCACAAGTTCTATTTGTTTCTTTTATAAAATTTCAATATCCTTGTTAAAAAAATAAAACAACTAATTTTGCTGCTCTATTTTGATTCTAATTTCTTGGTATTGTTCATCTTATTTATTTTGCATCACATTGATATTTTCAGAAGTGTAATTCTGGATTCTCTGTCATTTGATTTCATTTGATGTCATTTAATGTCATTAAGATTTTCCTCTTTCTCCTGAGCTGCTTTGTCCCCCTGGTTTTTCATGGTATTTGATGGACTATTTCTCAGTCTGGAAATCAATGGAAGTGTAGTCTGACATTTTTCAAAAAGAAGAATCATTATATAGAGGTCTCTTTTTAACTTTTTAAGAAGGGATTTTTCTTTTGATTTCCAGTAGGTGGCATCCAAGCTTCTTGGATCTCTGCTTTGGAAATAATGCCTTTATTTCTCTCTGATATATTGAATATTCAAATCATGGTCAGCTATCCTTACTCCCCGGCACAAATCTGTGGTACTGGCAGTTTACTTTTGTTTCAGTACCAGTTGCACAAACTCCCCTGGGGCTCCATGGTGCTACATCTACAGGATATGGGCTGCAGAAAGGGAGGACTCTGGGGTGCTGGGTGGAGGTTTCTGCTAGTCTCTGTGTCTCAGCCTCCCACTTTGTAACCACGGCTGCTAAGACACAGCTATCACCCCTCCGTGGTTAGTTCACGCTCTGCTTTCCACCCTGAACCCTGGGCTCTGCTTTGGGAAACTGACCGATTCCATAGGTAGGGCTGTTTGGCAAACCAACCACGATTTCTCCCCTCCTCCTCCTGCAGAGAACTCCCGCTGCATGTGGCAACTTTTTTGTTTCTCTCATCTACCCTCCAGACTCCCACAATTTTGTCCTTTGGAAGCTCTTATGCACAGAAATTTTACTCAAACATTCTTGTGTACAGGTTGGGTGTTATTTGTTGAATTTTAGATATTTATCATATTGTTATTTTAAGAGGAGAGATCCAGGAAGATCCCTCACTCCGCCATGCTTCAGACACTACTCCTAATCAATTTTTTTAAAAGAAAAAACACAACTTGTATTAAAGACTTCAATGTAAGACCCAAATCCATAAAACTTCTATTAGAAAACATAGGCAGTAAACTCTCTGATATTGCTCTTAGTAACATTTTTTCTGATATATTTCCTCTGGCAAGAGAAACAAACAAACAAAAATCAAATGGGACGACATCAAACTAAAAAGGTTTTACGCAGAAAAGAAATCCATCAACAAATTAGAAAGACACCGTACTGAATGAGACAAGATATTTGCTAATGATACATCCAATAAGGGGTTAATATCCAACATTTATAAAGAACTCATGCAACTTAATGGCAAAAGAACTAGTAATCCAATTTTAAAAATGTGCAGAAGTCCTAAATAGGCATTTCTCCAAAAAGGACATAGAGATGGCCAACAAACACGTGAAAAGATGTTCAACCTCACTAACTATTAAAAAAATGCAAATAAAAATTACAATGAAGTATCACCACACACCTATCAGAATGGCCATCATCAATAAATGAACAAACAATAAGTGTTGGTGAAGATTTGGAGAAAAGGGAACATTTGTGCACTGTTAGTAGAATTGTAAATTGCTGCAACCACTATGGCAAGCAATGTGGAGTTTTCTCAAAAAATTAAAAATAGAACTATCATATGACCCAGCAATTCCACTTCTGGGTATTTATTTGAAGAAATCCGAAACACAAATTCTAAAAGATATATGTGTCCCAATTTTCACTGCAGCAGTATTTAGAATAGCCAAGATATGGAAGCAACCTATGTGCTCATTAATAGACAATTAGATAAAGAAGATGTGGTACACACACATACACACACACACAAACACACACACTATGAAATATTACTCAGACATAAAAAAAAAAGAATGAAATTTTACCATATGTGACAACATGGTGAAATAAAATAGAAAGGCAAATACCATATGATCTCACTTAAATGTGGAATCTAAAGAACAAAATGAACAAACAAACAACAGAAACACTCAGAGAGGAAGGAAACAAGTTAATGGTTACCAGATGAGATGGAGTTTGGGGGACTGGGTGAAAAAGATGAAGAGATTAAAAAATACAAATTAGTAGTTACAAAATAATCATGGGCATTTAAAGCAAAGCATAGGAAATATAGTCAATAGTATGGTAATAACTATGTATAGTGCCAGGTGAGTCCGAGAATTATCAAGGAATGACTCATAAATTATATGAATATCTAACCACTATGCTATACCCGAGGAACTAATATAAAATAATATTGAATGTCAACTATAATTTAAAAAGCAAAAAAAGACAGAAATAAAAACAAAGGATGTTGAGTTTTTCAGACTTACAGGTATAAAACAAATAAGTTATGGGGATATGGTGCACAGCATAGGGAATATAGTCAATAGTATTGTAATAGCATTATCTGATATCAGATGATTGCTGGACTTATCATGGTGATCACTTCTTTAGGTATATAAATGTTGAATGACAATGGCGTACACTTGAATCTAATACAATTCTGTATGTTAGCTACATTTTAATAAAAATCTTTAAAAAATATATGCACCACTGTGTTCATTGCAGTGATATTTACAATAGCCAACATATGGAAGCAACCTAAGTTCCCATTAATAGACTATTAGATAAGAAGCATGTGGTACATGTATACTATGGAATATTACTTGGCCATAAAAAATAATAAAACCTTATCAACATGGATAGACCCAGACAGTATTATACTAAGTAAAATACGTCAGATAAAGGCAAATACCACTTCCAGAGGAAAAGAGAGCTAGGGAGCTGAGTGGTAAAAGGGAAGAGATTCAAAAGTACAAATTGGTGGTTACAAAATAGTCATGAGAATGGCAAATACAGCATAGAGAATATTGTCAATAATATTGTAATATCTATGTTTGGTGCCAGGTGAGTACTAGGCTTATCAGAGGGATCACTCATAAATTATATAAATGTCTAACCACTATGCTGTATACCTAAAACTAATATAAAATAATATTGAATGTCAACTGTAATTATAAAGTAAAAATAATAGTAAAATAGTAATAATGATAAATTAATAAAAAATGTGGGTAAAAAAATAAGTAAGAAAATAAGATAAAATCATAGGTGAGGTAAAATACAAAAATGTGTACCATATGGTTCTATATACTTGTAAATGTAGTTCAAAAATTTAACTCTGAACTTTCTAGCAGCAAAAGCAAAGAAGAAAACATGATGTTCTAGACTTACAAGAAAAAAACCATGCTAATTTCTCTAAAATACTACTTTTCATGGTTTTAAGAAAGCCCTAAAAGCATTTCCCCTACAGGACCTCTTATGAATTGCTATCATTTTATGAGCAACATTTTCAGTAACATGCTGATACTAACCTCACATGTTCCTCTTTCTTACGGCATTTCTCAGAAAAATCAGTGTGTGAACAGTGTGATGCAGCTTCCAAGCACCTTTGAGAGGTTTCATCAGTGTTATCTAGAGGTGCACATGGCCTAGCCTCCTCCAAGGGTGACTTCATTTACTGGAGGAAGGGACATGAAGTGGTAGACTAGTAGGGTGGGGATGTTGAGAGGAGAGAAGCCCTACCTCATAAATAGTAGCTCTCCAATGAATTTAAGGTAAAATGTGTCAGGATGGTTAATAAGATCAGGATTTGAAGGTCTGAGAGGAAGCCCCATGAAGGTAAGACTAGGAGACTTATGCAGAAGAAATCCCTGCCTGTTATCCCATTGGTGGGCCAGCCCTAACCCACCAATGACACAGCCCTTCCCAACTGGACCTGCCCTGGTCCACCGTCACCACCCCTCCTCAAGTTAGGCCCTATCTCTGTTCCCTTAGCAGTTCTTTACAAATATTAACTTTGGCAACCAAACTTTTGAGATGTGGCAGTAGAATTCAAATTTCTAACCTCTGGTGAGAAACAAGTTATCAAAAATTTAGTAAGGCTTTGGCACTGACAAGCCTGGCTCTATCCTACAGTTCTTCTGGTATGGATTCACTTCATTCATAGCTCTTTATAATCTCAAACATTTTACAAAACATAGGTTCTGACACTAAGTGTTGGAGCAACATATAAATTGGAGAGACAGAACCCTCCTCTGAGGTTGTAGACACCTGTCCATGGGTATATTTTAGAGCTTTGCTACTCAAAGCGTGGTCTCCTGACCAACAACCTTAGAAATGTGACAGTCTAATTTACAGTATGTGCAGTGTGCAATAGTGAATAGAACAGGGGAAAGTTACTTAATCTCTTTGTGCCTCAAATTCTTCAAAGTACTCAAAATAACTTCCTACAATTATTTCAAGAATTCAAAAACTAATTTTGCACTGATAGTTTCATTTTAACAACCACTTTTGTGAGGCAAGGAAGGTATGATTCCCATTTTGCAGATGAGAAAACAAAGGCTTACTGGGGTGAACTACTTTGTCTAATATTACAAGCAAGTAAGCTCAGTGAGGGCTTGGACCTTCATCCCTGGACTATGAACCTCTCGGTCTTTCATTCACTCAAATATTTTCAGTGTCTATTAAACAAAAGATTTGTTTTACAATGAAGTTTTAAGTTATATTTCTTTTATACCCATTGGACACTTCTTTTTTCTTTTGAAAACAGTTTTATTATTCTTTTTATTAAAATGATAAATGCTCATTGTTTAAAGAATTCAAACAGTACAGAACTGTAAACAGAAGTAAAATCTCACTATCTCAGACGTGACCTCTGTTAACGTTTTAATGACTATCCTTTCAGTTGCCTATTCTGACTTAAGGTGACCCATCTGGGGGGGAAGAAAAAAGAGGGTTCCTCTAGTCAAAAAATTTTGAGAACCTTCTGTATATTATATTTCCCACCTAAGGTCACATGGGCATTTTAAAGGCTCACAAATCTGTGCAGCCAAAAATTTTAATATTATAAGCAATGCTGCAACAAATATTCTTTAGTAAATGAATTTTTAAAAATTGTGTTAGTATTCCCTCAGGGGAAACAAGGTATTCCTATTTTTCAACCCACAATTTTATATACCCACAAATTGTTGATGAGAGTCCAGTTTCTAAACCATACTATTAGTAAATTTTCAATTCCTTTGCCCCTCATTAATCTGGTACATTAAAAAACTGTTGTTTTTATTTTTTTTTTTTACCATTAAGGAGGTTGGTTTATGCTCATTGATTTATACTCATTGGTTATTTTGTAAATTATCTTTTCATGTTCTTTCCAAATTTTTATTTGTTTCATTTTTTGAGATTTTTATCTAATAATAAAATTATTCTTTTGCCAGGTAGGTTGTAAATATCTTCACCAATTTAGTGTCAACATGATTATTTTATTTGACTATCCAATAGTTTTAAGTTTGTATATTTTCAAAAACATTAAAAATTTCTGACATGCCTATTTGAAAGACTTCTCCCAACCGAGATTATAAAATTATCTGCCCATGTTTTCTTATAATATTTTATAATTTCTATATTTACAATTAAATTCTTAATCCATCTAGACTTTATTTTTATGTGATGACTGAGGGAAAGTTCTACCTCAATTTTTGTCTAAATCTCTAGTGTGCTATCACACCCCGCATATTGAAAAATTAATTTTTCACTCAAATATGACATGATATTTTTAATATTTATTTTATATTTCACATTTAGTAATATTTACTTGTGGTGTAGTTGCATGAATTTTGTCAAATGTACAGAGTTGTTTAACCACCACAAACAAGAACAATTCCATCACCGTCCCACAAATTCCTCTCACTGCCCATTTGTTTTAAAACCTCTTCCCATCCTAACCATGGCAAACCACTATCTTTCCTCAAACTCTATAACATTGCCTTTCCCATAATGTCATCTAGATAGTTACACAGTGTGCCTCTAAATATGGCTTTTTTTTACTAGCATAATGCATTTGAATTCCATTCATGTTGTCATGTGTGTAAGTCAATAGTTCATTGTTTTTATATTGCTTAGTAGTATTCCATTGTACCAGTTTGTTTATCCATTCACTATTTGAAGGATATGTTAAACATATTTTTTGTGATTATGAATAAAGTTATTATGGATTAAATGTTTGTGTCCCTCCAAAATTCATATGTTGAAAATCTAACCCTCAATGTAATATTAGGAGGTGGAGCCTTTAGGAGGTGATTAGGTCATGAAGGTGGAGCCCTCATGAATGAGAATAGTAATCTTATAAAAGAGGCCCCAGAGTGCTCTCTCACCCTTCTGCCATTAAAGGACATAGCAAAAAGGTGGCTGTCTATGAGGAAGGGAGCTATCACCAGACACTGAATCTACCAACACCTTCATCTTGAACTTCCCAGCTTCCAGAACTGTGACAAATTAATGTCTGTTATTTAAGACACCCAGTCTATGGATTCTGTCATAGTCTGCATGGACTAAGACAGTTGTTATGGAAATTTGCATATAAGTAGTTGTGAGAACATACATTTTCATTTCTCTTAGTTAAATACTTAGGAGTGGTATTACTGAATAATATTGTGTTTTTTCACTTTATAAGAGACTGTCTCCCTGTTTTTCAAAGTAGATGTACCATTTTGTATTCCCACCAGTAGTGTCTGAGAATTCCAATTGCCCCGCATTCTCATCAGCACTTGATATTTTCAGTTTTGCTTTTTTGTTTTACTCATTCTAATAGGTGTAGAATGATAATCTCATTGTGATTTTAATTTACATTTTTTAAATAGCTAATGATGTTGAGGATCTTTTTTCATGTGTTTATTAGGCATTTGTATATCTCCTTTGGTTAAGTAAGTTTTCAAGTTTTGTGACAAATTTATTAGATTATTTGTTTTCTTGTTTTTGAGTTGACATGGTAACTTTCTTATGCACTGCATTTCATATTTATATAAGTCTATTTCTGGATCCTCTGTTTCAGTCCATTAATCTACCTGTCTATTTTTGGGCCAGGACCACACTGTTTTAATACTATAACTGTTTTATTACAGTAAGAAAGTATTGCATTCATATAAGACAGTTCCTCTTTTATTATTCTCTTCCAGATATTCTCATTTTTTTGCAAATCTTACTGCTAGATTAACTTTAGAATAATTTTGTCCAAGTTCTCTCCAAATTCTATATAGATGTTTACCTGAAATTATATTGAATTAAATAAAATAATTTAAGAAAAATAACCCTTTATAATACTGTCTTCCAGTTCAAGGAAAGGTAGAACTTTCCCTTTATCAAAATCTTTATTTACGTCTGATGGGTTGTTTTCCTGATATTTGTATTTAGTCTATTCATATTCAGCACACACAAAGTCAGGGATAAAAACAGAAATGAAAACATTTTTGATAACTGAGGTAACTGGACATTTTTCGGGCAGAGCTCTGGTTCAGTCCCAATCGGGACAGGCTTGAGACTGAACCATGACAATGGTGTACTTTACATCTGTCTTATTTTACTTATTTATAAAATTTACAGCATTAAATTTGAGGATTAGAAAGCAAATGGTTTCAGTTACAGTTAAGACTCCATTTCTTTATGCAGACCATAACTCTTTACATTGACTGAAAACTCTTTCAGTCCTTTTTCACCCAAGGGAAAGCTGACCTGTTACAGAGGCATTACAGAAAGAATACACACTACCACTGTAAAATATAGCTACTCATCTACTCATGTGCAGCTACATATTTGTGACACATTAAACATGCCACTTTCTTAGTTTTTAAAATAGACATAATCACATGCAATTTTTTTTTGAAAAGAGCTATTTAGCCTGATGTGCAAAAGAATTCTTGTGAATACAAATGCAGGTCATCAACCTTCCTGCCAACTCCCTGAACTCTCCCTCTTGGTGGTCAGTTGACCAAAGTGATCAGCACCATTTTCAGGTTTCTCTTTTTGACATTACCAAGTCTAACCTTTGTATCATTTTTAAGAGACTGGTCTCTATAATCTACAATTCTGAAAGAAGAAAATGGCTCCTGTATATCTGATTTTAAATCTCTTAAACATTTAATAATATGAGCATTCACAGCTTCTATGAAGAAGTTTGGTCCCATTCAATTTGCTTCCTGGGACTTCTCCAACCCTATAGAATCAAGTAAACATTTTAGTCATGATATATGTTCAGCTTTCTTACAAGAAACTCCAAATTGTATTAGCTTAAATAAGAAAAAAAGCCTATTTCTTTCTTATGCAAAAGTATGATCTGTCTTGAAAGTTCAACTCCATGAAGTTGTCAGGCATCCAGGTTCCTGCCTTACTACTCTGCATGCTTCAGGTGTGCCTCTTATGTGCACGGTCTGGTGACATTCCACAACAATATGCTGGCCATGAGGCAAACAGTGAAGGGGAAGAGGAAGCCATGCCCCTTCTTTTTAAAGGCATGAATTAGAGATTGAACATACCATTTCCATGCATAGCCCATTGAAAAAAATCACCCTTAAAACTTAACCATTTAAAACAGCAAATATGTATTATTTCATGATTCCTACAGGTTAGGAATCTGGATATGGTTTAGCTGGGTGCTTCTAGCTCAAGACCTTTCATGAAGCTGAGCTGTCAGCTAAGGCTACAGTCCATCTGAAGCTTTGACTAGGAGAGGATTCTCTTTCTAGCTCACTCACATGGCTGTGGGCAGGACTGAGTCTCTCATGTGATATTAGATTGAGGGTCTTATTTTCTTGCTAGATATAGGCCAGAAGTTGCCCTCAGTTCCATGCCATATATATCTCTTCAGACAGCATCTCACAATACAGCAGCTGACTTCTCTCAGCACAAGTGAATGAGTGAGCACCCAGAATGGAAGACACAGTATTTTTATAGCTTAGTCTTGAAAGTGAGGGTTCCTTTCTGTTCTTACACGAGGCAGGGTTCAGGTGAGGACAACTCAGTTTCTCTTGATCAGTTTCCTTTTGTTCACATAAAATAATGAAGAAGAAGAAAGATAGAAGTAATGATTATCTAGGACATAGGTGAACACCAGAGCCCGTACTCAGTTACCTAGTCACATCTTAGTTGTGAGGGAGGTTGGGAAATGTCACCTTTATTTAATGCATCTAGATGCCTAAATAAAAATTCTTCATTAATCTGAGAAAAAAGAGGGGAATGGATATTGATGAACAAGTAAAGTAGCAGCCTCTGTCTCAGTAAACATTAAGAGAGATTTTAAAGGGCTATTCTAATCCTTAGTCAGGATAGACAAGGTTATACAGTAATGAAAGAACCCCCAAATCTTTGTGACTAACTGAACAAAAGGTGAGCTCTAACAAAGTTCATTTCAAGTCTAGGGTACCTCCTTAGACAATGGCTTCCCTGGAAGCAGCTCAGTATTCCAGTTGCTTCTGTATAGCAACACATGCTCTATCATCACATTACCAGGAAAAGAGACAGCCAGAGGAGCAGACACTGGCTCCTAAATGCATCTGCTCAAAAGGGGTTCCCAGGCTGAGTATATCTGCTCAGATTTCACTGAGTAGCATAAGCCATATGGCCACACCTAAATTCCAGGGTGCAGGAAAGTGCAATACCTCTATGAACTTGGACAGAGAAGAGAATGGACAGGCAACACTGTGTCATTGATATCTTGAAAAATTTCAAATTAGCCGTGGCACAGAAGAACAGTCCCCAAAAGGCAGGACAGTCATTGCCTGCTACTGGCTCCAAACCTGAGCTCCCATCTCAACCTGTCACATTGCCAGTGAGTTCCCAGGTTTCAATGACAGTTCATTAACTCATTTACAACCAAGACCAGTTTTCAGTTATCTCTGAATAAACTTTATGATCTTGGAACTCGTTTTGATAGCAGGAACCATGGATAAATTATGTTGTTTACTTGTCAACCTCTTCATTACTCCAGTGCTTTGGTGACTTATTAAACAATTTAGTCAGAAAACATTGCACACAGTACACTCAACATGAAAAGTTCTAACAGAGGAACTTAATATAAACACAAAATTTTTGTATTTTCTATTATAACTGTTGTTTGCCAGCATGGCACCCATAGTTTTTCTAATGAGAGTCATTCACCCAAGGTTTCTGGTCCCACCCAGGTCATGGTATCATTCCTGTGGTATCATATGGTTTTAGCATGAGCTTCCTCTCACCCTCAGAACCACATGGTAATTAATGAGAAATTTTGGTTACTTTAATCTTTTCCAGGCTATCCCAGAGTGTTCCATGTTAAGGAGGATAATACCTTCACATTTGTGTTACTACTACTCTTTTTCCTAGGTGTGACCATCCATCTTTATTTATCCACTTTGATTGCTTCTCCATTTGGAAAGGATAAAGCCTAGCTGCTGTAATAGATAAGTCTGGAAATCTCCATAGCTTCACATGATACAAGTTTATTTCACACTTACTGAAAACCTGGAATGTTATTCCTGGTTGTTGCCAATAGCAGACTCCAACCTACAGAGATATTCAGAGACCAGGCTAACAGGAGATCCATCATCTTCAACAATATTTTCAAGCTTCCTTTAGACATCCACATCCCACAGAGCAAAGAAAGAAAGAAAAAAATCAGAGAAAGCTTATGTACTCTGTATTTGTTTGCTAAGGCCGCCATAACTAAGTAGCACAGATGGGGGCTTAAACAACATGAATTTACTTCCTCAGTTCTGGAGGCTAGAAGTCTAAGATCCAGATGTTAGCAGGATTGATTCCTTCTGAGGCCTCTCTCCTTGGCTTGTGGATTGTGGTCTTCTCCTTGAGTCTTCACATGGTCTTTCCTCTGTGTCTATGTCCTAATTTTCTTTTCTTATAAGAATACAAGTCATATTGTATAACAGGCCATCCTTGTTACCTCATTAACCTGAATTATCTCTTTAAAGCCTCTATCTTCAAATACAGTCACATTCTAAGGTACTGGAAATCAGGACTTCAACATGTAAATTTTAGAAGAACACAGTTCAGCCTATAACACATTCTGAATCACATTAGACTAGGAAGTGGTCTTTATCAAAGTCACTGGCCAAAGCCACTGGCCAAAGTCAACTTCACAATTCCACGTAGATTCAAGAACAGCTAGAATATGTGTCCTGTGCCTTGAAGCAACTTCTCAGAAACTCTCTACTATGGCATGGAAAGCATGAGTTGAGGATGGACACCTAGCCAGCTCTGCCATAGCAGAAATGCTTTCCTTTGGGTCTCTTTACCCTAATTGCCCCAGCCATAATATTCAGATTGTTCAGTACAAGAAATTAAAAGGCTCAGAACATTCTCATAGAATACCGAAGTCAGGATATTGCATGCATTTTTTTTTACTTACGTTGTATGATAAAGACCAAACACAAATTTCAAGTTTTTAGCATTGCATGCTTAATGCAGAGTAGTCTTTTTAAAAATTTAGTTACACACTGAGATAATAATTACTGTTCTCATTATCAACGTTAAAAAGAGTAAATGACATAACTAAAAAAGGGAGAGCTGGGAGAGTAGGAACACCAAGACAGGCCATCTATAGCTCCATATGACAACCAGAATAAGAGTGTCCCAAATGTTTGCCATAGCCCTGACCCTTTTATTCCAACCCTACAAAAATGTCAGCCATCCCAAAATGCTAGCTGATGCTAGAATTGGCCTCAATGAACTGCAGCTTAAGCCATGGGGTAGGGCTCAGATATGTACAAGCTCCTATTTTATCTGATGGTTAATAAAGGGAGAACAAATATGAACAATATTAGGGCAAGTTTAAATGGCTGATATTCTAAATATTTGTGTATTCTGAAGCTTAGTTTATTAAATATTACTGCTCATACTGTGAACTTCACAATCACTTGTGAACTTCCACAAAGTCTTGGCAAAAGAAGGGCTTTAATGAAAAAAAAGTGATTATCTGTCACCATAAGACTCTCCTTAATTAATTTCTAGTAGATGTTTTATCTTCAAACTTTAAGACCTTGTGCCATGACTTCTTTCAGGGCAGGATGGTCAAAAAGCAAGCAGAATTTTTCAATGTGCTTCAAAGTCTTCTGATACATTTCAAAGGACAAAGGTATATTAAAGAAAAACTAAGGCATTCTTCTTTAAAAATGATGTGTGTCCACACTTTCTTTTTTTATATAAACAGATATAAATCAAATAAATATATGTATAAATATAAAGATCATGTTTGTTTTCATGGAACTAGATTCATTGTACAGTAAGTAGTCGCCACATATCCATGGTTTCACTTTCTAGTTTCAGTGACCTGTCATCAATCACGGTCTAAAAATATTACATGGAAATGCTAGAAATAACAATTCAATAAGCAATTCATAAGTTTTCAATTTCATACAGTTCTAAGTAACATGATGAAGCCTTGTGATGTCTGCATCCCACCAGGGACTTGACTCATCCCTTTGTCCAGTGTCTCCATACTGTATATGCACAATCCCTGCTTGTTAGTCACTTAATAGTCATCTTGGTTATCAAACTGACTGTCAGGCATCACTATGCTTGTGTTCAAGTAACCCTTATTTTACTTAATAATGTCTCCAAAGTGCAAGAGTAGTGATGCTGCAATTAAAATATGCCAAAGAGAAGCCATAAAGTGCTTCCTGTAAGTGGAAGGTATGTATGTGTAGGAAAAAACATAGTAAACATAGGGTTCAATACTAACCATAGTTTCAGGTATCCATTAGGGGTTTTGGAATGTATTCCTCACTAATAAGGAGGGAGTGCTATATAAATATTAGTTTTTGACATGCTTTTTTGACTAAATATATTAGACTTAATACATCTCTACCCATTTGAAGAGATCAAATTTCTTTCTTTACTTTATTTTTGTAGATGATAGATAGATAGATAGATGATAGATAGATAGAGAGATGATAGATAGATAGATAGATAGATAGATAGATAGATAGATAGATAGATAGGTAATAGACAAATGATAGGCAGGCGGGTGGGCAGGCTGGCAGTCAGAATTTTATATAAATGGATAATATCATGTACATCAAGTTTTATTGTTGGTATAACCATTTTACCATTTTCTGCTTGTCACTTCTCCTGTCTTTTCTCTGTGGTCCACCACTACAGGTGATAACCTTGCACATGTCCTTTAGTACTTTATCCATGCTTGTGTAACCACCTATGTTTTCAAACTGTCCTACACAGACATATATAGAGTCTTTTCATTGTTTGTTGTATAAATATGGATTCATAGTATTCACACTTCTCCAAGCCTTACTTTTCTCACACAAATACTCCCCATGGAAATTTCTCTAAGGTTAATTGACAGAGCATCATTCTTTTTTTTTAGTAGCTGCATAATACTCTATAGTGTGAATATATCACAATTTCTTGAACCATTCCTCTGCTGATGGGTATTTACTTTGTATACATCTTTGCCACAGGGAACAATGCTACTAAATTGTCTCTAGGAAGTTAATTATTGAAAGTTATACAATAAATACAATGCATATTCATGTAACAAATGAAGTAGAGATTTTATCTGACTATGTGAACAATTCCCTTATTTCATGATTTTAGCATTCTACCCAAGGATTCCCTCAGATGCTGTAATGTTGTGCCTCTTGAACTCAAACACTCCAACCATCCATGTTGTATCCCAGTCACTGCTATTTTTGCCCTCTCTTTTGAATGTCTTCAGGTTTTTCAAGCTCTGACTTTCCCAAGTTAAAATAATTATTATGAGACTTATATGCTGCCAACTGTGTCAAGAGGGATGCTAAAAAATATATTATTACTTCTCTGATCTCAAAGAATTTTAACAAAATTATTGGGTTTCAGAAAAAAATCTAGAACACTAATTCTAAAAATAATTTGTGGGACTCTGAGAAAATTTGTATCTTTCACAGACCAGACCCTTGAGGAAGGGGAAAAGGTTTCATCAGAAACTTGAGTGGAGAAAAGGCAAAGATAGCATACACAGTTTGAAAGTGATCTTGATTGTGAATGACTACCCCAAAACAACCAAAAACATTCACAGCTAAAAGTATGTTCCTTGGTTCCTCTTTCTCCTGCCCACCCCAGGAAACTGAGAAATGGTTTCAGGAGATCCCTTTTATCTCAAGAGGACTCTACTTTCCTTGATGTAGAGTGGTCTTACCGGTCCACTTAATGAGTTTCAGCTGGAACTCATCAGTAGCAAGCTTTCAGATTAATTCTGAATTTTTTCAACCTGATTCTATTCCTGAAACAATTAACACCTTTTCAGCTGGCTCCACAGTATTCTCAGTTCATCTCAAATGTTTCTGATAAAATAGTTTCTTTCTAATTATATTTTAACCAGCATATATGCCTCCAAAAATCTTTATCAGTTCTTATTTACTGAATAAAATTCCTATTGACACCAGCCTATGCCGTCATATTCAAAATTATTTTTTCCTGATCATAAATGATCAAAATAAGCATTATAATGAAAATACATAACCAAAGAGATAAACAGCAACATTATAGAAGGTTAATAAATAAGAAAAAAACCTCATTGATTACCATAAAGAATGAGGCAGACATTATGGTGTCATTCCCAAACACAATGGCCTTAATGTAAGAATAAGCTTTGAAAAGTTTGAAAAATGATACAAAGGTATGTATAGCAGGCAAGAGAGAGAGAGTGATAGAATATAAGGTGGAAACAGGTACTACCTTATAGTCTTGGGGTAAGAAATCTGAATTTTTTTCTACAAGCTTAGTGAGAAGTCTTTGCAAAGTGTTGTGTAGGGAATGAATTATAGTAGTAAAACTTGGATGCTGTTTAATGAGTGAGAACAGGGGTCCCCAAACTCTGGGCCATGGACCAGTTCCAGTCCATGGCCTTTTAGAAACTGGGCTGCAGAGCAGGTGGTGAGCAGTGAGCCAGCAAAGCTTCATCTGTATTTGCAGCTAGCTGCTCCCTAGAATTAGCATCACCACCTCAGATCATGAGGCATTAGATTCTCACAGGAGCACCAGTTCCTGGTGCCAAAAAGGTTAGAGACTGCTGAGTTAGAAAATTACTACTGTAGAAGAAAGAAAAGATGATTTGGCTTGGGTGAAGGTGGGGGCAGAGGAAATAAAGAGTAGTGGATTAACTTTGAACATTTTTTGGAGACAGAAAAATAGACTTGGTACACTAGAACTTGGGAATAATTTAACAAAAAGAAAAGGAAGGAATTTGGAAGGAACAAAATTGAAAAATTGATGACTAGAAAACTTGGTTTATGGATAGACCTCTCTGAGCAAAACAATATGAAGATATTTGTGTCCTGGCTCAACAAAGCAGAGGAGGATATTAATAATCAAGAAGATTTGGTGGCCAATTCTGTAGATACCAGTCATCTCATTTCCCCAGCCATCCCATCATTGCCCAATGGGCTCATGAACAAAGTAGCCATGGTGGCAAAGATAGAGGTTATTATGCATGGACTTAACAACATGGACTTCCACTCTCAAAGGCTGTCTTGGCTAAGGCCATTACCAAGTGTTTAATAAGCCAGCAACAGAGACCAAAACTGAGCCCTCAATATGATAGTATTCCTGAAATAATCAGTCAGCTACCTAGTGGCATGTTAATTACATTGGACCACTTCCATCATGGAAGGGGCAGTAATTTGTCTTTACTGAAATAGACACTTACACTAGATGTTGATTTGTCTTTCCTGCACACAATGCTTCCACCAAAACTACCATCTGTAAAGTCACAGAATGTCTTATCCACTGTCATGTTACACACAGCATTGCTTCTGGTTGGAGAAGTCACTTCATAGCAAAAGAAGTGTGGCAGTGGGTCAACGTTCATGAAATTCATCAAGTCCTGCATGTTCCCACCATCCTGAAGCAGCTGGCTTAATAGAAACAGTGAACTGGTCTTTCAAAGACTCAATTACAGTGCTAGCTTAGGTGCTAATACCTTGCATGGTTGTCACATTCTCCAGAAGTCTGTATATGTTCTGAATCAGTGTCCACTATATGGTGCTATTTCTCACATGACCAGTATTCACAGTTCTATGATTCAAGTGGTGGAAATGGGAGTGGCACCCACTCACTATTACAATACCTTAATGATCTACCAGAAAAAAAGGTTTTATTTTTGTTTCCATGACTTCACACTCTGCAACTTAGAGGTATTAGTACCAGAAGAAGTAATTCTTCCATTAGGAGACACACCAATGATCCTACCTGGGGTTAAGATAGCCACCTGACCAGTTTGAGCTCTGCATGCCTCTGATACAACAGGCAAAGAAAGGAGTTATTATCCTAACTGGGGAGATTGATCTTGACTAACCCAGTCATTGGGTGAACAATGTTGCCATTTACCAAAGGAGGCATAGGTCTGGAGTCAAGAATTAAGAATTCTCTGGTAGACATGTTACAACTCAGTAAAAATGTCAAGTGTGGATACGAGTCTGGGAAATCCATAGAGAAGATCAAGTTTCTAAATGCAATTATGTAAGTCATGGATTGACACATAGGTGATTTTGAAAGCCATGGAACTAGATGAGATCACCCAAGGAGAAAATGGAGATAGGAAAGAGGACAGCCCAAGACTAAGTCTTAGGACTTCAACATTTTGAGGCTGAACAGAAGAGAAGAATGAGTCAGGAAAAGATAAAGAGACAGTGGGAGTGTCTTAGAAAGAAAATGAGAAATGTGTAGGACACAGGATTCAAAGGAAAAAGAGTTTTAAAAGAAAAATGTCAGGATCTCTTTAAGTGGTGCTCAGAGATGAGTCAAATGGGGAAAGGGACACAACCTATGACTGGAGGACAAATTGAAAGACATTGTATACCTTGATAGGTACAGACTCAGCAAAATGGCAGGGGTAGAAGACAATGGAGAAAGGTGAAGACTGTATTAGTTATCTCTTGCTATGTGACAAGTTACCAAAAATTGATCAGCTTAACGCATACACATTTATTATCTTGTACTTTTCATGGGTCAAGATTTGGGGCACAGGTTGGTTGAGTCCTCTGCCCAGGGTCTTGACAGATTGCAACCAGATGTTGTTTGGGGCTGTGATTTTATCAAGGGCTTGGATCCTCTTCCAAGATCAGTGATTGTTAGCAGAATTTCATTGTTTATAGTTGTAGATCCGAGACTCTCAGCTCCTAGAGGCTGCTTACCCCTCCCTGTCATGTTGCCTTCTCTGAAACATAAAATTACCTTCTTCTAAACCAGCAGGAGAAATCTTTAGCTTTGAATTTCTGACTTTAGGAAGGGCCCAGTTGTTTCATAGACCCTCTGATTGTAGACCCATTCTGAATATCTTACCTATTGATTAACTCATTACCTAATCACAAGAGTAAAATCCCACCATATTCACAGTCTCCCCACACTCAAAGAAGGGAACTATTAGGGTGTGTGACCAGAAGGTGGAATCTTGTAGAGCCATCTTAGAATTCTGCCTAGGAAAGAAAGATTGGCTGGTTTCGAAAAGTTGGTTTAATACACTAATGACACCTAATACCACAACTGCCATTTGTTACACATCTACTCTGTGCTGAGTACCTTAACAATTACCCAACACTCCTTATTGCTGATGCCGATCACAACTCTATGGATCAAAACATGTTATTAGTACATTTTACAAATGAGGAAATTGAGATTAAGGGAATTTCATGACTTCCCAAGGTCATGTTATGATGGGAGTGCCAGGGTTCAAATTCGAATTCCACCACCCCCAAAATTCTCTTAGATGGTGTGCCTTACTTAAGAGAGTTATTACAATTAAATAAAGTAATTATATGACCAGAGATCTCTAGAGAATACAGTCGTTCTCTTTAGATAATAGGTAAGATCCTACAAGTTCACACCTCAGCCTCGACTTTGCCCCTCCCTCCCTGTTTGGCCCCCACATTTCTCAGTTTTCTATATTCTGCCACATCCCTGGGATTCAGCCTCTCTTTGCTGCCCCTCCCACAGCACGGGCTCTCCTCTCTCACACATGGGTTACTCTAACAGTCATGAAAAGGTCTCCCTTGTTTTCAGGTCCTTTTTAAATGCAGCTGGGCAAGAGAATTTTCTCTGAACACCATTTGCATTCCCTTTTCTTCATACTGGACAAACTTGATCTAACTGCCTCAAGGCCTATACCTCCTTCCCTGACCGGTGACTGGTACCTCCTGTCCAGCCACTCTGGGCCATGTTTTATACCTCCACACCCCCACTGCAGCCTTTGTGCAGCAACTATTCTAGAACCTAAATAGAATTATTGTTAATTTACCAGACAATTGAAGGGAGCTAAGTCACTGAGAGCACTGGAGGAGGAATATGTGAATGCCTGATAAAGCCCCCAGGGCCAACATGAACTCAGATCTGGAATCCCTACTCCAGTACATCTTCATCCTGAGATTGTATTGAAGGTGCCCATCACTCTGTGCCTTGTCTCCATAAAGGTTTTTTTATTTAAATTAGTTCAAAAAAACTTGCTACTTGTACCCTAAACACCTTAAGACAACTTCTCCAGGCCTTCCAACACCTGGAAAGAGGACTCGGTCTTAATTTTTAGTCCAAAACTAAACCTCTCTTGACAGGGACTGAGGGGAGGAAGAAGTATGTGTGTGTGTCAGGGAGAGTGGGGAGTGTGGTTATTGTTTAATGAGTACAGAGTTTTAGTTTTGGAAGATAAAAGAGTTCTAGGGTAGGATGGCCAGTAAACTCTACACTTAGTTATGGTTAATACAGTAAATTTTATGTTTTAACACAATTTTTAAATAAACGAACAAACAAACTCATTCTCACCATCTAGGTCCTCTCTCAGCCAGTCCCTTTCTATCTTATGCCATCCCTCACTATTTGCCCAAAGTCCCTTCTCAGTTTACACTGGCCCCCTCTGTTTTGTCCTTCTCTTGAACTCATGGGCTTTCAGGTTTTTACTTCTGTTCTTCCATCTGCTCTTCCATCTACCTTGAAGATAGACACTTTCTACTCCAATCACTAAAATATCTCATTTTTCCTTTAAGGCTTAGTCTAGGATATTTATTCCATGAAGCCCCCTAAACTATTGCACCTTGAAAAGTAACTATCCTTTACTTAGAATTACCTAATGCAGAGCCTCCTTCACACTATCACACATTTACTGTGTCTTGTCTTAAAACCACTGGTTTTATGTATAACTTTGCATACCAGAGAAAGTTGCAGTAAGAGTGTAAGCTCCCTGACAACAAGGATTTATTCCTGAATAATCCAACAATATCTACTCATTATCTGCATGTGCCTAGCTCTGGGGGAACTCAAAGAAACATGGCCATGGTCTCAATCCTCAAGGAGCTTTTCTTTTAAAATTATTGTGGTAAAATATACCTCATATAAAGTTGACCACTTTAACCATTTTTAAGTGTACAGTTCTGAAGCATTAATTCACATGTTTTACAAACATCACCACTATTCAACTCTCCAGAACATTTTCATAATCCCAAACTAAAGCTCTATATCCATTAAACAATAATTCCTCATTCCTCTTCCTCCAGCCCCTGGCAACTACCATTCTATTTTTCATTTCTATGAGTTTTACTACTCTAGGTACCTTATATAAGTAGAAACATGCAATATATGTCCTTTTTTATATTACTGATTATTTAATTTTTCAGTTATAGTTGGCATATAATACCATATTTCAGGTGTACAACATAGTGATTAGACATCTATATAACTCACAAAGTGACTACCTCAATAAATCTAGTACTTTTCTGACACTGTACATAGTTATGACAATATTATTGACTATATTCTTTATACTATACTTTCTATCTCCATGACTATTTTGTAACTAGCAATTTTTACTTCTTAATTTCTTTTCCCTTTTCCACTGATACCCCCGACCCCCATCCCATCTAATAACCCTCAAAATGTTCTCTGTATCTGTAAATTTGTTTCTGTTTTGTTTTTGTTGTTGTTGTTGGTTGGTTGGTCGGTTGGTTGGTTGGTTGGTTGGTTGGTTTTATGGTTTAGATTCCACATATACATACAGTCATGCAGCATTTGTCTTCCAGTATCTGACTTACTCCATTCAGTACACTACCCTCTATGCCCATCATGAAATATCTTTTTCCATTCCATTACTTTTAGTCATTGTGTGTGTCTGTCATCTAAAGTGAGTCTGTTGTAGGCAGCATATGTAAGGGGCTTGTTTTCTTATCCATTCAATCACTCTATTCTTTGATTAGAACATTCAATTCTTTTTCATTTGAAATATTCATTGATAGATATGTAGCTGCTGCCACCCTTTATTTAGACTTGGAATACATAGTTTTTTCTTCTTCTTAAAGAAGTTTCTCTAACATTTCCTGTAATATTGGCATGGTGGTGATGAATTTCTTTAGCTTTTTCTTGTCTGGGAAGCTTTTTATCTGTCCTTTGATTCTAAATGATAACTTTGCTGGGTAAAGTAATCGTGGTTGTAAGTCCTATTTTTTTGTTTTTGTTTTTTGTTTTTGTTTTTTATCACTTTGAATACTTTGTGCCAAACTATTCTGTCCTATAGAGTTTCTTTTGAGAAATCAGCTGACAGTCTTATGAGCATTCCCTTGTATGTAACTAATTGCTTTTCTCTTACTGCTTTTAAGATTCTCTCTTTGACTTTAACCTTTAGCATTTTAATTATGATGTGTCTTGGTGTGGGCCTCTCTGGATTAATCTTGTTTGGTACTCTCTGAATATCCTGGGGTTATATGTCTATTTCCCTCACAAGGTTAGGGAAGTTCTTCTTCATTATTTCTCCAAATAGGTTTTTAGGTTTTTTTGCTTTCTCTCTTTCTCTTCTTGTATTCCTGTGATGCAAATATTATTACGCTTGACATTGTTCCAGAGTCTTCTTAAACTATCTTCATTTTTTTGGATGATGATGATGATGATGATTATTATTATTATTATTATTATTATTGCTGTTCTGAATGGGTGTCTTCTGCTTCCCCATCCTTTGTGTTGCTGATTCAATTTTCCATTATATCCAAACTGTTGGTTCTCTCTAAGATACTCTCCATCTCAGATTCTCCATTTCTGACTGGCTCCCTGTTATGTTTTTTATCTCCATTTTAATGTTTGTTATCTCTTCATTAAAGTTTTCACTGAGTACATCTACTCTTCCCTTAAGTTTACTGAGCATCCTTATAACCAGTGTTTTGAACTCCGCATCTAGTATATTGCTTATCTCCATTTTGGTGAATTCTTTTTCTGGAGATTTTTTCTGTTCTTTCATGTGAGACATGCTTCTTTTTCCCCCGGTTTTGGCTGCCTCCTTATGTCTGTTTCTATGTATTAGGTAGGACTTTTAAGTCTCTCAGTCTTAGAAGAGTGGCTTTATGTAGTAGGTGTGCTATGAGGTCCTGTGACACAGACCTGGGAGGGATCCAGCTGCAATCCAAGTTGAGCCACAACCTGTGCACATCTGGGGCCACCTCATAAGAGTCACCAAGCAATCCACAAATGACTGCCACCCGTGCTGAGCTTATAGGTGTCTCAAGGGGCCAAGTCAGAAACTGAGGCTGGCTATTGCAGGGCTTGGGGCTGCTCAGCAAGAGGTACAGGGCATGCCAAGGCCAGATGTTGCTTCTTTGGGTTTCGTGAGCCTTCAGGAGATTTTATGAAAGTTTGCAACAGGAACCAAGACAGCCTGTTTATATGCAATAAAATCACAGGAAGTGTCTTGGGTGGGCGCACAAGTTGGGAGAGGCAGAGTCTCAGGGAATCCCTTGGGTGGAGCAATCTGTGTTATCCAACTTGATGGCACCTATGTCTGCAGGCTATTAGGAGAGAGGGCTCAACAAAGGAATAATGGCTTCTGCCTATACCTCTGTCCAGAAGCGAGCTGTCTCTCCAACCCTCACCCTGAAGCCTGATAGCTCAGTACCTCCCCATGTGTTCCTTGTGCCCCTTGAGTGGCTGCCACAGTGCTGGAGCTCAGAGCGAATGAATCTGTCAGCAAATAAGGCTGAGCATGGGTCCTTTAAGAGAAAGGTATCCTCTTCCCTCAACCTTCTGTCTCACTCAGCTACAGCCTTCTTTGGTTTTCACAACCAGCAGTTGTAGAAATGTCTCTTCCTGGCACTGGGACACGGGCTAGAGATCCCAGAGTGTGGCTGGAAACCTCGCTCCTCAAGTGGAAAAGGTGGCTCTGCAGCCAAGATAGATCTCTGAATTCTTAATCACCACATGCAATTGTGAGACCAGGCCATTTCGTGTCTCTGGTCCTCCTACCATTTTGAGGTGATCTGTTATTTGAGGTGACCTGTTGTAGGGCTTCTGTTCAGCCCTCTGATGTCTCTATGTACTGGTTGCTCTGTAGTTTTGTTATAATTTGGGCATGATCACTAGAGGACGCATGCATAGCTTCTACCTTCTACGCCATCTTGAATCCTCCCCAGTATGTGTCTCTTTGTGACTCATTTATTTCACATAGCATAATGTCCTCAAGGTTCACCCATGTTGTAGCATGCATCAGAATTTACTTCCTTTTTAAGGGAGTGAAGGTACAAAATACATTTTGTTTTTCCATTCATTCATAGTGGACACTTGGTTTGTTTCTACCTTTACTTCATGAATAATGTTGCTATGACCATGTGCAAATATCCATTATAGACTCTGAATTCAATTCTTAGAAGTGGAATTGCTGGATCTTATGGCAATACCATGATTAATTTTTGAGGTCAAGAATCTTCTCACAGAGAGTGATGTCAGTAGAATAGTAGCATAAGACCTTCAGACCTCAACAATTGAAGTTACAAGTTAGACAACTATAATTCAACAAAATATTCCCTACTCAATACACAAGCAAGTCAGAGGGCTTTGCATTGAAACATCTGAAAGTGGGTATATCTAAGGGAAAAAGGAAAGAGGAAAGAGAGAAGGACAGAGACTGATGCCACAGATGCAGCCCAGAGCTCACTATGGCCCTAGCAGTCTCAGTACAGGGATGTGTCACGTTACAGTGAACACATTCTGCAGCTCTTAGAACAGAGAGGTAGAATTGGCTAAGCCTAGTAACAGGAACAGAGAAGGAACACAAAACTGTGACAGCCGTGGCATGACAGTCACCATTACCAAACAGAAACAAAGCTACAAATGAGTAGCTGCCTCCCCTCACACCTTTAGAGCTTACAGAGGCCCCAGCAAACACTATAATAGTGGAGGTGTCAAGTTACACACACTCTGCAGCCCTGAGGACTGGAGAGGCAGAAAAATTTTGTCCTGAGCAGCAGGCTCACACTGTGCCTAAACTTAGTGACAGGGATACAGACACAGAGTTATAGCAGCTAAAGTCTTACAGCTGCCATTACTAGGAAAAGAGTAAAGCCACAAATGCCAACTGGCTTCACTCTGACCATCCAAGCAGAACCTTGTGTAGCTGTCTGAGACATCTCAAATAGTAGAGCACTGTAAGCATCATCTAATTACTAGAGGCAGCTCGGGGAACTCATAGGCCTAGAGCCTCATTGCTCACTACATTCCCCCACAAAGGTGGTGCCTTGAGACTGAGGAACCTGGCCACAGAGAGCATGCCCTCTGAGAATTCAGGATATTTTTCCATGGCCAAGTTGATATTGCCCTGCAAAGAAATTGGCAGCAGCAGCAGTGTAGTTAAAAAAATAAAAATAAAAACTTGCACTTCAGAGCCACCTACTGGAAAACAAGAGAAAGATCTCTGTGCAACAGCCTGCTAAACAGTAAAGTGGTAAATACATTTCTTAAAAAAATTTATTCCCTTAAGAGCCCAGGCACAGAAATAATCCATCAAGTACCATGAATAACCAAGGTAACAAGGTAGCTCAGAAAGAAAAAAAATTTAGTCCCCAGAAAGTAAACGTAAAGACATGGAAGAGTGAGATTTCAATGACAGAGACTTCAAGATTTTAGTTCTGAAAAACTCGATGAGTTACACAAAAACTCAGAAAAGCAGTTTAATGAGATCAGAAATATAATCAATTAACAAAAAAGAGTACTTTAAGAAAGAGATTAATACTTTAAAAAACAACTAAATAGAAGTTTTGCGGCTATAGAACTCAATAAAAGAAGTGAAGAACGGAATAGTGAGCTTAGGAAGTAGATCATACCAGATGGAAAGAATTAGTGATATTGAAGATAAAATCTAGGAATTACTCAGATGAAAGAAAAGAGAGACTTGAGAGTAAAAAAAAAAAAAGAAAGAAAGAAAGAACTCTGCCAGAATTATCTGACACCAACAGAAAGAGCAATGTAAAAACAGTACATATACCAAAAGAAGACAGAAATAAGGAAATAGAGTCTATTCAAACAAATAATCAATGACTACTTCTCAAACTTATGAAAAGAACTGGATCTTCAAATTCAAAAAGCTAACAGAACACCTAATTTTCTGAATGCAAAAAGACCTTCTCAAAGACACATTAGATTGAAACTTTCAAAACTTAATGACAAAGAAGAATTCTCAAGGAACCTGGGTTGGGGCCGGGAGATAATAAAATGGAGAATATATATATATATATATATATATATATATATATATATATATATATATATATATATATTCTCCATCCATTATATTATCACCAGATTTTTAAGCAGAAATTCTATAAGCTAGGAAGGAGTAGGATCAAATAGTCAAACTATTGAAAGAGAGAAATCACCAGCCAACAATAACATATCTAGAAAAGTTATACGTTAGAGTTGAAGGAGAAATAAAGGCTTTTCTAGACATACAAAAGCTGAGGGAGTTTACTACCACAAGCCCTGCATTACAGAAAAAAAAAATACTAGGGTGTAATTCTACCTGAGACAAAGAGATAAAAGAATACAAAACTATGAGTAAGATGACTAACAGACAGAAGCATGGACTGCAAACCTTGTTCAAAATAGGATATTAAACAGAGTTAAAGGAGATAAAACATTTGAAAACAAAAAAGAATAAAATCGTAGCTACTAAACTCAGAAATAAACTTACAGCATTAAAAAGGATAATTTGTGACAATAAAAACATAAAAGGGGAAGAGGGAAAGGAATCAACATGAACACGTAAATGGAGATAAGTTGCAATCAGATGAAAAAACACTACTGTATATATAAAACTTTCTTTTGCATAAACCTACTGGTAATGAGAAAAAAATCTGAAACTGAGGCATATAAATTTCAAAAGAGGGACAGAGGGAAAAAGTCATAAAATACCACCAAACTGAAATAACAGATAGAAACACAATGGAAAAAGAAACAACAGTGACACAGAGTTATAAGAAAACAGAAGATAAAATGCCCATAGAAAATCTTCCTATATCAATAATCACTATAAATGTAAACGGACCAAATTCACCAATTAATAGGCACAGAGGAACAGTTTAGATCAAAAATCAAAACCCTTTCCAGACAAGAAAAAAAATAAAGAAGTTCATCACCACCAAATTAGTATTGACAGGAATGTTAAAGAAATTCTTTGAAAAAGAAGGAGGAGGAGGAAGTGGAATAAGAGGAGAAAGATAAAATATATTAATAACAAAATAGTAATAACTACATACCTATCAATAATTACTTTATATGTAAGTGGATTAAAAGCTTCAATCAAAAGATAGAGTGGCTGAATAAATAAGAAAACAAGACTCTTAGATATGCTGTCTACATGGGACTCATTTCAGATAAAAAGACAAGCACAGACTAAAAATAATAGGATGGAGAAAGATATTTCATGAGGGTAGTGTGCTGAGTGTACTGTACTGAGTGGAGTAAGTCAGAGAAAAACAAATGCCATATAATTTCACATACATATGAAATCTAAAGAACAAAACAAACAAACAAAAAGAAACAAACTCATAGATACAGATAACATTTTGAGCGTTACCAGATAAGAGGAGGTTGAAGGGATCAGTGAAAAGGGGGAAAGGGATTTAGAAGTAAAAATTGGTAATTACAAAATAGTAATGGAGAGAGAAAGTATAGTATAAGGAATATATTGTAATAGTGTCAGAGGGGAACTAGATTTATTGGGGTGTTCACTTTGTGACTTACATAGATGTCTACGTACACCTGAAATAGTATTGTATGTCAACTATAACTGAAAAATAAAAAATATTTTTTGAAAAAGATACAAGGTAGCTGACTGTTTAAGAAACCAAGACCCATACATATACTACCTACAAAAGATCCACTTAATATCAAAAGAAATGCACAGACTGAAAGTAAGAGAGGAAAAAAGGTATTTCATGCAAATGGAAATTAAAAAAAAAAAAAAGCTGAGGTAGCACTATATAGACCAGGTAAAACTGACTTTAAAACAAAGGCTATAATAAGAAACAAAAGAGGACATTACTTAATGATAAACAGATCAATCCAATAAGAGGATATCATTCTCATAAACATTTATGTCCCTAACATAGGAGCACCTAAAAATATAAAGCAAATATTGATGGACATAAAGGAAGAGATTGACAGCAATAAAGTCATTGTAGGAAACTTTAACACCCCATTACAATAGTAGATAAATTATGTAGACAGAAATTCAACCAGGAAACAGCAGTTTTAAATAACACAATAGACCAGACAGATTTAATTGATATTTTTAGAACATGTCACCCCAAAGCAGTAGAATGTACATTTTTTTTCAAGCACACATGAAACATTTTTCAAGATAGACAATATGGTAAGTCACAAAACAAGCCTCAATAATTTTAAGATTGAAATCATACCAAACATCTCTGCAATCACAATGGTATGAAACTAGAAATCAATTACGTGAAGAAAACTGAAAAACACACTAACACATAGAGGTGAAATAATATGCTACTAAACAATGAATGGATTAACAATGAGATCAAGGAAGAAATCAAGATACCGTAATACAAATGAAAATGAAAACACAACTGAAAAATCTATACGACACAACAAAGGCAGTCCTAAGAAGGAAATTCATAGCAATACAGGCCTAACTCAAAACAGGAAAAAACTCAAATAAATGATCTATCCTTACACCTAAAGAAACTATATAAAGAAGAACAAACAAAGCCCAAAGTGAGTAGAAGGAAGAAAATAAATGAAATAGAGTCTAAATATATATATAATCAATGAAACCAAGGACTGGTTCTTTGAAAAGATAAACAAAATAGATAAACCTTAAATGACACTCATTAAGAAAAATGAGAAAGACTACCCAAATAAATAATCAGAAAAAATAAAGAAGTGACAACTGACACCACAGAAATACAAACAAATACGAGAAAATATTATGAACAATTATATGCTGACAAACTGAACAACCTGGAAAAATGTATTAATTCCTACAAACATACAATCTTCCAAGACTGATCCAAGAAGAAACAGAAAATCTGAACAGACCAATAACTACTGATGAGTCAATAATCAAAAACTCCCAATAAACAAGTCTTGGAACAGATGGCTTCACAGGTGGGTTTTATCAAACATTCAAAGAATTAACATTTATCTTTCTCAGACTATTTCAAAAAATTTAAGAGAAAGAAAGGCTTTCGACCTCATTTTTTGAGACCAGCATTATCATCAGTCCAAAAACCGATAAAAGACATTACAAAAAAAAATCATCAGCCAATATCCCTGATGAACATAGATGCAAAATCCTCAACAAAATTTTAGCAAACCCAATTCAGCAAAACATTAACAAGACCATACACCATGATCAAGTGGGATTTATTACTGGGTTGTGAGGTTGGTTCAATATCTGCAAAATAATTAATGTAATATACCACATAAACAAAATGAAAGAAAAAAATTGTATTAATAGATACATAAAAATCATTTGAAAAAACTTAACATCATTTATAAAAACACTCAGGAAAGTTGGAATAGAGTAAATATATCTAACCACCATAAAGGCTAGAAATGATAAACCCTGATGCCATATTCAACAATAGCTAATGTCATAACAAGAGAAAGCTAAAAACATTTTCCTTAAGACCAGGAACAAGATAAGAATGTCCAAAGTTCACTTTTACCATTTTTATTATACATAGTCTTGGAAGTCCTAGCCATAGCAATCAGACAAGAAAAAGAATGAACAGGCATCCAAATTGAAAAAGAAGAAGTGAAACTGTCATTATTTGTAGATGGCATGATACTATAAAGAGAGACATTAAGGACTCCACCCCCCCAAAAAAAAAGTACTAGAATTGATAAAAAAAATTCAGTAAAGTATCAGAATACAAAATTTATAAACAGAAACAGTTGTATTTTTATACACAAATAACAAACTATCAGAAAGAGAAAAATATTTAATCTCAGTTAAAATTGCAACAAAAATAAAGTAAAATACTTAAAAGTGAATTTAAAAAGGTGAAAAACCTATACTAGAAAAACTATAAGGCATTGAGGATAGAAACTGAAGAAGAAACAAATAAATGAATGTATATACCATGCTAATGGATACGAAACATTAACAACATTAAAATGTCATACTGAGTTTAGAGAAACATGGCAGAGTGAGAGATTTCCCCAGATGTCTCCTATTGAGACAACAATAAGCTGAACATCTACAACTGAACAGAAAACACTCAAACTGCACAACAGCACATCTGACATGGGATCTGTGCATAAGAACAACCAGAGGACAGAACCCCGGTGTCAGATAGTAGACTGAAAGAAACAAAGAAGCTGCCTCTCGCAGCTGCCAGAGCTCCTTGTAACAGGATGGAGAGAGGAGAAGATGTAATGAGTTCCCTGAAGAGTTCTGCTGGGGGACACTGCGAACTACACACAGCAAGCAGCAGAGCCCACTCATCAGGACAAAAAGCAGAAAAGCAGGATGGCAGAAAAACAACATTTGATTTTTATCAACTGTGGTTGCAAAACCAAGGCTGAGCCAAAGGCCCCAACCCCCAACCCACAGGCCCTGCACCTATATCCTCCAAGACCAAATACCACGGAGCCCAGGCGAATCTAAGCAAACACTACTGAAACTGTCATTATCACTGACAGGGACTGAGATGGAGAATAGTGAGCACAATCAAACATCTATAAGGGGAAAAAAAGGCATTATTAAGGCTTTATATAAAGCAAGGATCTAAGAGCTTAGATGCCACATACTGGAAACCAAGAGAAAAGTGCCTTCTTTGCAACAGGCTGAAGAGAGACCTTTACATAATAAATCTTTCTCGAAAAAAAAAAAAGGCAAAATATACTTCTGTTAATTCCCAGGTGGAGAAGTAGTCCATTAAACACCATGAACAACCAAAGTGATAAATCATCTCAGAAAGAAGAAAAATCTCCAGAAAAGAAGCTTATTGACAGAAATATGTGACTTAAATGACAGAGAATTCAGATGGTACTTCTGAAAAAAACTCAGTAATTTCCAAAACACATCATATCAACAATTTCAGGAACTGAAGAAACAACTAGATGAGCAGAATGAGTTCTTTAACAGGGAGATTGAAACCTTCAAAAAGAATGGAATAGATCATCTGAAGATAACACACACACACACACACACACACACACACACACACACACACACACACTGCAAGAGTTGAAAAATGAAATAGCAAGCTTGGAAAATAGAGTCGACCAAATGGAGGAAAGGATTAGTGATATCAAAGGCAGAAATTTAGAAACAAATCAGAAGGAAGAAGAGAAAAACTGAAGAATGAAAAATAATGAAAGAGAAATGCAAGAACTAGCTGATACCATCAGGAGAGGAAACACAAGAATAATGGGCATTCTCAAAGGCAAGGAAAAATCAGGGATTAGAAAGCATTAGAAAGCATAGATGACAAGAATTTCCCAAATCTAAGGAATGAACTGGAGCTTGAAATTCAAGAAGGCTTTCCCCAAGACACATTGTATCAAAATTATCAAAAATTATTGACAAAGAAAGAATTTCCAGGGCAGCCAGCAAGAAGGAAATAGTAATTTATATGAACAATCCATTAGATTATCATAAGACTTCTCAGTGTAAACCTTACAGCCAAAAAGTAGTAGAATCAAATATTCAAACTATTAAGTGAAAAGAACTAACAGCCTAGAATAATGCATCCAGATAAGCTCTCTTTTAGATATGAAGGAGAAATAAAAATCTTCCCAGATATACAAAAATTGGGGGAATTCTCCACTATAAGGCCTGCACAATAGGAAATACTGAAAAGTGTCAGTTCACCAAAAACAAAATGACAAAAAATAATAATAATAGATAATTAAGAGTAAGGTAACTATCAGGCATAGAGAATCAGAGAAATAGTACCCTTACTAAGAGTAGAGTATTATAAGCTTAAACGATAAGAAGAGAATTGCTATAGCAAGATTGTAGTGAATGTTAAGCATATGTAGAGACAAATTGAGACAATATAATGACTGAAAATGGGAAGATTCAAAGACACATATTTGCAAAGGGGAATGCAGATAGGGCATGTGCGTGCATGCGTGTGTGTGTGTGTGTGTGTGTGTGTGTGTGTGTGTGTGTGTGTGTATAACTGTCCTTTATGTATTCATAATGGTAACAACACACAGAAGATTCAGAACTTAAGTATATAACATAAAACAAGAAGTACCAGAGGAAAAACCCACAAAATCCAACCAAAATAAAGAAAACAGAAACACAAGGACAAGGAAACAATGGAAACACTGAGCTACCAGAAAGCAAAAGATAAAATGACAATGAGAAGACCTCATAGTTCATTAATTATCCTAAATATAAGTGGACTGAACTCACCAATAAAAAGGCACAGAAATGGATCAGAAAACAAAACCCAACCACATGCTTCCTCTAGGAGACACATCTCAGCTCCAAAGACAAATATAGACTCAAAGTGAAAGGGTGAAAAATGATATTTTTAGCAAATGGCATTCAGAGAAAGGTGGGAGTAGTGGTACTAATATCAGACTAAATAGGCTTCAAAATAAAAAAGTTAAAGAAAGATATGGAGGGACACCTCATAATGATAAAGGGAATCATGCACCAAGAAGACATACACTTATTAATATCTATTCTCCTAAGCAAGGAGCCCCAAAATATGTAAGGCAATTACTAACAGAAATAAAGGGAGAAACAGAGCAAAACATTGTCATAGTAGAGGACCTAAATATCCCACTGTTGGATATGGACAGATCATCTAGACGGAAAATCAATAAGAAATTCACATTCTTAAATGACACATTCGACCAACTGGCTATAATTGACATTTACAGAGCCTTTTTATTCTGTAACAGCTACTTATACTTTCTTCTCTAGTACACATGGAACATTCCAAAGAATCAACCACATACTGGGTCGTAGAGATAGCTTCAACAAATATAAGAGGACTGAAATCATACTAACCATATTCTCTGATCATAATGCTTTGAAACTAGAGATCAACTGCAAAAAAAAAAAAAGCAGGAAGAACCACAAATACATGAAGATTAAAAAACATACTACTGAAGAATAACTGGATTAGAGAATAAATTAAAGGAAAGATCAAGAGATACATGAAAATGAATGATAATGATAGTACAACATATCAAAACTTTTGGGCAAAAGTGGTATTAAGAGGAAAGTTCATATTATTACAGGCCTATCTCCAAAAACAGGAATGAGCCCAAACAAACAACCTAATACTTCATTTTAAAAAACTAGAAAAGGAAAAACAAATAAAGCCTAATGTCAGCAGAAGAAAAATAGTCAAAATTAGAGCAGAAATAAGTGAAATTTAAAAAAAAAGAAAGAAGTGCAAGAAAGAGCTGGTTCATTGAAAAGGTTAATAAAATTGACAAACTCCTGGCTAGACTCACAAAAGATAAAAGAGAAAGGACACAAACAAAATCAGAGATGAAAGAAAGGAAATTACAAATGACATAGCAGAAATGCAAAGGATCATACAGGAATACTATGAAAAAGTATATAACATCAAATTCAATAACCTAGAAGAAATGGATCAGTACTTAGAAAAGTACAGCCCACCTAGACTGAATCAAGAAGATGTGGAAAGTCTAAATAGTACCATCAGCAGTATGGAAATTGAAACAATCATTAAAAACCTGCTAAAAAGTAAAAATCCAGGACCAAATGGCTTCCCTAATGAATTCTACCAAATATTCAAAGAAGGCAAAATACCAACTCTCCTCCAATTCTTTTAATAAATTAAAGAGGAGGCAATACTTCTCAACTCATTTTATGAGGTCAGTATTACCCTGAGATCCATCCCAGCAAAGAAAATTCAGAAAAAGAAAACTACAGACCTATATCTTTCATGAACACAGATGCAAAAATTCTAAAGATACTAGTGAACTAAATACAGCAACATATTAAGAAGATTATACACCATGATCAAATGAGCTTCATCCCAAGGGCACAGGGATAGATCAACATAATCGAATCAATTAATATGATACACTGCATAAACAAATTAAAAAATACATGTAGAAAAAACCTTCCACAAGATACACCATCCATTTATGATAAAAATACTTAACAAACTCGGTATAGAAGGAAAGTACTTTAACACAATAAAGACCATCAATGACAACCCTCAGCCAACTTTATATTTCATGGTGAAAAACTAAAAACCTTCTAAGATCAGTAACAAGGCAAGGCTGTCTACTATCACCACTGTTATTCAATATAACATTGGAGGTCCTAGCATGTGCAATCAGGCAAGAAAAAAATATAAAAGACATCCAAATATGAAACAAAGAAGTCAAACTGTCTCTATTTGCAGATGAAATGATTCTCTCTATAAAAAACCCTAACTACACAAGAACACTGCTGAAAACAATAAGCAAATACAGTAAAGTTTCTGGATACGAAAATCAACATTCAAAAACCCATAGTGTTCCTATACTCTAATAACAATGTGTAAGAAAAAGAAGTGGCAAAATAATTCTTTTTGCAATAAAAAATAAAATACCTAGAAACAAATTTAATGAAACATGTCAAGGACCTATATAATGAAAACTACAAGACTCTATTAAAAGATATTGAAGAGGATAAAAAGAAATGGAAAGATATTTCATTTTCTTGGATTGGAATAATCAGCATAGTTAAAATGACCTTATTACTTCAAGCATTATACAGATTTAATGCAATCCTCATCAAAATCCCAGTGGCAATTTTTAAAGAAATAAAACAAAAAATTATCCGATTTGCATTGAAGCACAAAAGACCCCAAATTGCCAAAGCCATCCTGAGAAAAAAGAATGAGGCTGGAGGCATCAGTCTGCCTGACTTTAAATTAAACTACAAAGCAACAGTAATCAAAATGGCATGGCATGGCATTGGCTGAAAAACAGGCACATGGACCAGTGGAATAGAATTGTGAGACCAGAAGTAAACCCATATTTACATGGACAAATAATTTTTGACAAAAATGCCAAAAACATACAGTGGAGAAAGGAGTGCCTCTTCAATAAATGAAAACTGGAAAGCCAACTACAAGAGAATGAAACTAGACTGTTTTCTATCACCACATACCAAAATTAATTCAAAATGGATTAAGAACCTGAATATAAGACCTGAAACAATAAAATTCATAGACGAAAACATAGAAACTTAACTCAAGGACTTTGAACTTAAAGAGGATTTTATGAATTTAACTTCAAAGGTGAGGGAAGTAAAAGCAAAAATAAATGATTGGGACTACATCAAACTTAAAACCTTCTGCTCTGCAAAAGAAACTGTCAACAAGGTAAAGAGACAACTATTCGAGTGGGAAAATAGATTTGCAAGCAATGCCTCTGATAAGGGTCTAATATAAAAATATACAAAGAGCTCATACAACTCAATAATAATAAAAAACAAACAATCCCATCAAAAAATAGGCAGAAAGCCTGGACAGACATTTCTCCCTAGAGGACATACAAATGACCAACAAATATATGAAAAGATGCTTGACCTCACTAGCTAATAGGGAAATGCAAATCAAAAGCACAATGAGATATCATCTCACACTTGTTAGAATAGCTATAATAAACAGGACAAGTAATAACAAATGTTGAGAGGATACAGAGAAAAAGGAACCCTCATACCCTTCTGGTGGGACTGCTAATTGATACAACCACTATGGAAAACAGTATCAGATTTCTCAAAAACACTAAGAATTGATCTAATATATGATCCAGCAATTCCTCTACTAGGTATTTACCCCAAAGACTTGAAAACTCATATCCTTAAAGATATTTGGGCACTGATGTTCATAGCAGCATTATTCACAGTGGCCAGAACATGGAAGCAACCGAAGTGTCCTAAATAGATGATTGGCTAAAGAAGCTGTGGTACATATATACAATGGAATATTACTCAGCCATAAGAAGATATGAAATAATGCCATTTGCGACATGAATGGACCTCTAGATAATCATGATAAGTGAACTAAGCCAGACAAAAAAAGTTGAAAATCACACGATATCATTTATATGCATGATATAAACCAAAAAACAACAAATGAACGGGGCAAATAAAAGGAGACTCATAGACATATACTATAGACTAGTGTTTATTAGAGGGTAGGGGGTGGTGGGATGGGGAAAGTAGAAGGGTAAAAGGGGTCAAATATGTGGTGACAAAAAGAAATCTAACTATGAGAGATAAACACACTATTAATGTGTACAGCTGAATTTTATTAAATTTTGTGAATCAATGTCACCATAAAAAATAAATTAAAGAAAAAAAAAAACTAACAAAAAATGTAAAGGTCCTGCACATGGAAAGCTACAAGACATTACTAAAAGAAACTGAAGAAGACATGAATAAATGAAAAGATATTCCATATTTTATGGATTGGAATGCTCAATATAATTAAAATGGCCATTTTACCCAAAGCAATATACAGATTTAATACAATCTCTACTAAAATCTCTATGGCATTTTTCAAATAAATAGAACACAAAGTCATCAAATGTATATGGAACCACATAAGACCCTGAATACCCAAAGCAATCATGAACCAGAGATGTCATACATACATCAACTTCAAATTATACTACAAAACTACAATAATCAAAACAGTAAGATATTGGCAGAAAAATAGACACAGAGACCAATGGAATAGAATTGAGAGCTCAGAAATAAATGCATATGTTTTGGAGCAACTAATTTTCTACAGAGGAAACTAAAACTTATAATGGAGAAAAGAAAACATCTTCAATCAATGGTGTAGGGAAAATTGGAAAGCCACGTGCAAAAGAATAAAACTGGACTGCTATTTGACACTATACACAAAAATTAACTCAAAGCAGATGAAAGACCTAAATATCAGACCTGAAATAATACAATACAGAAAAGAATACATAGGTACTAAACTTATAGACCATGGTCTCAGAGATAATTTTATGAATTTGACTCCTAAGGCAAGAGAAGTAAAAGCAAATTAAATTAATGAGACTATATCAAACTAAAAACCTGCACAGCAACAAATACCATTGACAAAACAAAAAAGGCAATCAACTGAATGGGAGAAGACATTTGTAAACAAGGGGCTAATATCCAGAATATATAAAGAACTCATATGACTCAATGACAAAAAGAGAAACAATTCAATTAAAAAATGAACAGAGAATGTCAACAGACATTTTTCCTAAGAAGATATACAAATAGCCAACAGATATATTCAAAGATACACAACTTCACTAGCTATTAGAAAAATGCAAATCAGAACCACAATGTGATATCAACTCACACCTGTTAGAATGTCTATTATCAACAAGACAAGAAATAACAAGTGTTGGAAAATGATGTGGAAAAACGGACCCTCATAGACTTCTGGTGGGACTGCAAATTGGTACAGCCTCTATAGAAAACAGTATGGAGGTTCCTCAAAAAAACTAAGAATTGATTTTACATATAATCCAGCAATTACTCTACTGGGTATTTACCTCAAAAAGTTGAAAACCCATTTCCTAAAAGATATTTGCACACCGATGTTCATAGCAGCATTATTCACAGTGGCCAGGACATGAAAGCAACTGAAGTGTCCTATGATACATAATTGGCTAAAGAAGCTGTGGTACATATATACAATGGAAGATTTCTCAGCCATAAGAAGAGATGAAATACTGCCACTTACAACATCATGGTTGGACCTTGAGATAGTCATGCTACGTGAAATAAGCCATACAAAAAAGGATGGGAACCTTATGATTGCATTCATATTTGGAATGTAAAAAGAAAGCAACAAATGAACAAACATAACAAATTAAAAAATAAAGCGAACTCATAGACACAGATAACAGTGTGATGGTTACCAGAGGGGAAGGAGAGAGAGGGGTGATTGAAAAGGGTAGAGGGAATCAAATATATGGTGACAGAAGACTTCACTTTGAGTGCTGAATACACAGTGCAATATACAGATGTTATTAGTTATTAGCCAATGATACTCTAATAATTTTAATTAAATTAAAAGAAAATTAAGGACTCCTTTTTTTATAACACAGATGCAGAACCAATGTACATGAAACCATTCAAGACTAAATAACTGTAAGAGTTAGGCCTAGAATCTGATAGCTGTGAAACATTTACTCTATCACCAGGGGTGACCCTGAACACACAGTTTAAACCTCATGAGCCATCTATAAAAGTGAGGTTTATATAATATATCCTATTCAAAGATGCACATTGCCCTTGCATTTTAGCATCTCTACAGTGAGCATGTGTTATGTTTGATAGTGTACCATATTTTAATTGTAGCAGTTTTCCTTCTTTAGTGGGCCATAAAAGAATAAATAGGGCATTCTTCTTACAACTGATGGTGTCATAGGCTCCAAATATAGCACCATGTAAGCAAAAACAGTAGAGTAGGTACTCATATCTTTAATTTTCCTTCATTAGATTGTGTGGCAATGACTTCATAAATGTAACCAAAGGTCAAGAAAAGAGAGATCATGGTATTTTAACCCACTAGGAGAGGTTTCTTAGAAGAGAAAGCATTTAAACTGGACCATTAAGTAAGAATAAAATCAGAGCAAACTAGAATAAAAGGGAAGGAATTTCATAGAAAGAGGGCCTAGTAAATTAAAAACAAGGAGACAGGATGATTTAATCCTTATTGAGAATAAGTTAAGAGAAAGGAATATTTTCATGTGTGTTGACCTAATCAAATTTCTAAAGTAAAGTAAGTGAAATAAGTTAGAGAATGACAAATACCATATTTAATAATAATAATAATAAAATTTCACAGATACAGAGAACAGATTGATAGTTGACCAGAGGCAGTGGGTAGAGCTGTTGAGCAAAATGGGTGAAGGGGTCAAGCAGTAGAAACTTCTAGTTATAAAATAAAACATTCTTGAGGACATAATGTGACTATAGTCAATATTACTACACTGTAGATTTAAAAGTTGCTAAGAGAGTAGATTTAAACGTTTCTCATCATAAGAAAAAAATTACAGTTATGTAGTGTGACAGATGTTAACTAGACTTATTGTGGTAATAATTTTGCAAAAAGAAAAAAATTCTGAAGAAACACCTCCTCAAAACTCAATAGTAAATAAACAAACAATTAGAAAATAGTGAAGACTTGAATAGACATTTTACCAAAGAAAATATATGGATGACGAATGAGCACATGAAAAGTTGTTGAAGATCACTGGTCATTAGGGAAATGCAAATTAAACCCACAATGATATATCTTAGATAACACTATATGCTGATTAAAACAGCTAAAATGAAAAATAGTGACAATACCAAATGCTGACAAGTAGAGATACTGGATCTCTTGAACGTTTCTGATGGGAATATAGAACGGTAAAACCACCTTGGAAAATAGTTTTGCAATTTCTTGTAAAACAAAACAAACACTTATCATTAGGTGCAGCGACTGCCCTCCTCAGCATTTATCCTAGAAAAATGAAAACATGCCCAAACAAAAACCTGCATACAAATGTACATAGCAACTTTATTTTTAATAACCAAAACTTAGAAACAACTGAAATGTCCTTCAACAGATGCATGGTTTAACTGTAGTATCTCTACATGATGGAATACTACTGAGCAATAAGTTTGTGCAGTATCTTAATTAAATCACCTGGGCTTTATACTGAGCTTAAAAAGCCAGTCTTGGAAGGACGCACTACAAACTGCATGATTCCAATTATATAACACTATTAAAATTGTAGAATTAGAGATGGAGAAAAAATTAGTGTTTTCTAGGGAACAGGGATGGAGAGTATCCATAGAAAAATGTGACTTATAAGGAGATATAAAATCGTAGGGTGAGAGAGTTACTTTCTGGGAGTTCCAATTTTGTTTGTAGTGGTTGTTACATGATCTACACCTAGGATTAAAATGCATAAAATTATACACACTCACACACAAATGAGTACAGGTAAAAATGATGAGATCTGCTTAAGGTCTGTAAATAATCAATTTCAATTTTCTGGCTTTAATTTTATACTAAAGATGCATAAGATGTCCCTATTGGAGGAAGATGGGAGAAAGGTACTAGGACTCTACGAGTTTTGAAACTTTCTGTGGGCCTATAATTTTTCAAACTAAAAAGGTAAAATTTTTGTCTGAAAAATAAACTAGAAGCTAATTGATCAGGTAATCAAGAATCTGTAAAGTATACAGGATCCTCTGAGTCAAGGACTATGTTGTGAAGAAGTAACATCTTTTCCAGGACTTCAGAGAACTTTCTCTTTAAGTAAAGCTACATCAACTCCTGCTGGAGCTGTAGGTCATCAATGTCATCTCTGAGAAGTTCAGAGTCTTTCTCCTGGAAGTAGGAACTTTCTACTCACCAATACTAGTGTTGGTAGGAGTCATGAAGAATAGGCCTTGGAAAGCTGGAAGAAGAGAAACACAAGACCTGGTGGTGCATGAATGGGTATGTGGCTGTGAAAGTGTGCATGCATGTGAGGTAGGGGATTATGGAAGAGGGAGCAGCTGAGAAGGGAGTTACCAGTTACCTACTTCCCCAGAGCTGGCTCCAGGTAGATAGTGGTTTTACTTGAACTGATCCGAGATTCCAAGTTCAGTCCCTTGAGCTTCTAAGTTTCATTTCACTGGTCCCGAAGGGGTCTGGCAATGGAATAATGGTGGATCCATACTGGTCCTTTTATATCTCACAGTGTAAGTGTGTGATCTATTGTCACAGGGCAACATTCCTGATGAGATGGGAAAATAGGCTTCAGAATCACATAGACCTGAATTCTGGCATTAACACTCACTCACTGTGGGACCAGGAGTACATGATTTAACTTTTCTGGGCCAGTGCTTTATAGTAGCTAAAATCATACTTCATGTTTCTTCAGCATTTTCTGAGTCAGGCATTAAACAAAGCATTCATCCACTTATATTCTTGAACAATTAAATGAGCTCATGAATCTAAAATTGCTTGGCAGAATACCTATATGGAGAAGTCAATTGATAAACTTTTCACTTAAATAATTATCCCTGTTATCATAATAACCAAGAAGAAAAAGAAAGCACACTTCTCAAATGGCACAAGAATCTCTGAAAATTGTACCAAATGTTGATTTTCTAATGGTGAAACAAATTAGACTAACTCTGAATTGTGATTTCTAGTCATCAAATGTGCTTTTCCCTAAACATTAGTCATGATCCCTGAAAATTTCAGCACAAAGAACCCATGTGTTTGCTGGAACATGTCTTGAAGTTGGATTTCTTCTTAAAATACTCAAAAGATTAAGTGCTCCCTTAGTGTTAGCAATTTAGAAAACACAGAGCCATTTCCTTACCTATGCAATGATGAATCAGCCAAAGTAAATTCAAAGAATAAAGTTAGGTAAAAATTCAAGAAAAATCAATGAGATACAGACCTGAAATAAGTTAATTCCTTAAGTAAAGGTTTGGCTAAATTTTGTGTTAAAATGACAAATAATCTGATTCTGATGCACAATCTTTAACATGGGAGAAGGAATGATTTGGAAGAATTTTGTAACAGATGGCTGTTTATAATATAAATCTGGAGTAGACTGATTTCTACATGTCAACATTTGTTTTTGCTTTTAGCCTGGGTGTCTGCCTTCACATATTGATGGTGGTATTGTGATGGTGAGGGTGATGGTTATGGTTGATGGTAGTGTAGTGGAGGTGATGGTGGTGGTGGTGATAACGTGTATATTAGCTATAAGCAGTACCTTAGAGTAAGACAAACAACAAGCCCAACCCTCATTAAAAGGACTCCAATAGACAACTACAAAAGTAAAATACCAAATTAAACAAATAAAATGCAGGGATTTTTAAGCAGATCTTTCCCCTCAAATGTTCTGATTTTCCCTATCTCTTCCACATTTTCTTCCTGGAACTCAATGAAATCTCAGATTTGCAAATTTATTTTGCATTTTAGTTTTTATAAAGACTGGCATATATTTTCAGAGGCTGTTTGCAGCCACATTCTTATGGGTTTGACCATTTTTTCATCTGGAGGAAAATAGTATATATATTCTAATATATATATGTTAGCAAATAATAGATATATTGAGTAATTTGCAGGAAAAGATGGATGTACAGATGAAGAGTTAGAAGATTTTAGGATAAAAACAGAAATTCTAAAATAATGGAGTAAATAAATAAATCTCTTAAAACCAAAAATAAAATATCTGAATTTTTTAAATCTGCAGAATGTAGAATGTTTCATGGCCATTCACTTTGAAGACAAATAATTTCAATACAAATTATCCATACCAAAAAACTAGAAAAAATAACTTTAAAAACACTGAATAAGGCCAAAATGACATGTGAAATGGAATCAAGTAGTCTACATGCAATTGAAGTCCATGAAGGACTATATATATATATATATATATATATATATATATATATATATATATATATATATATGAAAATATCTTGTCCAAATGTTTTCCAAATTTAATTAAAAACATCAACCCCCCAATAAAGGTGAGCAGATCTCAAGTGGAATAAATAAATACAAACAAAATTATACCTGAGTACCTCATTATCAAATTGTTAAAAACTAATGATAAAAAGAAAAATCATAAGACAGAGATAAAATAACACATAATACTGTTGATTTCTCATCAGAAATATTGGAGGCCAAAAGGAAGTAAAATGACATCTTTAAAGTACTGGAAGAAAAATATGAATTCTGAAAATCTATGTTCCATGAAAAATTTCTCACATCACAACAATAGAGGACTGTGATTGCTTCGCCATATCCACCACTCCTCCTAGTAAATACTTTATTTTCATTTTAACACAGCTTTTGCAACCAAAGATTTTGTGTGAAGCTGGCTCTCATTAGATTCCAGGGATGAGGAACAGAGCTCAGAATAAATTAACTAATATGTTCCAATCTTTGGTCACGTTAATAGCTCAGACAAGAGCATATGACTCAATTCGGGCCAATAAGTAACAAGAAATCCAAATTAAAATGATATAACAAGCAAACTGTCTCACAAAAAGTTGTGTTCCACACAAAAAGGTTTAGCTATAAATCAGCTCTAGAGTTGGTTAATTATGCTGACATCAGTTAACAAAATCCAGTAAGCTTCAAGTATACAATTCAACAGTGTCATATTTATATATACATATATGTGTATATATGTGCATGTGTATACATATACATATACATTGCATTGTATGTTCACCACTTACAGTTAAGATTTCTTTCTGTTGCCACATATTTAATCTATTTTATCCCATCTACCTCTCTTCTCCGCTCCTATCCTCGGGTAACCACTAGTCTCCTGTCTATGTCCATGAGTTTCTGTCAGTTTGTTCTGTTTGTTTGTCGCTTTGTTATCCCACATATAAAAGATATCATATGGTTTTCAGCTTTTTCCATCTGGCTTATATTGGTTTGCATGATTATCTCAGGATTCATCCACATTGTTGCAATGACAGTATTTCATCACTTCTTGTGGTGAGAAATCTTTCATTGTACATATGTACCACAGCTTCTTTAGTCAATCATCTATTGTAGGATATTTTCATTGTTTCTGTGTCCTGACCACCATGGATAATGCTGCTATGAACACCAGTGTGCATATATCTTTTCAGATATATGTTTTCAAGTCTTTAAAGTAAATACTCAGCAGAAAGATTTCTGGATCAGATGCAAGATCAATTCTTAGTTTTCTGAGGAAATGCCACACTGATTTCCATAGTGACTGTACCCAGTTGCAGTCCCACTAGCAGTGTATAGAAGTGTAGAAGGTTCCTTTTTCTCCACATCCTTTCTAACACTTGTTATTACTTGTCCTGTTGATAATAGCCATTGCAATAGGTATGAGGTGATATCTCCTTATGGTTTTGCTTTGCATTTTCATAATTGCTAGAGATGTTGAGCATCCTTTCATATGTTTGTTGGTCATTTGTATGTCTATTTGGAATAAGTGTCTGTTTAGGCACTCTGCCTATTTTTTTTAAATCAGATTGTTTGTTTTTTGCTTTTGCTGAGTTGTATAAATTCTTTGCATATTTTGGATATTAGGACCTTATTAGAGGCATTGCTTGCAAATATATTTTCCCATTTGAATGGTTGTCTCTTTACCTGCTTGATGGTTTCTTTTGCTGTGCAGAAGCTTTTTAGTTTGGTATAGTCCCTTTCATTTAATTTTGCTTTTACTTCCCTGCCTTTGAGGTCAAATTCATAAAATCCTCTTTGAGTCCAAAGTCCTAGAGTTTAGTTTCTATGTTTTCTTCTATTTGGGTCCTTAATCCATTTTCAGTTAATTTTGATGTGTAGTAATAGAAAACCGTCTAGTTTCATTCTTTAGCAGGTGGCTTTCCAGTTTTTCTAGCACCATTTATTGAAGAGACTTTCCTTTCTCCATTGCATGTTTTTGGCTTTTTTGTCAAAAATTATTTGCCCATATAAACAGGGTTTACTTCTGGACACTCAATTCTGTTCCACTGGTCTGTATGTTTGTTTTTCTGCCAATTCCATTCCATTTTGATTATTATTGCTTAGTCGTATAATTTGAAGTTGGGACGAGTGATATCTCCAGCCTTATTCTTTTCTCTCAGGATGACTTTGGTAATTTGATGCCTTTTGTGCTTTCATACAAATCTAATGATTTTCTGTTCTATTTCTTTAAAAAGAGTTGATGAAATTTTGAATGGAGGTTGCATTAAATCTGTATAATGCTTTAGGTAATAAGGTCATTTTAACTATGCTGATTCTTCCAATCCAAGAACATGGAATATCTCCATTTCTTTGTGTCTTCTTCAATTTCTTTTAGTAGGGTCTTATAGTTTTCATTATATAGGTCCTTCACATGTCTTGTTAGGTTTATTCCTAGGTATTTTATTCTTTTTTCTGCGATTGCAAAAGGAATTTTTTTCCATTTCTTTTTCTGACAATTTATTATTATGGTAAAGGAATGCTACGGATTTTTGAACATTGATTTTGTATCCTGAAATTTTGCTGTATTTATTATTTCTAGTAGATTTTTTGTGGAGTCTTTAGAGTATTTATATAAAGAATCATGTTGTCTTTAGATAGCAACAGGTTGATATCTTCATTTCCTATTTGGATGCCTTATATTTCTCTCTTTTACCTAAGTGCACTCAGTAGGACCTCCAATGTCATATTAAATAATAGTGGTGATAGTGAACAGTCTAGTCTTGTTCCTGATCTTGGAGGAAAATTTTTTGTTTTTCATTGTTAAGTACAATTTTGGTTGAGGGTTTGTCATATATGGCCTTTATTATGTTAAGGTACTTTCCTTATATGCCTATTTTAAGCTTTTTTGATAATAAATGGATGCTTTATCTTGTCAAAGGCTTTTTCTACATCTGATATAATCATATGATTCTTATTCTTTATTTTGTTTATGTGATATATCACATTTATCAATTTGCATATATTAAACCATCCTTTTGTTCCTGTGATGAAGGCCACTTGATCTTTGTACATGATCTTTTTCTTTTAATGTGGCCAAAGCTGCTATGAAAAGGTAAACACATGTCATATTTGCACTTTCCTTTACATAGCTCTTTTAATCAACTCTTTCTTTTCTCTCCCCACCTTTATTGAAATAGAATAGACAATTAGTTGTTTATATTTACATTGTACAATTCAATGATTTTTTTTCAATCATTCTCGGTATACAATAATATAGTAATTTCAGTAGTATAGCATCAGAGATCCACATAACTCACAAAGCAATCACCCCACGAAATCTAGTACCCCTCTTTCCCCTTACATATTTATTACATTATTAACCATCTTCCCCATGCTACACTTTAAATCTCCATGTCTATTCTGCAACTATTCATTTGTAATTCTTAATCCCTTGCATTTTTTTCAACCCCTCTCCCATCTTGTAGTCCTGAAAATATTCTCTGTTGTATTCAGTTCGCTAGTATCTTATTTAGGATCTTTGCATCTGTATTCATGAGAGATATTCGTCTATAGTTCTCTTTTGTGTGTGTGTGTTATCTTTACCAGTTTTGTTGTCAGGGTAATATTGGCCTCATAAGATGAGTTGGAAAGTATTGCCTTCTCTTCTATTTTTTGGAAGAATTTAAGGAAAATTGGTATTAAATCTTTTTTGAATGTTTGGTAGAATTCACAGGTAAGCTGTCTGTTCCTGGATCTTTACTTTTTGGTAAGTGTTTGATGCTTGTTTCAATTTCCAAACTGCTAATTGGTCTATTTAGATTTTCCAGTACTTCTTGATTCAGTCTAGGAAGGTTGTATATTTCTAAGAACTCACCAATTTCATCTAGATTATTAAATTTGATATTATATACTTTTTCATAGTATACTTGTATGATCCTTTGTATTTCTGTGGCATCTATTGTAATTTCTGCACTTTTATTCCTGATTTTATTTATTTGTATCTTTTTTTTTCTTTAGTGAGTCTAGCCAGGGGTTTGTCAATTTTATTAATCTTCTCAGAGAACCAGCTCTTCGTTGCATTTATTTTTTCTATTATTTTGTTGTTGCTCTCAATTATTCTCCTAGTGTTTTTATTAAGACTCCATTGCAAGCAGGTCACCAAGTCCCAGTATTCCTTGCCTGGAAGATGTTTATATCTCAGGGCTGAATGAAGGTGCCTTAAGATAACCTCTCTTCCTGCCTTTGTGAAAACCTACTATGGGTAGTCAATTCAAAGACCTACATGGATGGCCTGTAATAAAGGAAGGAAGCAACTAGAAGGCACAGCCCATGGTATATGGTAACTAGTCAGCACCAACCAGTCAACTAGTGACCATCAAGAAAGAGGCAAGGCAGGATGTTCAGCCATCTGTTCATCTAACTGCTGGTTCATGGTTTACCTTTACTTGTAGAGGTAGGTTTTAATTTAAACAAGAGCTAAGTTCCATATTAGCCAACCAAAACATATTTGTGAATTGCATCCAGTCTCAGAGCCAAATTTGTAATCTCTGGCCTAGACTCATTGAGAAAATTATGTGCCAATGTGCCATGCCTAGAAGGGTGGTGGAGAGAGGCCATGGTTTCAACACATGGCTTCAAGAAAGTGGCAGGCTTTCACGGGTGGCTGCATGATACACCTAAGGAGGTCAGATCCTGAACCCTTGCTCTCAGCACCTGTAGAAATTCCCTTGCTTTGGTGGCAACAGGTCTCCTGGACTCCCAGAGCATATGTCCACTTGGAACAGTCTCACAATGCTGACCAGAACAGTCTTCCTGAAGCTTTAGGGCTTTCTAAAATCTTGTCACCTTTGCAGAATCCCTGGTGGTAGCACCGTTAATGACTGTGATAAATTTTCTACCAGTTCAGCAGTACAAGGGCTCAGGGTCATATTTGATTTTATTTTGAAAGAAATAAAGAAAAGTGACATTTCCTTCCTATATGCATTTATATTTTTAGATTCATACTCTTTATAATAAAGCTCCCAATAAACATTTTGACCCAGGACCCTCTACCCTTGTCTGAATATACTTTCATTCCTACTCTCCAGGGGTGGGGCACAGAGGAAAGAAGGATCTCTTTCATTCATTACACAGAAATATATTTTTTCCAAACTAAAAGCTGAATAATTTGTTTCCTAGGTCACCTCAAGATGTTCCCAAGTTATGACTGGAACTGGTTAATAAAGGTCATTCTTCATTAAAAAATACATAGTTTGCTAGGGTTGCCAAAACAAAATACCAGACTGGATGGCTTAAACAACAAAAATTAATTTTCTCACAGTTCTGGAGGCTAAAAGTTTGAGCTCAAATTTTAATAATGAAGTTAATTGTATATAGTTCTATTGGTAGGGATGGTTTCTTCTGAGGCCTCTCTCCCTGACTTGTCAACAGGTCTCTTCTCCCTGTATCCTCACAAGTTCTTCTCTTTGTGTGTGTCTGTGTCCTAATCTCTTTTTATAAGAACACAAGTCATTTCGGATTAGGGCTTATCTTAAAGAACTCATTTTAACATAATAACCTCCATAAAGACCCTTTCTTCAAATACATTCATTTCTGAGGTAGTGGGGTCCAGGACTTCAATGTGTGGGAGGTGGGAGTGAGGAACAGAATTCAGCTCATAATACGAAGAGAGAGATAACTTATCCAGGACACTGAAAATCTTTCCCTTCACACAAATACAGATATATTTTTATTAAATACCGTACTAGCTAATTTCTTCAAAGTTTTATGCTCTTGAACTTGCTCCCCAGGCTTCTGCACAATGGAGAGGTCTCTTCAAAACTTATGGCTTGTTAAAAGCATAAGTCTTTCTAGTTTTCCCCAGTGAAATTGTCATAGTTCTAAGGCTGATCTTATCAAAAAAGCTTTGTCAGCACAATGCTTTCTGGATTTATATGTAGGGCTCTGGAGACAGCCACATGGTGTCGAGGAGAAACTGGTGTGTAGCTTCCTCTTTTGGTAACTAGATTGATATATAATACCCTTTATAGTCTTGTTTTTCAGCTTAAATTGTATATTCCCTAAGTTGTCAGCTGAATAAATAAATTTAATTAAGAGTGGGGGTGTTCACTTTGAATAATGCTGACTCTCATCTGTGAAATTCTATACAGTTTTGTCTAGGACATAGACCAGTTGTTCTTGCCTGGCAATAATGGTTTGATTCTCACATTAAACTTAGTAATTTAATAAAGAGGCAAAAAGTGCAGACTTAAGAATATGAAATGACTGAATTTCCTAAACAAAGCTCTAGCAAAGTAAACGATTTCTGGGAGATTAGAAAGGGCCCTGGATTCTAACTTTGTGGTCTCCCTGAGGAACAAATATGTCTTTTGTGTATGTTTCCACTTTGATATGGAAATAAGAGTACTTATATATCATTGATGCATTAGCATAAACATTTTATAGGAAACATATGCCCAGGTATTTGATGCCATTACAGGTCAGGGAGACAATGACCAACACAAGTGTAAGGTAAACGCATGAAACATCGACAGAAGTTTTAAAAGCAAGCATTTATTGGGAGAGTGCTCCCAGGCGAGGTTCTCTGGTCCAGAAAGGAGAGAGGCCAAGAGAAGTCACGCCCTGGGGTGGGAGAGCGTGGCTTTTATGGGTTATGTGAGGGTAGGGGTATAGCGTGGAGAACATTAATGGAATGCTAATTGAGCCTCCGGATTAGGGTGGTGACAGGGCTTTAGGGTGGGCCCTACTCAGGTCTGAATTCCCGGTATCAAGCTGGGGTGTCTCCAGGTAGGCATCTGGCTGGCCCTTCCCCCCACCGACCTAACAACAAGTAGACAAGAGCCAGAGTGGAACCCAGGCTTCCTCTCATGGTCTGCACATCTATAGCTTACCACATCAGCCCAGATAATAAGCTGCTTTGCAGCGAAGTCTTGCCACAGATAGAACTCATCCTCATTCCACCAGGAGGCATTTGTGAGAGCAGACCCTCAATTTTCCATAAAAGTGGGAGAACAATCTTTCCTGTGACCTGCAGGCTTGATCCTCCTCTGGATTCCCACTAATTGTTTTCTGGGAATTAAAGTGGCATCTTGGGGAATGGGCAGAAAGCTGCTCAGGCTTAGAGCCAAAACTGAGTAAGTGAGTTTTGTTTGCAAGCTTAACAGGGCCATGTACAGAGCAGAGATGGCTCTGTGTCTCCTGGCTTGCTGACCCAGGCTCTTGCTTGGCAGCCTCAAGGAAGGGACATAGGGTGACAGAGTGCAGAGTGAAAATTCAGAAACTGGGGCAAGGGTGCCTCAAGCCACTCCCTCCTAAGAGCATTTTAACCAGATATTATTTTCCTTTCATGCTCCCTACTTCCTTGGAATCAGTCATAGCCGCAGCCTCTGCCATAGGCAGGGCTAAGGCCACAGACCTCAGAATCCTACAGATCTGATCTTATATCCTAACTCTGCTATTTACTAGCTGTAAGATCTTGAACATTATGTACTATTATTCACTTTCTTCATCTTTACAATGCAGCCCACTACACCTTCCTCACAGCATTGTAATATGCATAGCTAAATCCTAAAATAACCTAATTTCTGGTATTATTATTGTACTTTTTGAGGCCACAGGTTCAGTTTCTCATGTAATAAGTTCATTGGAGGAGAAAAGTAAATCCCTTTAAGAGCAAACTCAGCTTGTCTGTCTCTGAATGGCCTCTAGAGTGATGCTTACCATTGGGCACTACCTTGACAGCTACACCTCACCACAGATTGCCCAGAGGCCTAGCATCCCCTTTTGAGTGAATCTCAGGAAATCCCATGTGGCCACTAGCCTCTGTCTGAGCACAGGAGACAAAAGTGAAGACCTTGGCAAAGAGAGAGGTAGGCACTCCTCTCCTGTACCATGCTTGTATCTCAAAGAAGAAGGGTAGGGTTCTAAATATAGTGGCTCCAGAATTGAAGGTTCTTTATTTTGTGAAAACCCAGCCAAAGCCAACAGGGCACTAATTTGCCAAAGATCATTCTTCCTGTTCTAGAAATGAAAGTTACACTTTCCAAAGCAATGCTCAGGGAATGCTGGGAAAAACGTTTAATCCTGAATTGGTTCTCATCTCTGACTGTGAGCTTCTTGAGGAGGAAGAAAATGGGTTACTAATGTTTGTATTCATAGAGTCCAGCAGGGCTTAGTGTTAGGTCTGCAGGGAAAGGGCCAACCAGATGTCTACCTAGAGACTCCCCAACTTGATACCAGAATCCTGACTTTCTGAATAGGGCCCACCCTAAAGTCCTAGGCGCCACCACCCTAATCCGGAGGCTCAATTAGCATTTGATTAACGTTCCCCACCCTATACCCCTACCCCCACATAACCCCATAAAAGTTGTGCCCTCCCGCCCCAGCGTGTGACTTCTCTGGCCCCTCTCCTCTCTGGACCAGAGAACCTCACCTAGGAGTGCTCTCCCAATAAAGGCTTGCTTTTTAAAACTTCTCTCGGATGTCACGTGTTTACCTTATACTTGGCACTTACTAACCATAGTAACGGTGCAACAAGTGTTTGTTGAATGAATACATACATACATATATACATACATACATACATACATACATACATACATACATACACCTCAGCTTCTTGGATCTCATTTCTCTAAACAATGCTGACAATTTTAATAGCTTTTGGCAAGTTCATTAACATCAAAGTCTTGATTTTATCATCTATATAATGGGGCTAAAACATGCCTAAATATTAGGACTGACTTCAGAATTTAACCCACATGAACAGTGTTTTCAAACTAAGGGTCTCACCCCACTTGTGGGTCACAAAGTCAATTTAATAAATTATGACCAACATTGTTTTATAATGAGGTAGAAAATCATTAGATATAACAGAAAATGTGTTAGAAATATCAGAGTAAATGAAAATAAATAAAAGTATTATTCTGTAACCTTTTGTATATGGGTGAGTACTGGCTTGGAATATAAAATGTATTTCTTAATGTACATTGTGGTACAAGACATTTGTTAGTCACTGTGCTGGTGTAGTTTCACTAGCCAGCTTTGAGAGAAGATAGATTCCATGGTACACATTGCCTTGTAGAACCTGATTTCATCCAGAGAGCAGCAGTAGAGTTTTCCCTAGATCTGTGGAGTGGCTATTGCTGGGTTGCAACACCCTCTAGGATGCATTCACTTTGTCATGTTGCAAAGGTTCCACCTAAAGAACAAGTTTCTGAGTGAAAATCCCAGACCCATGCAAGTCTGACATTTGTTATTTGAAGGTAAAGAAACCACAATCCTAATTTGGTCTTTTCTCAGGGAATGCATAAACACATACCTCAGAATGTTTCAGAAGGTGAAAGAAAAACCTGTAGTTCTCATGTAGTCTTGGATCCATAGGCCTATATCAGGAGGAGAAAAGCTGAGGCTTGAAATTAGAGAATCTTGAAATCTTAGACCTTAGAAGTCAACTGACCAACCACCTACAGAACTCCTTATTGCTAGGTCACTTCCAGAGAGGGGGATTCTTACTTCCTCTCAGGAAAGCGCATTCTGTTCTGACCAGCTCTAATTGTTCAAATATTCTTTTTTATCCAATGCAAACCAACCCTTCTGTCACTCAATTATTCAACCTAAAAGCCAAAGAGAAAATAATTCCCCTATAAAGCTCCTCAACTAATTTTAAAAAACGTATTGACTGAAAAAAATTTGATAGCCAGTGGTTGTATAACGCTTTGAATTCAACCTAGCTCAAATCATCTTGAGGGACTTGAACATGATTCAAGTTCTCCTTTGTTCAGTTTATCTTTGTCATTGGTGTGATTTTACAAAACCAAGCTATTATATAAATGTAAGAAAACCAAATACCCTTTAATAAGAACTTTACCAATATTACCAACATCCAGCCCCAGTCTCCCTTACGAAGAATTGAGCTTCTGAATGCTGAGCAGAGAATATTATCTCTAGGTGGGGAGGGGAGCTGGCAGAGTATCTTCTTCCGCTTGTGGGCTCCATTTTGATTTCTGCTGGAGAAATTTTCTCTGGTCTTGAGACAGACATCACTCCTCCATTACGATTCTACTTAAACATGCTCAAAACATTCTTTCCTTGAATGTTCTGAAATTTATTGGAATTTGCAGCTAAAAAGCATTGGAATTTGCAGCAAGAAGGTCACCTCAACTGCACAAAAACAAAAAGAGAGGTAGGCGTGAGGCATCATTGTTGGTATCATGGAATCTCAGAATTCTCAGGTCTGCCTGGAACTTTTCTCTCAAACATGGTGCCATGCGCTTTAGCTTCTGCTAGAATCCTAAGTAAGGAAAGCAACTCCCTCTACATCCTTAAAAATTCCATCCTGGGCTCCAAGGTTTCCCATCGTAGCCCCTGAACCTCTTCTTCTCCCTCCTTCACTGGATTTACTCTTCAGTGAGCCTTAGCCAAGCAGAATCTAAGTCTTATAACCCTGGCAACCCAGCACTGTGATCCAGCAGCATGTCAGTTGCCCATAAAAAGTAGAAGATTACCTTCTCCAGGTTTAAAAAAGAATCCAGCTCGAGTTCCTATGCGCACTCTGAGGGATCCCATTAGGCACTCGTTTATTTTTCTAAGTAGAGATAAGTTAGTAAACACCAAGTACAAGGTCACACCCTTTCTTACTCAGAGGTCACCACCACCCACTCAAGTATCCCAGAGCCTACTCAAGCATCTCTCCCATTCCAATCCCACCAGTCTAAAAGTCAACAGTTTACCCTGACAGCTTGATCTGGGTCTCATTTTGGCCCCTTGTGTGGTATACCAGAGCCCCAGACATTCTGTTAAAACAAAGACTGTCCTTCTTTTCCACATGGAGTTCTCTTTACCAATAGCATATCAGCCACCAGATTTAGAGAGAACCAGATGGCAGAGCCTACCCAAAATATTATTTAGTCACTCATTCAACAACAAACACAAAGTGACATTCTGTCACTGACTTCCCACAAGATATTTTTTATCCATTAGCATATCATGTGTATAACACTTTCCTAGACGTGTATACTATCCTCTGGAATCTTAGTATTGGAAAGATCTCAGAGATCCTGTGATCTCATACCATCTTTTTACAGGGTGGTTACTAAAGTCAAATCATTTAGCTTATTACTAAAATAATAAGGGCTAGTGTACTAACAGCACTAACATGCCATCCCATGATCTTCTCAATGTACCATCTGGAGCAGTTGTAAAATATGGCCGCAATTCTTCATCTGTCCTCCTATCAAAAGATTGGGCCTATCTGCTCATCTTTTAAAGCTTAGTGGGCTTGTGGCTGCTCTGACTAGTAGAGTATGGTGAAAATGACACTACATTTTGATGTTAGATCATAAAAGGCCATGCAGCATCCTTTTGCTGGAACATCTGCTCTTAGATCTTTGAGCCACCATGTAAGAATTTTAACTACCCTGGAGTTGCAGATGGGGGATGCCATGAGTACCTAGTTCAGTCTTCAGGCCCAGCAGAGCCCCCAGCCTTATTGCCATTTCCCCATAGCATGAGTCTCAGACCATTTAGACCAGCTGAATACTACCAAGTGACTTTAGTCAATTCTATATAGAGCAGAAGAATCACCCTGCCTTAATTCCTAATGCACAAAAGTGAAAGTTACAAAAAAATTATTTTAAGTCACTCAGTTTTGGAGTAGTTTTTGTATCTCAGTAAATAACTAGAACACTGCATGACTTCCTATATTAGCTTGCTAGTGCCACTGTAACAAAGTGCTACAAGTGCCACTGAATAGCTTAAACAATGGAAATTTATTTCTGTTTCTCAAGTTGGAAGTCCAAAATTAAGATGTCAGCAGAGTTGCTTCTTCTGTGGCTTGTCTCTTTGTAGATGACTACTTTCTCCCAGTGTTCTCACTTAGTTTTTTTCTGTATATGTCTGCATTCTCATCTTCTAAATTAGGGCCTTAATTAACTCTTTAAAGACCTTATCTCTAAATAAGGTCATATACTTATTTACTAAGGTACATATACTAAGGTACTTTGAGTTATGACTTTAATATATGAGTGAAGGAGAGACAATTCAACCCATAAAACATCTAAAAGTGTTCTGGTTAACAACTTCAGTGTGGGGTTTTCCCCCAAACTTCAATAATTCCATGAACACCAGCTGGACACCAACCCAGTTCTGAGACTATCTACCCAGAGACAGCAGTGGATCCCACAGGTTACGTGTTTAGTTCCACAAGACTGTATACTCTCAACCCCACACAAATACTTCAGATGCCAGTTACAAACCAAGGTCATTACCTGTGCTTCTGTCCTACTGGCTATAAATTAGAGGTTTCCATGACCCCCTGGAATAATTTGCTAGAACAGCTCATTTACTTACCGGTATTAAAAAAAAAAAGTTTAATCAAGAAAATTTGAAGATCTAATTGGCTTTATTGAGCAATTCATGAATAAGGAAACATCTCATCTAGCAAGTAAAGAGGTGCTCCAAAGAACTGTACAAAATGGAAGAATTTTACAAGCAGAAAAAAGGATGGGGCAAGGAAGTTATTAGCAGAATTAAAGAAAGAATTGTTTCAAGCCAGTACCTGGGATTCTTTTGGGGGGAAGGGAATGGTAATGATCTTAACATTCAGATCACCTCATTAATGTTAATCAGAAAATTTCAGATTGACTGATGGCCGCATTCCTGGGAGAGATTGAAACTGCAATTAAGTCTTAGTTTATTGTTGTGGAGACGAATGACTCCATTTTGGGTCTGTTATTTCTTTTTTAACACTAGATTACAGGTTTATTACAAAGACCATTAAATGACCAAATAAATAGCCAGATGAAGAAATACATAGGGCAATATCCTGAACAAAGGAGCTTCTGTTTTCATAGGGAGCCCAGCATGGTGGCATGTGGAAGTGTTCCAGTTCCCCAATCTGGAAGCTCTCTGAAGCCCATATATAATTCAGGAACAGCCAGATGGAAATGATGCATAGAGCAAAGCATAGAGAAAGGATGCAAAACTTCCATGGCCTCTCTGAATGCACCACTTTCCTGAAATTTCCACATGTTCACCAACAAAGAAGCTCTCTATACCCTTCCTTTAGGGGTTTTAGGGAGACTTTATTACATAGGCAAGACTAGTTAAACCATTGATCATTAGTAATTGATTTAACCTCAAACCCAGGAAATCGGGGGTGGTACTGAAAGTTTCTATCCTCTCTTCATGGTTGATTCCCCTGGCAAATAGCTCCCAGCCATACATGCTTTCCAAAAGTCACCTGGTTAAACCTAATTGTGGTGGAATGGAGCTTGTTATGAAGAACAAGATATGCATTTCATTTTGATGACTTTAAAACAATTTCAGAAACCAAGGGAAAGAGACCAACTATTATAACAAAATGTTCCCATTGCTCTTATGCTCAAGAAATTTCAAACAGTTTGAGAGCTGTGAATCAGGAACCATGAACAAAGACAAATATATATTTCTTATTTGTAATATATTTATTATAAATCACAATTTCACAACCTCCTTAAAAAGAAGTTTGCCCTGTATGTAATTCACACCCTCAAATATTCATTTCTCATTGCTCTAATATGAACAACAGGTAACAACTATATACTCATATCTAGATCATTCCATAATGACCTAGGAACTATAAAAAAATGGAACTCTTTCCTTGTGTACAATGAGAAACCATGACCCATCTCCCATAATGGAGAACAAGAAAATCTTCAGGTCTGTGATAACAACTGGTCAAGTAGGCTGCAGTTCTCCGTCATACCTGTGCTATGTGATGCCAGGGCCACTGGGATGGAAAACCAGGTAGAGTGTCAGGAGGAGGGGAAGAGTCAATCAGAGCTTTTGAGGCACCAACATAGATGGCTCCTCAGTGAGCCTGGTTACAGCAATCAAACTGTTAGGTTAGGCATGAGTCCCACCTGCTACAAACATGGACAAACAGGACATTCAGTGTTCCATTAAGAAAGTTGTATTTCTTACTGTTCTGCAAGCTCCTGTCATTAATTATGTGTATTCTGTGCTGGAGGTGGGGTGTGCAGCAGACTGGTATGCTTAACTTTTACCTTTCCAGAACCTGGATTCAAGCCCCAGCTCCTAACTCCACATGCTAACATGGTCTTGGCAAGCAGAGGCTGAGTCTGGTTTATGTAGAGCAAGAAAACTGCTGGCAAGCAGCTCTCTTAGACCAGGCAGTAGGACATGGCCCAGACCCAGACTGCAGGAGTGTCCAGGAGTAGCCGTGAAGGATTCTGTAGCAGCCTATGGTGAAAGAGCCTTTCCTTGGGATAGGAATGCAGACCAGTGTTTGCGTCAACAGAACTGAATCCTTTCCCACTCCAAGTCTTTTTTTTTTTTTTTTTTTTTTTGCTTCCTCTGTCAGTCCACCTCACAGCATTAGACCCACCCTCCTACTCATTTGTTTTTAAAAACCAGCTTTCCCCAGGTGGCCCCTTTGCTTCTGAGCCTCAGGTTCTGCCATGCCCTCGCTGTACTCTCCCAAAAAGGTAAACTTGCTGGCTCTAACTTCAGCTTCATTTTCAATGCCATGATCTCAGGCTCTTCTTTCCATATGTCCAGTCCCACCTTAGGTGCCTGGAGATACCCTGGTCACAGCTGAGGATTGGATTGTACTGCACTAGCTGTCACGATCTCTAAGACCTTCTCATTCTCTACTCTTCCTAAGGCTGGTGTCTCCACCAGGAGTTTGTTAAAGTACATGTATGCTTTATGAAAGGAAAGGAGCTGAGGCACTGGCAAATGGACAAAGAGTCCCCACTTCCTCAAAATCATTTTATTTAATATATGAGAGTGTTTATTCACAATAGGCTCTTCCTCAGAAGCAGGAAGCCATCTATCAACACTGAACACCATTTGAAAGTGTTTAATATTATAAGTGAAAAATAATCATGCCAGCAGCCCACACCTACATGTTCTTCCTCGCTACCTCACTTCATCTTTATAGCTAGGACTTAGGCAGAACAGAAGCTCTCTTTATTTTATAGGGGTCAAGTATTTGGCTACTTTAAGGTCATCAAACTGGATGTGAGGTGGCCAGGGTGAAGTAAGGGAAGAATGTCGCTACATAATCCAGTACTCTTTCAATTATGCATGCCACCAAGGGCCTGTGAGTGACCTGACTCTCACAGCCCACGACTCCTGGACAGCTATACCTCATGTTTCTTCACTGTGGGTGTCTGCCTGCAGAATTTGCTCCCTTTCTGTCCAGAGTGTTAACAACATCAACATGACTTAGCCTCAGTAGAAAGCAGAGAATGTCATTATGACATGACAGCAAGCCACCTGTGAATCACCTGTGCTCATTGTCAATTTATCAATAGGTCTCTTGCTCTACCCTTCATGAATGGCCTGTGAAGACAAAACTGGGCCTATTAAATGTTTTCCTTGCTAGTTGGCACAATGTTAACCTTTGTCAGTAGGGCATTACAGAAACATCACAGAAGAAAGGTGTCTTCCTTTCTGGTTCCAGTGTGCTCTCTTGTCAAGCCCACATGAAATTTCTTTAAGAGCAGGTCTAATAGACTCCATGGCTAGGAGCTCCCATCCAGCCCCAACCTTAGGTGGTTTCTGGGCAGAGAGCCTAAGAGTTTTGAAGAGTGGATTTCTAGAAAGTTCTGCTGGCAATAAAAATGTGAAAAATAATGTTATATTATGAATGCACTAGGAAACCATAGAAGGCTTTTAAGTCACAATAATGTGACCAGATTACATTTTTAAAGTTCTATCTTGGTTGCAAAGAAGAAAATGGATTGGTGAGGAGTAAAACTAAAAGCAAGAGAAACAACTGCAGTGGAGAGTTAATTCTGCCTTAGATCTAGAGAGTGCCAATGAGGATGTAGTCAAATCTGAGATATATTTAGAAAGAGCAACACTAAGATTTGAACATAGATTAATGTGCAAATTGAGGTAATGGTAGGAGTTGAGTCTGCCTTCCAGGATTCTGGCCTGAGCAATGTCTTACATGGTAGAGTTATTTTTTACAAAGGAGAATCATCTAGAGGAAGTGCATTGGCCTGGAGAATGAAAGGCTCTGTTTGAGAAATATCTAGTTTGAAGTTTCTGCAAGACTTTTATTTGGAAAAGTCGAGTAAGTAGTTGGATACATAGGCCTAGAGCTTAGGAGAGAGGTCAAGACTGAAAAATGAAGATTGATTTAGACTTTCTTTCAGCAGATATTTTTTGAGCTCCAACCATGTACCAGTAACTGTATATTATGTTCTAGATATACATTAGTAAGCAGAAATTATCACTGCCCCCTTGAAGTTTAGAGTAATTGCCATATAAATGAAAGTCTAAGTTGTGAGAGCAAATATGCTTGCCAAGGGTCAGAGTTTTACATAGGTTTAGAAATAGGTTTAGAATTTCAACGACTAAGATTAAGAGCAGTTTGTAAAACAAACTAAGGCAGAAAACTAGCACCATGTTCTGCTCAAAAGAGCCAAAGAAGAAAGAGTTGCCAGGAGGAGGATGTTGGTGTCAGAGTAGAGCCAAATCAAATTGAAATGACACAGAGATGTCTCCTGCTCAAGAGTGGTGCTCGACTTTCTCTCTCTTACTTCCTATGTATGGACTTAGAATGAACAAAAGCATAGACACAAAAGCCCTACGAGTTCCAGGAAAAAAAAAATTGCTTATAAAATATCCATTTTATCATCATTATAATTATCATTACAACAGTAATGTCAAAGAAACCACAATTGCGAAAATTAAAGTGTCACCACCTAGAATTATCTTTCCAAGACTAGAAATTAGACAAGGACTATGTAAAAAATAATAATAATAAAAAAATAAGATAGCAAAATTTAAAAAAAGAAGAAACTGAAAAATAAAGCAATGTGTATTTCCTGGCATTCCTGGAAAACCGTAGGTATTTGTTGATAAGATAATTTATTTCCTAATCTCTGTGTGAAGATGATATATAGAAGAATGCATATTTGATATCAAATAGCGTCACAAACTGGAAAGATCCCACTCCCTCCTCATTGTTGGCAAGTCTCAGAGAAGTTATCAAATGGTTTTGTGCTAGAGAGGTTACGTCCCAGAGCTTTGACTTCTGAGATGACCCACTGTGAGATGAAATGAGATGAAGGATTGTGAATAATCGTGGAATTGTAAATTGTTTTTATTTTCATTCTTATTATTAAAGTTTGCTGCAATTATTGTAGGAAATTAAGGAGAAATGACAGCTAACTGCAATGTGAGACCCCAGGTTGCAATCCTGGGACAAAAAAGAAAAAGGACATTAATAAAAGTCAAAGTCTATGGCCATGCCACCCTGAACAAGCCCATCTGACCTCAGAAGTTAAGCAGTGTTGGGACTGGTTAGTACCTGGAGACCAACTAGGAAGACCAGGTGCAATAGAAGTAAAAAATTTAAAAAATTAAAAAATAAGGGATTGTAAACTGACAAGTTCCTTGTAATCTGTGAAGTCAACCAAGAGTTGCCTCATCTAAAAAAAAATAATAAATAAATAAATAAATAATAAATAAAGTCAATAAGGTCTGCACTTTCTTTAGTTAATAGTTTTGGACTAATGTTACTTTTCTGGTTTTGATCATTATAAACATTAATGTCAGGTGTTAGCATTAGGAAAAATTAAATTACAGATATACAGAAATTTTCTCTACTTTTTTTTTACAACTTTTCTCTAAGTCTAAAATTATTTCAAAATGAACACTTTCTGCTCAAATTAAAGGAATGTTAAAACCATTCAATAAAACCCTAATCGAGAGTCTCTGAATCCTCAAAGAAGGTCTCACAGACAGAATTTTTTATAACTATTTTCTAATGGATTTTTATTTTGTTGTTGTTGTTGTTCTTGTGATAAAGTTAGGTGAGGATAACTTCACATCTATATCAGTTAAGTCTTTGAAATATTTGGTCACTTGTGTTGCTTTTGACTCTTCAAGTTTTCTGTACCTAAACACAACAAACCATTTTATTTAGATCCATCGCTACAGAAAAAGGCTGGACTCCACACATATACTTATAACAACAACAACAACAAATAGCCTCAGTGACTCCTAAAAAAAATTAAACTATATTTTATTGTTTAAAACTCATTGCCTATTATTCCAATAAAATATTTTTGTATACTTGCTTTTTAACATATTTATCGAACCATAGCCACTTTCTATCAATTTTTAAATTGTCCGGTTCAGTATATAAAACATCTCAATTTGCAAAGTGTAAATCTAAATGTATAGACTCACATATTTGTAACACTCATCCCCATGTTCTACTAATTCACTTAGCAAAAACATATATTGAAACAATGCATGGTGTGCAAAACATTAGATTGTCTCTTACCATAGCAATATTTTAAACATTAAAATCTAACTATATCATCAGGAAACACTTGCTCTCTTGTTCCAATTCACTCTATTTTTTGTAAATGCACTGTGTTATAATTGAAAAAGTTTGCAAGTCAGCAAAGTCAGGGAAAAAAAGGGAAAAAAAGCGAGGCTATTTGGCTCTGAAAATCTTTTGGCTAGATCCTTATGTCTCTTTCCCAACTCTGGACTTAAATGATAACCACAGAGGATCTGTGTGAAGCTTATTGTCTGAGGACCCTCAGCATCAGGAAGGCCCTTTTATATCATCTCTCTTAATGTAAAGGTAGTTTGTCAGTGCATAATGCATTGCAAGGTCTCATTTAGAAACAGAAAGAAGAATTCCACAGGTGGAAAAAAAAAACATATTCAGAGTGGCTTTGATTTAATGAGAATGGTTTTATTGAATAAGTGTTGACCCATCCATCTAAAGGACAATTTACTCAAAGAACCCACCAGTAAAGGACTGCTCCATTCAAAACACTAATGAAGTAAGATAGGGGACTGTGTCATTTGGGACTATGACTGTACTAAAGTCCCAGAAGACCACACCTTCTATTTGAATCCCCAAGCAGTGTTAATGGATGTGGTATTGATGGACCAGCATGTCCAAGCCAGAAACAAAGACGGCCTCCAAGGAGGGTATTAATTGGCCTATAAACTGTAACTTGTGGCTTTCTTTACAAAGCTTTCTTAATTTCCTACTTAGTGAAAGTGTTTATGCTTCATCCTTTGCATGACTGATGCGCTGGGTGGGCTTATCCTGTCTACTCAAAAACATGTAGTTTATTTTTCACTGAGACTTAGAAAAGAGAATCATTCTTAGCATGGCTCCCTCCATGGGCAGATAAAGTCCTTAAGGATGGTGGGGAAAACACCAATGAAGAAAGTGTTACAAACTGAAAGATGAAATTATGTTTAAGCATGTTATGGAGAAGCTATGAAAGCCAATAGTCCATATTTGAGTCCCTGAAAGGGTTTATTTAGTTCTGCTAGCTGTATAAAGACAGTCCCTTCAGATTATAAGTACATAACATTTGTCAAAAAAAAAAAAAAACTAAATCAGGCTGTAGGAAATGGAAAAATAGAGCACTAATTTTATCGTATGTCCTCCCAGACAAGATACGTAGTCTTGCTGAGTGAGGAAAAACTAAGTTACCTGGCTTCTTTGAATCAGACTTCGGACAGAGAATCCAATAGGTCCGAGGCAGTGCTGCAACATCAGGGAATGATGTTAATTCTTGCTGGTGTTGGCACCCTGCCACCGGCCTGCTACTGAGGGGAGCTCTTTGATCCTCAGCTGCCCCCATGAAATGAAAATAAAGAGGACCAGAACAGAAAGAGGGCACAGGTTGTGTCCTAAAAGTGCAGGGGAGAGTTTTCTTCTTTTCAGACATGAAGCATGGAACAGATAAGGAGATACCCATTTTCCCTGATCAGTTTGCTTTTGCTAAGATTAAATAAAAAAGAAAGACAGAAATCATAGTTATCTAGGACATAAGTTTAGGTAACATATAGATAGCATCAAAGTGGTCAGTAGCATGAGATTTAGGGATGGAGAAAAGCATCAAGACAGGGGCACCACCCCAATACCTCTAATCTAACTGTCAGAATCATAGTTCTCCTCCCCCTTTCCCTCTTCCTTCTCTGACTCCTTTTCCTTCTTACTATTCTTCATAAATTTGAAATCCTTATCTTCAGATATCATCTGTTTTAATGTAAATGTCTCCCTGAGCCCCAACCAGCTAAATTCATATTTAATGGATGGGAAACAAGATGAGTGTCATAGTGCTTGAAGTAGGTCCTGTGGATGAAAAAGGGTGTTGAAAGTATTCTCACAGGGTTATCTGATCATAAATTTCTAACTGGTCAGGTTATGGTGGGTAGTCATCCACATAACTTTTTTACTAAAAGACTTATCTTTTTGACTTAAGGTAGCCTTGCCCATTGTTTCTATGTATCTAGGTTAATATAACCTTGAAATTCCCCCTTTCAAACTCCTCCTTTTAAAGTGTAAGAGCACATAATCTTAACAATCCTGTAATCCAGTCCCTCGCCTTGTTTTTTCCCACTCTCATGTACTCTTTGTATGTTCTCTTCTTAATTTCAGATGCTTAAAAATACCTACAAACTGTTATCCTGCACAGAATTTGAAATCTTGATCCCTGGAATATGTTGTCAGTTTGGCTCAAATTAACTCTTATAAAAAATTCTCTACAATTTGGATATTTCAGTAGTTTCATCCACGACTCCTGTTTCTTGCATCCATCATGTAATCCGTCAGCAAATCCAGCCAGCTCTACCTTCAAAATAGATCCAAATGCAGCCACTGCTCACCACTTCTACTGCTTCCACCTTGGTCTGGCTACCACCATCTTCTCTAATTTGAACTACTACAGAAGCTTCCTAATTGGTCTCCCTGGATCTTTCCTTGCTTCCTTCAGTCTAATTTCTACTCAGAAACCAGAGCAATACTATTAAAATATGTGTGAGATTATGTCATCTCACTGCTCACAACTCTCCAATGTCTTTTCATACTACTCAGAAGAAAAGCCAAAGTTTGTTTTACAAAGCCCTACATAATCTGATCCTGGTATCTCTCTGACATCCTCTTTTATTGTCCCTCTTACTCAACCCACCCTAGTCATTCTGTCCTTATTGATATTTCTTGTACTCTCCAAGTATGCTTCCCTCCTCAGGACCTTTGTACTTGCTATTCCCTCTGCCTATAAGGCTCTTCCCCAACATATTTTCACGGTTTATTCCTCTCTTTTTTCAGATATTTGCTCAAGTGCCCCCACAAACCCTCCTTATACCATTGTCTAGCTTTATTTATTTCATTAGCATTTATTACCATCTAACATGCTACACATTTTACTTATCTGTTTCCCTCAACCAAAATGTGGGGACCAAGAGAGTAGGGATTTGTTTATTTTATTCAGTGGTATATCCCCAGAGCCTGTGTCTGGTACACAATTGGTACTCAATGAATTACTGATTTTTATTCATTCACTGGAGGGATGAATGGAACCATACAGATCAGGTAGGATAGAAGCACACCAAAAGAAGAAAAGCAAGGTACTGAGAACACACTGGTTATGCCCAGTGTACTATTTCTTAATCTATTGTTTAAGGGTGTCCACAAGAGTCCTCTAGCATAATGTTACCTATTAGATACCTATTAGAGTGATACCTATTAGAGTGTCATGAGATAATTTCAGTTTTCATGACCGTCAATATATATTAAAAAATTAAGAAATGGAATAGACTTTTTGAAATTAGAGTAAATTATACACAATAAAAATAAATATTTTATGAAATTTCCATTTCCAGTGAGCACACACACAAAAAAAATGTATTGCAATGTAAAATATATTGCAGTGTAAACTATATTGCTTAGCATAGTTCTCAGTCAACAAAGTTTGAAAAATCTGTTATAATGAATACCCCTAGGATGGCTAAAATAATTATCTTTGAACAGTTGTACAAAAAAAGATCTTTCATTCCGTTTTGGAGCTCCCATTACATGCATGTTGGTGTGCCTATGTGCCCATTATTTCTCTGAGACTCTGCTCACTTTTCTTTATTCTTTTTTTTTCTTTCTGTTCTTCTGGTTGCATACTTCCTATTCACCTTAAAAGTTTTCTGGCTCTTTCTTCTGCCAACTCAAATCTACTATTGAGCTCCCCTATTGAACTTTCCATTTTTGTTTATGTGGGGTTTTTTTCCATTACAGAATTCCTATTTAGTTATATATATATATATAATTTTTACCACTTCGGTGATGTCCTCCATTTATGAGTCATTTTATCATATTCTCCTTCGATTCTTTAAACATGGTTTCCTTAGTTATTTTAACATATTTTAATACCTGTTTTTAAGTATTTATCTACCTAGTTCAACATCTGGTCCCTTATAGGCAGTTTCTATTGCCTCTTTTTTTTCCTGCACATTGGCACACTTTCCTATTTCTTTGTATAACTCATAATTTTTTGCTGAAAATTGAATATTTATATAGTATATCATAATCACTCTGGATGCAGATCCCTCTTTTAGGATCTTGATTTTCTTGTTAATTTGGTTGTTTAATTGGTGAGTGACTTTCCTGGGCTAAATCAGTGTGTATGTAGCCTCTTATGTTCCTCCTAGATGTTTTTTCTTGTTTATGTCTTTTGAGCTGGTTTCTTAGAGATTACCCTGGGTCCACATAAACCACTTATTGGTCAAATGTTGTGTGTAAGCTCCTTAGCTCCTTAGATTTTTATCCTTCACTCTTAGATCTGTGTGTGGCTTGGAGACACTTTTACAGTTCAGGGAGTTTATGATATTGCCCTATATTCAGCCTGGGACTAGTATTTCAGAGGATCTATTTCCTAAGAAAATGCAGCATTGGGCATGTATAATCTTCCAGAGAACCAAGAATAAATGTGATTTTATTTTACACCTGGCTTCCTAAGAGTAACCACTTTGGTTTAGCCAATGTTAGGTCAGAAGTTGTGCTTAAGCCCCTCATTGATAGGTCTGTGTGTGGCATTGGGAGTGCTTCCACTTCTGCCCCAGGACCCAGAGGGACACCCCTGCTCTACGAGCAGGCACTAAAAGAGATGGTAGTCCCTGGTCTTCTCAGTTTGTTCCTTCCTGTGTGGAAGTTCCATCCCATTAACAAACTGAAGCAGGGCAATCAGGCCCGAGTATTCTTAGCTTGTTACACTTGGATAAAACCTAGTTTACAAACAGGGGTTGTATGGAGAAGAGAGCTCAAGTCCTCACTGTCATGCCCACCTGGAACATTACTCGCACAACACAAGGCTGGGGAGAATGAGAGATGCAGATGACCTGCTCCTCCTGGGATAAACTACAATCTAGAGTGTGAACTGGAGGAGCCAGCCCTCACCCTCTTTGTTACATCTGCCCAGAGCAGAACCATCAGCACACAGAGCTTGAGGTGGAGGTAGGGGAAACAAACTATGACTCAAATGCCACAGTCTCTTGCTATCCTTACGGAGATTCAGTAGATTTTCTCAAATGATTCTCCCTTTGCAGTGTGTCTTTAGCACAATGACTAGAGACTAATGGTCATTGGGTTGTGTTTTTTTTTTTTTAATAATTTTCACCAATTAAATGATTGTTTCACTAGAGAAAGGATTTTTCTAGTTCCTCATCATTCTAGAAGTCCTGCCTTTTTTTGTAATCCACACCAAGGCCTCACTCTATGAAGGTAGCTTTCTGTGTAGAATTCAAAATTTTGTGTGCATAGGGACTTCCTACTACCCTTCAGTAGCTACCCTGGTGCCACGCAAAGAGGAACCAGAGGAGAATGGGAAGTAATGCAAATGCTGAGCTCCTGTTCAGGTGTGGTCGTGCCCACTAGTAGATAATTCAGTTCAAGACAGCAAATATTTACTGATAGAGTCCTTACTTCAATTCCTATGGGCTATCTGTCACTTTCCACCAGAATGTAAGAACCAAGTAGCAATGTGAGTGAGGGTGGCATTTATTTTATCCAGTGGCATTTATTTTATCCTTAGAGCCTGGTACACAGAAGGGTAACCCATTAACTGAATGCAGTTCATGGCCACCACCAGCTGTGATTAGGAACAAGACAGTGATGAGGCCAAGATTCTGTAGGAGGATCTTGACCTTCCCAAGACATAGGTGTTTAGCCACTCTCTGATACTATAATCTATCATAGGCCCCAGCTCCAGCCCAGGATTGATCTCACCTAAAGCTATAACAGTTGGACAGAACACCAGAGCTGTAGCCAAAAACTGGCAGAGAGGATTCTTGAGAAAGATGTGTCTTCGTCACTCTGTCACTCTTACCTCAGTGCCCCATTCGTAAGAAAGAAAGAGATGAGTGGAGAAGACTATTCTGCCTCCATTTCAGGAAACAGGGCAACATCTCCACCACATTTTTTATATAAATTTATTTATTTAAATTAGTTTTAAGTATATGGTACTTTGGTTAGACATCTATAATGTTCATAAAATGAACCCCACAATTGCTTCCTCCCTCCTCTAGCCCTCCACTTAACCACCATATTAATAATAACTATATTCCCGCTGTCATGTTTCTCATACCCAACTATCAACTACTAATTTGTACTTCTTTAACCCTTTACTCCATTCTCTCAGCCTCTCAATGCCTCTCCCCTCTGTCTGTCTCCCAATTGTCCACTATATATTGTGTCTGTTTTTGACTAGTTTGTTCTTTTTATTCCTTAGATTCCACATATAAATGAAATCATATGGAATTTATCTTTCTCTGTCTGACTTATTTCACTCAGCATAATAACCTCTAGGTCCATCCATGTTTTTGAAAATGGTAGAATTTTTTTTAATGAATGAGTAATATTCCATTGTGTATATGAACCATAATTTCTTTATCCAATTGTCTGTTGATGGGCATTTAGGTTGCTTCCATATCTTGGCTATTGTAAATTGTGCTGCCATGAATACTGCAATCCTGCCAACAATGTATGAGGTTTCCCTTTTCTCCGCATTCTCACCAACACTTGCTGTTTTTTAATTTATTGTAGATAGCCATTCTGACAGGTGTCAGGTGATATCTCATTGTGATTTTAACTTGCATTTCTCTGAGGATTAGCAACCTTGAATCTATAGATTGCTTTGGGTAGTATGGCCATTTTAACAATGATGATTCTTCCTACCCATGAACAGGGTACATGCTTCCAATTATTTGTATCTTCTTCATTTTTCAATGAGTTATAATTTTCTGAAAACAGGTTTTTTACCTTCTTGGTTAATTTGATTCCCAGGTATTTTATAGTTTTTGACACAATTGTAAATGGGTTTTCTTAATTTCTCTTTCTGAAAGTTCATCATTGGTGTATAAAAATGCCATTGACTTCTGAATATTTATTTTGTAACCTGCCGCTTTCTTGAATTAGTTAATTAGTTCTAACAGCTTTTTTGGTGGAATCTTTAGGGTTCTCTATATATAGTATCATGTCCTCAGCAAATAACGAGAGTTTTACACTTTCCTTTCCAATTTGGATGCTTTTTATTTCTCTTTCTTGTCTTATTGCTTTCTTCTTATTATTGTCTTCTCATTCTCCTTCTCCTCCTTCTTTCTTCTTCTTTTTTGTAATGTCTTTGCCTGGTTTTTAAATCAAGATAATGATGGCCTCACAAAAGAAGTTAGGAAGTCTTCCCTCTTCCTGAATTTTTTGGAATAGTTTAAGAAGAATAGATGATAATTCTACTTTGAACGTTTGGTAAAATTCACCTATGAAGCTATCTGATCCAGGACTTCTGTTTTTTGGGAAGTTTTTGATTACTGATTTAATTTCATTGATGGTAATGGGTCAGTTTAGATTTTTGTTTCTTCTTGACTCAGTCCTGAGAGATTGTAAGTTTCTAGGAATGTGTCCAGTTCTTCAAGATTGTCCAATTAGTTGGAATATAATTGCTCATAGTATTTTCTTATGTTTCATTGTATTTCTGTGAAATCTGTGATTATTTCTTCTCTTTCATTTCTGATTTTCTTTGAATCCTCTCTCATTTTTCCTTGACAAGTCTGGCTAAGGGTTTGTCAATTTTGTTTATCCTTTCAAAGAATCAGCTCTTGGTTTCATTAATCTTTTGTATTATTTTTCTAGATTTTATTTCATTTATTTCCACTCTGATCTTTATTATTTTCTTTCTTTTATTTTACATTTTGAGTCATTGTATTTTTATTTTCATCTAATATAAATATTATTACCCCAGCTTTTTTTCATTTCCATTTTTTCCATCCCTTAACTTTTAGTCTGTAAGTTTCTTTTGATCTGAAGTGGGTTTCTTGTACACTGCATATGCATGGGTCCTTGTTTTCTCATCCATTCGGCTAAATTATGTCTTTTGATTGGAGCATTTAATCTGTGTACATTTAAAGTGATTACTGATAGGTACATTGCTGTCATTTTATTATTCATATTTGTTATTTCTATTTTCTTTTTTACCCTTCCTCTTTTTAAAGAAGACTCTCACATTTTTTGTAATGCTGGCTTGTTGCTGATAAATTTCTTAAGCTTTTTTCTGTCTGGGAAGCTCTTTATCTCACCTTTTATTTTAATTGAAAGCTTTGCTGGGTAGAGTATTTGTGGTTGTAGATTCTTGTTTTTCAAAACTTTGACTTTCTTTTGACAGTACCTCTGGCCTTCCAAGTTTCCACTGAAAAGTCAACAGACATTCTTATGGGGTTACCCTTGTAAGTAACCAGCTTCCTTTCTCTTGCTGCTTTCTTTGTCTTTGAATTTTGGCATTTTAATCACAAGGTGTCTTGGTGTAGGTCTGTTTGAATTCCTCTTATTTGAAACTTTTTGTGCTTCCTGAACTTGTATGTTTAATTCTTTTGCCAGGTTGGGGAAGTTTTCTGTCATTATTTCTTCAAATAGAGTCTTAATTCATTATTCTCTCTCTTCCTCTTCAGGTACTCCTATGATTTCATTATTTTTACTCTTTGTGTTGTCCCAGAGGCCTGTTAAACTATCATCATTTTTTAAATTTTTCTTCTTTTTTGTTGTTCTGATTGGGTATATTCAGCTACCTTGTCTTCCAATTCACCAACTTGATCTTCTGCTTCATCCAATCTACTGTTGAATCCATCTAGTGTATTCTTCAATCATTATTGTATCCCTCATTTCTATCTGGTTCTTTTTTGTGGTTTCTATGTCCCTCTTTATGCTCTCATTGTGCTCATCCATTCTCCCCATAAGATCATTGAGCATCCTTATAGCCATTTTTTAGAACTCTGACTCTGGTAGGTTGCTTACCTCCATTTCATTTAACTCATTTTCTGGAGGTTTCTCTTTGTTGTTTCATTTGTGGAATGTTTCTTTGTTTTCTCATTTTATTAGCCTCTCTGTGTTCTTTTCTATGTGTCAAAAACTTTTTTCTTCTCTCAGCCTTGGCCAGATGGCTTAATATAGAAAGTGTCCTGTGTGGCCCAGTGGCACACTCACCCTGATCCCTTGTGCTGGAAATTCTGGACATGACCTCTGTGCATATCATGTGTGATCTTTGTTGTCTGCAAGCCTTTATTGTTAGTAGACCAGTGGGTGGGATTAATGTTTAGGCTGATTAACTGTGGGAATTAACTGCACTCTCGGGATAAGAGTTGTTGTGTGGGAGCTGGTTCCATTTAGTGGGATTTGCCCTAGCAGTCTTGTGTACTAGTTGCAACCACCCTTTGTGTATATCACTACTGGAACTAGTCAGAAATTGCTCTGTTTTGGTCTGGTGCCAGGCTCAAGATGTGTTGGTTTTGTGGCCTTTTGGGAATGTCAGCCACTGCTTTTGATTGCTCAGGGCTACCCAGTAAGAACTACAAAGCAATTCACTGATGGTTGTTGTCTGTGCTGGAACTGCAGGTAAGTGGAAGAGACAATGCTATTGTGAGCTCTCGGTTATGCCCCATCCCTGGCCTACAGCAGTTTAGCAAAGGGATCAGTGCTCCTCCAGGCCTGATACTACCTATCAGTTGCTTGTAAGTCTCTGAAACTGATGAGCCTCTGAGTGATAGCATGTTAAGTGGTGCTGGGAGTCTCCTTGGTCTGGTGAGTAAATTTCCCCTTGCTACTGGAATGTCAGTTTATGTGCCCATGCTGTCTCTGTGGCTCACTGTACAAGTTTTCAATTGTAGCAAGGTAAACTGCTTCCCACCGTCAGCCTAAATGCATTACCATAAAGCAGGGGCAGCTGCTTATCAATGTGCAGTGGGCACTTTGGATATTAGATGGGGCAGGAGCTCAGAGAGTTAAGGGCCGTCAAGCCAATACAGAGCCCTGTAATTCCCTTCAAAGATATTGCAGCTTATACAGGCATCAGTGGTCTGTCTACAGCTGTTTTCTTCGAAATGCATTCACTGTGCTAGCCTAGGTCTATTGCCTGTGCTAATTCCTCAACTCCAGAGCCAGGCAGGGCACAAGAGGCTACTTCTCAATGGGCTGCAGGTACTTCCACCACATTTTTTTAAATAATCATTGGGAAGTACATTTTGTGTCACATGCATTGGGTGAATTGAGGAAATGTTCTTTATATGTTAGGTCTTAAGCCTCTCTACCACTCCATAAGATAAGGCATATCAGACCATTTTTGAGAAGAGGAAATGAGGCTTAGAGGGCAAATATAGTTGGCCCTCCATATCTGTGGGTTTTGTATCCTTGAGTTCAACCAACTGTGGATTGAAAATATTGGCGGGGGTGGGGGGAGAGAATGTTACTTTGTTGCTGATACGTACTATGTAGTTAGGCCTATGATGGCTGCATCATGCACTTAACACATACATACTTTCTCTTCTTGTCTTTATTCCCTAAACAGTATAATAACTATATTGTATTGGGTATTATATTGTATTTATATTGTATTGGCTATTATAAGTAATCTAGAGATGATTTAAAGTCTACGAGAGAATGTGCATAGGTTCTATGCAAATACTGTTTTATACAATGAACAGAAGCATCTTTGAATTTGGTATTTATGAGGAGTCCTGGAACCAATTCCCTGAAGATACCGAGGACCTGTAAGGTTAATGTCACATGATCAATAAGTAGCAAACTCAGGCTTGGAATCCAGGAATATCTAAGTATAACCTCATGTTCTTTCTACTATCTATCTGAGTATGATATCATGTTCTTTCTACTATGTCATCCAAGAAGAAAAACATTATTTTAAATGTCCTAAAATGGTCTTCACAGTGAAAAGGACCTGTGAGTAAGCCAAGAGAAGCCTCTCATATTTAGACTACGTGAAGTCTTACTTTAAACTGAATTAAGGCTGAACAAAATAATCTATCGTATTAACCTAGATGATCATAGTGATCCTTGTAATTTGCTTGGCTTAGCAGCAGCTCTTTGTTGGCCCCTCTTTTAGCCCCAAGCCTACCTCTAAGCATCATGTGGCCCTATAGGTATCTCATGAGTTTCTTCTTTTTTTAATGAATTTTAATTATATACTATCTCTTTTTGACTGGTGCTCAAAAATGTTCAGCTGGAGGCAGCTGACATTTATTATTATCATTTAGTGCTATCACTACAAAACTTAGAAGCTGTTCTTTTTAATTCAGATGACTAGGATCTAAATGTCAGATTCCTTTTTGCTCAAAGTTCTCCTAAAACAAAGGACATATTAAATAGTATTACTAATAACCATTGACCTGGGAATTCTTCCAATTAGAGATGGTTTTGGTATTTGTTTATAATTATTTCAACATTTATGAAATACAATTTTCTAAAGCCTCTCAGAGGCTTCTAAAGACCAAATTCTGACTGAGGAGGAGGGGCTCTAACAATTAGGCATGTCTTCCATGACCCTAGGAGACAGCTGTTCAGCTGAGCAAAGAAGACATACTCTTTCTGCAGTCATATGAGGGGCCCACCAGCTTCATGACACAGACATGGCAAGAGAACATTTACATGCTCAGGTCTGGTACATGTAAGCAGAAGCTTATTATTGTATTTGCCACACTTAATTAAGTAGAAGTTGTATGAGGTGGATGGCAATACCCCAGGGGCCAACACAAGGACATAAGATTTATTGAGCTCTAACTGCAAACTGAGAGCCTTCAGCATGCACACAACAATGCCTATATTATTAGAAATTCAACATTGTAAGAGAATTCTTTCAAGGCAAAGTGAAGTACCCATTCTCTAATTGGGGTTTCTGCTCCATGACGCCAGAACTTCTAATAGAAGCTCAAGGTGTACACCAACAGGAAACATGTAGAAGGAAAGATGGGAGAGGAGTGACCAAAAAGCACAGTTAAGGCCCGCCCAGTGATCAAAGATAGCAGGTAGAAGAGTTCCTAAAGATAAAGCCACCTTAATCAGGAACACCAAGAGCAATGAGATTTTCCATTTTCTAGGGATAAGACAGAATAGGCAGGGGTGTGATCAATAAGTTTGTTTTCAAGACCAAGAGGACCAGAGTCAGTCACCTATCTTAAAGTATCATTGCAACTTCACACCTCCATTGGCAAGATAAGCAGAAGGAAGCAGGAATGGGTGACACAACCAATTAAAGAGCGGCAACTAACCATACAATCACCACGTCTAGCTTTGGGAAACATTTTTGGGGTATAGATTTTTAAGACACACTAAATGCTCTGCTGAAAATCAAAAGAAACACACTGTAGACTTATATCTACAGGTTATAGCCCATGAATAAGTTAGAAAGTTTCTTAGGATTTGGGAGCATCTATCTTTTTAGATTTTATACTCTGTCTTACATCCTATCATTCTGAGTAGCTCTGAGCAGCTCTCCCTGCAGGACCACAAGAAGTAAGGATAAACTTGAAATGAGAATTTGTTTCCTTGGGACATTTATTAAAGTAATAAGATGTTGAATGTTCTTTTTTATTAATCCATAATATTTCAACCTGATTCAAAGCAAACACATAAATAAGACAGTGCTGAGTATAAGAAAAAGATCTTTGTGAGGGATCCTTAGAGATGCTCACATATTTAAGGCAATGTGTCAGGATGGAGACTCTTGAGACCCTTACAGAAGCTGGGTAATGTGGAATACAGTGACTATTCATCCTAGTTTTTTCAAGGCAATATTATTTTAACCAGTTGTTCTGGGGTAATTATTAATATTGTCCCCTTTTATTCTGAAAGTCATACCAGTCTGGACACCTAAATCATCCAGTGACCTGGAGCTAGGAATCAATCCAAGATATCTGACAGCTTCTCATCCTTCAGGTGCAGGTTGCAACAACTAGTGCCCTTTATTTGCTTTGGTTCCAAAAGGGACACAACCTAGGCCAGACATCAGGTCAACCTCTGTGCTCACCTGCCCCTGCACTGATGACCATGATTCCTTTGGCCAGGGTCCATATTACAGCCTCTCTGCCATCCACCCCAGGCCCATATCTTTGGGTTGATGGCCTCCTCCTAAAGCAAAAAGTATTTCTGTAGCATTCAGCCTCTCTATTTGTTTGTTAGAGAAACCAAAAACAAAGATTTCATTTCTCATTGGGACCCCATATCAACTTAGATATCTCAAAAAGAGAGTTTTGAGAACTTAGTTGCCCAGAAATTCTGAAGAACTGAGCATAGTTTATTTGGAAGATAGATGAAAGAGTTCAAAGTCTATGACCTTTAGAGGGTGTGCCCTCCATATGTAATTTGGGCACCAACCAACACATTGCCTTCTTGCTTATAGGAAGATCTCCAACTTTTATGCAAAGTTTCTCTAGAATATGAGTTGTACAAACTACACACTCTTCAATTATCTCCACCAAATGGCAGGATTTGCTGCTGACTGTGCTCACCAACCTACCAGGCTGGCTCTGAATTGGGGTCCCATGTATACCCAAACTTCAGTCTCTTTCTCAGCCTTTATTGGTCTGAGACAATGCATGAGTCAAGGTATTGGAATTAGATAAAACAGTATTTGGGTCCTAGCTTTGTGACCTTGGTATCTTTTCCAAACATTCATAAAATGGAAATATTAGATAAAAATAAATTGTTGTAACAGAGAGCAACAAAACTAATGAGCTTAAAGCATAAAGAAGTTTACTGCTCTCTCACATAACATTCCAAAGTGAATGTTCCAGTTTGGCAGGGGGTTCTGTCCCATGCAGTCATCCAGGAACTCAGGATGAGAGTATCTCTACTGCATTTAGTCCATGGCTCCCAAGGCAGCTGTATTCATTGCCAGTTTTGTCAGTAAGGAGAGGGTACATAGCATGGATATGCACATTTTTGTCTCATGGGTCCCAGTCTGAAAGTGGTCCACATTATTTCTACTCACACTCCATGGGAAGAATTTAATTATGTTGACCCATGTACTGCAAGGAGGGATGGGAGAGGTAGCACCTGGCTGTTGTCCAAATTTTAGCCAAAATTTATTTCTATAAACCAAGAGAAGTGTGGATTTCCAACTAGCATTTTCCATCACCATGGTAATACTACCTCTCTCTCTCAAGGTTGTTGCAAAGAGTAAGTTAGATTAAATATGCACAGAATATGTGCAGATTCAAGAAATGAGATGTATTCCTACTTATAATATGCTCTTGTCTAGTCTTATATCTCTAAATACTATCTACATGCTAGTAATTTCCAAAATTACTAGCTCTAAATTCTCCCCTGAGTTCCAGATCCCAACAGACCAGTTGGATATTTAGGAGACATGATAAATGCTGATGCCAATTCAGATTCCACTTCCAGTGTGTAAATTTTTCCCCCCACAACAAGCAATTCTCCAGTATGTTGAGAATGTTTTCTGGGGCCGAGAAACCAAAGAATGAGACTGAAGATTCCATCATCATATCAAGAGCTTATTAAGGGAACTTATATATGAAAAGCATCTTGGGACACTCCCAAGACAACATGGGTATCCTCTTCATTGATTGTGGGGGCTAAGGAATTATATAGAACAGGGCAAGATAGATAGAGGTACTGAGGCATGATACACCCCCAGATAAAGGGAAAATACCTTAGATTCTTGCCTGGAGCAGGGCAAGGGCCTATTCCAGGAACCAGCATGCGTAGGGCATAGAAAAGGGGTTGAACAGTCTCTGAGGAGATTTCTCTGGAGAAATTTAAGGGAAGCAATTTCTATTTTGCCTGATCCAGTTCTAGAATTAGATAGCAGTCACATCTTGGAATAGTCTGTCCTCCACACAATACTTCTGTGTGTACTACAATTCAACTCAATTCTGACACTACCTATCTTAGAGATAGCATCAGATTCTACAGATTAAATGCTCAATCCCACAATACTGCAGACACTTTGAATGCCAAATCACAGGTCCAGGCTGTCGACTGTGCTTTAGATAAACATTATAGATTAAAGTCTTCCACAACCACTTTCTTGGGTTCAGTTAATTTAGTACAGTGGCCCACAGAACTCAGAGAAATATCTTACTTATTAAATTACTTGTTTATTACAAATGACATAACTTAGAAACATTTATATAAAAGAAATGCATATGGCAAAGCATGGGGAAAGGGTGAAGAGCTTTTATGCTTTCTCTTGGATGGCCATCTCCCTAGATCTACAAACCCAGAAGCTCTCCAAACCATGTCCCTTGGGTTTTTTGTGGAGATTTTATTACATAGGCATAGTTGATTAAATCATGGACAATTGGTGATTGATTCAGACCTCCCCAGAAATCAGTGGGGTGGAACTAAATATTTCAAACTTCTAATTACATTGTGGGCTTCCCAGGCAACCACTCCCCTATCCTTAGGCGTTATCCAAAAGTCACCTCATTAACATAACAAAAACCATCTTTATCAGACTCATCACAGGAAATTTCAAAAAGGCTGTAGGAGTTCTGTGCTAGGAAGAAAGGCCAAGAAATGAAGGCCAAATGTATATTCTTATTATAAAGCACAATATCACACATCTCGAATTTAGTATGTACATATGTTTTAAAAAATTATCAAATAACACATTTTAAATACATGTAGTTTATCATGTGTCAATTATATCTCATTCAATGTTTTAATGTTAGTATATAGAAAAACAAACACTTGCTTTTTTCCTGAATATGTTCTGTCAAACAAATTCTAAAAGTGTAGAAGCTTTTCTAGAAATCAACGATAGAGATTTATTCAAGGATCTTAAGGGTTTGCAAACTTGGAACACAGTTGGGCAAAAACTCAGAAGTTCTCCAAAGAAGAAAGAAAAGTTAAAGATTCTTATAGTAAAAAGTGCATTGTTGAGAATTATCAGTCCTGCATTCTTCTCCCTGGGATTTATCCAGGATGATTATCAGTCAGATGTCAGACATTAAAGAAGCTGAATGCTAAGTATCTAGAAGATGGGTTCCAGTCCTGGTGTTCTGTATAATAGCTGACAGGTGGCTATATGAATGAGTCCTTCAGGGACTAAACAGGTGGCCTGAATATGTGAGGTCATCAGGGGATAACCATCAGGTCTAGATGTATATATAGGCATTAAAGCAGCAGTGGACAGTTTTTAGAAGATTAAGTTTAAAAAAAATGGAGTTCTCTCTCATGGCTTAATCTTCACGTTAACAATTTTAGCAGCTTGCTTAAAATGACTTTATTTATATGTTCTCTATGTTCACTCTTGCCTTAGTTTTTTCCCCAGTTGCCACCATTTCAGCAAATGGTACCACATAGTTTCCCAAATAAAAAAACGTAGGCAACAAGTTTTGTCCCTTTCTCACACCCACATGTAATCCTGTCTATTTTATCTCAAATTCATATACTTCTCTCCCTAAACTTGGTTTGAGCCATCATCATCATGTGCCTACTCATGTGCCTACAACAGCCTACCTGTTAGTGCCCTGTATTCACTCTCAGTGCCTTCTAATCTTATATTTTTGTGTATGTGTGGTAAAAATATATAAAATTTACCATTTTTACCACTTTACATGTACTATTTATTGGCATTAAGTACATTCACATTATTGTCCAACCATCACCACTATCTCCAGAAATTATGTATCTTCCCAAACTGAAACATTATACTCATTAAACAATAACTGGTCATGCCCATTTTACCCCAATTCATGGAAACTGCCATTCCGTTACTTCTGGGTGACTGGAGCTCCAATAACATGCGAGTCTTGGTTCCTACCGCTGACACAAAAAATGAATTCCAATTCAGCAACAGTTATGAGACGTAAGATTTATTAAAAGTATATTTTAGAAGGAGATGGGCCACACTAAGGAAGGCTGTAGCCCTGTGTAATTTGTCAAGTGAATAGATAAAAGGTAGAGTACGCTCAGCGGGAGGAGCAGGTTTTCAGTAAAGAAGGCTGCAACCATGTAGAGGTGGGAAACTCTGTTTATATTAGGGCCATAATGAGAGGTCTTGGATGATCTGTATGTGAGATCACTTTGACTGACAGTTGGCTGTTATACAACACTTTGTGCTACTGCGCAGGTGCTTACCTAGAATTCAGTCTGTCATAATTAGATTCATGAACTTCCGGACATAGACATGGTATTATAATAATGATTTAATGAGGCTGAAGTTGTGGGAAGATTAGAATAGTACCTTCTGCACAAGCCTCTGGGGCTAGAATAAACCATCTATAAGTTTATGGCCCTCTAGTTCTTTCCCTCTCAGGATACAGGAGTTAATTTTTAACTACCAATGGGGTGTTTCTAACTATTGTGAATAATGCTGCAATGCACATGGGTGTGTAAATATCTCTTGGAGTTCCTGTTTTCAATTCTTTTGGATGCAAATACCTAGAAGTGGAATTGTGACACCACATTGTAATTTTATGTTTAATTTTTTTTTGAAAAACCTCCACACTGTTTTCCACAGTGGCTGTATCATTTCACATTATCACCAATGCATGGGCTTTCAGTTCCTCTACATCCTCACCAACATTTGTTATTTGTTTTGTTTTCTGTATTAATAGCCAGCTGAATGAGTATGAAATGGCATCTTATTGTGGTTTTGATTTCAATTTCCCTAACAATTAGTGATGGTATCTTTTCATGTGCTTATTGGCCATATGTATATCTTCTTTGTAGAAATGTCTATTCAGGTCCTTTTTCCACATTTTAATTGGCAATTTGTTTTTCAATTTGTTGAACTTTAGGTTATCTTTTAAAAGATAAATTAGATCATGTCATCTCCCACTTCAACCCCTTATAACAGATTTTCACTGAGTTTAGAATAAAATCCAAACTCCTCTGGTGGCTGACTACCTCCAAACCATTTTGCACTGCTTTCCTGTTGGTTTACTAAGCAATCAGTCCCCTAAGGCCTTCTCTCTGTTCCTCAAACACACCAAGCTCTTTCTCTGATATCTCTTCATGGTCTTTCCTGTTACAGCTGAGAGATGCCTTTCCTGACTGCCTCATTCAAGCTTACTCTTGGATTGTGCTCAGTGTATCATCTTCTTTATCACAACCTGAAATTATCTGCTTATTTTCTTTTTTCATATATCTCCTCTTCACACAGCTCTTTGATGCAGGGATTTCTGCCTCTCTTGCTCACTATATCTTTAACAACTAGCCAGATTCCAGCCTCGCAGCAAGCAACAATAAATATTTGTTAAACGAATAAATAAATCTATTACCCTCCTGCTACTGTTACTACTATCTCTACTATGTTACTGAGACAGGACATCACTTGTAAAATTCTGAGTCTTTTAGCAGGAAATGAAATGACATCTCTTGCAGAGTTCTTAATCTTTTTAGTAGACCTAGGTGTTTTCATTCCTCATTTCTTTGGGAAAAAAAACCCTCTCCCTCAAAACCCAATAAGTGCCCCTAAACTGATGACTCAGATCCTCTGGCTATTGATAAGGGTCATTGCCCATGTTAGTGGAAATAGAGTTAGCCCAGACAGGGCCCTTAGTGTCTGAGATGGGAGGGAACTTTAGACTACAGGTCTTTTTTTTTTCACTCTTTAAAAAATATATTAACCAAGCCCATTTCCCTTTACTCACTTAATAGGCAAGTCAATTATAGAAATTAATATATATGATTTAAATAATAAGTTTGTATCTCTTCCTTGTCTAGGAACTGAGGTGGCACTTCAGCAGGAAAACCAAGACTCCACCCTGACTAAGTCAAAAAGGGAAAGAATTCCATGAAACCCCAATAGGCAGGGACTATGACCCTTCTCAGCAGGAAGCAGATACAGAAGAAGAGACCTCCCATCCCTCAACATTCATACTAATAATAAGGGGGTTCATGGCTCTTAGAAGAGTTAGGTAGGGAAATTAGTTAGGGGGTTTTAATTCTGCCTGCAAAAACACTGGGGTTTTTGTGCCCAAAGTTGCGAATCCCAAAAGACCACCAAGGAGCCAACACCCATGCAATCACATGAGGGTTTTTATTCAGACTCGAGTCCGGACTCTCAACCAACACTGATGCAGCAGTGTTGGAACAAGTCCCCAAACTATGGGGAAGCGGGTATTTATACAGAGCAAGTGTGGAAATTCCAGACTTGTCCCTACCTGATTGGTTGTGTCTAGGGTGGTGTGAGGTTAGGTAGGGGTTGATTTTTTTTTTTCCTTTCAGCAAGGGGTCACAGCAGCTGAAGGCATTTTTACCTTTCACTAAAGGAGAGTTTAGAGAAAAGCTAAGTCTTGAAAAAAAGTAAGTCCCTTTCAGGGTCATCTTATCCTAGAAGGGGTCTGCCCTAATCTGCCCACAATTAAGGAAGCCAGAAGGCTTTTTAGGCTAAAAGTAACTAATAGAAACAAATGAAAAGAGAATTAGGTACTAGTAGTTTAAGCCAGTCACTCGCACTTGTACAATGAAGACCCCAACGACCTTCAATTCACTTGAGCCTCATTATATCATCATTATGATATGATGCATATGCCCAGAAGTTAATTAATATCATTATAATAGAGTGAATTCTAGAAACATATATGTGCAGAAAGTAAATGATGAGCCACTAAGTCCTGTCAATCTTAGTTATCAATCAAGGAAGCCCACTCACCTAAGAAAAGTAACTATCCACAGCAAATAGGAATAAAAATACCAAAGGCTTGGTTACCAGGCCTTTAGAGCTATGCTTTTCTTACTCAGGCCTGCTTTTAAGTCTAGAAGTGTACTTTCCCTTCTAATAAAGCTTTTTTTCCTGCTATATTTTGATGTCCTGCTTATTTGAACCTGAACAATATGCTGGGAAAGGATATCCTCTCTCTGGTAAGAATGGTATCTAAGGAAGTTGGGGTCATAGACTTTATTAATTGATTGGGGCTAGAGCAGGAGGCAGTTGATCATTGCATCATGTCCTGATATCAGTCATGGAGTAGTTCCATCTGCTTTCAAAGGGATGCAGGTTGGTCGTTCAGCCTTTGTAGGTGTAATTTTCAAGATGTTATTTTCAGTTTAAGCTAAATTCTGTATCTGTGGTCAACAGACCTAAGGCTCTGTTCCTGAGACTGTTTGATGCGGATTTAAGGCCTTAATGATTAAGAGAGTGGTGGTGCAGTATGCAGAAGGATAAGGGAAGAAAAGAAGAAAGTGAGTACAAGGCCATTTGAATCAAGCTGAAAGAGAAGAGAAAAAGTCATTAAAAAAAAACTGAAGATTTGCATGATTACAATCTCAGAGGAAGTCATTGCTTTCTTTTGTCTCTGTCATCTTGCTCTGTGTTTTGAGAGCTTGGCTTTATGACCAGTGAGAATATTTTCTCTGGTCTCTGCCTACCAGAGGATGCATGTACCAGCACACAACTGGTGAGTGGCCAAATAAGCTATGGATCTGATAAGCAGTGTTTTCTTTGGCTGTGCCAGCTCTCAGTGGAGTTTGTCAAAAGGGATTAAGCAATAAGGGACGCTGGTCATCTCAACTGTCATTGTCTTATTAGTGCAAGAAAAGTTACATTCCAGTAGCACCTGCCTGGTGTCACAGATTAGCAGGTCTGTGACTGGAGGTATCTCATATTCTTGTGAAAAACCAGAGACACCTTTTGCACCAGCTCTATTATCGTTCTTCTTCGGGAATGGGGAGTCTTACAAATGAAATGTATTCTTTCTAAAGATTGTAAACTCTAAAAGAAGAAAAGCTGCACCTTCTCTTTGGACACCCCTAGGATCACCAGTCTGTGAATACAGAGGGGAAAACGGTCACAGTCATCACATTTCTCTGGCTTTCTGCTTTACTCACTGCTAACTTAGAACCATGAATCTTCTTCCACTCCACTCCCAATGCAGGTCCATTTATCTGCCAAAGTTACACTCAGTTATTTCTGGGAATCTCTAGGGGTGTCTTGTGTGAAAAAGAGAAATCTTTTATATGGCCTGGACTGGACACTCAACTAGAAGGTACCTGCCAGCATTTACATGCGCCATCCTCCATGGGCCCCTTTGTGGGTCCTTAGCCCATCTCATAGATAGTGGCCAGATTCTAAAGCAACAGGTTTCTGATAGAGAAAAGCAGTTTTCATTCTTTAGGCAGCCTGATGAGACAGAGAGAAAGCCCAAATCTGTCTCCTGAATATAGATGTGAAGCAAATTTAAAGAATAAGGTGAGGAGGGGCTGTGGATATTTATTAATTCTAATTTGGGGAGGGGGGGTCTGAGTTGATAGTTTGGAACTAAGCCATCTAAGGTAAAAAAATGTGTAAGAAGGCAGGACATAAACTAATTTCTATCTGGCAGAGTCTGCTCAGTTCTGTTACGTGTCCATGCTTGGTCTAGGCACTAAATCTTCCTTGTTGATAAATTTCTCAATTTTTAAAGAGTTCAAGATGGCAAACAACAGCACCTATGTTACTTGAGCTTCTTGAACCTTGGTTTTGTTATGCTCTCATAGTCAGTATAGGGTCATTTGGCTGATAACTGCCTGCTCAAGCCTCTGGGACCAGCTTGAGTTAGCTTGATCTGGTGGTCTCCAGAGCACTGTGAGGAGGCCTGGTATTAGTGAAAAACACTAAAAAGAAACTAGAGAGAAAAAATTGTTAGGGTCTGATTTCAGTGGTAGGGACCTGGTTTCACCTTCACTGTACAGTTGTTCCTGTATAGGTCTGCAATAGTGACATAGCAGTCTAGGAAATTCTAGCAGGTAGGCATTGTTAAAGCCTGTCATAAGTGACCAAATAAAACTATCTTCTCTAGCATTCTTAATGCTAACTTATGAAAACCCATAAAATACGTTTAAAGCCATACTAGCTTTCTAAATCTTACAAGAGGGTATGAAAATCCCTACCTTCTGTAGATTTTTCTTTCTCTTAACTCGAGTCCCAAGTCTCCTTCCTGTGTGAATACAGTAAAATAAGAGACCCACTGAGAAATCTATTGCTAACTAACTCAAACGCAAGAGCAAAATGCTCCAGAAACCCAGTGTCGTGCCATGTAATACCAGAGGGCACCAGCACAAAGCGACCCCTTCCCAGCAAGCCAGCATGCTGCTAAATGGTCTAAAACTGGCTGGGGAGAAAAAGGCTTTCAAAATTTGTGGAGTTTAAGATCAAAGGTGGTTATGCTAAAACATGGATGAACTTTGACATTATGCTCAATGAAATAAACCAGTCACAAAAGGACAAATACTGGATGATTCCACACATACGAAGTTTCTAAAACAGTCAAATTCATAGATGCTAGGGGAAAGGCAATGAAGTTAGTGTTTAAATGGTTTCAATTTTATAAGATGAAAAAAGTGCTGGACGTGGATATGATGACAGTTGCCCAGCAATGTGAATGTAATAATGACACTGAACTTTACTCTTAAAAATGATTAAAATGGTAAATTTTAACCTTGAAGGTAGCTAATTCACAATCTCCCCTGCCTAACCTCAGAGAAAACCATGGGCAAACACAAGGGAAAGGTGATTCTCTCAACTGCCCTGGCCTTGATGCCTTCCAGACCTTTGGCACCAGAGCTCTTTCTAGCTACATTATGGGCTACTTTCTGAGTCCACCTGAACTGGGGTGGAGGGTGGGGCAGGAAACAGTTGTGGAGAGAGCCAGCATGTAGGCATGTAATGTCCTGACCTGGCCTTCTTTTCCTTTTACTCTTACAGTAATGAGCATTTGCATGCATTATTTAATATTTATTGCGAAGCAGTTCACTCAACTCCCTCATCTTCAGGACAGCCCTGATTCCCAGTACCAGCAATGAGAAGCAGCAAAAAGATTAGTGCACTACTTGAGGACACCTGACTCCCTGGCCCATTTCTCAGATCCCTGTGTCACCTCAGGCAAGTCCCACAACTTCTCTGAGCCTCCATTTCCTCATTGATAAAATGAGAGGGTTGGACAATTCCTACATAAGTTTTCAGGGTGACCCTTCTGAGAAATGGCCTGGCACAGCATGCCCCATTTAGCATACACAAAACCAAAAGAGAAAGAAGAGTCTTAGAAGGAAGAAGGCCAGCCCAGCACATACTTTTTAGAAAAAGATGCAGTAGAATGCAAGGGGCTTCCTGATCTTCCAAAATGCACAAAGGTCACCACAACTTACTTTTCTCTCCTAGAACATCTCACTCTCTTTAAGGACAGTATTTAGGAAGCAAGTAAATACTCTAGTCCCAGCCTACTCCCTCAGCTCCTAATCTGATTCTACCGGGTCTGCTCTGTAGCAGCCATGAGCACCTACCCCAACCCCCATAGGCCTGGAGATGGCTAATCCCAACTAGTCCCACCTGTAGCCCTTCAGGGGTCACATGGCCCTCAGCCTTCTCCTCTTCTTACTTGTCCTGGTGGCTCAGCTAGGTAAAGGAGCAGGCCCATAGTCTCTGTACTTGTACCATCTCTGCCCACCTCAGCCTGACCCTCAGGGCCTCACCAGACTGTGCAGCACATCAGCCCGCAGAACTGCCTGCCCCGGAACTGCTCAGTCTTTAACTAGGCAGAAGTTTGATGAGGTAAATGTGAGCACCAGATTTGTGGAGACTTTCCACTGATCCAAGCCCAGCTGACTTTCCCAGAAGTTCCCCCAGCCCTGGAGATAGGTGTCCCAAGGCCTTTCCTGGCCTGTCCCACCCTGCCTCTCTAGGTATAGACTGGTATGACAAACATCCAAATAAGCTCGCAGGGCAGAGGAGAGAACATGAGGTTGGGAACAGCCAGCAGCAGGCTCATCACCATGCCTTGGAAACCCCATAACTCCAATTCTTCAAGCCATTTTATCCATCATGGAATGAACACTTAGAAAGTGGAAGCCATGAGCAGAACAATTCTGTCATAAAACCTAAGGACCATGACATGGCTGGGCCCCAAATTCAGCATGGTTTCTAAACTAACACTGGCTGTCTTTATTTACCAAGAGGATAAAAAGGGTAATTTGTTTCCTTGGAAGCTACAAGCCTGTCCCCTGCTCAGAATCAGTCCAAGCAGCTGTTTCAAGTACAGCCTTCAGCCCGTGCCAAACTTAGGACAACTGTAGGTTTGTATCTTTCTGAGGAGAGGGTGGAAATGTGTGCCATTAGTGACATGTGCATGTATACCTATATTTGCATGTAGGTGCTCATATACATCCTAAATAGACATGTGTGCACCTATACCTATGCTTGCCTGCTAAGGTTTTTGGAGGTGGCAGGCTCTCCACATTCTCAGGATGGAAAAACCATCACATTTATTGTCTACACTTGTGCAGTATTTAAAATACAACATTGAATGTGTGCAGGTTTCTAAATGTTATTCGACCACTTAGATTTAAAAAAAAAACAAAAACAAAAACAAAAACAAAACACCATGCCGACTTCAAGCCAGACTGCATCTGTGTACATTGAAAGGGACTATTCTTTTCTTCTTACTCCCAGCCCTGGCCCCCTCCCCACACACCCTCTTTCAAGTGAAACCCAAGTGTTTCCTTTCCCATAAGACTCAGCCAGCCAGGCTCCTTCTTGAAGGCTGTGCTCAGCTCAGAGGCCAAGCCCTGTGGCTCAGGCAGGCCTCCATGAGTCTTGAACTACAAACCCAAGTCCCAAGGTGAGAAATTGTCTGTCAACAGCTCCCGTATTTATGACCACAAAGCAAGGCTGGTCTGGTGCAAAGCTACCAATCATGTCAAGAAATTCCTAGACCTTTGGTTTTCTCCTCCAAAAAGTTCTCTTTAGCTTTGAAGAAATGCTGTTTTCTCCTCTGTCTTCTGTCTAATGACCATTCTGATTACAGGATTTCAGTGAAAAGAGGACCACAGTGCACATTCTCTCTGCTTTGAAGGAGTGTGCTTGTCAGTGTCCAGAATTATTCTTGGTTCTCACCACCATGATCTTAACCTGAAGATATCCTTTTGGTAGATTGGTCAGTCCCACTAACTTCTCCAAAAGACACCATGGCTGTATTTCCTAAAATATGTTCTTTCAATATTTTAGTATAAAACAGTTTAGCATCATATATAATCCACAATGCAACTTTGTCAACCTCACGATTTCTATTTGTTTGTATATATTCCAGTCCTGACCATGTGAATGACTATTTTAGCAGGTCACAACTGGACATCTAATGTTTTCACTAACATTATTTAAAGCCACTTCCATTTGTGATACAGTCTGCACAAATATAATTCCTCATGTTTGATACTATTCCATCCAAAGAATGAACTAGGATTTAGTCTGCCGTACCTCTATTGCTAAACATTTAGGCACAGCATTTGGAGACCAGTGTTTCTTCCATTGAATTCCATATCTACTGGTATAATCACTTTCAGGTCTCAATGATTTCCAGCTTGCTTTCTGAAAAGGTTTTAAGAATTTACAACACAACCTAGAGTGAGCTTTTGTGTGTGTGTGTGTGTGTGTGTGTGTGTGTGTGTGTTTATTTTACTGCAACCTTGACAGGAATTAAATTAATTTTTGCTGACTTAGTAGTTTAAAAATGATAAACTCAAAAGATTATTTTAATTTGCATTTTTTGATAACTAGTGAAGTTTTTCTTTCTTAAACTCCATGCATTTTTAAATAACCTATAGCTACACTGTCATCCTTCTCTAGACTCCACTTCAAAGCAAAGGATGGAAATGAGGTCCAAAGGAAAAAAAAATAAAGATCATTAGAATGGCCTATGAATTGACTTCGATCTCTTCCAACTGGGATAGAATGGGAGACCGAGCTGGGAGATGAAGAGTGCAAAGAAGTAAATTCCAGAAACAGAAGTTTGTAGGCCATTTCTCTTTCTTTCCTAGGAGATGATGGGGTTTCTCTATTGACACCTGTTACCTCCCTGAAGACAGTTGCCTTCTAAGGGCTTTCAGGGTCTCAATAGTTACCTTTTCTTACCACCTGTTCCAAACCGTAAGCTCACTTTAACTGTAAGCAGCTGTTTTGTCCTCAAACACAATACTTCTAGCACACACTCTACAATTCCTTTCCAGGCTTGTAATCTTTTTGATTATTTCCCCAGCTTAGCTGAGATATAATTGACGTACAACATTGTGTAAGTTTAAGGTGTACAACCTGTTGATTTTATACATTTATATAATATGATTACCACCATAGCTTAACACCTTCATCAAATCACATAATTTTAATTTATTTTTTTGTGGTGAGAACATTTAAAATCGACTCTCTTTGCAACTTTCAAGTATATAACACAATATTGTTAGCTATATTCACAATGTCATATATTAGATCTCCATAACTTATTCATCTTATAACTTGAAATTTGTATTCTTTGAGCAATGTCTCCCCTTTTGCTTTACCCCCAGCACTTGAGGATCACCATTATAGTTTCTGTAAGTTCTACTCTTTTAGATTTCATATATATGCAATATGATTCAGTATTTGTCTTTCTCTGTCTGATTTATCTCAGCATAATGCCCTCAAGTTTCATTCACATTGTTACAAATGGGCATCCACTGACATCAGAGTAAGAACCAAGTCCCTCTGAGCCACCAAAGACTTCTGCAGGGAAGTTCCATCTTGAGCAAGTGAAGACATTGGTACCTGATTATAGATTCATATTTAGGCCATTGGGGACATGTCTTGTGAAGAAGTTAAGGGATGGTTTTGGATGATGAGAAAAAGAAACTTGGGGAGAAATCAGGGGCATGGATGTTGGGCATCTAAGGAAACTTCTACTTGTAAAAATCTGGTATCTTGATTCAGACATTAAGTAATCTTATTCTGATATTAAACAGCTCTGCCCAAAAAAACTTTCCCACTGTCCTGAAAAGGTAGTCTTTCCTATAAACCATCAGGTATGGTTCCTGGGACAATCTCCTTCCTCAACTTCTCAAAGTTTTTATACTGTGCCATATTTTTCCCTCTAGCACAGCAAGAATCACCCACGTAACATTTGTCTGCTCATTTGTCTGCCTCTCCCACTGGACTGTCATGTCCTGGAATATAAGAACATCTCTTACTTCTCTTATTCCCAGCTCATGTCTCCTGCTAAAAGCATTGAACAGATGCCTGGCTTTAGGTAAACAGAACCTAACTCTGCCTCTCTTTGAGTAAGCAGATGACTGCAGGGTTTGGACAGCAATCTGGGCATAGGGATTCTTTGCAACCATCCACCAAAACAACAACCTTGCCCAGAATCCTACATGAACCTAAGCAGACCCCATAGAAATGGAAACTTTGATATCAGCTTCTTGAGAACCAGCCTCTGTTAGGGCATCAGTTCCCTAAGGAAGACTTGGAACTGGTCATAGTAATAGTGGAGCTTCATCAACTCCAGCAGGATAATCACACCCATCCCAGATGGCTCTCTGAGGATCAGCAACAGTGAAAAACAGATAATAAAGTACGGGCCTCTGGCTGACACAAGCTTTCTTGAGGATTTTAGCCCAGTCCTTCTACCTGGGTATTATGGGTGCCATTTATTTTTATTCAATTTGGGTTATTTTTACTACTCCCCTCTTAGAAATATTCAGATAATCATCTGCACCCTGTGCTTTGCTTTAGCTTTACCCAATTTGTGTTAGAGCCTGCTATGTATTTAGTAATTCCTACATAAATTTTTAAAGATGTTTTACACTTATATGATATCATGCATATAGCTTTTGTTTTTCATATAAGGTAGTACAATGTTACTTGTTCTTTTTACTTAGCATTGTGTCTGGAGCTCATTCTCTAGCAGTACTTTTATAGTTGCCTTGTTCTTCTTCATGGCTGCATAGTGTTCACGGGAGTGGATTTACTTATCTAACCTCTCCCCAGTAAATGGGCATTTATGTTGTTTTTAATCTTCTGCTATCATAAAGAATGTTACATTTTCTTGTAAAATTATGACTGTAGGATATATTCCTAATAATGGCCTTGCTGCATCAAAAGGTATGTGCATTTTTAAGACAAGTGGAAATAGCCCAGTTGTTCTGCACAGATGCCATGCCAGTTCACACTTGTGTTAGCAATATATAAATATGCCTGTCTCTTCTCACACGTAATATTTGTCACTTGTTTAATCTTTGCTAATCTAAGTGGAAAAAATCTCTTTGGGAGTTATTTCTTATTAATAAGATTAATCTTATAAATAAGAATAAGTTTACTTCTAGGTGGGCTTTTTTATGCTCAATGCTATTATATATTGAAAATTTATTTCATTATGTTTTAGACTAACTAGTTTTCATTTGTCTATAGAAAAGTTATTGACTATACTATGTAGATTTTTAATCCAGTCTCTTTATTGAAATATTTTACTATTTAGAGTTCCCTGAAAACCCGCCCCCCCAAAAAAAAAAATCTGTTGGGAAAAAAAATAACTATCACACAAACTACAAAACATAATTAGTTTACCTTCTTATTAATTTATATATCTCATTTCTTTCTCCTATAATTTGTTAACTGACCTCTTTCCAGTGTTACATGATATTTGTGAAAGTACATATTCCTGTTTTACTATTTTCTTTAATGTAAATTCTTCAAATATTTCTGCATTTTTAAGCATGAGACTGTCTTTTGGATTGAATATATTCTTATATCATGTTAAGAAATTATCTAAGTAGCTAGCTAAGCACTAAAGAAAAGCAGTTACTAACATTTCAAAGACTCGACCTGGCATCATGTACCTTCTGATAGAAAAACACATACCTATGAAATAATCTTGTCCAAAAAATGTCAAAGCTGGATCTGATCTAGCTTCTAGATTCAACTACCAACTTATGGAAATATAGAAGACTGAGGAACTGTCTACGCTACACCAGAGGGAAGCAATCCACAAAATCCCGACTTCAGGAAACTCTACAGGACACACGACTCAGGTTTTTCAACAAATAAATTCCAAGGGTCGAGAGAAAGAGAAAGGTTCAGGGAGACAACTCTAGATTAAAAAGACTTGAAAGATAGCAACCAATATGTGAGACTTATTTGGATCCTGATTCAAATAAATGCATTGTCAAAGAATTATAACATTCATGAGACAATGAGAAATTTTCATATTTACTGGACATTTGGTGAAATTAAGAAAGTGTTATTAATCTTTTGGTGTGATAATGGCATTAAGGTTGTTTTGTTAATCTTCATCTTTAAGAGATATGTACTAAAATATCATCTTATGAAATGAAATAATATGATGTCTAGATTTGGTTCAAAATAATGTAAGAGAGGCCAGTGAAAAGGGGCACAAATGAAATAAGAGTTGCCATAGTTGCTACATCTTAAATGTAAACAATTTTTGTTAGTCAATTATACCTCAATAAAGCTTGAAAAAAAGTGGCCATATGTTAAGCAGAGTAGAGGGGACATGGGGAGTTCTTTAGACTATCCTGTTTGCTTTTGAACTTTTGAAGTTATTATATGAGATTTTAAAAATGAATAATGAATTTTAAAAATGCCTACTTAGAATCTGTGGAATAACTAAATTATTTTTCTCTTTTCTCTTCTATGTTATTAGTTATTACTAATCTATTATTAATAATATTATTATATTATTAATCAATTTTCTATTAGTGAGCCAACCTTTCCTCCCTGGAAAAGAAAGCTATTCAGTTATGGCCTATTATTCTTTTAATGGGTTGCTAGGTTTTCTTTACTATTTTTTTCCAGCTTTGTTGAAATGTAATAGACAATTTGTTACTAGCATTTACATTTTAAAATCTAATGAGATTTTTTTCAATTATAGCTGGCATACAATCATATACCAGTTTCAGTTGTATTGCATAGTGATCAGAGATCCATATAACTTGCAAAGCATCACCTCACTAAATCTAGTACCCCTCTACCCCACTACATATTCATTACATTATTAACCATCTTCCCCATGTTACACTACATCTCTATGTCTATTCTGCAACTATGCATTTGTGCTTCTTAATTACTTTGCCTTTTGTTGCCATCCCTCCAACCCCCTCCAACCTAGTAGCCCTCAAAATATTTTCTGTATCTATGAGTTTATTACTGCTTTTGTTGTTGTTATTTATTTTGTTCTTTAGATTCCACATGTACATGAAATCATGTGATATTTGTCTTTCTCTATCTGACTCATTTCATTCAGCTTAATACCCTCCAGGTCCATCAAAGCAATAACTTTTTTCATCCCCTTCCTTTTAGTCTCTGTGTGTCTTTTCATCTGAGGTGAGTCTCTTATAGGTAGCATATATAGGGGTCTTGTTTTCTTATCCATTCAGTCACTCTATCTTACAATTGGAGCACTTAATTCTTTTCCATTTGAGATACTTGTTGATAGAGATGTAGTTATTACCATTCTTTATTTCTAGTTTTGATACATGTTTTTTCTTCTTACAGAAGTCCCTCCAACATTTCCTATAATACAGCTTGGTGTTGATAAATGCCTTTAGCTTATTTTTTTCTGGGAAGCTCTTTATCTATCTTTTGACCCTAAATGATAGCTTTAATGGATAAAGTATTCTTGGATGCAGATTCTGGGTTTTCATCACATCGAATATTTTGCAAACTTTCTTTTGAGAAATCAGCTGCCAGTCTTAGGATTGTTCCCTTGTAGGTAACTAAGTGCTTTTCTCTTGCTGCTTTTAAGATTCTCTCTTTGTATTTAACCTTTGGCATTTTAATTATGATGTGTCTCGGTGTGGGTCTCTTTGGATCCCTGGTTTTTGAGATTCTCTGAGCTTCCTGGGGTTTTATATCTGTTTCCTTCACCAGATGAGGAAAGTTTTTCATCATTATTTCTTCAAATAGCTCTTTGACATTTTGTTTTCTTTCTGGTACTCCTATGACATGAATATTTTTACATTTAATAGTGTCCCATAGGCTCTTTAAATTATTATTATAGTCTTGGCTTCTTTTTTCTTGCCATTCTGATTGAGTGTCCTTGGCTTCCTCATCCTCTGTATTGGTGGTTTGAGTCTCTTCTTTATCCACGGTTTATTCCCTGTAATATACTCTTCATCTCAGATAAGTGTTCTTCTTTTCTGAGTGGTTTCATTTTATAATTTCTGTTTCTATTTTTATGTATTTTATCTCTTTGTAGAAGTTCTCACTGCATCTATCTACACTTCCCAAAGGTTTGTTGAGCATCTTTATAAACAGTGTTTTGAACTGAACATATGTTAGATTGCTTAACTCCATTATTGTTGGATCTCTGTTCTGTTCTCTCATATGGTACTGCTTCTTTGTCTTTTCATTTTGGCTGCCTTTCCATGTCTGTTTTTATGTACTAAGCAAAGGTCCTAAGTCTTCCAGTCTTATTAGTGCAGTTTTGTATAGTAGATGTCCAGTGGCACCGCCCTGCACACTAAGTTTAGCCATAGTCTGTGTCCCTCCAGGGCCACCTGTTAAGATACAGCAAACAATCCACAGATGCTGTGCTTATAGTTGCCTCAAGAGCCCATGCCAGACACTGTGGTCAGCTGCCACCAGTGTGAGTCCTGGTGCTGCTAAGCAAAGAGCACCTGGCTCAGGGAGGACACACCTGGATATGGCTTGGGTGGTGCCTCAAGTTGAGGAAGGCGGGATTTCAGGGAATCCCCTGGGCAGAGTGACCTGTATGATCCAGTTCGATGAGGTATCAGTTATGGCAGTGCTGCGTTCACACACTGGGAGGGGGAGGGCTCAACAGAAGAACAATGAATACTGCCGGAACTCTGTCTGGGAGAAAGCCTTGCCTCTAGTCCTCACTTCAACAACTAGGTGTCCGCCTGTAAGCTCTTGGTTCCCACAGGGCAGCCAGCTCATCCTGGGTGCTCAGAGAGAGCAGGACCATCACCATGAAAGTCCACTAATGAATATGGTCCCTTTAAGAGGCATTTGCAGCTGCTGCTGCTGCAACCTCCATCCCACTCAGCAGCTTAGGACCCAGCAGCCTCACATCTTCTCCCCCTCCTACCTTCTACCATTGCAGGTTGATTAATTATTTCTCTCCCTAGTTGTTGTGCTTCTGTTCATCTAGATCTCAGATGACTTTCCTTACTGTTTGCTCCATGTTTCTGTCATAACTTTGATTTGGTCACAAGATGAATGAATAGAGCCTCTATCATCCACACCATTTTTTTCTGCTCTCTTTTTGCTATTATTTTGATTAAGACTTTTGAATTATTATTCTTAAGTGAGATTAGTGAAGACTTTAGTTTCAATGTAAACTCAAAAATAGATGTTTGTAATGGAAGATATCTTGAGGCTCTTACAACAGTGATGATAGTGGCAGTAAATATTGATTACCTATCACTGCATTGAGCACGTGACTTCTTAACTGGTCCTGCCCTTCATCTCACAATTGAGAAGAATGGATCTCAAGTGCCTTGGAGCAAAGAGAGAAAAAGTAGCAGTAGTATGCAATCCACTGAGCCACACTGCTTCTGAGCCTCATCATTTCCTAAGCCAGCCACCCAAAACTGCTGGATGTCCTGCATGCTTTCCTGGTCTTAGAGTCACAGGGCTGAAGACTTTCCAATCCTAACATGAGGTTTTTACCTAGAGTGACCAGAATCAGAATAGGAGTTGTTCCTCTACAGCCTTTTCCTTGGCCAATATTTTGCTTCACCAAAGACATTTCAGGAAAGTTGGAAATAGCCTATTGAAATATTTTGAGAATCCTTGAACAATGAATGTATATGGAAATCAAAGTTTTATTTCCTGTCACAGGGGTTGTCTCATAAAAAATATAGTATCAGATGTTTTAACTTATATTAATATAACATGATGACTATGAGAGAAGAATGCTCTTGATTTGATACTGACTGGAAACAAGAAGATTTAAAAAAAACAGTATGTAAAGTAAAATCTCAAGTTTGTTATACATGTATATACCAAAAGAAAAGAAAAGAAAAGAAAAGAAAAGAAAAGAAAAGAAAAGAAAAGAAAAGAAAAGAAAAATACCAAAACATTAATAGTGGTTTTACCTGGATGGTGAATTATAGGGGACTTTGTTGTTGTTGTTGTTGTTGTTGTTGTTGTTGTTATTCTGAAAAGATTTTTCAATAAATTCATCCTCATTTTTTAAAGCTATCATTTAAATTAAAACAAATAACATAGTGGTATTCCATAGGCGATCAAAGGATTGAGGCTAATCCTAGTCTATTGGAATTTATCCTGTTTAGTTAAATTTTCAAAAATATAATCGATTGGCCCTTAATATGTCCACATTGGGGGGAAAAGTGTATTATTATCATATTGTGCTATTTTTTAAAGCTCTATTCAGTACTGGACCCAGATATTTCCCCCAACAAAGCCAGTGTATTCTGTTTACTCTTCTCACTGCCCACTCTGTGACCTGACCAAGAATCATTTACAAATAAAGGGCAAAACTATGTAGGAAGCTTGATATCAGTCAGGAAGAGAGACCCCATTAGCTTTCATCATCTCCTCAAGTACAAATTTTATTTTCCTAGAGCCCTGTCTCTATGGACAAGTCTGATGTTTCCATGGGATTTGTTATCAGCGCTGCCACCTCCCGGGGCACCACTCCCACTGCCTGCTACCCGACATTTCCAAAATTCCTCTGTGCTAATATTGTCTAGATGCATGAAGATATATGCACACATACCCTAATGCTATTTGGAAAGCTGTAAAATAGGTAGGCACAGACATTTGAGATTCTTTTGCTGTGCAATTGCAATTATCATAAAGAATTGACAAAAAAGCACTCCAAAATGTCAGATGCTTTGCTTTCAAAGAAACTAACTCTCCATTCTTGACAAACCCAGCACATGCAAGCCATAAGTTAGGGCTTATAGACTTATTTCCTACATCTGCTTTTGTTATGTAGTAATGTGTACCCAACTCTCCAAAAACACTTCAAATTGATTGTGTCTGCTATTGTTTCAGAAATGGCAGTGTTAAGATTGAGTTCTAGAACTACCTTATGACCTAAAGAGAGCCCAATCCTTCCAGGTAGGGGGAATTGGCCTATATAAGCCACTTACACTCAACTTAAAAATAAATACACTAAGATATAACAGATACTGACAAATTAACCCTCTATTAAAAAATAACTTTTCCATCATTTGAAGGGAATGAAGGTTTACTTTAAAAAAAATGAAATAATTTGGCTTTCCTCTCAATACTAACTATGCCATTTGTAAAAACAACAGAGACCTCAAAATTGCTCTAAGCTCATTTCTCTGGGCCACAGTGGCAGGATTCTAGGTACTTGGGTAGTCACCATCTCATGCAGAGGAGGGAAGCAAACCAAGGGAAATCCTGGAAGGAAGAATGTTGTCCATACCAGGGCAGTGTTATTTGAGAATATCATTCGTTGTGTGGTGAAAATAGGTTGCATTTAAACTAGGCCATGTTTCTAGGGGAGCTCTGAAGAATCCTCTGAAAAAGCTCACAAGCTTTCAATATGAAGAAAGAAAGTATTGTTGGACCCATTTTACAGTAGAAGTAATGGAGTTTTCAATTTTATGCAAAATCACAGAGTAGATTTGGTAATTATATGTTTTATTTGAGTAGTCTACAGTTGCAAGATTATTCACTCAGACAAAATTTATCTGTAGTGTAATGGATCAAAATAATTGGTTGATCTCTGCCAAGTTTTCTTTTTTTCTTTTTCGTGTGTGTGTGTATGTGTGTGTGTGTGTGTGTGTGTGTGTGTGTGTGTGCGCGCGCGCGCACGCGTACATGCACGCGTATGTGTCCTCAGTGGCCAAGGCTTTGGAGAACTAATTTCTTTGTGTCTGTTCAATAATAGAGCAAGAATAATTTTAAACAGAAAAAAATAGACCTTAGCATTTCTTTAATTTGCAAAACCATTGAGTAGACAAAGATAGAAGAAAAGCAAGGGCAGTGACGGAGAATGCACCTTGCATTCCACCCTCACCTCTGTTGCCCTGCCGGCTCCATCTTCTCACCTGCTGATCTGGCCTCATTTACAATCTCAGTCCTTGAAGGGTATGTTGATGTACCTGATACCAGATGAAGTTTGTAGAAGTTTAGTAGACATTGGTGACTAATTTCCTAAGATGAGTTTCCCTTTGTTGATCAAATGCTTTGAAGCAGATGCTGGAATGATCTTCTTAATGCCTCTATGGGCCATGTCTGTTGATTGCATGGCCATCAACAATCCCACTGGGACAGTGTCTTGTAAAGGACTATAGGCTTAAAGCTTCCTATAATAAATTTCCCACATCACTGGGACCTTTAATTTCTCTGATAAGAATGATTAAATTCTGTGGAATTCTTGCTATGAGAAACTATTGTGGGAAGTGGTGCACTCAGCTGTACCCTAGCCTCAGAACCACAGAGGTGCAGGGTCTGAGATTTACACAAATGCTCTTTCAAGTGAGTGAACCAGGTCAGAGATACTGGGGGAAGGAAAATGAGAAGAATAGTATGCACATGTACATGGGTGACTGTGCTGGCCTAGGGAAGTTTCTGTACTGATACTCTTACGCTTGTCTATATTCTTTTAGGGCCTCTGGATCAGAACCTTGTCAGGGCCACAGGCACAGAAACAGAGATCTGGAAGTTCCATCCATAGTCCCTCTTCCAGAGCAGTAGGCTGGGCTTTGCTGAGGACAAGCAATAAATCCAAAATGTCTTCCCTTAAGTGAGACCAAGAGAGGTTCCAGTCAGCCTGCTGTGTCTAAGTTTTCTTGCTAATGTCCATTGAACCAAAAAAGATGGTTAGGCAAGATCTCTGATTGGTCAATGGAGAAGGAAGGCTTGCTTTGGTTTCTTTCAGTTCTTCAATGTTGCAACCACCTGTACTCCAAGGTTTGAAGAGTTTCCAGACACTTCAATAAAAGACATGTCCTCATCACCATGTGCATCTGTCAACACCTGTGTGGACATGGGCATGATCTGAAGTGGAGATCAAACTAATCCATGGCCATGGCTGCTGCATAAAAAAGTAAGGATACTTTCATGCTTGTATTACTGAAGATAAAGATTACTCAAAGTCTTCAAGGCCATGTACTTCTCAGAGCTCTCCTTACTACTATACTACCACAAAGAATTCACTTAACCTCTCTGAATTTCAGCCTATACATTGTCAAACTCTCCAGATGTTCCTAAGTATAAAGTTTTAAACTATGTACACTATGGTATATTCTCAATAGCCAGATGTTTTGCTATATTGAGAATATGGTATGAAAAATATAACTTACAACTTGTTTTAGTAATTTCAGGTACTATTGCTGAAGACCTACTAGGTTTCAAGAGCTAAACTATGCTTTGCTTAAGTAATATTTCTAATTGTTACAAAAACCTTATGAGTTTGGCATAATTACCTACATTTGCCCCTTTCCTTATGTCAGTCCTATGGATTAGGAATTCCCATGACATTTTATGGAAACAAACCTGAAATCAAGAAGCCATGTTACCCACCTTGAGTCACATGTTTGGTACGTGACAAAAGTAGGAATTGGAAGGCAGTTCTGCCCTACTCTGAAATCTACTTTTTCTTCATCTTTCCGAATCTGTTTTCTCTTCAGTACTATGGGCATAATGCCATCTTCAGGAGGTTAATAAAATAAAATAATATACATTGACTAGGAAGCCACAAATTCATAGTCTCTTTGATCATTTTAGCACAGGGATTTGATTTGAGGAACACAATGTTTTAAAATTATTTAGTCTGAATCAAACAGGCAGGGAACATTCTCTTCAGTTAAACACAAATCCCTCTATGCCTTGTTGCCCCCACCCACCTGACTCACTAATTGACTTTTCTCAATAGGACCCTAAATTGTATGTATATGACCCCTGTCTAGTGGGGAGGGCAAGGAAGAAGTGGATAGGTAAAATTCTGTTCCACAGTGATCCAGGAGTGAGAAACATAGGTGGGTGATGATAACAAGGAAGGAATCATTTCCCAAGCCTCAACTCACCTGAGCTCATTCCCAAGAACATGTCAGAGTTGAAAATTCACATCACCCTCTACCACTTTATAAACGAGGATGACCTCCTTATCCTTCCCACCGGACTCCAGGAGCCAAGCCAGAAAGCCTTTATTAATGATTAAACAATCAAAGGAGTTATATCTTATGCTCTGTGAAGGATGAGGTTAGTTGAACAAACTGAGCATTTAGCCTGTGTTGGAATGTCTTATATTCAGATATATGATGGAAAGGAGTGATGATTTTTTTAATAACTTTGCTTTTTACATTCTTTGACTATTGTCAAAGAATCTATTTCTGACAGGAGTCCTGGGAGACAAACTCCCAGGATAGATCACATCTGTCAAGCTGCAGAGGGAATAAGCCTAAAATGGGAAAGGAGGAGGAGGGAACAAAGAGCAAGAGTTCATACTCCATCACGTGGTAAATTAACTATGTTTTCTTATTTTCTGTATTCCTTATGATCTGGCGTCTGGGGCCTCACAGAGAGAAACTGCCATTCCCAGGGTTAGCCAGTTCTTAGAGGTGACAAAGGGCTCACCTGTGAGCACATCCTTCATATGCAAACCAATGGATCTATATCCCCACCACCTTCTCTATGAGTTCTCACACTCTGGGCCACTATTCTCCTGCCCTAATCACCTCAAAGTCAGGTACTTGACAATCAGGAATGGCCCCCAGGCCCCAGAAATTGTTCAAAGTGGCCAATCCTACACCTGCTGGTCCTTCCTTGCTCTTTCATTCCTGCTGAAACCACAATAAAGGCTCTGGCGCATGCATTCCTTCCACCCTGTCTGCCTCTTAACTGACACTGATGCTTCCTTAGATGGCCCTAATGGCAAAAAAATAGTCACAAATAAACTTCCCTTTTTATTTGTGAAGTTTTGCCCCCCTTGTCTTTGGATTTGTGACCACTAAAATATTTTCTCAATAGCAATTTTTTCTTCTGATATCTTGGCCTCGACATACCTGAATAATAATAAAACCTACATTTTAAAATATGAAGATCCAATCTGTCTTTGATCATAGGGCACACATTCTCTATTTTTGGTTCCCTCAATTAAATGGTTATAATCATCCAATTAATTGAGCAGCAATTAGCAATATACTGAGATTGCTTGCAGTGTACATTCAATATTATAAGCACTATATATAGGTTTAAAAAAATAAAAAAAAGTCACTGTCCTCAGAAACTTACAATCTTATCATTTCCAATCCTGTTGTTAGAAGATGGACATTGAGACCTCCTACGCAACGCCTCATAATCTATCAGGGTATTTCAAAAAGTGTGTTCCATGGAATAGTAATTTCAGGGAATGGGAATGCCCAGGGAGGAAGAGTCATTGTTTCTGGAGAGTCACAAAGCTCATGAGCATATTAAAGTCTTGGAGAACACCTGTTTAAATTTTATTTCTTGCTGGAATCGTTTTTTTTTTGTTTGTTTGTTTTTTGTTTTTTTAAGATTGTATTTGTGACAACCAATAACAGCTATTGACTGCCTGTGAAACTTACTGTTGTCAGAACATACTTTTGGAAACACCAGTCTATAACAAACAACTGCTTAAATATAACTTATTTAAGTTATATGAGAAATTTTAGAATTTAGGAGCAATACACCATTTTCTCAATTGAGAGTTTAGAGTGCTTTGTTCTTTTTTAATATATAACTGGTCCCAGTAATCATCTCATAGACAAAAAAAGAGAAGAAAATATGTGGAAAAAGCTGTTACTTGCCTCATAATATTCATCCTCCTCTTATTTAATTCCAATTTTATTGGGAGTGGCAACATGCCATACTAGCAGACTATATTTCCTCCCTTGTAGTTAGGTATTGACAAGTAACTACTTCTGCCAGTGAGGCAGTGATGGTGGGACTTCTGGGAAGATCTCTTAAAGAGAGTTAACTCAGATATTGAGCCTATTTTGCCCATTTACGACTCTTTAGTCCTGCCATCTAGAATGCAGATGTGATGGCAGGAGCTCCATTGGCAATTTTGGACCATTCAGTTACCTTTAAAATGGGAGCTATAAACTGAGGATGTGAAAGCAGAAGAGGCCTGGGTCCCTGCTGACATTGTGAAACTGCCACATCAGCCCAGGAATGCCTATATCTGGATGTGCTTTACATTACAAAAATAAAACGCTTACATGTTTAAATCACTGTTTTTTGAGATTTTCTTTTATAAGCAATGGAACCAAAACTTAACCAAAGAAAAGAAAGTAACTACTTGAGAGAGTTTATTGATACTTCTGCTGGTGTTTAATGGCCAACTTTCCAAAAATCTTTCTTCACCTTTCCAGCTGTTGCTCCAAGCAAAACATGATTTATTAACTGATAAGCAAGAGCAGAATTCCCTTTCTATCTAGGGATTCCTTGTCACCCCAGAATCTTAGCCTGTGGCCCTTTGTTTTTTCTGCAGGATAAGAATTATGTTTTTCTTGCCAGATTCTTTACAGAGTTACACAGCATGAGTTTCACTGATCATTGCTTTTTCAAAATATAAATTTATTCTGTAAATCTTATTCTCATTTCCCTGTGTGCCTCTCTCTTTTGGATGAAGACTCTCACCACAAGGTTGCTATGTCATACAGTTGTGATATTTTCTCCGGGTTTCCATCTTCTTTTTTCCATCTGTCAAGAATTGAGTTTCCAGTAAGAAGTTTCTTTTTGATTCAATAAAATTGATGTAAGAAGAGGAACAAATATGAATTTGGTTAGAATATGTTTGCTTTTCCAGCTGTCTAATCCAAATTCAAAAGCTCCTTTCTTAATTCTTTCTATGTGCAAAACAAAAATGAAACAAGGCCCACAAAGAAACAAAAGGCTTTTACAGAGTGAAAATAATTTATTCTTCTTCATCTCAGAAATAATGTCATCTCAGGAAAAGTCTGTAACAAGGTTTGCTTTCTTATTTTAAGCTAACTAATAGTAAGTGAAATGTAAGAGTTGAATTTTGTGAAAATTGTTTTAGTCCTTTAGAGCTACTATTAAAAAAAAAAAAGATACCATAGACTGGGTGACTTTCAAGCAACAGAAACTTATTTCTCACAGTATTGGAGTCTGGAAGTCTAAGATCTGGGTGCCAACAAGGTTGAGTGAGGACCTTGCAGTTTGTTGATTTCTTGCTGTATCTTCACATGGTGAAAGGAGCTAAGGAGTATCATGGTGGTGAGGGGGTCTCTTTTATAAGAACACTAATTTCATTCATGAGGGCTCCACCCTCATTACATATGAATTTTGGAGGGACACAAATGTTCGTACTATAGTAAAAATATCATAGTTTACTAAATCATTCACTTTAGTCTCTAGAATAAGGATAGATGGACAGACAGATGTGTGTTATGTGCGTGTGTGTGTGTGTGTGTGTGTGTGTGAGAGAGAGAGAGAGAGAGAGAGAGAGAGAGAGAGAGAGAAGACTTAAAGACCTTAAACATGTAATACTGTGGCCATCAAGAAAACTTTGTTTTTAGAGCATGCTATATTGCTAAGCTGGATGTTCTTTGAAGAATGTTAGGTCTAGAAAGAACTATTGTCTTTTTTAACAGTCCCTGCTCAGTTGTCTGGTAGATATTATTAACACCATTTTACAGATGATAAAATGGAGACTTGGAAGATTAAAGAGAGTTGACCAAGTACCTGAGTCATAATGAGCTGGGTTATTCCAAGGTAATAAACAATCTTAAAATCTCCATGTGTGTTCTTGCTCATAGGGTGCATCCAACATGGGCTGTCACAAAGCCTGCTCTATATAATCTTTGAGACCAAGCATGATGGAAGCTCTGTCACCTTGTAGCTGGCAGCACACATTTTTTTTTAGTCACAATGGCAGGAGGAAAAGGGACTAATGATAAAAATGCTTCCATCTGCAGATGACAAAAGTCATATCCAGTTGCACCCTATTAGCAGAGTTGGCCATGTGGCTGCATACCACCAGCAGTATCTGGGAAGAACAGATCTCTGAGTGTGCAAGACAGGAGACTGTGATATCTACCAAACCAAGGCACTCAGCAGCAGAGTTGGGTATAGAACCAAGTTGTGTGAATTTAATTTCAATGTTTCTATTCAGAAGTCAAATTAAATGGCTTAAAGTAAAAATTGGGGTCTAATCCAATGACCTTCAGTCAGTTGTTTTATCTGAGACTCAGTTTACTCATTTCTAAGTAGGAATAAAAAAATTTACCCCCAAGGCATTTAGGAGGATTGCATGAGATAATGAATATTAAGTACTTGATATCTAGCACATAGTAAGCACTCATTAAATTGTTGCTGTTGAGGTTGTTTTAAAGCCATACAATAGCATTGTGCTCTTTGCTTCAATGTCAGGAAAATTGTGTTGCCCAGGTAATTGAAATGCCTTACCTTTCACTCTAGACCTCAGACTTGGTCTAAATGACCAAGGATAGTTTTTTTGGAGCTGTAAATTTTTCACTCAGACACTGAGAAAAATATTAACACAGACTCACTAATGAGTTTGGGTTCTTTTTACAAACTCGTTATTTTATACATTAATTCAATAAATATTTATCCAATACCTTCTCTTCACTAGGCACTATACTATGTGCCTGGCATACAGTGGCATAGAAAACATCAAAGGTGCTGCCCTTATGGTACTCAGACTTTGAAGTGTAAAATTACTTTCTAGGGTCTTTGGAAATGGTAGAGATAAAAAACACACTTGCATGTGAAGGGAATTAGAAACTCTCAGGCACATACTATCATAGTCTGTATCCACACACAGAGAATAGCTTTGGGCACATTAGAGTCATCTTCATAGGTAAAAATGGGCATGGTGAGTCCTGCCATGGTGAGTTAATTGCCATACTCCTCAGGAAACCACGCTCTTTCTCTCTTCTGATTATGTTTCTTCTACAAACCATAGCAAGCCTCAAGACATTTACCCTCTTCTCTTACTCCATCCTACTTACCAGTTCACTAAACATAATATATTCAATAAATGTTATGAAAGTAATACATCATAGTGCTTTTTCAGAGGCCTCAGTGAATTGTGGCTGTTTGTCGCCAGTTGGATTCTCTTGGTCATGGCTCCGAGGCCCTTTCCATTTCTTCTCCATTATGTACCTCTGCCACCATTTGCCTTGTTACCCTCATCCCAGTGTTTGGCTCTCAATCTTTTCTTAACTTGCTTTCCTTTATTCAATGGCCATAAATCTAAACACCACATGGCTCATGGCAACAACTGTATAGTCTGAGTGGCAGCTATGTAGTGGTTTCCAAAGCGTCAAACTTTTCACTAACCTTGGAAGAGCCACAAGTCTCCTTGCTGTGTAAGATCCTGTGAGTCATTCCTGAGAGCTTGGCTTAGATCCTGTTTGTTCACCTTCTCCAGTGATTCTATGAGCCACTTAATATCCTGTAAGAAATCCCTTTCTGCTCAATCTACTGAGAGTAGATTCTGTTTGGTAATTGAACCCTAATCAATACAGCAATAGGTATCAGGATGGGTTGCAAAGCCCCTTTAATGCCCTAGGAATGATAATTGAAGATCTGTTATCTAGTGATTTTCTAACTCTTGGGTCCAAGTGGTACACAGATAATTTTAAAGAAATATATTTCCACATCCTCACCTTCCATATATACTGCTGCCCTCAAGCACATATTTGCGTGCACAATCATCATCCATCACCCACTTCAAAACAGAAAGCATTAATTAGCCCTTAGCCCTTCTAGTCCCACTCAGGTGATTGCTCTAGGCTTAGAAACCTTCAAATATCAAACACGAGGAAAGCCTTTCCTGATAACCAACCAAGGCACCATAAACCCTCCTACCTTTCCACCTTTCTGTGTCTCATGTGACTTTCTGTTAGGTTGAGGCTTGCCATTAGTAACTGAGTATTTTGCCCTGTATTGAGATGTTCGGAATTCAGATGTGTGACTAAGTAGGGAAGTAAGAGTAATAACAAGTTTTATTTAATAACATCACCTCTTATACTATTCAACTATTGTCAAAAAATGCATCATTTTGATAAGAGATTCCTGTGAGAGAAAAAGAAAAGGAACTTGGGTAATAAATACTAAGTGATTTATTGAATGAATTGAAATAATTGACTGATAGATACTTCTATAACAAAATCCTTCCCATTTCTATGACCTTAATTTTATAATCAGGGTTTTTTTGCAGTTATATCCACAGAATACAAGAACTAAGAAAAAAATTGACTCAGAGAGTAAATCTTAAGCTTTCACACCACACACACACACAAGAGATAACTACAAGAGGAGGTAGGTGTATTAGTTATTTTGATCTCATATGGTAATCATTGGTAATTATAATGTACATGTATATCAAATCATTACATTGTGTACATTATATATAATTACATTTATCGATTATTTCTCAATAACATTTAAAAACTGATGAATTATGTTGCATTCTGGCAATAGCATGTTCATCATGTGACATTAAAGAGAGAAAGAGAGAGAGAAATTTATTCCATAAGTGATATATTTTCAATAAAAATTTTTCCTTGTGTTTAGTAATAATTTGTCAGTATTTATAACAGATTTATGTTATTTTCATTAGTTTCATATGATAGCAATAATCGTAGGAATGTCTTGACCTAGAAAAAGTTTAAACTCTGAAAGTCTTTTGAACTCAGGAAATAGAGAACATTTTAAAATTTCATTTTATATACATTTTTATTTGCAGAAAAGAATGATCATTAAATTTTTCAAACATAAAAGTTTCTTTCAAATACAACATGAATGAACTTGACAATATCATGCTAACTGAAGAAATCCAATCACAAAGGACCACATATTGTATGTCCCCATTTATGTGAAATGTACAGAATAAACAATTCTATAGAGACAGAAAGTAGGTTAGTAGTTGCCTAGAGCTGAGGGAGAATTTAGGGGGTGACAGTTACAACCTTCAAAACTTTTTTTGAAATAAATAAAATTTTCTAAAATTGATTGTAGTTATGCATGCACAACTCTGATATACTAAAAGCCATTGAGTTGTACACCTGAAATGTGAGAATTGTACAAGATATAAATTATATCTCAATAACGCTATTAAAATATACCAAGAATATACATTACCTTATGATAGAATTCTGAGGAGAAAGTAGAACGAAATATATGTAAAGTAAAGGGAAAAATAAAATTTTCAAATGTGAAGAAAAATATTTTTTCAAAAATTTTTTTAAAAAATATGGAATTTGCTGAATTGTAGAAGAGACAATAGTTGCTTTTGTTGTGCATAGTGGATTTGGACATTGATCTTAAGAGACTAGTCTGAAATCTGCTTCTTCAGTCTTCCCAAAGTGTCTGTAAACCATGCAACATCCTTTAATAAATCCCTTTTTCTGTTTAAACTGACTAGATTGAATTCTGTTGTCTGCAAGTTAACCTGGGCAATACACCATGTGACACAATTTCACTATTCCTTTCTTTATGTATTTTTTTTTTCACTAAACCAAGTCACTATACATGAATCAAGGATATATTATTCATTCTTCTTGGCCAAATCACAGGCTTTCCTTTTTTAAAATGTAACTTGAGATTTACCTTCCATTAAGCCATTTAAGATGAGTTCAAAAACACATCCCATTTCCTCTGAAACTGTAACTTAGACACTTATTAATGGTTCTTTGGGGGCTCTAAGAACATCAATCAGTTTCAAAGTCAGAGAGTAGTTCCCCTGGGAAAGACTTTCACATAAAGTAAAAATATTTTGACCTTAGCAGGGCAAATGAAGACTTAAAAGAAAAGCTAGAGTTTAAGGTTGAGATGGTGAAAGATGAAAGTTCATTCCTCTAGTCTTTCAAGCTATTTTCCTTCCGTTTTCCTTATCTCTTCCCTTTCCCACAGAACTTGGCAATTGGAAGCAAAACTAGATGATAGCTAATCATGCCAATGACGATATTCTTCCATTAAGAAAACTCCAAATCTGTCAGCAAAGCATCTCTACCTTTCAGGAGGCCCAGGAACTCCGAGCCACCTACACGGTGCCTGGGTCTTCTTTAAATCTCAGAAACTTAAGTGCTGAATGGCAGCGGGAAGCTCCCTGACTTGCATATACTGCCTCCTGGAGATGAGTCCTGGCACTGCTCCTTGCTTTCCCACCGGGTCTCTTTCATTTCTCAGCTGCAGACTTTTCATCTGGCCCAGAACGTTGCAGGTAAAAATGCAGAAATGAACTCACCTGAAGTTTTAAAGAGAAATTTTCAAAGAAAAACTAAATGAAGAGAAGCCATTTTAACAAACATGAGAAACAATTAGAAAATGCAGAAGCTGTATTTTTCTTTAACTGTGATTCCCAAAGTCACTACTTTTTTTCTTTAACCTGTAAACTGTCTCACTCAGAAGTGGTGTTATAACCTTTCAATTAATCATATTATCAAACTTTGGCAACAGCACCAAGAAATTTAGAAAATTAAAAGAGATAATAATTGGCAATTAATGTCATCTGCATTTTGATATCTTCTTACAAAACTAAAGAAAAATGCAAAGCAGACTCATTAGTTAATCCTATGCACTTATGCATCATTTCCAAAACTCAGTTTTCTTTGAATAATAAAACCAACACTTCTTCTAACAACTCAAGAGGTAAAGATGTGTCACTGAATCAACATTTAAGATTTGGAACTAAAACTTCATATGCAGAAACTCCTAAATTGGAAGGTTGACTTTCTTGCTAAAGAAATCTACCTGTTCCTACTTTAATTATTCTCTTCAAAATTGGATTGTGTTACCTTTTTGTTCACAAATGTTTGCGATGTTTGTCTCTCCAGGAATCAACTAAATATTAAAAAAAATTAAACATATTCTGGCAATAAATTATAAAAGCTGCATTTTGAACATTCTAAGCACTTTTATAATTTGCCGACCAGTCATGTTGTAAACATTGAAGTACAAAAAGGCTCTAGCGCAACTTTGCCTGAGTATTCCTGAGAAAAGTTTTCTACATGAATAAGCCAATGAGCCTTATAAATTTGAAACATCACAGGAATTGGCCATCTGAGTTATATGCTCTTACAAGGCATTGTGAAAACAAATGGTGGGTGCCTAAAAAACCAATACATTCTCATTTCTTCTGTAACTTCATCTTAAAAAAAAATAACAGGCAATTCCTGAAAACCTCTGTATGCATAATTTTATGCAAATGTCACATATGATCAGGTGGATTATGTTTACTTAAAGGCAAAATCCAGATATATTTTGGTATCCTCCTTTAAAAAAAAACCTGTAGTCCTCTTTATTAAAAATAAAATTTGATAACAAATACAAGCATCTCTTACTAAAAATGTCTTAACTGTCTTTAAAAATGTGAGCACATACATGTTTGAAATCTCTTCATCATTTTCAGAAACATGTGGAATATCATTTTAAATAAAAGTCTACTTTGATAGGCTTTCAGGCTTGGTGTGGCTATTCAGTACTAAAGAATGTTCAGAATTTGGGTTTCTCACTCACTGTACAGGGGACTAGAAATAGCAGCACCATGCATAGTAATCACTTGCTTTTCAACCAGATGATAAACCAGAGAGTGGTGGCCATGTCTCCCATATTCTCTGTAGCTGTCCTCGGTGCCTGCATTATCTTTACTACGCAGAGGTCCCAGGAATTAACCATAAGGGCTCATGTTTGCAGGGAATGTTCTCTGTGCCAGGTATGCATTATCACATGGAATCTTTCACATCATCCCTGGGAGGTAAAAACTATTATTACCTTTGTTTTCTGCCTGAGAACACTGAGATTTAAAAATGATATTTAATGTACAAGATAAAGGAGCCCAGGGAACAATCCAAGTCTCTCTGGTGCCAGCACCCTTGTGCTTGGCCATCACATTGTTGCTGTTTCATAACTGCCTTAATTAATTGGCTACATTCTTTTTCCATTATTCCCACAATCAGCATTCAATAAATGTAAAATTAGAATAACAGCTACAACCTAAAATAATGCTAACATGCTAAAATGAGAGTGTTTAACATTTAGCTCATACTTGAAAATTTTCTACAGTACTTTTTCTCTAAAGAGCTCTGCAATTAACTTACAACTTAAGAATACATCAACTTGACTCATAATTAAACATTTCAACATTTATTTGATTATTCAGGTCAAATAAGTCAAAATGTATCATGAAATATTTAAGCTTTCCCTGCAAATAAAAAATTGAGCTATTTATTTTACATTTGAAAGTTGTAAGCTTTACAATGCCCATATCATAAAAAGAATTTCCAGGCCAAGACAATAGTGCAGAGAAAATTAAGCTTTCCCTTATTTATCACAAACATTTACTCAAAAAAAAAAAGAACTAAATCATAAAGAAAAAAATAGGTTAAAGAGAATGAAAGAATGGGTAAATTCAAAAATTTTTATGTAATTGGCATTAAACAAAGACGTTTCAAAGATCAGCTAGGAAATTAGACAATCTCTATTGACTCCCCATCTTTTTCTAACTTTTTATTAAAAGTATTTTAATTACACACAAAAAGTAGAGAGAATATTGTGATGGTCCTTTCTATACTCTTCACTCTATTCAACAGTCATCAATACATATCTTATTTTCTAATAATACCCAACCTAATACCTCTTTTCTATAATTACTTTGAAGTAAATACAAGATACATCCTTTCCTCTAAAAATATATCCATTGGCATTTCTAAAATATAATTATTTTGGGGGGGAACATAACTACACTATAATTATCTCATCTAAAAAGAAATGTAACAGCAATTCTTTAACATCATTAAATATCTAGTAAGTGTTGCTATTTCTCTAATCATTTCATGATTTCTTTTTATGGTCCATTCGAATAGGTCCAAAGTCAATACGTTGTACTCAGCTGATATGTCTCATGGGTCCTTTTTAATTCATAGTTTCCCACTCTTTTTCCCTGAAATACATTTATTGAAAAAAATCGTTTGCTGTATAGTATTTTCCATGTTCTGAATTTCTTCATTGCATCTGAAAGTGTCATTTAAATTTCCCCTGTACTTTTTGTAAATTGGTAGTTAGATCTAGATCCTTGATGACAGTCAATATTGCCTTTTCTGAGATTATTTAGCTTTATGATTGTCCTCTGACACTCAGAAAGATAAATATACACCCTGAATTGGATATTAGACAATTTATAATTATTGTGGATGAGAATTTTTTTTCTTTGAAATTCTTTGGTGGAAAGGATACACAAGACTTTGCATGGTCTATTGTAAAGAATACAAATTTTAGAGCCCAACAAACCTCAGTGGAAGACCCACCACCTATGAGTTACATGATCTTGAGCAAACTATTTAAACCTCAGTTATTTCATTTGTAAAACAGAGACAAGAATGCCTTCCTGAAAAAATTGTTGTAAATATTAGAGTAACACATGTAAAGCATCAAGCAACACCCTAAGTTTTTAATAGTGTGTGTTATTGCCCTAATACTCTAGGGATCTCAAGGATGGCTACACTCTGCCTGGAGTGTTCTCTCCTATTCTTTCCCCTATTCTTATCTTGCTTTTCAACAATTCAATTAGTCATCACCTTTCTAGGAGGTGCTCGCAAACCTCTGACTGAGCTATCAACAGCAACTCTGTGTAGCACTGTCTCTTGTATTATCAGAATTTATCAAACCATTATTAGTTTGCTTGTTTTGTTTCTTCACTAAAATGTAAGCTACATACAGAAAATGCCTCTTTTTTGTTTTTTGATTTTTTCAGTTACAGTTGCCATTCAATACGATATTTGTTGCAGGTATACAGTGTAGTGATTAGACATTTATATACCTTATGAAGTGATCAACCTGGTAAGTCTAGTACCCATCTAACACCATATATAGTTCTTACAATATTACCGACTATATTTCCCATGCTGTGCTTTTAGAGTCCCATAACTGTTGTTATAACTAACAATTTGTACATCTTAATCCTTTCCCTTATTTCATCTGTCCTTCCAACTCCACTCCCATATGGCAATTATAAATATGTTCTCTGTATCTAAGAGTTTGTCTCCATCTTGTTTGTTTTGTTTTTTCGATTCCACATATAGGTAAAATCCTATAGTATTTGTATTTCTTTGACTTGTTTCACTTAGCATAATACCCTCTGGGTCCATCTTGTCACAAATGGTAAGATTTAATTCTTTTTTATGAATAAGTAATATTCCATTGTATATATGTATCACATCTTTATCTTACATCCTATTGACGGACACTTAGGGTACTTCCATATCTTGATTATTGTAAATAATGCTGCAGTGAACATAGGGACACATGTATCTTTTAGAAGTAGAGTTTTGGATTTCTTCTGACAAATACCCAGTAGAATTGCTGAATAGTAAGATAATTCTGGGTTTAATTTTCACAGGAAACTCCCAACTGTTTCCCATAGTGACTGCGCCAATTAACAATCCCACCCACAGTGCATGAGAGTTCCCTTTTCTCCATATCCTTGACAACACTTGTTGATTTATTGATAATAGCTACTCTGACAGATGTGAGATGATATCTCATTGTGGATTTAATTTACATTTCCCTGATGATCAGTTATGTTGAGCATCTTTTAGTATGTCAATGGATCATCTGTACATCCTCTTTGGAGAAATGACTATTCAGGTCCTCTGCCCATTTGTTAATAAGGTTGTTTGGGGGGGGGGTTTGGTGTTAAGTGATGTGAGTTTCTTATGCATTTTGGTTATTAACCCCTTATCAAATATATCATTAGCAAACATCTTCTCCCATTCAGTAGGTCATCTTTTCATTCTGTTGATGATTTCCTTCACCTTTCGAAATTTCTTAGTTTGATGTAGTTCTATATGTTTATTTTTTCTTTGTTTTCCTTGACTGATGAGACATATCCAAAAAAATATTACCAAAATAATGTCAAAAATTTACTGCCTACATTTTCTTCTAGAAGTGTTATGGTTTCAGGTCTTATATTTAAGTCTTTAATCCATTTTAAGTTTATTCCTGTATATGGTGCAAGAAGGTGGCCCAGTTCTTTCTTTTCTTTCTTTCTTTCTTTCTTTCTTTTTTTTTTTTTTTTTGCATCTATCTGTTCAGCTTTTCCTACACCATTTATTGAATAAACTGTTTTTACTCCATTGTATATTCTTGTCTCCTTTGATATGGATTAATTAACTATAGAGATGTGGGTTTATTTCTAAGCTCTCTATTCTGTTCCATTGCTCTCTGTGTCTTTTTTATGCCAGTACCATGCTATTTTGATTACTATAGCTTTACAGTATAGTATGATACCAGGAGTGTGATAATTCAGCTTTCTTCTTCTTTCTCAAGATTGCCACAGCTATTTAAAGTCTTTTATGGTTACATTTAAATTTTCAAATTATTTTTCTAATTCTATGAAATATGCCACCAGTATTTTGATAGGGATTTCATTGAATCAATAAATTGCTTTGGATAGTATGGCATTTTAATGATGCTAATTGTTCCTATCCATGAGCACAGTATATATTTATATCATTTTCAATTTCATTCTTCAATGTCTAACAGTTTTTCAAGTACAGGTCTTTTACTTCTTTGGTTAAGTTTATTCCTAGCTATTTTATATTTTTTGATGCAAATGAGATTTTTTTTCTTTATTTCTCTTTCTTGGTGTATAAAAATACAACTGATTTCTGATTATTAATTTTGTATTGATACTTTACTGTATTCATTTATCAGTTCTAATAGTTTTTGGTGAGTCTTTGAGGTTTTCTCTATATAGTACTATGTCATCTGCAAATAATGACAGTTTTACTATTCCTTTCCTATTCAAATGGCTTTTTACCCTTTTTCTTTTCTGATTGGTATGGATAGAATTCTCATACTATGTTAAATAAAAACACTGAAAGTCAATATCCTTGTCTTTTCCTAATTTAAGAAAAATGCTTTTAGCTTTTCCCAGTTGAGTATGATGTTAGCTATGGGTTTATCATTTGTGGTCTTTATGATATTGAAGTATGTTTCATTTATACCCTCTTTGCTGAGAGGTTTTGTCATAAGTAAATACTAAATTTAGTTAAACATTTTTCTTAATCTCTTGATATGATCATATGACTTTTATTTTTCATTTTGTTTATGTGGTGTATCACATTAATGATTTGCAGTACTTAACTAAATTTGCATCTCAGGAATAAATCTCACTTGGTTATGGTGTATGACCTTTTAATGTATTGCTGAATTTGGTTTGTTAATATTTTGTTGAAAGTTTTTGCATCAATGTTTATCATGGATATTGACCTATAATTGTATTTACTTATTTTTGTAATGTCTTTGTCTGGTTTTGGAATCAGAGTAATGTTGGTCTAGCAAAATAAGTTTGGGAGCCTTTCTTCCTCTTGAATTTTTTGAAATAGTTTGAGAAAAATCGATGTTAATTCTTCTTTGTGTGTTTGGAAAAATTCATCTGTAAAGCCATCTGGTTCAGGATTTTTGTTTCTTTGGGAGTTTTTGCTACTGATTCTATTTTGTTAGTAGTTATCATTCTGTTCAGATTTTCTGTTTCTTCTTGATTTCATCTTAGAAAATTGTATGTTTCTAAGAGTTTGTCCATTTCTTCAGATTGTCCAATTTGCTGGCATGTAATTGTTTATAGTATTTTTCATAATTCTTTGTATTTCTCTGTAGTCGGTTGTAACTTACCCTCTTTCATTTCTCATTTTATTTATATGGGTTCTTTCTTTTTTTTTCTTGATGAATCTAGCTAAAGGTTTATCAATTTTGTTTATATTTCAAAGAACCACCCCTTGGTTTCATAATCTTTCATATTGTTTTTTTAGACTCCATTTCGTTCCCTCTACTCGCTTTGGGCTTTTTTTATTTTCTATTTTCTTTAGGTGTAAAGACAGATTGTTTATTTGAGCTTTTTCCTTGTTTAGAGATAGGACTGTATTGCTATGAATTTCCCTCTTAGAACAACTTTGGCTATGTTCCATAGATTTTGGGTCATTGTGTTTCCATTTTTATTTGTCTCAAAGATTCTTGATTTATTCCTTGATCTCATTGTATTTATTGATTAGTAGCATGTTATTTAGCCTCCATGTGTTTATGTGTTTTTCAGTTTTTTTTCTTGTATTTGATTTCCAGTTTCATACCATCGTGATTAGAGAAGATGCTTGATATAATTTCAATCTTCTTGTATTTATTGATACTTATTATGTGGCCTGACATGTAGTCTATCCTGGAAAATGTTCCATGTGTGTTTGAAAAGAATGTATATTCTGCTGCTTGGGGTAAATCTCTAAAAATATCAATTAAATCTATCTGATCTAGTGTGTCATGTAAAGCCACTGTTTCCTTTTTGATTTTTTGTCTGGATGATATCTATCTATTGAAGTCAATGGAGTGTTAAAGTCTCTTACTATTAATTTATTACTATTGATCTATTCTGTTATGTCCAGCAATATTTTATTTTTACATTTAGGTGCTCCTTTGTCGGGTGTAAAAATGTTTACAATTTTCTATCCTCTTTTTAGATTGATCCCTTTATAATTTTGAAATGTTCTCCTTTGTCTCTTATGACAGCCTTTGTTTCATAATCTATTTTGTGTGACATAAGTATTGCTACGCCAGCTTCTTTTTATTTTCTTTTAATGCTATTTTAATTTTAAAATATTTTATACTTAAAAATGCAGAAATGGCACTTACGCTCCAACAAAATTAAGTAAGCATTAATATTTTATCTAATTATCATTATTCTCTGTCTTTTAAAAATAATAATATTACTGACCCAGATAAAGCCTCACCCCTATACTTCCTTTATTCTTTTCTTACTAGGGAAAATTTCCATCTTAGAGTGTATTTTGTGCTTTTATTCATAGGTGTAATTTCTTAACTAAGATACACTATTGTATATATTTTGTTTTAAAGGTTTACACAAGTAGTATCAGACTATATGTATTTTTTACTACTTGCTATTTTTACTGATTGTTATGTTTTTGAGATTTATCCAAGCTGTAATATGTACAATTTTTCATTATTTTTCATTGCTATTTATTATTTTATTTCATGAATAAGTTAAAATTTATTTAGTCATTTTCCTACTGAGGAACAACTGGATTAGTTCCACCCTTTTGTTACCACAAATAGTTCTCCAATGGTACACTAGGTATATTTGTCCTTATGTTCTCATGATAGTGTTTCTCATGAGAGGAACAGAGGGAGATGTAAGATGGGATTCTTGTCTCTATATCTCAAACGACTGAAATATTAAGTATTTAATCAGTGTTTATTGAATGAAGCAACGAAAATATGAAATTTTTATTTATTCAAGAATGAATTAATGATGGACATAAAACTAAAACATCACTTGGGACCAATTATTAAATTTATAAAGTTATCCAGGAGCATTTATAAATGTAAATGGGCTGCTTTTTCTTGACTTATGCCACAGAAATTCCTATTCAAATGAACTACAGGGGAAATGAAGACATAATGCTAGAGCAAAGCAATGACTTTCCAGGTTGAGTTTAGCAATGTATTCAGTTCAGTTGTGAGAACAAAACTTCAGTTGTTATCATGGGTAAAATGGAAGAGCTGAGCCACCACAAGGCTATAATTTATGGCACCATGAGTTGCAAAGGGATCTAATGCCCGACATCACAATGAAGCCTTATTCATTTATATGAAAATGATAAAAAACTGAGTCAGAGTATAAGCAGAAACACTTTTCCCCATAAGAGGTTACTTGGGCACATTATGCTTCATGTTAGAAGCAAACACCAAGGTCACTGAATGGCTTAAATAACTTGATAATTGATCCTGTCTGAGGAAGATAAAAAACACTATTCAGCTTCTGATACATCTTTGGAAACTAAATTAGAAAAACCTCATAATGTTGTCATTTTCCAACTTTCCCAGCTATGAACCTCCCACATGATAAGGCAATATCAAAAATCCATTCATCCCAAACCATGGAACTACTATTATTTCTTCCTTAACCAAATCATTGGCAATAGAGATGAGATTATCCTTACACCAACAAAATTTACTCCCTGGAGCTAAGGATGAAATTAGCTTTTCCTGAGGCATAGGTTGCACATAGGAAACTGGATGCCTGAACATGAATTTAAAATCCTGCTAAGAGGAGACAGTAGAATATTGATCCTGAGTAGATAATCAACAATGTCAGCAACAGTCCACCCCTTTAACTTTGCAATATTCATATACATTCCTCTTGTTTGCATTGATATGCTTATGCCTACATAAAATATACTCACTCCAACTCTAAATCTTGGATCTCAGAGTCCTCATCTTCCAGTAGCTTCACTCGATCAAGTAATATACAGAGAAAAAAAAGAGATTTTCAATTAAAAACAAAGCCATTTAAATATAATATAGCCTGAGTTTCTCCAATTATCATTGGCTGAGATGGTATAGAACATTGGGGGACTTGTCCAGAAAGACAGAGTAAAATCTCCCAGTCTCACAGTGTTTTGAAGATAAATCAAAGAAGGAGCCTAAAATAAACAACAGGTCTCAGCCTCAAGATGTTTGTCAGGTTCTGAAGCTGCATGTCACAACAGAGGAAAGAACTAAACTAAAACCTCTGAATGGAAAAATGTACAAGACCGAAGAGACCAAGAATTCAAAGCCAAGGGCCACAGGTATAAACCAGAGCTGAACTTAGTCTTACAAAAACTACAACTCAGTCCAAATCCAGCTCAATCCCTGCTTTCATTAAAGTAATCATCCCTTTATCCTATATGTGATATAGAAGAAAATAAAGACCATTGATGATGAAAAATATTATACAGAGCCATATGGTTATTTTATATATGTTAGGTGTACAACAATAAAGAAGCAAAAAGATGTGACTAATAAAAAAAAGCAAACAATAAAAGCAGACTGACAACACCCAAATTTTGAAATTAATACAGGAAGAATATTGAAATAATTAACACAGCAAATGAAGAGGAAAAGATAGACAAAATCAATGAAAATGGTTAATACAACAGAGAACTAGAATATACACAAAGAAATCAAATGGACATCCTAAAACAACAACTAAAATTAAGAATCTGTTGAGTAGGTATAATGGCAGGCTGGAAACAAGAAAAGTAAAATTGAAGACAAGTCAATAGAAAAAGTAAGTACAAAGAAAAAGAAATAGAATGAGACATGTGCGGCACGTAGTCAAAAATACATATCTTCAAAGTCCTAGAAGGAGATGAGACAGGAGCAGAAGCAATGCAGGCAGCAGAAGAAATAATAGCTAAGAATGTTCTAAAATTGGTGAAAAGACATCAAACAACAGATTTGAAAAACTTAGGAACCTCATGTAGTATAAATCAAAGAAAACCATACCTAGGCTCATCACAGGCAAATTACTGAAAAACCTGAGAAAAGTGAAAATCAGAGAAATAGTCACAGGAAAAAAAGACACGTGACCTTCAAAAAAGTAACATTAAAACAAAAGGCTAACTTTTCAACAGAAACTATGGAAACCAGAAGACATTAGAAATACATATTTAAAATACTGAAAACCAACCTAGAATTCTATGCAGTAAAAACTTTCTTTTAAAATTAAGTAAAGACACTTCACAGACAAACAAAAAGTAAGAGAATTAGTCACCAGCATACTGGCACTATAAGAAATACTAAAGGAAAGTCTTTGGATTGAAGGAAAATGATTATACATAGAAATATGAAACTGTAATATGGAATGAAGAACACTGAAAAGGATGAAAACTACTCACTGGAGGCCTGCTTTGAAGAAATAGACCCTGGGAATGAAGTATCACTGATGTACTGAATAGCCCAAACAGAAAAACAGTGACTCCTCCTTCCTACATATCAGCCTCTCTTCATTCCAGCACTTCAAGCAAAAGCAGAAGGATCAAACCTTTTCTTTCCATTTCTTCTAATTTTGTCCCTAGAAACTTCCTCTCATTAGGAAGATAATTATTTTCTTTTAAAAAAAATGTAATTATAAGATTCCTGTGTGCATGAACATTTTTTACATTTATTTTGTTTAAAAAAAGTTTTAAGATAGCAGCTTCATTGAGATATAATTCACATGCCACACAAATCATTCATTTAATATGTTCAATTCAACAGTCTTTTAGTTTATTAACAGTGTCCTGAAAATATCACTAAAATCAATTTTAGAACGTTTCATCATGCCAAAAATAAACTCCATAACCATCTGTAGTCACTGCTCATTTTTCCCCAGTACTTTCTCTCACACGCCTAGGCACCAAGGATTTACTTTCTGTCTCTCTAGATTTGCCTGTTCTGGAAATTTAATATAAATGGAATCATACAATTGGTGTTATTTTATAACCAGCACTGCTTTTCATAAAATTGTGGTAAAATACACATAACACAAAATTTATCATCTTAACCATAGTTAAGTGTACAGTTCAGTAGTGTACTAAGCAACCAACCTCCAGAATTTTTTAACCTTACAAAACTGAAATTCTATACCCATTAAACAACTTCTATTTTTCCCCTCACTCCTAGCCTTTGAAAACTACCCATTTGCTTTCTGTTTCTATGAATCTGACCATTCTAGATACCTCAGATAAATGAAACTAAATAGTATCTGTCTCATTATAACTTGCTTATTTCATTTGGCATAATGCCCTCAAAGTTTATCCATGGTAGGGCATTGTCAGAATTTTCTTGCTTTTTATTTATTTTCCCATTATAGCTCTTATTTATAATTATTTATTTACTTACTTATTTTCTTTTTATTATGGTGACATTGGTTAATGAAATCCAGTGAGTTTCAAGAGTACAGTTTGACAGTAAGGCAATTTATATTGCATTGTATATTCACCACCTATAAGATTTCTTTCTGTTACCATAAATTTGACCCCTTTTTCCATACCTACCTCCCTTCTAGCCTCTGGTAACCACTAGTGTACTGTCCATGACCATGAGTCTCTATCTGTTTGTCCTCTTGGTTTGTTGCTTTTAGGTTTACATCCAACATGTAAGTGCTATCATATGGATTTCAACTTTTCCTATCTGACTTATTTTGCTTAGCATGATTGTCTCAAGGTCCAATCATGTTGTTGCAAATGGCAGTATTTCAGCCCTTCTTATGGCTAAGCAATATTCCATTGTATATATGTACCACAGCTTCTTTTGCCAGTCATCTATTATAGTACACTTAGGTTGCTTCCACGTCCTGGCTACCATAAATAATGCTGCTATGAACATCGGTGTGCAAATATCTTTTTGGATATGGGATTTCAAGTCTTTGGGCTAAATACCCAGTAGAGTGATTGCTGGATCATATGGTAGATCAATTCTTAGTTTTTTGAGGAATCTCCCTACTGTTTCCATAGTGGCTGTGCCAATTCGCAGTCCCACCAGCAGTGTATGAGGATTCCTTTTTCTCCACATCCTTTCCAACACTTGTTATTACTTGTCCTGTTGATAATACCTTTTCTAACAGGTGTGAGATGGTATCTCTTTGTGGTTTTTATGTGCATTTCTTAAATAGCTAGCAATGTTGAGCATCTTTTCACATATTTGTTGACCATTTGTATGTCCTCTAGGGAGATGTGTCTGTTCAGGTCCTCTGCCCATTTTTTCATTGGATTGTTTGTTTTGTTGTTGTTGTTGTTGTTGTTGTTGTTGTTGTTGTTGTTGTTATTGAGTCATATGAGTTTTTTGTATATATTGGATATTAGACCTTATCAGAGGTGTTGCTTGAAAATATCTTCTCCCATTCATGTGGTTGTCTCTTTACCTTGTTGACAGTTTCTTTTGCTGTGCAGAAGCTTTCTAGTTTCCTGTAGTCCCATTTATTCATTTTTTGCTTATACTTCCCTTGTCTTTCAGGTAAAATTTATAAAATCCTCCTTAAGTCAAAGGTCCGTGAGTTTAGAAACTATGTTTTATTCTATGCAATTTATTGTTTCAGGTCTTATATTCAGGTGTTTAATTCATTTTGTGTTGATTTTAATGTTTGGTGGTAGACATCAGTCTAGTTTGATTCTTTTGCAAGTGACTTTCTAGTTCACAGCATCATTTATTGAAGAGCCTTTTTTCTCCACTGTATGTTTTTGGATCTTTTGTCAAAACTTATTTGCCCATATAAATATGAATTTGTTTCTGGACTCTTGATTCTGTCCCACTGGTCCATGTGTCTGTTTTTCTGTCAATACCATTCTGTTTTGATTATTATCTCTTTGTGGTAATTATCTCTTTGTGGTATAGTTTAAAGTCAGGCAGAGTGATACCTCCAACCTCATTCTTTTTTTTTTTTTTTCTTCAGAATGGTTTTGGCAATTCAAGGCCTTTTGTGCTTCCATACAAAATGTGATGATTTTTATGTTCTGTTTCTTTAAAAAAAAATGCCTGTGGGATTTTAATAGGGATTGCATCACATCTGTATAATGCTTTAGATAATAAGGTTATTTTAACTATGTTGATTCTTCCAATTCAAGAACACAAAATACCTTTCCATTTCTTTGTATCTTCTTTGATTTCTTTTAATAGGGTCTTATAGTTTTCATTATATAGATCCTTCACATGTTTTGTTAGAATTATTTCTAAGTATTTTATTCTTTGTGGCAATAGCAAAAGGAATAATTTTTTCCACTTTTTCTGACAATTCATTATTAGAGTAAAGGAACTTTATGGATTTTTGAAAATTGATTTTGTATCCAAATCTTTACTATTTTGCTTATAGTTTCTAGTAGCATTCTTGTGAAGTCTTTAGGGTTTTATATATAGAGAATCATGTTATTTATAAATAGTGACAGTTTGACTTCTTCATTTCCCATTTGGATGCCTTTTATATCTTTCTTGTGCCTGATCTCACTTGCTAGGACCTCCAATGTTACATTGAATAACAGTAGTGATAATGAACAGACTTGCCTTGTTCCTGATCTTAGAGGAAAGGTTTATAGCTTTTCATCATTAAGTATAATGTTGGCTGAGGATGTGTCATACATGGCTTTCTTATTTTAAAGTACTTTTCTTCTATACCGATTTTGTTAGGTGTTTTAATCATAAATGAATGTTGTATATTATCGAAGACTTTTTCTACATCTATTGATATGAACATATGATTCTTATTTTTTTGATTTGTTGATGTGGTGTTTCATATTAATCGATTTGCATATGTTGAACACTCCCTGTTCCTCTGGGATGAAGCCCACTTGATCATGGTATATAATCTTTTTAATATATTGCTGTATGCAGTTTGCTAGTATCTCATTTAGGATTTTTGCACCTGTGTTCATAAGAGATATTGGTCTGTAATTTTCTTTCTTTCTTTTTTCATAATCTTGACCAGGTTTTGGTATCATGGTAATATTGGCCTCATAAAATGACTTAGAAAGTAATGCCTCCTCTTCGATTTTTTGGAAGACTTTGAGGAGAATTGGTATTAAATCTTCTTTGAATGTTTGGTAGAATTCACTGATAAAGCCACCTGGACTTTTACTTTTTGGTAGGTTTTTGATGATTGTTTCAATCTCCATATTCCTAACCAGTCTATTTAGATCTCCCAGTTCTTCTTGATTTAGTCTAGGAAGGTTGCCTTTTTCTAAGTACTGGTCCACTTCTTCTAGGTTATCAAATTCGGTATTACATACTTTTCATGCTATCCTTGGATGATCTTTTGTATTTCTGCGATGTCAGTCATAATTTCCCCTCTTTCATTCCTGATTTTGTTTATTTGTGTCCTTTTCTTTTTTCTTTAGTGATTCTAACCAGGGGTAGCCAATTTTATCAATCTTCTCAAAGAACCAGCTTTGTCTTGCATTATTTATCCATTTTTTAAAATCATTTAATTCTGTTCTAATTTTGAATATTTCTTTCATCCAGCTGATTTTAGGCTTCATTTGTTTTTCCTTTTCTAGTTTTTTAAGATCAAGTGTTAAGTTGTTTATTTTGGCATGTTCTTTTTTTTTTTTTTTTTGAGATAAGCCTGTAATGATATGAACTTATCTCTATTTCTGCTTTTACTGTGCCCCAATTTTTTTTAATTTTAATTAGTTTCAGGTATATAGTACATTGGTTAGACATTTATATAGTTAATAAAACGATTCCCCTAATTTCTCTTTCTCTCCTCTGGTTTTCCACCTAGCCAATATATTAATGCTAACTGCATTTCCTAAGCCATGCTCTCCACCCCTGAGACCATCTATCAACTATTTACTTGTACTTCTTTATCCCTTCAACCCATTCTTTCAGTCCTCCAACCCCTTCCCTTCTGTCACCAAATTGTCCTCTATATTTGTGAGTCAGTTTTTGATTAGTTTGTTCTTTTTGTTCCTTAGATTCCACATATAAATGAAATCATATGGTATATTTATCTTTCTCTGTCAGATTTATTTCACTCAGAATAATCATCTCTATGTCCATCTATGTCATTGCAAACAGTAGGATTTCATTTTTTTAAATGGCTGAGTAATATTTCATGATACATATAAACCATAGTTTCTTAATCTAATCATCAGTTGATGGTCATTTAGGTTGCTTTATATCTTGGCTATTGTAAACTGTGCTGTCATGAACATAGGGGTGCATAGATCTTTATAAATTATTGTTTTGGTTTTCTTTGGATAAATACCCAGAAGTACAATTGCTGTGTCAAAGGTATATTCATTTTTAATTTTTTGAGGAAACTCCATACTGTTTTCCATAATACATGTTCCAATTTGCAAACCCATCAACAATGTACAAGGGTTCCTTTTACTCCACATCTTCACCAACACTTGCTGTTTTTTGATTTATTGATGATAGCTATTCTGACAGGTGTGAGGAGATATCTCATAGTGGTTTTAATTTGTATTTCTCTGATGATTAGTGACCTTGAGCATCTTTTCATATGTCTGTTAGCCATCTGTATTTCTCCTTTGGAGAAGTATCTGTTCAGGTCTTCTGCCCATTTTTTAATTGGTTTGTTTGTTTTTTTTGTTGTTGAGTGTATGAGTTCTTTATATATTTTGTATATTAACCCCTTATCAGATGTATCATTAGTGAATATTTTCTTCCAATCAGTTGGTTGTCTTTTTATTTTCTTGATTGTTTTCTTGCAGTAAAAAAAAAAAACTTTTTATTGTGATGTAGTCCCATTTGTTTATTTTTTCTTTTATTTCTCTTCCCCAGGGAATGATATCTGAAAAGAAATTCCTATTAGTAATATCAGAGAATTTACAGCCTATGTTTTCTTCTAGATGTTTTATGGTTTCCGGTCTTACATTCAAGTCTTTAATCCATTTTGAGTCTATTCTCGTATATGGTATAAGAAGGTGGTTCAGCTTCTTATTCTTTTTTTTTTTTTTTTTTGCATGTATCTGTCCAATTTTTTCAACACCATTTATTGAAGAGACTGTCTTTACTCCATTGTATATTCTTATCTCCTTTGTCATATATTAAGTAAGCTTATAGGCATAGATCTATTTCTGGGCTCTCTGCTCTGTTCCATTGATCAATACATCTGTTTTTATGCCAGTACCATGCTGTTTTGATTACTGTAGACTTATAGTATAGTTTAATATCAGGTAATGTGTTACCTCCAACTTTGTCCTTCTTTCTCAAGATTTCTTTAGCTATTCAGAGTCACTCATGGTTCCATATAAATTTTAGGATTATTTGTTCTAGCTCTCCTAGAAACGTCATTCATATTTGGATAGGAATTGTACTGAATCTATATATTACTTTGTGTAGTATGGCCATTTAATGACGTTGATTCTTCCTACCTATGAGCACACTATATTCTTTCATTTATTTGTATCTTCTTCAATTTCTTTTTTCAATGAGTTATAATTTTCTGAGAACGGGTCTTTTATCTCCTTGGTTAATTTGATTCTCAGGTATTTTATAGTTTTTGACACAATTGTAAAAGGAATTGTATTCTTAATTTCTCCTTCTGAAAGTTCATCATTTGTGAATAAAAATGCCACTGACTTCTAAATATTTTGTAACCTGCTACGTTACTGAATTCATTGATCAGTTCTAACAGTCTTTTGGTGGAATCTTTAGGGTTATCTATATATAGTAAGTCATCAGCAAATAATGAGAGTTTTACTCCTTCCCTTCCACTTTGAATGCCTTTTATTTCTCTTTCTTGTCTCATTGCTATGAATAAAATTTCTGATACAATATTAAAGAGGAGTGGTGAAAGTGGGAATCCTTGTCTTGTTCCAGATCTTGAGGAAAATGTTTTTAGCCTTTCCCCATTGAATATGATAGCTGTAGGTTTGTCATATATGGACTTCATTATGTAGAGGTATGTTCCCTCGATTCTCACTTTGCTGAGAGTTTTGATCATAAGTGGATGTTGAATTTTGTCAAACACTTTTTCTACGTCTATTGATATGATCGTATGGTTTTTGTCTTTTGATTTGTTAATGTTGCATATCACATTAATTGTTTTGCAGATATTATACAAGCCTTGAATCCCAGGAATAAATCCAACTTGATCATGATATATGATATTTTTAATGTATTGCTGAATTTGGTTTGCTAATATTTTATTGAGGATCTATGCATCAACATGAGAGATATTGGCCTACATTTTTCTATTTTTTTGTAATGTCTTTATCTAGTTTTAAAAATCAAGGTTATGGTGGCCTCATATAAGAAGTTAAAATTTCTAGAAATTTTATAGTTTGAGAAGAATAAGTGGTAATTATTCTTTGCATGTTTGATAAAATTCACCTATGAAGCCATCTGGTTCAGGACTTTTGTTTTTGGGGGGCTTTTTGATTACTGATTCTATTTTATTGGTGGTAATCAGTTGGTTAAGATTTTCTATTTCTTTTAGAATCAGTCTTGGGAGATTGTATGTTTCTAGAAATGTGTCCATTTCTTCCCAATTGTCCAATATCTTGGTATATAACTGCTCATAGTTTTACTTATGATCCTTTGAATTTCTGTGAAATCCATGATTATTTCTCCCCTTTCACTTTTTATTTTACTTATTTAAGTCCTCTCCCTTTTTTCCTTGATAATTCTGGCTAAGGGTTTGTCAATTTTGTTTATCCTTTCAAAGAACCAGCTCTTGGTTTTATTAATCTTTTGTATTGTTTTTCTAGACTCTATTTTATTTATTTCCACTCTGATCTTAATTATTTCTTTCCTTCTATTCACTTTGGGCTTTGTTTGCTATTCTTTTTGTTGTTGTTGTTGTTGTTGTTTGTTGTTGTTGTTGCTGTTGTTCTTTTAAGTGTAAGTTCTTTTAAGCTTTTCCTGTTTCTTGAGGTTGACCTGTATTTCTATGAATTTCCCCTTTTAGAACTGCTTTTGCTGTGACCCATAGATTTTGGGTCATCGTGTCTTCATTTTCATTTGTCTCTAGATACCTTTGGATTTCTTCCTTGATCTCATTGATAACCCATTTATTGTTTAGTAGTAATTATTTAACCTCCATGTGTTTGTATTTTCCAGTTTTTTTCCTTGTAGCTGATTTCTAATTTCTTACTATTGTGATCAGAGAAGATGATTGATATGATTTCAGTATTCTTAAATTTATTGAGATTCATGTCCTAACATTTGGTCTATCCTTGAAATGTTCCATGCGCACTTGAGAAGAATTTATATTTTGCTGCTTTGTGGTAAATGCTCTGTAAATATCTATTAAATCCATCTGGTCTAGTGTGTCTTCTAGGCTCATTGTTTCCTTGTTGATTTTTTTGCCTGAAAGATCTGTCCATTGGTGTCAATAAGGTGTTAAAGTTTCCTACTATGTGTGTATTGCCGTTGATCTCTCTTTTTATGTCAGTCAATAATTGCTTTATGTATGTAGGTGATCCTATGCTGGGTACGTATATGTTTACTAAGGTTATGTCCTCTTGACTTATCAATCTCTTTATGATTATGTAATGCCCTTTGTTGTCTCTTATTATAGCCTTTGTTTTAAAGTCTATTTTATTTGATACAAATATCACTACCCCAACTTTTTTTCTCCATTTGTATGAAATATCTTTTTCCATCTCTTAACTTTTAGTCTGAGTGTCATTTGATCTGAAGTGGGTCTCTTGTACACAGCATATGCATGGTCTTGTTTTCTTATCCATTCGGCTACCTTATGTCTTTTGATTGAAACATTTAATTCATTTATATTTAAAAAGATTAGTATAGGTACATAGTTACTGCCATTTTATTATTCATATTTGTTATTTCTATTTCCTTTTTACCCCATTCTCTTTTTACAGAAGTTCCTTTAACATTTCTTATAATACTGGCTTGTTGGTGATGAATTCCTAAAGCTTTTTTTCTGTCTGAAAAGCTCTTTATCTCTCCTTTAATTTTAATTGAAAGCCTTGCTGGGTAGAGTATTCGTGGTTGCAGATTCTTGTTTTTCATAATTTTGAATATTTCTTGCCATTCCCTTCTGGCCTGCAAAGTTTCCATTGAAAAATCAGCATACATTCTTATGGGGTACCCTTTTAAATAATCGCCTTCCTTTCTCTTGCTGCTTTTAAGATTCTCTCTTTGTCTTTGATCTTTGGTATTTTAATTATGACGTGTCTTGGTATAGATCTGTTTGAATTCCTCTTGTTTGAGACTCTTTGTGCTTTCTGAATTTGTATGTCTAATTCCTTTGCCAAGTTAGAGAAGTTTTCTGTCATTATTTCTTCAAATAGATTCTCAATCCTTTGCTCTCTTTTCTCCTTTGGGTACTCCTATGATTCAGATACTGTTACACTTTGTGTTGTCCTGGAGGTCTCTTAAACTATCTTCATTTTTTTAAATTCTTTTTTCTTTTCGTTTTTCTGATTGAGTGTATCAGCTTGTCTTTCAATTTGCTGATATTACTTTCTGCTTCATCTAATCTACTGTTGAATCCTTCTAGTGTATTCTTCATTGCACCTATTGTATTCTTCACTGCTGTCTGGTTCTTTTTTTATTGTTTCTAAGCCCTGTTATATGCTTACTATCTCTCTGTTGAAGTCCTCATTGTGTTCATCCATTCTCCCCATAAGTTTGTTGAGCATCCTTATAACCATTATTTTGAACTCTGTCTCTGGTAGGTTGCTTGTCTCCATTTCATATAGTTTATTTTCTGAAGTTGTCTCCTATTGTTTCATTTGTGGCATGTTTCTTTGTTTTCTCATTTTATAGCCTCTCTGTGTTCATTTCTATATGTCAGGAATATTTGTTTCATCTTTCAGCCTTGACTAGTTGTTCTAATGTGAAAGATATCCTGTGTGACCCAGTGGTGCACTCTCCCTGATACCCTATGCCAGGGGCTCTGGATGTGATCTTTATGTGGGTTGTGTATGATCTTCTGTTGTCACCAAGACTTTATTGTTGTTAGTACATCAATGGATAGGATTAACATTCAGAATGACTAATTGTGGGAACTGGTTGCACCCACAGGGTAAGGGTTGCTGTGTGGAGGCTGACCCAAATGGGTAAGATTTGCCCTAGCAGGCTTGTGTACTTGTTGCAACCACCATTTGTGTATACCATTCATGGGACAATTAGGAGTTGTTCTGTTGTGGTCTGGTGCCAGCCTCCAAATGCACTGGTTTTGTGGTCCCCTATGAAGGGCTCCCTGTAGGCCAAGGTCACCTCCTGCTTTTGATTGCTCAGGGCTACCCGATGGGAACTACAGAATAATCCGCAGATGACTGTTGCTTATGATGGATCTGCAGGTAAGTGAAGGAGTCAGTACTGTAGGCAGTGATCGGTTCTCGCCCATTTCTGACCTCTGGGAGTTTAGCAGAGGGATCAGTGCTCCTCAAGGCCTGACAATGCCTGTCAGTTACCTGTAAGTCTCTGAAACTGAATGAGCCTCTGAGTGATATGTGTGTTGGGTGACACAGGGACCCCAGGAGTCTCCTGTGTTTATTGGATAAATTTTCCCCTGTCACTGCCATGTCAATTTACATGCCAATGCTGTCTCTGTGGCTCCCTGTACACATTTCCAATTGTAGCAAGGTCAGTTGCTGCTCACCTTGTGCCTGAATACACCACCCCAGGGAAAGGGCAGCTGCCTATCAAATGCAGCAGGCACTTTGTGTGTTGGATGGGGCAAGAGCTCAGGGAGTCAAGGGCCATCAGGCCAACATAGACCCCTGCAATTCAAACAGCTATTACAGCTCATATAGGCAGCAGGGGTATGCCCACTACTGTTTTCCCTGAAATGCACTCATTGCACTAGCCAAGGTCTGGTGGCTGCACAGGCTGCACAACCCCAAGCAGGGCATGGGAGAAGCTGCCTGTCAATGGGCTGTAAGCACTTGTGGCTTGGGTGAAGTGGGATCTCAGGGAGACAAGTGCCTTGGTATTTCTGCTATAGTCACAGATCAAAGTGAGACCAGCTGCCATCTGGGTTGGTCCACAGTCCCCTGCACTCCCCTGATGCAACATCGCAACTCTTGCAGGCAGCAGAGGTCTGCCTGCCGCTGATTTCCATGCAGTGTCCACCCTGTGCTAACCAAAGTTTGTTGCATGTGTGAATTGGGAGTTCAGGGGAGAGGTGGGGCAGGGCTGTGGCAGTTCATTGTCAATGGGCTGCCTGGGGTAATTTGTGGGTAAGGTGGTGCAGGGTCTCGAAGAGACAATGGCAGTCAGATCAATACAGCCTCAGTCCTGCTGCAGTTTTGTTCTTGTGTTCCCACAGAAGTCCTAGATCGTATCAAGACCAGCTGCTGTATGGAATTGGCCCACAGATCCTAGCGATCCAACGAAGTTCATATTGGAAGCAGTGATCTGCCTGACCCTATCTCAGAAATTCGGCTCATAGTGCTGGCCACCTGCTGGGTGGGAATGTTTGGCAGCCATCCAGCAACAAAAGCCCAAGGCAGTCTGCAGGTTGAGTGGGGTTGGCTGATCCCCTCAGGCCAGCGATTCCTAATGGCTTTGTGGGAGGGGTCTGCACAGTGGAGCTGGCAAGGTCTGTAGATTGCCAGGTAGGTGGCTGGACTAAGGCACAATGGAGGTTGCCCTTCCAATCCTCATTCTGGTACCAGGTAATGCAGACTTTCTCAGTATGAATCCCATATGAGCCTATGTCTCATTGCCAATGTCCCGGGTGAGTGTCCACAATTCAGAAAGCCTGTGTGCAGGTCCCTCAAAGAGGCATCTAAAGTTTCAGTCTCCTTCCATCTCACCCAGACAGCTGGAATCTCCTCCGGTTTTTACAGTCAGAGCTATTAGAATCTCCTCTTCCCTGGACCCTGGGCTGGGGAGCCCCTGGATAAAACCAGAAACCCCTTTTCCTTCAAGAGATCCCCTGCAGCCTTGCTCTGCCTCCTGGTGTTTCTCCACTACCTGTAGGTGCTGGTCCAACCTAATTCACGACTTTGTCCCTCTTACCAGCTTCAGCTTCAATGTGGCTCCTTTATATTATTGAAAAATGTGGTTCCTTTATATTACCATCAGCTGGACTTCAAGTGATTTTCCACGTTGATTATTTCATTATTTGGTTGAAATTTCAATGCAGACCTGGGAGGAGACGAACCCTGCCTTTACCTAGTCCACCAGCTTCTTCTAAAGTCCCCTAACATTTTGATATATTGTACCTTTCTTGTAATTTGTTTCTATGTTCTCTTGATCTTTCATTTTATTTCTTCTCTGACTCAGTCATTCTTCAGTAGCATTTGCTTAATCTCCATGTGTTTGTGGTTCTTTCCACTTTCTTTTTACTGTTCATCTCCAGTTTCAAAGCATTATGAACAGAGAATATGGTTGGTATGATTTTAATCCTCTTATATTTGTTGAGGCTAGTTTTGTGTCCCAGTATGAGATCAATCCTTGAGACTATACCATGTGAAAATGTATAAACAGCTGTGTTGGGATGAGTCTCCATAAAATTCGATATTGTCCAGTTGGTCTAATGTGTCATTTAAGGGTGTTATTTCCTTACTGATTTTTTGTTTAAATGATCTGTCTATATCTGACTGTGGGGTATTTAACATTTTGGTCTGTTTCTCCCTTTGGCTCTGTTATTAATTGCTTTATATATTTTGGAGCTCCCTGATTGAGGGCATAGATATTAATAAGAGTTATGTCTTCTTGGTGCATGATTCCCTTTATCGTTATGAAGTGTTCTTCAGTATCTTTCTCTATCTTTTTTTTATTTTGAAGTCTATTTCATCTGATATTAGTACTGCTACTCCTGCTTTTCTCTGAATGCCATTTGCTCTAAATACCATTTTCCACCCTTTCACTTTGAGTTTATATTTGTATTTGGAACTGAGATATATGTCTCCTGAAGGCAAAATATTGTTGGGTTTTGTTTTTTGATCCAATCTGCAACTCTGTGCCTTTTTATTGTTGAAGTCAGCCATTTATATTTAGGGTGATTATTGAAATATGAAGTTTTCCTATAGCCATTTTATTCTTTGCTTCTAGTAGCTCAGTGTTTTCTTTGTTTCCTTGTCCTTGAGTTTCTTTCTGTTATTTTAATTTAGTTGGGTTGTGTGGATTTTCTCTCTGGTCTTTCTTGTCTTATGTTATGTACTTCAGCTCTGGATCTTTGGCGTTTGGTTACCATTAGAGTATGTAAAGAATGGCTATATGTATACAGTAGTCCATTATCTTCTGCATGTTCCTTATCTTCATTCCCCTTTGCAAATTTAAATCTTTGATTCCTCCCCTTCTCTGTTATTGTTGCTCCAAATTGTCCTTATGTATGCTGAACATTCATATGTGTTTGCAATAGCAATTCTCTTCTTATTGTTTAAGCCATAATACTCTGTTCTTAATAAGGATTGTGCTACTCTTCTTCTGTCTGCCTGCTAGTCACATTACTCATAGTTATGTATTTTGCTGTCATTTTGTTTCAAGTAAATTGACCCCTTTCAGTATTTCATGCAATTCAGGCATTGCAGTTGAGAATTCCCTCAATTTTTGTACGTCTGGAATCCATATTTCTCTGTCTTAACTAAAGGAGAGATTTGCTGCATACATTATTCTTGGCTGGTAATTCCTTTTACTTAATAATTTGACTACTTGGTCTCACTCCTTTCTTGCTTGTAAGGTTTGTACTGAGAAGTCCAAAGATAGTCTAATGGGTTTTTCTTTATAGATTAACCATCTTCTTTTTTCTGGCTGCCTGGAGCATTCTTTCTTTACTTGATTTTTGATTATTTTAATATAATGTGTCTTATAGAAGATCTTTTTGGGTTGAGATAATTGGGTTTTCTGTTAGCTTCTTGGATTTGAAGATTCAGCTTATTCCTTCGATTTGGGAAATTCTTGTCAACTATTTGTCTCAATATGCCCTCTGATTCTTTCTTCATTTCTTCTCATTCCGGTATACCCATTCTTATGTTGCCTTTCCTGATGGTGTCAGCTAGTTCTTGTATTTCTCTTTTATTATTTTTCATTCTTTGGTCTCTCTCTTCTTCCTTCTGAATCATTTCTAGATATCTGTTTTTATTATCACTCATTCTTTCATCCGTCTTGTCAGCTCTGTTTCCTAAACTTGCTATTTCATTCACCTCTTTTGGTATGTTCTTAATCTCCAGAGGTTTATTTGGTTCTTTTTTAACATTTCAGTCTCCTTGCTAAAGAATTTCTTGAAATTGTTCATCTGAATTATTTTTGCATCTCACTGAGTTTTTTTCAGAAGTATGATACTAACTTCTCTGTCATCTAAGCCACATATTTCTGTGCATTTAAGCTTATTTTCTGGAAATTTTTCTCTTTCTTTCTGAATCGCATCGTCTCCTATGTTGTTTGTGATGTTCAGTGAACTGTTTCTTTGCCTGGGCATTAATGGAAGTATATTCTGATTTCTTTCTTGTCAGAAAGATTTATTATGTAAAGGTGTCTCTTTAGCCTGTTCCTAAGAAGGTATTTTCCTTTTGATTTCCAGTAGGTGGTGTGCAAGCCTCTTGGATCTCTGCTTTGAAGCTAATAATGCCTTTTTTTCCTCTCTGATAAATTAAATATTCAAGACTCAGTCACTACCTTCTCTCTCACCTCTTGGCAATGGTATTGACAGTGGCTTTTGTTTCAGAATTATTTGTTCAAATTCCTCTGGGGCTTGGCTGGTGCTAGGGCTAGAAGGATATGAGGTGGGGGGAAGATGTGCTCTAGGTTGGTTGATGTGAGTTGCTGCTTAGCTTCAGGTCTCAGCCTCCAGCTTTGCAACCTTAGCTGCTAAGACACAGCTGTTGCTCTTCCGCAATTAGTTTCCGCTCTGCTTTCTGCCCTGATCCCTGGACTCTGAGGCATGGAACTCACTGATCTCTCAGGCAGAACTGTTTGGGGAACCTGCTACAACTTCATCCCTCCCCCTCTTTCTGCAGGCAGCCTCTGCAGTGTGAGGCAGTTTTTTTGTTCCTCCTAATCACTCACTCAGATGTGCTTGTGTATAGGTTGGGTGTTATTTATTGAGTTTTAGATGTTCAGCTTATTGTTATTTTAAGGGAAAAGATCCAGGGAATCTCTCATTGAACCATGCTTCTTAAGTCACCCACTCAAGAAATATCTATTTATATTCTTATATTATTTATAACTATTTTTAAATTAGGTTAAGAATCTTTTTGTTATTAAATTGTCAAAGTCCTCTATGTAATCATAGAGGACATAAAGTCCTCTATGAAATCAGATTTCCAATATTTTCTCCCATTCTTAAGATTGTCATTTCAATTTTTTGTTGATATTCTTTGAAGAACAAAAGTTTAATTTTGATAAAGTTGCATAATGTCAACTTTTCTTTTATTTCTTGTGCTTTTGGTGTCATGTCTGAGTAATTTTGGCTAACTCAATGTCATGAAGATTTACTCCCATATTTTCTTCTAACATTTTATAGTTTTAATCTTACATTTATGTATCTGATTTATTTGAGTTAATTTATTGTGTATGATATACAAAGGGGTCTAACTTTATTCTTTTTCGTGTGGATATCCAGTTATCCTAGTACCATTTGTTGAGAAGACTATTCTTTCCTATGTTGAATTGTCCCAAAATTCTTGTTAGAAATTAATTCACCAGAAATATAATGGTTTATTTCTGGACTCTCAGCCTTATTCTATTAATCTACATGTCTATTCTTATGATAGTACCACACTGTCTTGCTTACTGTCATGTTGTAGTAATTTTGAAATCAGGAAGTATAAGCCCTCCAACTTTGTTCTTCTTTTTCAAGAGTGTTTTCATTATTCTGGGCACTTTGAATTTCCGTATGAATTTGAGAATCAGATTGTCAGTTTCTTCAAAACAAATCATCTTGGATTGCGATGATATGAATCACTGTGACTTTGTGGGTCAGTTTGGGATGTGTATCTATTTTAACAATATAAAGTCTTCCAAATCTATAAACATTGGACATTTTTCCATTTATTTAAGCCTTTAATTTCTGTCAGCAATATTTTGTCATTTTAGCGTGTACATCGCCCACCCCCCTACACACACTTTTTTTTGTTGTTAAATTTATGCCCAAATATTTACTCTTTTGGAGGCTATTGTATAACAATTTGTTTTTTCAATTTCACTTTTGGATTGTTTCTGGTGTGTAGAAATGCAGTTGACTTTGTATATTGATCTTGTATTCTGCAACTTTGCTGAATATGTTTTTGAGTTCTAATAAATTTTTTTAGTAAAATCCTTAGTATTTCCTCTATATAAGATCGTGTCATCTGCAAATAGACATATTTTTACTTGTTCTTTTTTAATATGGTGACTTTAGTCTTTTTCTTGCTTAATTTCCCTGGCTAGAATTTCTAGTATAATGTTGAATAGAAGCGGCAACAGCAAATATTTTTTGCTTTGTTCCTGATCTTAGGAGAAAACACTCAGTCTTTCACAATTAAGTATGATGTTTCTTAGCCATGGCTTTTTTATAGATGTCTCTTATCAAATTAAGAAAGTTCCTTTATTCTTAATTTTTCAGTGTTTTTATCATGAGGGTATATTTAATTTTGTCAAAATCTAATGATGATGTGTTTTTTTCCTTTATTCCATTAATGTGTGTACTATAGTAATAAACTATTTTATGTTAAACCAACATTTCTGGGATAAAGTCATATAGCCATAATGTACAATCCGTTTTTATATGTTTCTGGATTCAATTTACAATTAGTTTGTTAAGGATTTTTGCATCTATATACATAAGAAGTATTGAATTGTGGTTTTCTTTGCTCGTGGAGTCTTTTTCTGACTTTGTTATTGGGATAAATAGTGACTTCAATAAAATAAGTTGGTAACTGCTCTCTATCTGTTTTTTTTTTTTTAATAATTTATATTAAGTCTATTTTAAATGTTTAGATAGTTCAGAGGTAAAACCATCAGGGCCTAGGATTTTATTGTGGGAAGTTTGCTAGTTACTAATTTAATCTCTTTACTTATTATAGTGTATTCGAATTGTCTATTTCTTTTAAAATCAATTTTAATAGTTTGAACCTCTTAGACATTTATTTCATCTAATTATCAAATATTTTGTCATATATAATATTCACTTATAATCCATTTTATTTCTGTTGGTGCTATTGTTCCCTCTTTAATTCCTGATTTTAGTAATTTGAGTCCTCTCTTTTTCTTGGCCAACCTAGTTAAAGATTTGTCAATTTTATGGATCTTTAAAAAAAAAAAACACTGTTGATCTTGTTCACTTTATCGTTTTTCTATTCTCTTTCATTAATTTCTTCCCTGATTTTTTTTTTTGATTGATTGATTTAGGTTTAATTTTCTCTTCTTTTTCTAGTGTCTTAAGGTTGGGCAACCAATTTGAGAACTTTTTCAACAAAGGCATTAACAGTTATTAAATTTCCTCTAAATACCATGTTAAGAGAATTCCATACGTTTTTGTATGCTGTGTCTTTATTTTCATTCACTTCCAAGTATTTCTAACTTCTCTTATGATTTCTTCATTGACCTGTTGGTTATTTTGGGGTATGTTGTTTAATTTCCACATATCTGCAAATTTCTCAAATTTTCTGTTATTGATTTTTAAATTTCAGCCTATTGTAGTCAGAGAATATCCTTTGCATAATTTTAATTATTTTAAATTTATAGAAGTTTGTTTTATGTCCTAGCAAATAATATATCCTAAAAAATGTTTCATGTATAATTGAGAAAAATATGTATCCTGCTGTTGTTGGATAAAATGTTATATAGATATAAATATAGCATTGTTCAAGTTTTTAAAAAAATTTTTTGTTGATTTTCTGCCTAGTTGTTCTACCCATTATTGAAAGTGAGATATTGAAGCCTCAAACTATTATTGTTAAATTGTCTATTTCCCCTTTCAATTCTCAGTTTTTGCTTCATTTATTTGGGGGCTTGACATGTTCATAATTTTTATATCTTTCTGATGGATTTTATTAATATAAAATATTCTTTTTTATCTATAATAACATTTTTATTTTCATTTATTCTGTTTCATATTCTATATTCTGTCTGATGTCATGGTTACTGTATGATATATATTTTCCCATCTATTGAACCTTTTTGTATCTTTGAATTTAAAATGTGTCTCCTATAGACAGCATATACTAGAATCTTGTTTTATGTCCGGTCTGACAATATCTAGATTTTAATTAAATTTTTTATTCCATTCACATTTAATGTTGCATTAAAATAGTTGAATTTATGTCTGCCATTTTGTTTTTGGTTTTCTATATATTTTATTTCTTTTTGTTCTTCTATTCCTCTACTGCTTTCTTTTGCTTTTGCATTAAGTGAATATTTTCTTGTGTGGCATTTTGATTCTTTTAATGATTTTTTCTCTATTTCTTTTAGTTATTTTCTTAATGGTTTCTCTCAGGCTTATAATATATATCTTAACTTATGAGAATCTACTTCAGATTTATATTAAGTTAATTTCAGTGGGATATAAAAACATTACTTCTATATATTTTCATTCCTTTGTTTCTCTTTTTATGCTATTATTGTTATATATATCAACCCAAATAATACATTGTTATAATTATTACGCTGTATAATTTTACATCTTTTAAAGAAGTTGAAAGAAGAAAGAAGCAAGTTTCTATTTATGGAGTTTATATTAACTTTCTTATTTACATTTATGTGTCTCTTTATTTGTTTCTGTGGATTCCCTTTACCATTTGGTATAATTTCTTTACACTAATTTAACTTTGCTGACAATCTCTTCTTTTGTCTGTTATTGTCAAATATATTACATTTCTATATGTTATTGGCTCAACAATAAAATTGTATACATGCTGTTTATATAATCTTTTTAAGTAAGAGAAGAAAATATACATTATTAGTGTCTTTCATAATTATGTAATTACCTTTAATTTCTCATGTAAATTCAAAGTTTCATGTGAATTACTTGCTCTCAACCTGAAAAACTTTAAGTATTTCTTTTGAGTAGGTTTGCTAGCAGCAAAATCTTACAGATTTTTTTTATCTGTAAATATTTTTATCTTCTTTTTTTCAAAGATAGTTTTGTTGAATATAATATTTATTGACTTTTCTTTTCTTTTTTTTTTAGCACCTGGAATATGTTATCACATTGCCTTCAGGCCTTCGTTGTTACTGATGAGAAATCAACTGTTAAATCTTTTGGAGTTCAACTTTTTTTTTTTTGTAGTTTTGTTGATTAACTTCAAAATAAAAGAATCATATGAGTTGGGTTGGAGCTTCTCGTCCTCACCTTTTAGCTGGTGAACTGGCAACGTTTTTTACCATGATGAGTCTAGGTGGATCATTTGGGGATCTATTTGCATTTATTCTATTTAAAATTTATTGAGGTTTCAGACATGTAGATTAATGTCTTTCATTACAGTTGGGTAGTTTCAGCCATTATTTCTTTTAATATGTTTTTCTGTTCTTTTATATCTCTCCTTCCCTTGCATAATCATTATATGCATGTCAGTGCACTTTATGGTGTCTTGCATTCTTCTGAGGCTCTATTTATTTTTCTTCATTTTTTGCCTCTTTGTTTTCCATATTACATAATTTTTATCTTCAGGTTTTCCAATTCTTTTTTCTGGTAGTTCAAATCTACTGTTGAGTTCTAGTGAATTTTCATTTTAGTTATTATACTTTTCAACTTCAGAATTTCCATTTGGATTTCCTTTACAATTTCTGTCTCTTTGTTGATATTCTCTATTTGATGAGACATTATCATCATATCTTCCTTTACTTCCTTTAGCATGGTTTCCTTTAATTCTTTGAATACATTTGTAATAGTTTCTTTAAATTCTTTGTTAAATCTGATATCTGAACCCTCTCACAGGCAGTTTCTGTTACCTGTTTCCACTCCCTCAACCCCATATGAGTCACACTGCCAGTTTATTTGACAGTCTTATTTTGTTGTTGTTGTTGTTGTTGTTGTTGTTGTTGTTGTTGTTGTTTTGTCATCATTGTTGTTATTGAAAACTGACAATTTAAATAATACACTATAGCAACTCAGGGTACTTATTTTCCCCTCTCTCTTGAGGATTGTTATTTTTATATTTGTCATTTGCTCACTTATTTGTTTAGTGATTTGGTAATTTAATGAAGTCCATTTTTTCTGTAGAGTCAAGCCTCTAATTTTGCTCTTCAGAAAGCACTGTCTTGGGTATGTACACAGTCACCCTGGGATGACAGTGGTTTTATCAGGACTCTCTCTCACAGTTTCTTTCCCCAACATATCTGTTAAGTTATCTGCTTTTGTTGATATCACATCCAGCTGTTAGGTTCTACTCCTTGTCTACCAATTGCTCTATTGTTTTTTATAATGCCTTGTATCATAAATTTCTTCATAATCTTAATCAATTAAATTTATACCTTTGTACAGGGGTAGTTTTTGAGGCTAGTCTTCAAGATTTGCTTTGACCCTTAGAAGACTCTTCTTAACTGTCTCTTTCCCTGGTTCTCTCTGATAAACTAGCTGGCCTATACTTGTTGGCCTCATGGAAAAATCAGTCTCCTCTTATTTGCCTATCAGCAAAACCTCTATTGTTTTTGAGAAATCTCTGAGGTTTGAACTTTTCACACTTTGTTCTAAATAAAGCAAGTTCATTTGGGGAGAACTTTAGAGCTCTCTGTTCTTAATGCCCACACCTCCTGCTGATCACAATCTTGGTGTCACTGCTCTGAAGCTAGGGCAAGGGCAGTGTGCACTTTTCTTTAAGTAACACTGTCTCTTTATGAGCAGCATGCTAGGCAGAAACAGTAACCTCTGTCTTATCACCTTGCTTCCTCCAGCATGGTTTCAACTTATGAGTGAACAGGGATGGAGGCAAGCTGGGCCAGTGCTCTTGGCCTGCCATCTTGGGTGGAGCTTCTATTCTAAGAATGGAGGAAATGAGCCTGTGACCTCAGCCATGCTCACCTGGAATTTAGTCTGTTCAGCACAGAACTGAAGGACAAAAGAAAGGCCTTGACTGAGATGGTGGGAAAGGAAGCCCTGTGTTTTTGAGTACAGCCACCTAGAGTGAAGTTCCATTATGCTGAGCTGATTAGAGTACAAGTTTTAGCTCTGGTACCACAGGCTTTTCTTCTTCTTAGCAAGACGTAGTAGAGTTTCTTGAATAAATATTTCTTCATTTACTGTCTCTCTTAGGAAAATTTCCAGAGGTTTTAAATCACTGAAGCATTTTAAAAATAATTTTAGCAATTATGGTTGTTATGTTGGGGAACAGATCTACAGAGTTTCTCATACCACCATACCAGAAGTGAATCAATTATATGTGCTCATAAGCATAATATTTAGGGAATAATATTCAAAAAATCATGTATAAAAGCACAAAGAAAAAGGTGAAATTACTTTTGTTTAATACCAATCTGTATTAGAATATGTTATTTTTATTTTAAAATAAACAAATTCAAAGATAGATCATAAGGCTATGCAGGTTCTGCCTTAATGTTCACTAATGACTTGCTCTAGGAGTCCTAAGCCATCTTGTAAGGAATTTGACTATCACAAAGCTGCCATGTTGTGAGGAAGCCCAAGCTATGAGGACCGACACAACTGAGCCTAGGCATCAAGCTATTGCAGCCCAGGTGCCAGCCCCAAACTTTCAAGTCATCTCTAGCTGTTCAAATCTTCCTAGCTGAGACACCAGACATTGTGCAAGCTGTCCCTTGTATGCCTGATCAAAAATCAAACCCATAAAATCTGTCAGCATAATAAAATAGCTGTTTTATACCACTAAGTTTGGTGTGGTTTATTATATAACACACAGAAGGAGAAACCATTCAGGATGTGTTCCAACAATAGTTCTGTACTCAGATCTCCTTCATTATATATCATGGTCAGTAAAAAGATATTAATAAGAGCATTGTGAGATATAAAATTCAGGACCACTTGCCATCATGCTGGGGAATCTCCCAGCCCAGTGAGCTCACACATGTTAGAGAGATTCTTTCTGTAATACTCCCCCCCCAACCCCATAATTAGTTGATAGCTAGAGCCTCAATTTTCTGGAGATGTTTCAATTATGAATGATGGGTTTTTCATCAGATTGTGATGGAATTTTTAGTTCAGAAATTTTTTTGTGGCATAGAAAATTTCTTTCCCATGGCAGAAAATGCAGAGCCTTAAGATTTAACAAACCTGGGGCCAAGTTCCAATCTTTACCAGCTCTGTGTCCCTGAGTACTGCATTCCTCCTCCTGGAGTCTCAGGTTTCTCATCTGTGTAAAAAATATGAAAAACCCTTCCCAGAGTTTTTTAAGTGTCAAGAAAATGTGGAGACTTAGTATTGAGCTCACTAGGTCTCTCCTCCTTTCACCTTGAAGTATTATGGTCCCTGGTTAGGAACTCAATAAACATGAGTTCCCTTCCTCCTAATCCCCGTCACTAGATATTATCTCAACATGAATCCTTGCCAGTCACTCAGGGCAAGCTCCTGTTAAGGCCATTGGTTTGCCCTATGGTGTCAGGATTATGACCACCCACCAGCACAGTAGAAACATAGAGTTCTCTGGGTCTGCACAATTCCCCACCCTGAGCCTCCTCCCCTTGTCTGTATCCTCTCTGTAGGTGTGGGAACTGAGAATCTTAACAGACCCAGACAGTTTTGGTGAGGGAGTAGAGCTGGGACTATAAAATTCACAACCTCTGAGTTCCCAGGCTCTTTGTCAACCCACCAAGTCATGTCACCTCACAGCTAATACAGACTGTGGCTCAACATTCCCCTGGGAGATGTTTAAAAGTGCAAGTCTGGTTTTTAGAAAACACAAGAAGCTGACAGTTCCCCCAAAGTTGGAACCTGTGAGCAGCAAAGTGAAAGAAAAGAAGAGAAAGAACTTCTTGAGTGCCATTCTCACAGGAAGTACCATTTTTACCTAGGAAGCTAAAAGATTTGGGCAATAATTTTGTTCTATCAGGAAAAAGCAATAATCCCCAAAGCATCCTGAAGTTAAGAGCCAGTCCCACTCCAGCCTCAGCCCAGTCATAACACTGAGTTTCCCCACAGGCCTACAGAGGCCACAGTCTCAGGGTTTCACTCTCCACTTGCTCAGTTAAAAAAAATAAAAATAAAAATAAAAAGGATTCCAGAAACATCAAAAGTTCTCCTTCTAAAAATGGCAAACCTTTCTTCATACCCAGTCCTCAGCCTGTGCAGGAAAAGACAACACTGTCCCCATCCAGCTCACAGTTGGAAATGAAAGGCTGGCCTTGTTCTGATGGGAAAACAGGATTGTGGCTCCCCACAATCGGGAAATGTAGTTTTGATGATGAAAGTGTGCATTTCAACAGGCTTTGTGAAAGACGTTTCTGGGCGAGGTCTAAGAAAAGGAGGCTGCCAGTGACCTGAGCTTTCTGCCAGCCTTGTTTTCTCTGAACTTCTGGCTCCAGTGGGAAAGGAAATTAAAACTTTAAAAAAATTTTTAGTCATGACCCACAATGTTAAAGGGTCACAGCCTGGGGTTTAGAAAAACTAGCTGTGAAAAACATCTGAACGCCTAGAATTCCTTCTATGATAGAAGCACCACAGGACAATCTGGGGTGGTAAAATTATTCTATATTAAAGCAACATTGTACAGTTAAGAAAATCTTGTTAAACATCCCTAAAGTCATAAATCATTATACCAATACTTCAATATGCAAATACCTAATGATTTCTGCAGTATTTTCACACTTGGACTGAAACTTTGATGGACCTTCAGCTCCAAAATTCCTATGCTATCATTTTAATAATAAGCCTGTGTTTTTACCTTGTATTTGTTTGAGGTCAGTTTATGAAATGATGTGCATATGCAAAAATAATTCATCCCAGCAATAAACAAAAAAGGAGAAGCTGAAGAAAGAAACAGCCAGACTCAAAATCAATCATTGCTCAATGACTAACTTAACTACCAGTAACTTCAGAAAACAAAGCTCTTCAAGTATGAACACTAATGTCTCCCACTGGAACCAGGGAGAGATTCTAAAGAAAACTGGTGACTATCAGAAAGCAAGTAGATCCCAAATGGTCATATTTGACTCTCAAGGCTTTCTTTCTTTCTTTTCGTTCTTTTTTTTTAACTTGTTATCACTTATGTGAGGTACTTAGAGTCTCAAATTCATAGAGACAGGAAACAGAACAGTACTCCTATGATGTAAATGTTGTTTCACTTGATGTTGTCCCAGAGGCTCCTTAAACTATTCTTATTTTTTTGGATTTTTTTTTTCTTTTTGCTGTTAACGATTGTGTTTTCTGCTACCTTGTCTTCCAAATTGCTGATTCAATTCTCTGCTTCATCTAATCTTTGGAAGGAGAAATGAGGAGTTGCTTAACGTGCACAGAGTTGCAGCTTTGCAAGATGAAGAGTTCTGGAGAACTGTTGTGAAACAGTGTGAATGTACTTAACACCACTAAACTATATACTTTTAAATTATTAAGACTGTAAATTTTATTTTATATAAATTTTATCACAATAAAAAAAGAGAAAAAAGAGTCAAATTCATTTGTTAACATTCAAAAGACATCAAATATACATAACTTGGTTTCCCTCTGCTCTGCTATCATTGGAAGATAAGGCTACACAGGACTCACCTTCCCACATGGCAATTGCCTGTTGGAGCTGAGAGAAACTGCCCCTAGGTAAACTGTACAATCTCTACTCAACCTAGCTGCCATACCAGGCCACAAGAAACTTTGGGTTTCAGAACTCTGGGCTGGATCAAATGAAACATACTCCTATACACTTGACCCAGAGCAATTAAGATGCAAAAGTTTTAAAATACACTTTAGAGTCCTATGAAAAATTCCTTTAAAATGCATTCTTAGTCAGGCTGAACAACAAATTGGGCAAATAGCAAATGAAAAAGACCAAGGGTTCAGTGGTGGGGCTGCACCTGTGAGTTTGCACCCACACTCAGCAGCACCTTTGCCTTGGACTCAAGTTTCCTTTTGAAACTGTTCTAGGTTGGCCACCCTTCCAGCTTCTGCAAGAGGACTCAGTGCTAATAATCTGCACCTGAAGGGATGAAGGGCCACTCCTCCCAGAAAACTAACCACCTGAGCCTCCCCAGTCCTGTGGCCAGGGTCCTGAATTGGGATAGTGCATGATGTCAGAATGCCCATTTGTCCACTCCCAGGCTGTAAGAACCCTGGGCCACAGAGGCCAACTTTGGGAAAGATTTATGATATGGAAATCTATGCCTTGGAAACAAAGCTGAACTCTTTGGCTGGTCATATGTCATCATTCATGGGCTACTGAGTAGTCTCTCAGAGTAACAGCAATCTGAGGCAGCCTGTCCTCCACCCAGAGCAGCCACCCAAGCTCACCTTCCTCTTCTAGATACAGAGCATTCATACCAAGAAAGGAGTTTTAAAGGATCCAGAAACAGGTCAAAAGTCTCAAATAAGGAAGAATATCTGAAAATGACCACAAAAGGGAGAAGAATAAATGGTTATAAATTTGAATTTAGCCATCCAAACATTTGGAAATGCCCCAAAGCCTGACATTAGTTTTAAAATTGTGTTCTTTACAGTGTAAGAAACATTGTGCTAGTAAGAACAAAGAAAACCTCGAATACCATTATTGTCAAAATGTTCCTGGAAAGAAAGAATAGTGAGTCCTGAGGGCTAATGGAGAAATAAACACCAAGAGACTTTTTGCCCAGAGGATTCTAGACACCCAGCATTAAATAATGACATCTAATTTTAAGAGGTGAAGCCAGAACTCAGGCACAGAACAACCTGATTTTAAACGTCATTTGTGAGTTATTTTTTAAATTTGTTTCATTACTTTATGTAGAAAAATCCTGATATTGAACAATTCAAAGAAGGAACTGCAAAGAGAAATGGGTAAGACATGAAGAGGTGGGAAGAATTAAAGCACTATCCAATGTTTTCAAGAGAAAAACCTACTATTCTGTTTGCTGAAATGTATTACTCATCCAAACACAACAAATAATTGAGTGAGGTATTCCACCATCTTTCCAAAAACAATAATGCCACATGTCCAAAATTTCAGTGTTTCAAATATCTCATGTCCAACAAATTGTAAAGAGATCCTCTATAGTAACCATCTCATACCAAATAAATCTGGCTGTTGTCACAGAATCACCATGGTTCTTTTCATTTCTTATGTAGGCTTTGAACAGAACATAAATCCATTGATGAATCAGTCAACAACCACAGCTCTTTCCACAAAGGCTATATGAGGTAAGATGAATTTAAGCCTAGTGGGCATGCACAGGAAAAAAAAATCATACAAATTCTCTTTTTGAAAACTGAGGATGAGACATTTGGGAGAAATGCACAGTGAGTTTTTGCTTACATCCAGATTCATTGATCATTTATTAACTGTTAAGACAAATAGCCAGGAAAGCTCATTCTTCTTGGGTTCCAGTCTGCTCTAATCTAACTAATCATAACTAGTTGAGTCACAACTCTTCTGAGATTCAAATGCCTGGTTGCTAAGATTAGTCTCTATGGGTTTCCTGCTGTAAGACTCAATGTGATCTAAAAGAGGTGGTGGGGGGTTGGGATTAAATAATATCTTGGAAGAAATGGGCAAAAAAATCTGAAGAGAAATTAATGAAGAGGATAGCAGACAATTCAATCTCCCATAACCTATAAGAGTGATCCTTCTTTGCTTTGAAATCAGAATTCAGCCTTTCTAATTTCTAGAGAGATGCTGCAGTGAGTTTAACAACCCCAACAGACAAAGAGAGCTTGGCCTGAAGTGCAACCACCTTCAGATGGAAAGGGACCCCGTGTTAGACATGTCTTCACTTAGGAAGAGCATACATTAAAGGCCCCTGGAAAAGAGAGAGACCACATTATTATTAGTTAATTCCTGTCCTCATGATAGATATAGAGAAACAATGGGAAGATGATGTGAGAAAAGCAAAGTTTCCAGGCAAGGTCTAGGTATATCAATAAATAGTGAAGTACTTAAAATATATGATGTAATACAGTCACAAAACGAATTTTTTTAAAACTTTATGATACACTGGGTGTACACAAAGAGGACAAACACTGTGTGCCTGAGATGTAACAAGGCTTTCTTTATTCTGTAGATCCCAGCTCTTAGTTTAGCCTTTAAGAAGACCGCAGACAGTTTGAAGCACCCCACGTTCAGAGGAATGCTGAGACATTGGAAGCTATCCAGAGAAGAGCCACAAAGTTTAGTTACTGAGACGGGTTGAGTAGTGAAGGGAGAGTAAGCGACATGAAACACTGAGTAAGTGCAGCAGCTACAAGTCAAGCAGGGCAAAAGCAACCTAAAAATAATCACAAGGCCTCCCCATGAAGGTTTCTATTCTCCTCAGGACCAGGATCAGGGCAGCTGCAGACCACACCCAGGTTCTTAGCCAAAGAACCAACAATATATTTATAACCTGTAGTTTCCAGAGACTGTGGTTTCTGTCCTGCCTGTACTGGGATTAGCAAAGTCAGCTGTCAAAGACGTGGTCCCAGGGAGGGGTGACTAGCTCAAGAAGAAATGGTCCCTATGAAGAGTGTGAGGGATCTCCATTGGTATAGATGCACTCTCATCTCTCTTCATCTCTTCTCTCATGAAGCCTCGCTCTCCTCTTTTCCTATTTTCCTTTTATCTCTCCCCTCTTTTCCCCACTGCAGTGATCCTTGGTTATGTTGGCCTTCTGTTATGTTATCTTCCCTAATCTAAGAAGAAAATGAGGTGAAAACAAACCATCTTTGAGATGTGAGTAACTCTTCAGACTAGCCTCTAAGGCGAGAGGGTCTGTAAATATGGAGAGTCTAGCAGACCGATGGAGGTCAAGGAAGTTGTGGAGGCCACTGCAATTCTCCTCTAATTCAGTTTTACCCACATATGAACTTGTGCATCATGATTCACGTGCAATAATTTCATAGTAAACTGGTCCTAACATCCCCAAGCTAGAAGCAACTCAGACAAACAACAGGATTAAAATTAATAAGTGTAAAGGAATATCATAAGCAATGAAAACAGCGAAGCCCAGCTACATACAATAAGAAGCATCAATCTCACAATGTTGAAGAGAAAGGAGCAAGGAAAAAAGTAGATAATATGACTTCCTTTACATAAAATTCAAACACAAGCAAAAAACCACACAAAACATATATTGTTTAGGGGTTATAGCTAGGTGGTAAAACTATGAAAAGAAAAGCAAGAATCTCCAGCAAAGTGGAATAAAGATGCAACTGGGAGAGCCCATGGTGCTCTCTTTCTCTCTCCTAGGGGTGGGATGAAGCTGTCGGGTGTTGGAATATTTTATTTCTTATTGTGGGTGTGGCTTCATTAAGCTACACATATACAGGAAAGTGCTTTGTGTGTGTATGTCTATTTCACAGTAAAATAAGAGGGAGGGAAGAAAGATTATTGAAATTGGAGACAAATCCATGGGTTCTATTCCTACCTCTGTCACTTATTAAACCCTTAAGCTCATCATCTAACCTCTCTAAATCTCAATTTCCTTACTATACATATATGAATGGTAAAATGGGAGCAATAACCTCAAAGAGTTGTTGTGTAGCTAAAATGTATATATATTTTTAAATGTTTTAAATCCCAAAACAGCAGCATACGCATGGAAAATGTAACTTTATAAACTCTCATCTCAATTTTGCCTATAATTAGGTATTGATTTGTTGTTTATGCACTAAGCAAACATCTATTTTGTGCTTGCTAGGTGCCTGGCACTATGCTAGGTATGATGTAAACTGCAGTGAACAATAGCAGACATTTCATTGAAAATATATGCATCAATATGCAAAAGGGAAACTGAGATTCATCAACAGATGAACAAACAAAATGTTGTACACCTATACAATAGAATATTATTCAGCCTTTAAAAGAAAGAAAATTCTGGCACACTCTACAACATGGATGAATTTTGAGGACATTATGTTAAATGAAATAAGGCAGTCACAAAAAGACAAATATTGTATGATTTCAATCATATAAGGTACCCAGAGTATGCAAATTCATGGAGACAGAAATTAGAATGGTGGCTGTCAAGGCTTTGAGAAAGGAAATGGGAAGTTACTGTTTAATAGTTACAGAGTTTCAGTTTTGTAAAAAAAAAATAATGTTCTAAGGATGAGTGGTGTGATGGTTGCACAACAACATGAATACACTTAATGTTACTAAACTGTGTACACTTAAAAATGGTTAAGATGGTAAATTTTATGTTCTTAGTAGTTCACCACAATTTTTTAAATGGTTAAATTAGCTTAAGAAAAAGTGAATATGAAGAAACACTGGAGATATTCTTACTAATAGTAACAAAACAAAAATGTCCACCATCATCACTATAATAATCCTCTACTGGGATGCTAGCCAAAGCAATTAAATATGAGAAAGAAATGTATAAAAATTGATAGGAAGGTCAGACTATCACTGTTAATGTAGATGCAACCAGGAAATCTTAAGAAAATCAAACAAAACTACTACCATAAATAATACTTCAGGAAGGTAAAAGCAGAGTCAACATTAGGCTCTCTCAGGCCTTTGCCCCTTCTGGTGGTCACAGCCCCAAGAGCATGTCTGACCAGGTAAGCTGAGTTCTAGCCCCATGCCTTCTCAGCTGAATAACACAGGTGTACAAATGCACACTCTCAGGAGTAAGACAGAAAATTAACAGAGAAATCAGCAGTTTCATGTATACCAACAACTCTCCTTTAAAAGATAGTGGTAAAGGCAATATTATTTACAAAAGCAACGATGAAGAAAAAACATCTAGGGAAAATTTAACAAGACATGTGAAAACCTTTAGAATAAAACTTCTATGCTCGTTAAGAATACAAAGGTAGAATTATTTTTAATGAAAGGACCTACTACCATTTTCTTGATATGAAGATTCAGTATCAAAAGATGTCTACATTCTCTAAGTTCGTTTACTTAATACAAATACCATATCAATTTTTAAAAGGGGAATTTTCTGGAACTAGGCAAGTAATTCTAAAGTCTATATGAAAAAAAAAGAGATAACCAAGAAAATATGAAAATAAAGAAAAATGAGAAGGGACCAGTCCTAAAAAATATCAAACATACTGGAAAGATCCAATAATTAAAACTGAAAGAAAGATAGACTATTGGGAAAGAGTTAGAAAGCCCAGAAATAAGGTCAAGGGTATATGTGAAATGGGTGTATGACAAAGGCTACATCTTAAATCTGTGGCAATAAAGAAAAACTTGGTTTCCAGTTAGGCCACTTTAATACCACCAATTGGTACCTGTAATACAAAATTTAAAACATACACATGGTAGTTTGCCATATATTGAATGTAGAAGCATATTGTGTGGTTTACACATTTATTTATTTGGAGTTCACTTTAATGAAATGAGGTGGGGATAAAACACCTTTAATCCACTATCTTTTGAGGCAAACCCTTCGTGTTTTTTTTAACATTAATTTTATTTTTATTTGTTTATTTTTTATGATTCCATTTATTTATTTGCATTTATTTTTCAATTAGAGTCGATATTCAATATTATTTTATATTAGTTTCAAGTGTACAGTGCATAGTGGTTAGACATTTAGATGATTTACAAAATAATCTATCATCCAATTAGTCTATTAGGTGGTTTCTATTGCTATGAATTTCCCTTTTAGAACTGTTTTCACTGTGTCCCATAGATTTGGGATCATTGTGTTTTTAATTTCATTTATCTCAAGTTATCTTTTGATTTTTTTCTGGATTTCATTGTTACCCCATTTATTGTTTAGTAGCATGTTATTTAGCCTCCATGTGTTTTTTAGTTTTTTTCTTCTAATTGATTTCTAGTTTCATACCACTGTGGTCAAAGAAGGTATTTAATATAATTTCGGCCTTCTTAAATTGAGACTTGTTTTGTGACTACCATTTGGTCTATTTTGGAAAATATCCCATGTGCACTTGAAAACATGTATATTATGCTGCTTTAGGGTAAAATATTCTAAAAATAACAATTAAATCCATCTGGTCTAGTGTGTCATTTAAGGCCACTGTTTCCTTGTTAATTTTGTCTGGAAGGTCTGTCCATTGATGTCAATGGGGTGTTAAAATCCTCTACTATGACTGCATTATTGTCAATCTCTCCCTTTATGTCAGTTTATATTTGCTTTATATATGTAGGCAATCCTGTGCTGGGTGCATAAACTAGGGTTATATCCTCTTGTTGGATTGATCCCTTTATCATCACATAATATCCTTGTTTCTTACTATAACTTCTGCTTTAAATTCTATTTGTTGGATATAAGTATTGCTATCCCAGCTTTTTTTTGTTTTCATTTGCATAAAATATCTTTTTTTATCCATTTATTTTCAGTCATTGTGTGTCTTTTAACCTGAAGAAGGCATATTAAAGACAGCATATGTATGGATTTTGTTTTCTTATCCATTCAGCTATCCTATGTCTTTTGAATGGAGAGTTTAATACACTTACACTTAAAGTGATTATTAATTGGTACATAGTTACTGCCACTTTATTATTTATATTTATGTGTTCTTTTTTCTTTTTTTTCTCCTTCTTCTTAAAGACTTCCCTTTAACATTTCTTGTAATACTGACTTGGTAGTAATGAATTTCTTTAGCTTTTTCCTGTCTTGGAAGCTCTTTCTCTCCTCTTCCCTTTTACTCTTCATTTTTTAACATTTATTTTAATTAGTTTCAAGTATATAGCACATTGGTTAGATGTCTATATATTTCATGAAATGATCCCCCTAGTTGCTCCCTCCCTCCCATGATTCTCCACATAGCCAACATATTAATGTTAACTGCATTCCCTATGCTGTGCTCCCCAACACCATGGCCATCCATCAGCTACTAATTTGTACTTCTTTAACTCTTCACCCTGTTCTTCCAGCCCTCCAACCCATCTTTTCTCTGTCACCAAATTGTCCACTATCTTTGTGAGTTTGTTTTTGATTAGTTTGTTCTTTTTATTCCTTAGATTCTGCATATAAGTGAAATCATACAGTGTTTATTCTTCTCTGTCTGACTTTCATCTAGTTCCATCAAGCAATATCTTTTTCCATCCACTTCCTTTCCATATGTAGGGGTCTTGTTTTCTTATCCATTTACCTACTCTATCTTTTAACTGAAGCACTTAATTCTTTTCTATTTGAAGTACCTATTGATAGAAATGTAGTTGTTATCATTCTTTATTTCTGTTTTTGAAACATGTTTTTCTTCTTAAATAAGTCCCTCCAACATTTCTTGTAATACTGGCTTGATGGTGATAAATTCCTTTACTTTCTTTTAGTTTTGGAAGCTCGTTATCTGTCCTTCAACTCTAAATGATAGCTTTGCTGAATAAAGTATCCTTGGTTATAGATCCGGGGTCATCATCACATTGAATATTTTGTGCCAAGCCCTTCTGTCCTGCATAGTTTCATTTGAGAAATCAGCTGCCAGTCTTATGGATGTTCCCTTGTAGATAACTATCTGCTTTTCTCTTTCTGTTTTAAATATTCTTTCTTTGTATTTAACCTTTGGCATTTTAATTATGATATATCTAGGTGTATGCCTCTTTGTATCTCTGGTTTTTGAGATTTTCTGAGCTTCCTGGGATTTTATGTCTATTTCCTTCATCAGGTTAAGAACGTTTTCCATCATTTTTTCTTCAAACAGCTGTTCAACACCTTGTTTTCCTTCAGGTGCACTGATCAGATGGATATCTTGATCTTTAATAGTGTCCCAATTGCTCCTTAAATTATTTTTATACTTTGGCATCCTTTTTCTTGCCATTCTGATTGAGTGTCCTTGGCTTTTTCGTCCTCTAAATAGGTCATCTGATCCTTTTCTTTATTTACTTTGTTTATTCTATTTAGTATATTTCTCATCTCAGATAATGTGTTCATTTCAGACTGGTTCCCTTTTATAATTTCCAATTTCATTTTTGTTTCCTATCTCTTTATTGAAGTTCTCACTGAATTTATCTACGCTTCCCAAAAGTTCATTGAGCATCTTTATAACCAGTAATTTGAACTCTGCATCTGTTAGATTACTTGACATTATTTCTGGATCTCTGTTTTGTTCTCTCATGGTTTCTGCTTCTTTGTCTTCCCATTTTGGCTGCTTGACCATGTCTGTTTCTATGTACTAAGCAAAGCTCCTTAGTCTTCCAGTCTTATGAGTGTGGATATGTGAAGTAGGTGCCCAGTGGCACAGTTCTGAGAGGAGTTCAGCTGCAGGCCAAATTTAGCCCAAGCATCTGCCCCTCCAGGGCCACCTGTTAGATTCAGCAAGCAATCCACAGATGCTGTGCTTATAGTTGCCTCAAAAGGCCACACCAGAAACGGAGGCCAGCTGCCTCCAGTGGGAGTCTATGAGCAGCTCAGCAAGGAGCATCTTACTCACTGAGGATGTTCCTGGATGTGGCTTGGGTGGAATCATGATTTTGGGGAGGTGGAGTTTCAGGGAATCCTCTGGGTGGAAGGACCTCTGCTATCTAGTTTGATGATGGCATGGCTATGGTAGCACTGTGTTTGGGCACTGGGAGTGGAGAGGGCTCAACAGGAAATAATGGATACCGGCACTTCTGTACAGAGTCAGTCTCCCCTCAGCCCTCACTCTGACAATGTCTCCCTATAAGTCCCTGGTGCCCCATGTGTACAAATGAATCAGCACTGGTGCTCAGAGCAAGCAGGTCCATCACCTGAAAATTCTGGTGGATACGGCCCCTTTAAGAGGCATCTGCAGCTGCCACTGCCGCAGCCTTTGTCTCACTCAGCCTTGCGTCCTCACGGTGTCCTACCTTCTGCCATTGTAGGGTGTTTTCTTGGATTTCTCTGTAGTTGTATGGCTTGTTCATCTAGATCTCATGTGAATTTTCCTTGCTGTTTGCTCCTTGTTCCCATCACAACTTTTATTTGGTTGTCAGAGGGATGAACAGAGCCTCCATCATCTACGCCACTTTTTTTCCTTCCCCTCCCCTTCCATTTTAAATGATAGCCTTGCTGGGTAATTTAGCCTTAGCTATAGGTCCTTGCTTATCATCACTTTGAATATTTCATGCCAATCCCTTCTGGCCTGTGAAGTTTCTGCTAAGAAACCAGCTGACAGCCTTATGGGAGTACCCTTGTAAATAGCTAGCAGATTTTCTCTCACTGCTTTTGGGATTTTATCCTTGTCTTTAACCTTTGGCATTTTAATTATGATGTGCTTGGTGTGAGTCTCTTTGAGTTTATCTTCTTTGGGATTCTCTGTGCTTCCTAGACTTGTATGTCTACGTCCTTCACCAGGTTAGGGAAGTTTTCAGTCAGTATTTCTTCAAATAGGTTCTCAATACTTTGCTGTCTCTCTTCTCCTTTTGGCACCCCTATGATGTAAGTGTTGTTTCACTTGATGTTGTCCCAGAGGCCCCTTAAATTATTCTTTTTTTTTTCTTTTTGCTGTTAACGATTGTGTTTTCTGCTACCTTGTCTTCCAAACTGCTGATTCATTCCTCTGCTTCATCTAATCTGCTGTTGTTTCCTTTTAGTTATCCTTCATTTCAGTTATTGTAGTCTTCATTTGTGCCAGGTTCTTTTTTATTGTTTCTGTGTCCTTTTTTCTGCTTCCTTTCTACTTTTTTGAGTTCTCACAGGGATTATCTATTCTTTCCCTAAGTTCATTGAGCATTTCTATAACCAGTGTTTTGAATACCATTTCAAATAGGTTGCTTGCTTCCATTTCATTTAGCTTTCTACTGTTCTTTCATTTGGAATAAGTTTCTTTGTTTCCTTATTTCAGTGGCTTCTCTGTGCTTGTTTCTATGTATTAGGTAGATCTGCTATGTCTCCCAGTCAAGGCTGAGTAGCCTTATTAGTAGGTGTCCTGTGTGACCCAGTGGCACAGTCTCCCTTATCACCTGATCCGGGTGCTCCAGGAGAGTCCTTGTGTGGATTGTGTGTGCCTTCCAGTTGTAACTGAACTTGATTACTTTTGGCACATCAACATGTGACATTGATTCTCAGGTTGACTGCCTGAGGATCGGCCACACCCACAGTGTATGAGCTGCTGTGGGGGAGTGGGGACTGACCCCATGAAATGAGATTCAACCCAGCAAGTTCATGTGTCTGTTTAGACCATCCTTTAGGTGTGCCACTTCTGGGCTAATTGGGTAGTGCTCTTTTGTGGTCTGAAGCTAGCCTCTGGGTGTGTTGGTTCTGGGGCCCCTTGGGAGGGGCTCTGGTGAAGATCAAGGTCAGCCACTGCCTGCAATCTACCCTGGTAGGAGCTACAAAGTGATCTGCAGTTGGTCACTGCTTGTGCTAGACCTGGAAGTGCATGAGAGAGACAAAAGTCTCAGAACACACCAAGGCAATCCACCACTCACCCTGGGCCTGCATACCCCCAAGGTTTGCCCAAGAAAGACCACAGCTCAGGCTGGGGCTGATTGCACGCAACCAAATTGTCTCCTGCAACACATGTACCAAAGCCTGCTGATTGGTGCTATCCAGACCTCCTGTCATGCATGGGGTGGGTCTGGTTGCCCGGTCACCAAAAGTGGCTCTAGAGATGAGAGAGTTTGGCGCAGCAGGGTCCCAAGGAGTCACCAGAGTGGAGTGAGTGAAGTTCACCAGGCCGATGCAGGTTCAGATTTGGCCTTGGGGGGAAGAGGGATCAACACAGGGATAATGGTAGCTGTCCCTCCAGCTCTTTCCCTGAAGCCATACAACTCAGTCTTTCCCTGTATGCCTCTGGCATCTCCCAAGTCACTGTCCCTCTGCCAGAGCTGAGATGAGTGCCTGAGAATGACTGAGTCTGTGTACAGGCCCTTCAAAGGATGTCTGGGTTTCCAGCTGCCTTCTATTTCATCCCAACAGACTGAATCCCAGTGGATTTTGACAGCCAGATTTTGTGGAGGCCCTTTTCCCAGCACAGCAACCATAGGTTAAAGAGTCAGTGTGGGGTAAAACCCCTCACAATTCAGGGGTGATCTCTGTGGCCAAGATATCTTTCCCAATTTTCAACTGCCACATGAGAATGTAGGGCCAATCCATTTTGCATCTCCGCCCCCTACTAGTCTCCATCTGTCCTCTTCTTTATATCCTTAGTTATAGGACTTCTGTTTAGCTAGTCTTAAGATTGTTCTCCAGATTTATTGTTCTATAATTTAGTTCTAATTTTATTGTGGTCACAGGAGGAGACAAGCATGGCATTTACCTACTCTACCGTCTAGCTCAGAACCTCAAAGAAGCACTTTCTAATAAAGAGGACTGGTGCAACCAGCTTGCTAGTTGGAAAAGGATAAACTGGATTCGTTCTTCACAAAATATACCAAAATAAACTCAAAATGTATCAAAGACTTAAATGTAAGAAAATGTAACCATAAAAAGTACAAGAAAAATGCCAAAACTGAAAAAATCAAGGCCTTGAATGAGGTCTTTTTAACTAAGACTCAAAAATTAGTAGCTGTTAAGAAAAAAAAAAAGATTAAGAGATTAGTTAATCTACACATATGAAAATAAAATGTCTATATGGTAAAGACATCATAGGCAGTAAGAATAATGAATAATATTAGGGAATTATTGTTCATTGTTTTGGGTGTGATAATGATATGATGATTGTGTGAGGATATGTTCTTTTTATGAGGTGTATGCTAAAGTGCTTGGGTTTAGAAAGATATGTTGTCTGCATCTTATGTGTATATTATATATGCTCACACATGCGTGTGCTCACATCCACAAGCTTACACAGACACAGCTAAGGCAAAGTGGTAACTTCTATCAATTGTTAAATTTAGGTGCTAGGTGTATAGGTGCTCATCCAGTGCACTGTTCTTTCAATGATTTATTTATTCATAATAGAATGTTAGGGGAAAATACACCATGAGCAAAGTCAAAACACAAATTACACACTGGGAAAATTATTTGTAACTCATGTCATAGACAAGGGTTAATCTTCCTAATAAAGAATTTATATAAATTCAGAAGAAAACATCCAATAACCCAATGGAAAAGTGGACAAAGGAAGAACTAGTTCATAGAAAAAAAAATGTGAGATATGACCTTGCTGTTAGGAGGGCAGAATGGTAAAATGACAGTGGATAAATATTTTATATCAATGGATTTACTTTTGACCTAGAAATCTGACTTCTGGAAATGTACCCAATGAATATTCTTGCATTCATAGATAATGACAAATTTCCAAGTTGATTTATTGAATCATGATTTGTTATAGTAAAAGTACACAATTGTCCATTTATGTTTGCCTGGTAAAACCTTGACATATCCATGCCATAGAACATCAGATAGCTCTAAAAGAGAAGGTTCCTATGTATTAATGAGAGATAAGCAAGATACACTATTAAGTGAAAAAAAGTAAGATGTTTTGTTTGTAATACAAAAAAAATAAATATATTTTTTATTTCTTTGTATTTCCACAACGAAACACTAGAAGGACACAGCATACCACCACCACCCCCCTACAGACACGCGCGTGCGCGCGCGCGCACACACACACACACACACACACACACACACACACTGATAAAAGTAGTTACATTTGGTGCTGGGTTTAGGGAACAGGATGGTGGTCAGGATGCTAGGAAGACTTCTCAATGTCTACATTTTTATATCTTTTTCCTATTTAAACCATGCTTATGCATTGCCTATTCAAACAAAATTTAATTTAAAAAAGAGTTCAAGAATGTCTTCTGATTTTTAAATAAAGATTTCTTAAATGTTGGTGATACTTGTTTTAAAGAGTATTCTATGAGTTGTCTTGTCAACATCTTGACTCCCAACATTGTCTATGACCTTGGTCAAATGCCTACATGGTGAGTTTGGTCCCTAGGCAAAGCTAAACTCAATAATTCAGGGGGGAGAAAAAACAACAACTTTCTTCAGAACTAGAAACAGGGGACTTGCTCTAAATAATCCCATTAGCTCTCCCACATGGTTCTGCTTGTGGAGACACAGCCTGGCTTCTCCCAGGTGCCTCTGGTTACTATTCCTCTCAGTAAGCTCATAAAATCCCCTTTTCAGATAATTCATAAACAAATACAGAGGTGAGAAAATCAACAGTGCAAGAGTGTTGGCTGCTGTTCAAGAAGGATGGGAATATGCATTGCTCCATTTAGGTCTCATCCAAAAACTCAAAACAATACACATCCCACCCTTCTAAGCCATCCAGATATCAAAAGGCCACACATACTGACTTTATTCATTCTTGCCTATTGATAAGAAAGAACAGCTAGAGTGTTCAAAATGGCTGTACTCTGTGCAAGGAAGTCTAGGAATCATTTGAAACCCACCACCCTCTCCTAGAAGTTAGTCGCTCAGCATGAAAACAATATTTTGCAGATTGTAGCTGCTGGTTGAGAGGATATTCCTGCTATATCTCCCAGAAAGGTGCTGTTGTGGGGACAGGGGCTCAAGCCATTCTGCTGAGTGTCTGTGTGCTGAGACTGAATGTCTCCCAGTTTCCACACATTCTGACACTTTACTGTATGCTTTTGTGCAGGTGCAATTAGCTCAGAAGAAAATAAAAACATTCACTAAAAGCACATGCAGCATGAAGTGTCTGTAGAAAGTAGGAGGTGCAATTCTTTGGGGAGCAGTGGGTCCATGGGCTGTCTGTGGGAGAATGCACTTCTGGGCTTTCATAGCTGCCAAAGCAAAGCCAACTGCTCATAGTGACAATTGACCTGGGGCTTGCTGCTGAGTGCAAGCACAACAGGGCCTCTAAGTAGATGTTTCTGGACTAGCACCTCAATTCGCCACACCCCAGCTTTGGGGTGAACCATTTCCTGCATTCTCAGTTTTCACCCAGGGACCAGAATAGGCACAGGATACCTGAAAAGTGAACCCCTACTGTTGTAGCCACATGCCCCTTCAACAAATTAACAATGACAATTTTTCTTCATTATATATCTTCCTAAATCTTTTGGCCTTTTCCTCCCATCCTTTGTGTTTTGTTGTTGTTGTTGTTGTTTTTGTTTTGTTTTGTTTTGGTTTTGGTTTTCCCTTTACAAAATAAAATTATATTGGGCTATAAAACATTTAAATACAGAAAGTGAGACTTTAGTTTTCTCCAAATCAAGTAAAGTTAGTATTAAATTACTATTCATAGCCTTTCTGAAGAAATCTCCATGTTTTAAAAAGAGCTGTAAAAAAAAAAAAAAAAAAAAAAAAAAAGGCTGTTAGTTCTGGTTCTAGCTCCTGTGGAAACATAGCTCTTCCTGACTGGTGGTCACTTAATTAATCAAGGCCAGTTTTTATTCTCTGAAAACTGGAGATTACAATTGTTACTGACTATAACTATTGACCAGCAGCATCAAATGAATGGATTATTGAAGGTGTGGAGGAAACTGAGAAAAGTACCCAGGCAGGTTGTCACTTACCTCTGTGACTTTGCTCCAGCTACAAGTATCTGCCTCCACTCTCATGTTTCCAAGAGTGATTACTTTCTCCAGAGTACATAAATACAGGTTCTTTGTGACTAGAGAGGGTGTGACAGTGGTCAAGATGGGGAGAGACCTTAATTACATCATTCATGAGAAAAGAGCAAACCCTGGAGGACCTAGGGGTGTGCTCTCCTCTCCCTGTTATGACTAAAATGTTGAATTAACATGACTGAGGGGTGAACCTTCACTCCTGCTGTTATCTTAGCAATGCCTTCAAATGTCCCTTTCTGATTTATGTTTCATACTTCTAATTTTGAAGTAGCAGGCAAATGAGTGCATTTGTTTGTGCTTAAAAATCGCCAAGGTCTGATTAGTTTGCCTCTTCAGTTCCCTTCCTTTCCAGTCACATAAAACAAAACAGGGAGAGTTTTTGTTTTCCCCAAAGGAAAAATGACTCTTTGATTTAGGGTTGGCAACAGCCAGGCTGAGAGGTAAATGCAGTGTATGAGTGTGTGTGTGTGTGTGTGTGTGTGTGTGTGTGTGTCTGTGTGTGTGTCAGTGTGTAGGTATGTGTTGGTGCACAAATGTGTGATGTGTGTGTGTGAGAGTATGTGACTGTATGTGTTGGTTGGGTGGGTGCTCATGCATGTGTCAGTGTGTACAAGTGTATGGTGTGTGAGTGAACATTGGGTGTATGTATATGTGTTGGGTGTGTATGAATGTGTGTGGGTGTGTGTAAGTGAGAGAGAGAGAGAGAGAGAGAGAGAGAGAGAGAGAGAGAGAGAGAAAAGAAAGGAAGAAAGAAAGGAAAACTCCTCTTGTGTGACTAAGTTAAATTTTGAATTATTGGTGAACTGAAGCCAACCAATTCAAATGAAGAATTTCTTTTTTCATTGACTCAAGCTCTGGCAGAAACTCTCCAAAAGAAATTTACCTTTGGGCATACATGGCCCAGCACCAGACAAGAGGTTTCAGTCCTAAAGAATTTGGCAGAAAGTTATGAGCAAGTGAATAAAGCAACTGTGAAATGTGACTCCACTGCTCCCTGTAACCAGCCTGCTTGCTCCTGCTTATAGCAGGGAAGGCCAGTTCTGCAGCCTTTATCCAGGCACAGTCCCCTGGCAGCAGAGCTTGGCTCACCTGGCTTGGCAGCTACAGAATCAAATCCCAAAAAGGTGTTTGTGAGCTTATTATGTTAAGTGACTTTTATGGAAATAACACAAACTGTAAACTTCACAAAAAGTCTATATACGTATCCTAAAGTTTTGTCTTTCTATAGAATCTTAGATGCTCAGAATACCATGGTAATCCTTCCTATAAAATACTGACACATATATGAGCACTTTTGTCATTAAGTTCATGGGAAAAAATTGTAATGTTCCAGAACATCTGCCAATACACTGCATGAAATAAATGGAAAAGTGAGGTCATTTTCCAGATAACATATGACCCCAAAATATTAGTGCATGAATTATCTAGATAAAACACATAGCACTGCCTCAATTAATCTGACAAATGAACTCAATTCTCCACTTCAATTTGCAATTATTCTAAAAACTAAGAGTATAAAAATGACCTCATATCTATCCTGTTTTACTGAATAGTCAATCATCATTCCTTTTTTAAATTATCATCACTATTTAACAAACATTTATTGAGCATCTGTTCTGAGGAGACAAAGGTGAAAAAGAAACAGACACTGCCCTATATGACAATTATAATAGACAATAAAGGCTATTTTTCCTATCCTTATACCACAAGACAGACACTGTCCTAGGTGCTTTACCTCACTTTCATTTAAACCCCAACAATTATAGTCAGTTCCATTCAAAAACCTCCCAAATACTGCCAGCAATATCAGAGTTTTCATTCATAAAGCCTGGGAAGTTCCAGTGTTGGGCACAGAGTATTTGAGAACTGGTAACTATAATTGTTACTATTTAATTAGAAATGCAAGATTTAATCTCATTTACACTATTTCCGAGTACCTAGCACCCATACTAGATGGCACATACTAGATGTTTCATAACAATGTTATCACATTTTTCTTATGCACAGAGATGACCAATATTGAGCTTCAAGTTGCACAAAGTAAAAGAGGGATGTTGAAACCCATGACGCATTGATCGAAACCCTTAAAAGCCCATTTGGGTACAATTTTTAAAAAGTTATTATCATTATTCAGTTATTCTGCATGCGATGCTGTCTACGTGAAAGATGGGAAAGGAAAAAGAAAAGCCACAGTATCTCATCAGTAATAGTTACAAGACAAGTATCAGTTCCATTTGTGTTCATTAAGGTTCAAAGAGCAGTGAATGTCTGCAAGGTGCTTCCTGAAATATTTGAATTTGGTAACTGAGGTTGAGATGATTATCAATGCAGTATGAAAAACAAGATCAAAGGGAAGTCACCATAGTTTCTCTCTTCTTTTGGCAACTCTAAGTCCCATTCATCTTTTATTACTCACCCATAGAGCAGCACCTACTTACAGTCAGTAGTCAATAAATATTTCTTGCAAAATCACATGGAGAGAGCAGCATGTCCATTTCAGGGATCTAAAAGGCAGGAAACAATCCCCCAGTGGTACTGAAAGAAAAAGGAAGGAGAGCATCATTTCATTTACCCAAGACAATGGAGAGACTGCTTTAGTCTCCATTGTTGTCTGTCCCCCAACGGCGAGCTGCCATCTACCTACCATTGGAACAGGACATGAGCTCACGAGGCAGTGCTGCTCTTTCACTGTAGACACATCCTGTATATTCTGTGCACCTCCAGCTTCTACAGTAATGTTTCCCAAGAGGGCACACAGAGAACAATGGTCTGGGAGAGAATTCCACGGTCCATGATGTGTGGGACACACTACATACCTCATGGAAGCTGAGAAAGCCTGCGGTAGACGAACAAGTTTGACTGCTTGGAATTTCCCATATTTACTCAGTTGCACAATCTACATTACTAAAGGTCTGTGGAACCACTTTAGGAAATGGTCCCCTAGAGGGACATTTTCATAATCTAGCTTTGGTGAAAACTGGTGAGACTTTCTTGTCATGAAAATATGAAAAAGACACTTGAACTTGGCTCTTTACTTGAAATACTTTTTTCCAGTGTAGCTCCAAAAGTAAAAACACCATCTCCAAGTGAGACAATTTATACCTTCTAGTAAACTGAATACACTCAAATTTGGTAGTTCAGCATGACGAAATTCTGTTCTTTAGAACATCCCCAAACTCTATCATTGGTGACTGGCAAAGGAGGCTAATATCAGGACCAGTCATATCCAGAAATGCAGAAGGTGTTTGGTGAGTGAATTTTTTTGATACGCATAGAAAGGCAAGACAGAAAGAGATCATGAACTTCCAGGAGAAAGAAGGGTAAAGAGCTATTTTCAAACATGAGTCTTTATTAATAAAACAGAGTATAAATGCAGTAAATTTTTTAAATGTAAATTATCTTTGCTTTGACATTAGATAAGACCAAAAGTTAAATGTTTAGAGAATAATCATTACCCAGAGTCAACAGATCTTTAAAATGTACATTGAATTTATCAATACACAGTCGATGCTCATTATTTACAGATTGCATATTTGCAATTTCTCCCAGTTGCTAAAATTTATTTGTAACCTAAGTGTATTTATGGTCAGATGCAAACATATGCAAAAGAGTAAAAAATTTAAGTCATCCTACATGTTCCCAGCTCAGGGTGAGCAAGGCATGGCTCTGCCTCCTTGGTTCAGCTCATACTTAAACAAGTATCCTTTTCGTGGCCTATTTAGTATGCTGTTTTAGCATTTTTGTGCTCTCTGTTGGTGATTTTGATGTTTAAAATGGCCCCAAAGCAGAGTGCTGAAGTGCCATCTAGTATTCCTAAGGGCAAGAAGGCAGTGACGTGCCTCAAGGAGAAAACACATGTTAAATGAATGTTTTTCAGGTATGAGTTATAGCCCAGTCGGCCAGAAGGTCAATGGTAATGAATCAGCTAAATATTAAATAAGGTGTCTTCGAACAGAAACACACATCAAGCAAGGTTATGTATTAATCAGTTGATGAAAATGTTGTGACCAGAAGACTCACAGGAACCCAACCCTGCATTTCCCTCAGGAGCACTAGATCAGTGCTTGCTAATTCAGAGTTCATGGTAACCTTATAGTGCTTAACATTTGTGAAGAATGAGAATCAACTCATATTTGGGGAGCCATGAGCAAAGTTTCCTTCAAGGAAAAGTCTTACTGAGGTTGAACAGGATTACTTCTGAAAGGTGAACAAGTTGCATGATGCCAAGCCTTCAGATGGGACTAGAAGCACTGGGCCAGCAACCAGGCAGTCTTGCTCACAGAGCACACAGAAAAATGTGCTGAAGTCCAAATGAGCAAAGTCTGAAGCCAGCATGTTGACTCAGTATTGTATGTAAATCTCTTTTACTCTTACCTTCAGCAAAGTGTTTCTTCTATTCCTGGTTGAAACAACCAAATGAAACCCTAGAAGGCAAAATTTATTCACATCTCGCATCTGCTGGTCTAAAATGTTATCTAAAGTCATTTTAAGTTGAGATCTACTGTGTTTAAGATAATCAAGTGTTTATGGTAATCAAGTGCAACTGAAATTTCAAACAATCTTTTAAAGATCTGCTGACATTGTCAAACAAATGTTCAGACATTGTAACTTGACCTTTTTTATAAGGAATCAGAGATCATTCCTTGATGAGGCCTGAATTAGTATAATGTTGGCTCTTGTCTCTGGCTATATCATCTACAGCCTGTGCAGTCTAGCCTGGCACACCATTTCTGCTGACTTCAATGAGAGCTCGCCAGCATGTAGGGGCTGTTTGGTCTCCAAGATGAAGCTCACAATGTCAACTGTTGCAATTCAACCATCGTGAAGTTTCATGGCCACCAAAGAGACCCACATTCAGTTCTGTAGAAAGAAAAGTTCAACGTCTATGCTCTTACTTCCTTTTAGCCTACTCTCCATGGCCCCCTCAAACCAACACACACACACACACACACACACACACACACACACACACACACACCACACACAGTCCTCAGCAAGATTAACTTTGTTCAGTCTTTTAAGAAGTATAATCTTCTAGAGTCAGCCCATGAATAGAAGGCTATAGCTTAATAATCTGATTTTAAAGAATATTGAGTGGAAAATACACTACCTAAAAAAACTTTATGATTAGGCACTCTCATTCCCCAGGTGCAGCATGCTTATTCCGTGATTTGATCACTCTATAGCTATAAAGAGATAAGTTCATAGACTGAAATAGCACACTTTTCCTTTGAACTAATGAAAAGATCCTTGGGCGATTTTGAGTACATGCAAGAAGTGAAGTAATTAACAAGGGATTTGGCGTGGCTTGTACAAACACACAATAGGTACAAGAAAAACAGGCACAAACTCCATCTTCTCGGCTTCATTAGTCTCAGGAGGAGCTCTTCCTCCTTGGGTGAATTTTCTGGAAGCCCAATAAAGCTGCATTTACCCCGTGAACGTATCCAATGAACTGCACACCTGTGGTAACCTGCCGTGTTTGTGTACACCTCGTGGCCAAAGCAAAGGAATCTCAGAACCTACCATCTTTGTCCAGAGGAGCTGGCCTCTGAGGGCATGGGGGACCTGAGTCCTGCTCCACAGGAAGGAAGTCCCAGGTAGGTACCTTAACCAGTCTTGGTCAGCCCTCCCTGCCTGCCCCACTGGCTAGCCAAGGAAACTGTACTGGCTGTTTCTCCAGAGAGCAAAAGAGGAACAGAATAAAGAAAATGAAAAGAGTTTCTTTTGGGAAAGAAGCAAATGAGAGGGGTGCTGGAGTATTTTCTTTCTTCCTTTGGAGTTTTATCAAAAGCAGATTCCTGGGGAGCTGTGGTACCATTGTCTGAAAGGAAGCATCCTCTGACCTGACTGGTATATATTTTTCTGTCATTTGAACCTGCTTGGTAGCTGAGGTCACAAGGTTTTAAGGCTTCCATAGGTGAATCCGGGGGCGGGGGAGGGGGGATCTAATTTTTTTACATGTCCTTTTTGCTGTTTTAAAGAAAAAGCCATACAGAGGCACCAAAAATGACTGGCCAAGAAGGAAATTGCTGACAAATGTAGGTTAACCCAGCTGCTAGTTTTCTCACAGCTGCTTAACTTGCCTGCAGAACACTTAGATATTCCCCCCCCGAAGAATATGCTTTCTTGCTGGTGACTCTTCCTAGTAAGATGTATGCTGACCCATCTTTCCCTGCAAGTCTATCAAGGTAAAAACCAACAGAGTGAAGTTGAGAAAGTGCCTACACTTAAAGTCTCCTTTTGAACGTGACTGAATGCTTCTGATTAAAAAATAAACTAGCAGGTTGTTTTATGAATTCTATATGATTTAAAATTTACAGGAAACAAGGAAACTTGTCAAGAATTAGTCCTTTAAAAAACCTATTTTTAAAAATTATGGGGAACAAGAAAGCCCTATTTTCTCTTTCTTTATTAAAGGACTAGAACTCTGTTGTCTAAAAACAGCCTCCCTGAAGCCCATGGAAAATTTGCCTGTGGAAATGAGACAAAGTGAGCATTCTTAATAGACCAATTGAGCTGAGAGTAACCCACAGCTGAAGAAAAACAACCAACTTTATGTTCTTCCAGAACAAATTACACACTTCCCCAGCTCAGAAAGACTTTTTTATATAACTTCACTCAGGCAACACTTGGGCAGAGAGGGTCTGCAGGGAGATAACCACATCCCTGGGGCGACAGATGCCCAGGTTCCTCATGCCACTTCACAATACCCAGGAGTGTCTCCACCTGATGCCACAGTACCTCCCGTCAGGCTGCTCCTTGGGGCTCTTTTCCCCACCTGGGAACCAGACTGAATGCCAGCTTGGGTCCATCAGGGCCACAAGCAGAGGGAGGAGAAAGGGGCAGTCACCCAGATGCCTCAGTCACCATGAACGTTGGTCTCTACTACTGAAGCAAGCTTTGAGTCTTAGAAGTTAAAGTTATAAATGTGCACCTGAAAACCTTCCAGCAGAAGTCCAGCCTCCTCAAAAGAGAGATTAAGTTAGTCAGGCTCCATCCTTCTTTCAGTCAATGGAGCAATTTTCCTCACCACCGCCACCGCCAGTTGCAAGCTCTTGGTGCTGGTTGGCTGGCTGTCCCACTAGGCTGAAAGTGCCTCTCCCTTAACAGCATTTCTGCATTAGGGGAAGCAGAGGAGAAATGAAAGGACCTTTGCTGGGTACAGAGGTGACCAACCAAACCAACACAACAAAGCTGAAGCTTGAGAAGCATTAGTGAGGATGCTGTGTCCAATGAACCTATGACCCAGAAAGACTGAATTCACGCACTCATAGGTGAGGGTGAGCTTTACATAGTTCCCAAAAATTATTTAAGACAGTAAAGAATGTTGTGTTTTATTTAAATTATTGTATTAATATAGAAATTATAATTATTATCAAAGATTAATAATTCTCTTAAATTAATTATTTAAATTAAACTTAGTTGGTCTCCCATGGCCCCTCATGTGAACCATAGCTGAGATTTTTTTCAAAGCCTAACACATCCAAATCCTCAGCTGCCAGGATGGTTAGAAAATGTCAGCTGGCTGGGTTGGGGGGGGCATGGCGGGTCCCCAAGGGGTGCCCATCAGCTTGAGCCTCATTCTCTTGGGGCTCTGCTGGAGCACGACCTGGCCAGGGTGACTGGCTCTCACTAGGTCTCAGTATTGTATGTGCCCACCTCCTCCACTGTAGGAACTCTGGGCCAGGTCTCTTTGAATTCAGAAAGGCAATTTTGCATTAGGTGAGATGATAATCACCCAATCCCTCTCAGATACCCTCTCTGATGGCTCAATGTGGTGAGGGCCAGTACCCCAAATGAAAACTTTTCAGCAGATGCCTGGGGGTGGAGTGCTTTAGAAAACACAACTTCTAGCTCCTGGACTTTCATACATCGGCTTCTCTAAAACACCTGCCTGGGCTGCTTCACTGTTCTCCTTCCCTCATCCCCCACCTTCACTCCTGCCTTCTCCTCCCCACTACACATACAACACTGGGACAGCTTGATTTAGGGGGCCTTCTTTCAAGAGAAGTATTTTCAAAATTAGTTTGGGAAATATGTGAGCAGAAGTGCAAGAGGTACAGCCCTCACATCTGTCTGCAGAGCTGAGGGACTCAGCCCATGTTTTAAATGTTTCCTCAGTTGCCTCTCACTGGTATATTTGGTATATTGTAGATGGATAGACTAAAGTAGAAAGCAAGGTAATTCACGTTCATTTATGTTTTTGATTGTTTGTTTGTTTCGTTCGTTTTGTTTTACCCACCATAGAGAAAGAACCGCCGCAAACAGACCCTCATTTGACACTAAAATTCAGCTTTTCTTTCTCTCTAATGAGCTGGAGTTAGTCTAAGAATCCAGCAGTACAGCCCACGCGGTACACTGCCATTCCAAACTCACTGGTAAGGCTTTTTTTTTTTTTTTTTTTTCAAACATGTAGCCATAAAGTTCAAGGACTTGACTTGGCATCTCGTCCTCACCGCGCTGATGTGAAATTTCCTCGGCTTCTCGAGGCCCCTTTCTGCACGTCTCATTTATGACCACTAGATGGCGCCAGAGATCCATCACCGTCTCTGCAGGCGGTATCTGAAGAACCCACAGGGGTTCCGTGAGGGGAGGGAAAAAAAGGAAAAGAAAAAGCAGGACGAAGGGGAGGGGCGAGGGGGCAAGCCACGGGGGAAGGGTGGGGTGGGGGGAGAATCGTAAATAATTCGGGTCGATACTTGCTTATAGAGTTAAGAAATAACCAAGATCATTGGTTCCAGTCTTCAAAACTGAGGTTCCCTTCTAGTTTGTTGAAACACACGAGAGAATACATCAGTACATAAAAACCATGACTACTAAAGCTGCAAGAAATAAATACGAAATATAGAATTTATCTTTCATTTTAGCTCCATATAAAACATTGTTGAATGCATTGTGTCCAAAACAAGTGAGTATGGATTTTTAAAATAGTTTCTAAAGGTCGATAGAAATTGTCTTGGCGGTTGTTGAACACAGCAAACTCCTTGATCCTTCTGTTTCTCAGAACCTCTGTTCTGTTTAAGGCTGACATCACATAAGAACTCTCTTCTCAGGTAACAACAGACTGGTTTACCAAGAGAAAGAGTCCTCATGAAAATTCTCTCACTGGGAAGCCAGAGCCATTTGCCCTGGAGCTTCCCAGGCACTCAAACACAAACAGACACACACACACACACACACACACACACACACACGCACACACACGCACACACGCGCGCGCACGCACACGCACACCCCAGCCTACAATAAACAGGACAGCCCCTAAGCAATCGGCTCTCTCTCCTTAACCTTCCCCCACTTCTTTCCTTCTTTCACAGCACCCAACCTTCTCCCCCTTTCCACACTCCCCACGCAAGCCTGAGATATAAGATTCATGCAAAATGAGAGGAAAATCAACACTTCCTGAGGCTTGTTCCCCCAGAGCTGCCCAACTCTGTCTTCACGTCAATTTGCAGTGCCTTCATTTGGTGAATCAGCAAATGTTATATAAACGATTTACCATTTTAAAAGTGAGATAACATCAGAACAGAGGAAGATGAAGAGCTTTAAGTGAAACTCAATGCCTAAGGTATTGGGAGCAGCTGAGGTGTTCCTTCTTTGCCCTACCAGCGGCTTTAGGCCCCATGTTTATCCCTTCCTCTCACCAAATTACTCTGAGCCATTTACACCTCCCCTTCTCCCACAGACACCCACTTCTTTCTCTTCCCATACCTCCCCATGAGACCCTCTGCCTGTCCCACATTCGTTCACAGGGGAATTTCCAGGCCCAGCTGCCAACTGGAGGACTTTCCAGAGATGTTTCTTATGATGTGATCATATGTACATCTCAAATCGCAAACAAACCTTTTCTAAATTCTATTTTCCCACTTTATAATTTAAAATTCTGTATAATCATACATCAAAGACATGGTCAGATAAAATAATCTTTTTCACTTATTTTCTTTGACGTTCTTTGTCTAAAAGTATCAATCAGTGGTTTCACCATTTCATACCATACAAGGTCCCCATAATTATAATTTTTCATGATCCCATTAAGTCAATATTCTTATTAATGGATAACTAGTGTGCTTCAAATGTTTCTTCAAAAAGGTTTTGCTTTAGAGTTAGCACTGTTAAAAACCTCAATTGTGTTTAACACCCAACTACTGTAATAGACTATAAGTCTATTTATGAATTGAAATCTCAATTGCAGTACATAAAGAACCCTTTCCCCTAGAATTCATAGCTCCCTTTGTTTCCCACAGTAACACAATTTCTTGTAAAGCTCAGAGAGCTGATTCATACACAAACCATTGCCAACAATGAAGTGCAGGCCAGCACTCTGAGAATAGTATTTCCTTGGGCCTCTTACACCTGATCCGTTCTCCGCGATGCTGTTAGTCTCTTTATTTGCAGCTTCCTTTCTCTGCAGAATCAGACTTGAACACACAACTCCTGTCAGTGTGTGCTGGTCAGGGTAGAAACCTGAAAGCACAGTAATGTTAACTGGAACTTCGGAGCACCAGTATGATCTTTCCTTTACTATTTATAATCACTGGTCCTTAATTTTTTGTATTTAGTTTTCTTTTCAAAGGCATCACAAATGTTCTCCATTGAGATCATCTCATAAAAATCTCACTTTTTAAGTTAAGAGACAGGTATTATTCTGTTCTTTGAAAACACAGTAAACTGAGGCACACCTCATGCTAGACATCTTGGGTATGCCTGGAGCTACCGGGCCTTGCAGTGTGCAGCCTAGCACTATGGTGCCCCGTGCCAGCCAGAGTACCCCCAAGCTCTACTCTGTGGCTAATGCTTTGACTTGAAACGGAGAAGGGTTTCATTTTTGTCAGATTTTGCTTGCAGCGCCCAACCATTTCATTCCATTGAAATGACTGGGAGATTTTTTTTTTTCCCCACAGGCATCCTGCCTGCACTTCATCATGTGTATTATTTTGGATCTGCTTCAAAAAAGAAAAATGGCCTTTCATGGTATATTCCATAGTATGTGGGCAGAAATTGGACCAGGCAGACATATAACTCCACATAGAGATGGAAAATTTTCATGGAGAACACCCACACTCAACTCACAGAGAGAGTGATGGCAGCAAGCACCCGTGCAGATCCCAGAAAACAGAATGCAGTAGAGTGACCCCCTCCTCCTCCAGGCAGATCCTGCCCCACCAGCAAAAGGAGGGCGAGGCAGGCCAGGCAGGCGGTTGCAGGCTCCTGGCTGGCTCAGCAGGTACATGATGGCTTCCTCTCTCCAGAATCACCTTTCACGCGTACTTTACACCCCTTTGGTGGCTAAAATGAGACGATCCCCAGAAGTTTCCTAAACATTGATACAAATAGTGCCCTCTGTTAAGCTTAAATATTTATTCTGGTACCTGTATGTGACAGGGAAGCCAGGTGAAGAGGCCTCCCTCCCCTCTGGTTCTCTTCTGCTCCCAACAATAGGCTTGGTTTCTCTCTGCACTCAGTTTCTTGAAACAATTAATTCCAGTGGCAAACAGTACCAGGATACTGATCTTGTAGGGCCCCACAAACTGGGCCTGCACATAGAAAAGGGGTGGAGAGGTGCGGACATCTTCAGCACTCTTCTTCCCCACCATCTGTGGCCTTCTCTTTGTCACCTCCCCATTATCCTTCCCTTCCACAGGGGCACACTGTCTCTAAAGGAGGAAAATCGATGCTGTAGAAGCAATTCGCACTGAAGTGTTAGAGAGCTCATGTATTTTAAAGGAAAAAAAGAAGCATGATTAAACAAAAATAACCCTACTCCCATCCCCAACATGAATAAAGAGAAAGAAAGAATCCAGACAGTGGACAGAGGGACTACTCCCTATCTCCAGACACAGCCCCAGAGGCTTTAGGAGGGTCTCAGGCCAAATCTAGCCAGTAGGTCAAGGAGGGCTTCCTTGCAGTATCCTTGTCAACTCTTTGCCCATAGAATCATTAATAAGCTCTTCAGACTATGAGATAATTCAAAATATAAGAGAATTCATAACTGTAGTCATTATGCTTTCTAAGAGAAAGTGGTATCAATAAAAGACCTATCAAACTTTCTCTTCAATATTTTGATCCTTTTGATCTATTTTCTGTTACCACCTCTATTCTCTCCTCCCATGTTCCTATACTCAGTTAACTTTGAAATTTAGATATAATATTAAAAAGCCAGATACGAGGAACAGTGAGTATGAACTGAATCACTCAAGACATATATTACAGTGAATTATTCAACATTCAAACTTTTCCTAAGAGAAAAACAAGTTATGCACCTGTCATTTTCTGTTTCCACCAAATGTAGACACTTAAAGTACTTGTTTGGTGGATAAAAGTGAACATTATGCTAATATTGGAAAAGTAGATCTAAGCATATCAGAAAAAATTGCTTTTAAAGGGACATTGCCAAAAACTTTGAATTCAGTACTTGTATTTAATGTATTCTGATCTGCTAGGGGATGCTTTCTGCTTTCTAAATACCTACTTGGAAAATGTTTGGCACAGTAAGAAAATAAAGCACAACTCTCCTTTACTGAAATTTACAATAGACAATATCATCTGAATCACCTTGAAATCAGCCGGAAAGCTGATAAGCTGATGAAGGACCAGCAAGAGAAGGAAAAAAGTTAAAAACAAACAAAAAAAATAAGACAAAACTTGTTTTCCTCTATTTAAGGCATAATCAAGTAAAATTCAAACTATGCCAAAGGAGAAATATGAAACAGATTTTTTGACATTCATTAAAAAGTAAAAGGAAGTGTTATTGTAATGCATTAGCCCTCTCTTTTAAAATAGCCAGACAAACTAAAATGGGCAAAGCATCACAATCTAACTTTGAGCCTTTTCCAGAAAAAACAGTCGACACTGATGACAGTGATGCTAACTAGAAAACTAACCTACTTCCAGCAGATAGTAGACAATGTGACTGATATTAAACAAATTATGTGATTGTGTTTGCCTTGATGTGAAGAGGGTGGAGCCCGTCTGTTTTCCTATTATGTAAAACCCCTGCCAGACTCCTCCCAAAACATTTTCCCAGTGACACGTTTGCTTGCCTTTGGACAGGTTCCTTATTAAAACAAATACACCTAACAAATAATCTTTGATTGCAAATACTCATAAAGGCGAACAATGAAAACTACGATGGGGTGTTTCTTAAGATGGCACCAGGCACTCTGTAGAATTACCACACACAAAAGGAAAACAGTTGTGTGTTGCCGACTGGGCCAGTTCCCAGAAGTCAGCAACTTTTAGCAACTTGCTCTTTCTTGGCAAGTAACTAATTTCCCTGCTTTGGGCAATGAGATGTCCTCTTTCTAATAAGTCACAGTGTATGCATATGTTGTCTACTTTAGAAAAGAGAGAAGCATGAAATCAAACTATTATTACAAGCACACACTCACAAACGAAAAGAGAATGTCTCCTAAACCGATACCGACACCTTATAAAAGTGTAATTTAACCTTATCTAATCTGGAGCCTGTTTCATCATTGGCACATCCTATAATGTAAACCTTTGTGCTAAGGAAAGAAGAAAAAGCAGGGGCGGGTGGGAGGTGGCCAGCCTCTCCCATGAGCCCCCACGGGGACTTTCTGTTTCGGGGCTGTTGTCCTAGAGACAGTAGGTGAGAAAATGATGGATGGGCCGGGGTACAGAGAAGGCAAAAATGGCTGAGAGAATCATTTCCTTTTCCCATCTGTTCAGGAAGGACATCAGCAAGACAGACTAAACACAGGCCCTGGTCAAGATTAGGTGTGTGCGCCTGTGTGAATATGAAAGCCCAGACTTTAAAAGAACCTTCTCCACATGTTGCAGGGACAGACAAAGGCAGACCAGATGCCCACAATGGCTGGTCTTGAAGAGAAACAGGACAGTTCCAGACTGTCGCCGCAGCTGGTGGGAGCTGGGGCAGTCCCCGGGGAGTCTGGCCCACAGAGCCCAATGACTACTGCGACCACCAGCTGAGGGTGATCCACACACCAGGGCTGGGCACACCTGGCTCCTTCTGGGAAGATGAGGGAAATCCTGGCACAGAGGGATCCCTGGGCACCACTGAGCAGTCCAGAACACTATGCTACCCTGTCCCTGGGAGACCAGAGCCCCTTGGTCCGGAGAGGTGATAGTCTTCCAGGCCTGACTTAAGTCTTAGGTCTATCTCTGGCCCTGTGCCACCCTAGGTGACCTACTTTCTACCAAAGGGAAAATGTTCACCTACATCAGTGCTTAGATCCATTGTATATGTGTTAATATACATTTCTTTCACTGGGCTGGTATATATGCTTACATAAGTTCCAGAGGTGCCTGCAGTAGTGATATTATAGAGAAATGCTATATATTTGGGCACAAACATTTCTTTATAAATTAATAAATGTCTTGCTGGCTGATTCATTTGCTCTCATCTTGAATTCTTTCTGGAAGCTCCACTCCTGGGTCTCCCTTTCATTTAGTTGTCCTGAGGAGATTCTTTAGGAAATACAGCAAATGGAAGAAGAGATTTTTCTTTCCCATCCTGCCATGCTGGTCTTGACCCTATAGTCAGCCCCTGCCTTTGCTTTCAGAGAGACTAGATTTACAGGACAAGAAAGCTTAGGATGCTACAAGAAAACACAAACATTTTCACTCTCTTCCCTGCACAAGATTCAGGAGGAAGGAAACTGAGGGAGGGATTAGGCAGCAGAAGTTGAGTTTCAGGCATGGTTAACCTTCAGGACCCTATGAGGGGCCTGTTGGACAGCCATGGAACTCATGCTTTTTATATCACAGAGAGGGAAATTGAGGAAATTGTAGCAAGCTGGCCTGAGGTCACCCACTTCTCAGGTGGAGGAGGCTGGGCTCCCACTCAGGACTTGCAAAGTCTAGTCCAGCCTTCTCTCACCAGTCACCCTGCCTTCTTAGCATGAAGCCCCATCAAGACCCTAGTCCCTAATGCAGTGGAGGCCTTTGGCCACGTGACCTGTGGGAGAAATGGGCCTTTTTGCCCTTTCTAGGAATCTCTCCGCTGCTCAACTCCGACTTGGTCTGAGCCTGGAAGATTGATCTAAAGGCCAGCAATGAGGTAGAAAGTAGGTCACCTAGGGTGGCACAGGGCCAGAGGCAGACCTAAGATCTCAGCCAGGCCTGGAGGGGAACTACCTCTCTGGAACAAGGGGCTCTGCTTTCCCAAGGACAGAGTAGCATAGTGTTCTGGACTGCTCAGTGGTGCCCAGGGGTTTCTCTATGCTAAGATTTCCCTCAGTATCAACATCAGGGTCCTTGTGAGGATTGAATAAAATGATTACTTAAAGCACTCAGCAGCGTGACAATGCAATAAATGTTTAGCGCATCTTGGTATTGTTAAGGGTCTGTAGTTAAGACCAGAGAAATGTCATATCAAACAAATTCAACCTTGGTTAGTATTCACGCTGCCCGGAACCAACTGCCTGCAGGAGAAGTCAAACTTTGGGGAGAACAAAGACCTATTCCATTTGGTGAATAGAGAGATTTTTTTAATGCTAACTAGGGTCTTTTTGACCTCAAGCAAAGGGAACCTCAATAAAAGTCAATTCTGAGTTGGTTTGTCTGTTGCCCTTAATTTATAGTTTAACTCTAGTCAACTACTGGACTTTCAAAATACTAGGGCAACCAAAACTATAGATACTACCACAGAACAAGTGTCTTTTTACCTTTCATACATTCACTTCTATTTAACATTCTGTATAAATTTGCCTATTTGCCATAGTTTATCTTTTCTTATATCTTTGCTTCCAAACTAAATAGCACTAATCCGAATGCATACCTTTATGCCAGCCAACATCTACTCTTGTGTCTGTGTGAACCATGTATATAAATATTGGCAGGTCTATTGGTGGGTAAAGCCACAGTGTGCATAGTGGGTGTTGCCCTATGGTATCCTTGGGGTGTGTAAATGCATGTGAGGGTGTGAGACCACACTAGGAGCCACCATCACTGCCATTCACTAGTCCTGTTCTCTAAACCGGTTCTTTGGGGGTTCAGTTTTTCATAATTAAAACTAAGGAGTGGTTTTTAAAAAAGTATATTTTCCTGGAAACTGGCAGTCTTCATTTGCAGCTTTTATTGGCAAAGCTGGCTGCCAGTAAATACATTCCTTGGCATCTCCCAGAATGTAATTCACTTGATGAAGCAGCCTTGCTTTTTCTGTAATGTGCACATCAATGAAAAGGGGCCGCCTGGAAGGAATGTAGCCAGTGGCTGAAAGCCCCAGTACCAGGTTTTCTCCGGCCTCAGAAACCAAAACTTCCCCGGTCTGTGCCCGGGAGTCTGAGACGGTCTCCCCATGGGACTTCACGACCAGACTATTCCCGCCTGGACCCTGGGTAGGTTGGCAGGGTGCGCAAACAGGAGCCAGTCTCTGTAGGGTCCCACTCCAGTGTCGCGGTCTTCCCTGAGGACCCGTTCCTTGGGAGGCACTTCCCCAGGGAAGGCTCTGGAAAGCACCGGCTTGCGCCAGGCGCAGAGCCTCCGGCCGCCACAGAGGCGCAGCCGGGATGCAGCTGCGGGCGGCAGGGGGCGCTCGCCGCCCGCACAGGGCCGGTGCCGCGGCCCAGGACCACGGACGAGTTGGACATCGCCTGGGACCTGCCAGGGTGCGGAGCAGCCTCGGGATTTCCCACGGGGCAGAGACAGGAAGCCTGTGGATGGAGGAAGAAGGGGCCTTCGGCCACCAGGTTACTGCTTCCAGCCGCAGGCACACGTGACCAGTCGCCCCCGGGGAGACTCGCATCGAGCCAGGTGCCGGCTTTGTCCCTGCTCTGAGAGGTGCCAGCCTTGTTCCTTCTCTGCCAAAGGCCCCTCGGCTGCTTGGCACGAGGTCCGGGGTGCTCGGCTGCCCGCGTCTTACACGTACACACCAGGCTGGGGCGTGCGTCCGCGTCAGGGACGCCCCGGTGGGGTGAGGGACTTCGGGAGAGACATCTCAGCGCTCAAGCCCGCTCGGCGCGCAAAGGGTCCGGAGTGTCCAGGCTTAGGCTCGGCGAAGGGCTCCGTGGGGCGGGAGGAAGGGCTGGTAGCAGCCCCGGAGCATGGGTCCAGCGTGGGGGCTGGAACCCCAAGCAACGCCTGCCGCAGCTAAGACGCAGGTCCAGTGGTCAACAAGGTGCAGCCAGCCTCAGCTAGCCCGCAGGTCCGAAGTGTCTCGGGGCTGTAGGCTGATCAGACTTGCCTCCGACATGCGGTAGCCGAGACGCGTCTGGCAGGAGCGCGCGCTTTCGGCTCCAGCCCGGAGAGGCGCCTTAGCCCCCTCTGTCCTCTGAGAGCGTCGCCCGGCGGCACTCGCAGTCTCTGCGCGGCGCTGGTGGCGTCTGCGTCTTGAGGACCGCCGGCCCGGTGCAGCGCGCACCTCCAATTAGTCCGAGTCAAGAAGCGGGGAGGCAGCGGGGCGTCTACCTTTCCAGGCCCCAGCTTGCGGCCGCAGCCCAGAGAAGGCTGGGGACCTGGGTGGGGAAAAACCGAGCGGCGCGGGAGCACATGCGCATACAACTAGTCCTTTCCGATTATCCGTCCCCTTTACAAGTTGTACACCTGTCTTGGCTTGTTAATGAAAAGTGGCAGTTTGGAACGCCATCTATCTCTGCCTGGACGAAGAAAGTCTTTCGTAGCCAGTCACCAAAGTTAAAGATTCACTTCCCGCAAGTCCCGTGGCCCTTTCTTGCTACTCAGCTTGGCTCTGAGCTCCCAGATACGCTCTGAGAGATTGGGGCTTTCCTGCAGAGGGATGACAGGTGAGTAGACCCGAGGGGGTAACCACGAGCGGGTATGGACACATTCTCTCCGGTGTAAGTAATTAGTGGATGGCTCGTGTTGCGAACTTTAGGGATAATATTACCTTATCCCATCTTGTAAACGTCTTTGGGAGGGCTTCCCCTTAAGAGGGCAACTATCCAATTAGTTCAATCATTTAGACAGCAATGTGGATCACTTGGTCTTTAAAAAATCGAAAAACAAATGCTCTTTATTTATTGTAAGAATAATTTTTCTGTGAAGGAGGGGGCTGAGGGATTGCGTTAACAGAATTTCTCCTCAGATACCCCCAATTAAGAGAGAAGAAGGAATTCGATCCCGGGAGTTGTGGTCACCCAGATATTTGAATCCTGCCTCCTCTCTCCTCTAAAAAGTCACACTGATGATAAACACTACCTGACAAGCTGACGGTTTGATAACGAATAACGGTTATTAGCACCAGGATAGTCTCCTTTACCCCTGTGTTTCTGGTCTACATAGACGAGGCCATATGGAGAACTATGACGATTATCTAAAAAGGTCATATGTGCCCCAAAACAGACCTGCTTCAATTGTTTGTGATTTCAGTCTAGTGAGGAGTTTTCAAGCCGAATTGTCGCGGTACTTGCCTTAATCTTCCACTTTGTCACCGGTCAGGGAAGGGGAACATGACAGGAAGGCTGCGACGTGCAGCCTCCTGTCTGGGTTTGTAGAGCCCCGGGATTACCTGCACCATCTAGAGTAGAAGCCCCTTTCCTCACTTTCTAAGCCTGCCTTTCCTGTTTTGCAGGTCCTGGGCCAAAGGACCGGACTCCTAGCCTGGCTTGCAGGTGTTCTAGTCCCCTGACAGACCGGCTCCTGAGCTCAGAGCCTAGGGCGAGCTTAAGCCGGAACAGTGTGGGGAGTGGGCCTGGGGATGTCATGGGGACAATTCAGCTGGCCAGGGCTGAGGGAGACTCTGGAAAATTCCCAAGGGTCTCTGACGGGAGGGCAGTCTGTGCACCCAGGTCTAGGCTAACTCCCTTTCGCAGTCATTTTCTGGATTCGGAGGTCCCTGTCCCAAACCTTCTAGTTGACTTGGGGGGAAAAAAAAAACGAAAAGAAAGAAAAAAAAAGGAAAAAGAAAAGAAAAGGAGCTCCTGACTCCTCATGACCTGCGTTAGGGTTCTTTCTACTCCCCTTCACACACACTCATTCTTGAAGTGTCACCAAGTTCCCGAATCCGGGCATTTTCCTGGAGTGCTCACTACTTCTCCTTTCCCGGCCTCGGGGAGGCCTCGTCTTAAATATCCCAATGACGTCACGACCCCTCCTCAGAGCTAAGAATCCCTCGGTGGACCCAGGGAATTGTAACCCCGCCTGGAGGGTCAAGGAGGGGATTAGGGTCGAGGAACCTGCTGAAGGATAGTTCCACCAAATATTCATTACCGCTGTCGCCTGCGGGGCATGTCTGCTAATTGAGTCAAGGATTTTGGGGAAAACGGGTGATTTTGAAGCCCATTTAATCGTGGAGCAGGAAAAAGGGGCATCAAAAACTTTAACCTGGAATTGAAAATTTTAGCCTTCATATCTGCGCCTTAATGTTCACCTACACCGCTCGCAATAATAAGTACTTGAAATACAATCAAGCCATTTACTGGAGGTTTGCTTCCGAGTAAGCTTATAAACACAAATGCAAATATCTTTTCCTGGCGTATGTCCAGAGCTAAACCAGTAGAAAGTTGATCTTTATAAAACTGCACCCCTCTATTTTTTTTTCCCCATGCCAGATACTAATTTCGCAACGGCAACTTTTATACCCGAAGCGGGAAGCCAGAACTCCACTGCTATTCGATTTACAATTTACATAACAAGCCATTTACACGTTCCAGGGCCGAAGAGGGAAAGAGGGGAGGGACAGCGGTGCACAATTGTCTGTTGCAAAACCCGGGGCCGTTGGCATTTCCCACATTCGGAAAACAAACGAGTCGCTCGCTGTCGCAGTGTTCGTCCCCGCGCACTGCGAGCAGAAGAAACACATTTATTTTAAAGACCGAATTCACCAAATGCTGAGGTGTTTAGGGAGAACACTTACTTAACTGGCCTCCAGGCTGAAGCTGGAGCGCCCAATACAGCCTCAGCCAAAGGGGCTGATTAAGTCTGGGTACAGGGCTGGGAGTTAGACACGAATTCATTTTTCAACTTTTGGGGTTTTCATCGAAACTCTCTCATCTTCCCCCACTTCCCTCCCCAAGCGTTTAGGAACCACCAAGTACTGAGCTGCCTGCTGATAAATCAAGTGTTCCTACCTGTCAGTGACTCGGCCTTGCGAACACCTTGGAAAAAGAGTTTCAAGTGGCCCAAGTGCACAGCAGGCCAGGAGGCAGCGGCCTCAGGAATCAGAACTTCCGGGAAACCTTCCCCCCCCCCCCCCAGGCTAGTTCTAGACGTAGCAGGTCCTCTTCTTCTCTACATGAAATGTCTATTCTGAAACACGATATTTATTTAATGTTCAAGTGATAGGGAGCACAGCGCCCTTGACATATAACAACTGAAGCTGCAATTAATATTTTTGTGCAGAGTGAGGAAGCTGAGATTCCAGCCGGGAAGCCAAAAGAGGCTCCCAACATGTCCGTGAAGTTAAAGATTGTCAGAAATTTTTGGAGTGGAAGTGTTAAATGAGTCACGCCACTCTTCACAGTTTCCTAAACCTACCAGTTCTCCCGGGTTCTAGAAAAGAATCTAGTTAGTGTTCAGACTCCAAGAGGGCCATTTCTGGAGTTGCCCGAAAGCACAGTCGCACTGCAGGCAGAGGGAAATCCTTCTCCTTCTTGCTCCTTCGTATTCCCCTCTCATTTCTTTTCTTCCCATCCCATCCCAGTCATCCAGAAACTTAACACCTCAATGGTGCACAAGGATATGCCTTCGGTGCTTATCCCATCCCCCAATCCTTGAGCCTCCCTGCAGGTGGGATTCTGAACATGCCCCCCAAATACCCGTTATCTTAGTGAGTTGGCAGTCCCACCTTTGTGGAGATGGAGATTGGACTGAGAAACGTTAAGCTCTTGGACGTATTTATTTGCGTCTTTGTCATCACACCTGCTAATGTCCCTGAGCCCGCAGCCTGACACCTCCTTAGTAGGAACATGCTAGACCCGACAAGAGGGGATGGTGCGCGGTGAACCTGAGGGACCCCGCACGCTCTCTGAAGGGTAGCATCGGGAATCCTCCCACCCCTAGCAGCCCGCGCTGCAAAGCACCGCCAAGGTTCCTGGGAGGTCGAGGAGCAGGGCGTTCAGCAGAAAGGTGGGACAACCTCCCTGGACGAACCACCGCCCGAAGCTCCAGGCAAAGCCCCATATTCTCCTCCCTTATTTCTACTGGGGAGGGGTCACCGGAACGGCGAAATAGGGGCGACGACTTCTTCCCCGCCAGGAACAGAGCACGGCTGTGACTGGGCCCTTAAAACTATGTATGGCCTTTGTAACCCAGCTCAGGACAGGAGAATCTGCAGGTGAGGGAAAACTGGAAACATCTGTGAATCCAGTAACGGGCGAGCGGGAGGGGAGGGAAGAAGTGGGGAGAGAGGGAAGGTGAGGAGGAAAGGAGGAGGGGCCCGGGAAATTCCGGAGCTGGAGCCGGCCAAATCCGCCGAGGAATGGGAAAGAGCCAGTGCGAATTGAGGGCGAGGAGTCGGTGACATCTGCAAGCAGTGGACGGAGGAAGGGTCTGCTCAGGAAGTCTGAGGGAACAATGGACGTCCGTGCGGAGGGCCCGGGGTGGGAGACAGTACTCGGCCCCGGGCGGGTGGGCGCTGGGATACTAACTGACTCGAAGCGCAGGCCGGGCGTGGGCCGGGACCCGGCCGTCCGGCGCGCGTGTGGTCAGCCCAGCCGTCCTCCCGCGGCTGGGCGCGGGCCCGTGGGGCTCGGCCTCCGGCTCCTTCAGAGGTGGTTCTCCCCTCCCATTGGCTGCGGCCGCCGCGATGGGGCGGGGCTCCGCTGCCCGGAAAAAATGTAACTGCGTAAAAAAGTCCTCTCCTGGGTGACGGATGCTTAAAAGTTCAGAAGTTTTCCAATGCTTCCTTAAGCGGCCGGCGCGCAAGAGACTGAAAAAAAGGTGACGCGGGGCCCGGGAAGGCGGCGGGCAAGGCCCCCCGCCCTGGTGATTTGGCCGCCTTGCCGGCGGCTCCGGGCAGAGTCTCCTGGAAGACGCAGGCAGTGTGGCGAGAAGAGCGCCTTGTTTTTCAGTTTGGGCTTTTTTTTTTTTTTTTTTTTTTTTTCTGTTTTCGCCTGGAAGTGGCTCTGCAAGTGACTCCAAGGCTGTCCGTCTGCCGCGTCGTGGTCCGGCCCTCGCCCCTAGCACCGACCCTGCCTCGCGGCTGGCGCGGGCCCCGAAGTGGCCGGAGGCGCCCCAGGAGCCCGAGCGAGCGCAGGGAGAGGCCGCGCGCGGCTGGCGGCCCGGCACCAGCTCCGCGGGGCCCGGAATTGGACGGACTGGGCGGCCGGCGAGGCGCGGCCGACCCGAGCGAGGGTGGGGGGCGGCGGGCGGCGCGGGGCGGCGGCGCCAGCGGCGAGCGGGGGCCATGCAGGCGCGCTACTCCGTGTCCAGCCCCAACTCCCTGGGAGTGGTGCCCTATCTCGGTGGCGAGCAGAGCTACTACCGCGCGGCGGCGGCGGCGGCCGGGGGCGGCTACACGGCCATGCCGGCCCCTATGAGCGTGTACTCGCACCCGGCGCACGCCGAGCAGTACCCGGGCGGCATGGCTCGTGCCTACGGGCCCTACACGCCGCAGCCGCAGCCCAAAGACATGGTGAAGCCGCCCTACAGCTACATCGCGCTCATCACCATGGCCATCCAGAACGCCCCGGATAAGAAGATCACCCTCAATGGCATCTACCAGTTCATCATGGACCGCTTCCCCTTCTACCGAGACAATAAGCAGGGATGGCAGAACAGCATCCGCCACAACCTGTCGCTCAACGAGTGCTTCGTCAAGGTGCCCCGCGACGACAAGAAGCCGGGCAAGGGCAGCTACTGGACGCTGGACCCGGACTCGTACAACATGTTCGAGAATGGCAGCTTCCTGAGGCGGCGGCGGCGCTTCAAGAAGAAGGACGCCGTGAAGGACAAGGAGGAGAAGGACCGGCTGCACCTCAAGGAGCCGCCGCCGCCGCCGCCGCCGGGCCGCCAGCCTCCGCCCGCGCCGCCCGAGCAGACCGACGGTGCCGCGCCCGGCCCGCAGCCCCCCCCCGTGCGCATCCAGGACATCAAGACCGAGAACGGTACGTGCCCCTCGCCGCCCCGACCCCTGTCTCCAGCCACCGCCCTGGGCAGCGGCAGCACCGCCGCGGTGCCCAAAATCGAAAGCCCCGACAGCAGCAGCAGCAGCCTGTCGAGCGGTGGCAGCCCCCCCGGCAGCCTGCCGGCCGCGCGGCCGCTCAGCCTGGACGGCGCGGAGCCCGCCCCTCAGCCGCCCCCTCCGCAGCCCGCGCCGCCGCCGCCGCCCCAGCCCCACCACGGCCAGGGCTTCAGCGTGGACAACATCATGACGTCGCTGCGGGGGTCGCCGCAGGGCGCCGCCTCGGAGCTGGGCTCCGGCCTTCTGGCCGCGGGAGCGGGGTCCTCGCGCGCGGGCATCGCGCCCTCGCTGGCTCTCGGCGCCTACTCGCCGGGTCAGAGCTCCCTCTACAGCTCCCCCTGCAGCCAGAGCTCCAGCGCCGGCAGCACAGGCGGGAGCGGCGGCGGCGCGGGGGGCTCCGGGACCTACCACTGCAACCTGCAGGCCATGAGCTTGTACGCGGCCGGCGAACGCGGCGGCCACCTGCAGGGCGCTCCTGGGGGCGCCGGCGGCTCCGCCGTAGAAGACCCCCTACCCGACTACTCTCTGCCCCCAGTCACCAGCAGCAGCTCTTCCTCCCTGAGTCACGGCGGCGCCGGCGGCGGTCAGGAGTCCGGCCACCACCCTGCGGCCCACCAAGGCCGCCTCACCTCGTGGTACCTGAACCAGGCCGGTGGAGACCTTGGTCACCTAGCTAGCGCGGCGGCGGCGGCGGCGGCGGCGGGCTACCCGAGCCAGCAGCAGAACTTCCACTCGGTGCGAGAGATGTTCGAGTCGCAGAGGATCGGTTTGAACAACTCTCCGGTGAACGGGAATAGTAGCTGTCAGATGGCCTTCCCTTCCAGCCAGTCTCTGTACCGCACGTCCGGGGCTTTCGTCTATGACTGCAGCAAGTTTTGACACCCCCGCCCGCTTCAAAGCCGAACTGAATCGAACCCCAAAGCAGGAACAACCAAAAGAAGCATCAATGCAAAATCGAAACCAAAAAATCCAATTTAAAGCATCTTGGAAAGCATTCACCAAATCAGCAAACAGAATCCCTCCAAAAGTTCAACTCACCAGCACAAAGAAAACTATTTTCTTAAAAGAGTAATTCAAAGCCACCTCCACTTTGCCTTATCTAAATAAACAAAACCGTAAACCATTTTACACAGAGACAGCAAAATCATGGTTTATTAAAGGACAATGTTACTGCAGATAAACACGTAAGTTTCTTCTTGCTTTTCAGAGAGCACGCTTTCCTTTTCATCCTTTCTCCCATTCCCTTGCCCTTTTCCTCCCTTCACCTCTAACCTGTAAGATATTATTTTATCCTATGTTGAAAGGAGGGGAAAATCCCGGTATATGAAAATCGCTTTCTTTTGTTCATGGACTTGTTTTAAAATGTAAATTTCAACATAGTAATTTATTTTTAATTTGTAGTTGGATGTCGTGGACCAAACGCCAGAAAGTGTCTCCAAAACCTGACGTTAAATTGACTGAAACTTAAATTGTGCTTTTTTTTTTTCATTATAAAAAGGGAAACTGTATTAATCTTATTCTTTCATCTTTTCTTTCTTTTTGTTGAACATATTCATTGTTTGTTTATTAATAAATTACCATTCATTTTGAATGAGACCTATATGTCTGGATACTTTAATACAACCTTAGTATCAGAAAAAAAGATTTCAGAGATTAAAACACTTAGAAACCACCTATTCTCTTCCTAAATCTCTGAAAAATGGAGAAATCTTCTAACTATTCCCTGTCAAATTTCACATAAAAGTCTCTTTTTGTTTAGATTTTTTTTTCCTGCAGCATCTTCTGCAAAATGTGCTATATAGTCAGCTTGCTTTGTGGCTAGTAAAAATATTTTCCTAAACAGATCTGAGTTGGCATAAACACAAATACATTTTCTCAGTAATGACAGATCATGATTTGGAAAATGAAGCCCATGAACCAGCAGCGGTCTTTAACACAGCGATACCTGTGCATAGAGAAATGTGAATGTGCCTCCAGATATACACAGAGGAATATTTGGCTTGTGTAGCCCATAAACAATTGCAATGTGTATTATACCTGTGATCCAAAAGCTGGATAGATTTTTTCCTATTGTTTTTGCTCCTTTTTGAGGAAAAATAAATCATTTTTTAAATGTATGTATATAACTGATCCACATTTACAAACCTCAACGTGTTATGTAGAAGGATTAATTTTTTTTTAAATACTGTGGGTTGGAAAGGGAAATTTAATCTTTGGGATACTATTATAGAAGATATGTTTGTAGAACAATTATTTTTTGAAAAAGATTTAAAGCAATAACAAAAAGGAGAGAAGAGCAGAACATTTTGGTCTAGGGTGGTTTCTTTTCAATCCAATTTTTCTTGCTAATTTACAGTTAAACCAAGGGGGCAATCGAATTGGCCCTCCCCCTTTGTAAATAACCCAGGAAATGTAATAAATTCATTATCTTAGGGTGATCAGCCCTGTCAATCAGACTTTGGGGAGATGGCAATTTGATTACAGTCGTTCAGGGCCTTTCAGTTTATTTTCGAGATAATACAGTTTCCTGCTATCTGCCGCTCCTATCTAGAGGCAACACTTAGCAGTAATTGCTGTTGCTTGTTGTCAAAATTTGATCATTGTTAAAGGATTGCTGCAAATAAATACACTCTAATTTCAGTCCAAAACTGCTTTAGTGGCCTTTGATTTGCTCGGGTCTTCTTTGCTCAGAGTCGTAACGTAATAGCCAGGGAAGATTGCAGCGGCGCAAGTCGCCCGTGTCTCCTCAGGTCAGAGCGGCTAGGACTTGTGAGCCTCCGCGCGCCTGTCGCAGCCCTAGGTCCGGGGGCTACCGAGAGCTTCCTCAGATCACCCCGTTAGAGTGGGTAAAGGGAAAGAATCCAGTGGCAAAGCTCATAGAGATTCTGCGTTTTTTCCACTTTGGCGAGCCGAGCGTGGAGCCGGGATTTACGGGCAAAGGGTCGGGTGGCAGGAGCTGGGTTGTCTAGGCCTGGAAGGAAAGCGGCGACAGGTGACCAAACGGCCTCGTCCTTTCAGACCGGGTGACCGACCGCCAGGCCAGGCAGCTCAAGCAGCAGAAGGTGACCCTTTCTTAATGGGTCGACTTTTTGGAACGGGGTTGCGGGGGGGGGGGGGAGGGGAGGAGCGGGGGGAGTAGAGACCTGCGTCCCCTCACGGGCTTTCCGGGGGCGGGGGAGGGGGCCGCTTCTCGAGTCTCCGGCCCTGCCGAGTCGCGCCCGGCCTGACGCCGGCCTCCCGACGCCGCTCCGGGACTGCATGCTCTTCAACTAATTAGCTGTAATTACCCTCCGAGGCTGGGGCCTGGCTTGTTTGTGTTTGGAGCTCCTTCCTCCCGCCACGTCTTCCCCCTCACCCCCGCCCCACCTCCCTCCTCGGCTTCTCTCTGCCTCCTCCTGAAATCAGTTGTTTGAGGAGAAAATAGAGTCCGAGGAGACCTCGGTTAGGTGTATGGCTTAGGGCGTGGATGCCGACTAGATCGTGCAGAAGGGAAGCGGGCAGAGGGAGGGGCGTGCACGGAGGGGACCAGCGTCCTCTCCGCCAGGGCCGGCACAGCCTCGGGAAGGCGGCGGGCTCCGCTCGCAGCCTCGCGCCTCCTGGACCATGGCGCTTCCCATTTACACTCTCCCTCATCGACTTTTGTTCTGAAGACACACGTGTGTTTAGGAGCTCGGCCAGGGTGGAAAGGTCATAGGCATCCCATTGCTCCTGGGTGACAGCGCGCCCCGCACCAGGGGCAGCCACAGGTTTGCCGGAGCACCCTTGGCCCGCGCCCCTCGGCCTGGCCGCGCCAACCTGCCCAGTCTAGGGTTGGGGCTCTTGGAGACTTCCCCGGCAGAGCTGTGTCCCCGCGGCGTTTGAGGTTGGTAGACAGAGGCCACCGTCGCTTGGCAGTGGCCAGGGCGGAAGGCGCTCGGCCTAAGCAACACGAGAGGCGCGCCGGCGGGCAGCGGGTTCGGAGTGTCTGAGATCCACGTACCCGCGACCTCTGCTTCTCCTCGGACCTCGGATTTGTTGCCCCAGGACGTCGAGGCTGCACCCAGTCCCTGGCCTAGGCCCAGCCTGGCCCTCGAGAGCTCGACCGGGCGACTCCGAGTGGTGGGACAGAGAGCGGGCGCTTGGGGAGGAGACGGCCCAGGAGCCCCGAAGAAGCGCAAGCTGGGTGAGCTTACCCTGGTGTCGTCAGGGTGCAGAGTGGGTTGTAGGCGCCGCTTACTCTTTCCTGCGTCCCGAGTCCCTGTGGCTGAAGAAGGAACCGGGTATAAGGGCAGTGCTCTGGCTTCTGCGGCCCGAGAGGAGCCAGCCCTTTGCCGAAGTTCCTGACAGTGTTTCCGTGCTTGCCAGGGGAAGGTTTCTTAGCAGTCATTTTCGCGCTTTTCGACTTCAACGTTTGAAAATTGGACATGGAAGACATATGTGTCTAGGAAGGTGTTTGTATTAAATGTACATAGCAAAGGTAGTTATTTCTACACGAGTTTCCTATAGAGTAGTATAGAAGCTGTTTGAATGGGAGGTCAGAAGTTTTCATTGAGTTTTAAAACCACATATGTAATGTCTTCTACTACCAATATATTTGCATTTTGATTCTTATATTCAGTTTAAGAAAAATCAATCCTGCCAACCTTATTTAATCCGGGAGAACTACTTATTCCTTGGTGGTTTACACATTTGATTTGTACTTTTCAGCAATAAAGGTATTTTTTCTGTAAAATATTCTAAGAAAGCTCCTTGATATTTTAACTAAATTAGTTTGCAACACCGGGTAGGACCCAGCAGTGGGGATTTGGCTAATTTTGAAATTAGCCTCTGTAGAACACTTTAGGATAGCACTTTCTTCTTTAAGTAGTAGTGGGCACATTTATTTTCTTACTATTTTATGCCATGAGCAAGTAAATGCCAGCATATCACATGCCACTGAAAACTTGCATTTGATGTATTGTACGTCTGGTAGGAATCCATGCTGTTTTCAGGATTGTGTAGTGAGCAGACCTTTTTTCACCAAGACCGCATGCAAACAAGCACACGTTTTATGATTTATCATTCCACACAGTTTGTGTCATTAATAATTGATGTTTGCAGAGGACTAAGACTTGATTGTGCTGGTGGCCCATACACTCTTGGCTGTTTCCTGTGGGGTCAGAAACAAGGGTCAGGAAACAAGAGTGCCTCATAGCTCTACTAGGATCTCCTAAGCTTTGATAGGCGAAGAAGGGACATAAAACCTTTTCTCTCAGTTTTCTCTCAGAGGTCTCAGTTTTTAAGATGGAGGACCATTTGTTTTGTTCTTAATGGTGCAAAACTCCACAGAGGCCCTGAACCCTCTGTTGGTCCAGGGTGCCTGGCCACGCTACCCAAGAGGGACAGGAGGCATCCGCAGTGGATCCTGCCCTGGATACCAGCATTCTCCCTGGCTATTAGTAGAACCTGAAGTAAGGCTGGTTGGAATGATAATTTCTACCTCCATGCCACATCTTGGATTTCCTGGAGGAAGGGTCCCATTTGCTTCTGAGCCCAGTTCCCACCCCTGGATCCTGCCTGCTGTCTCAGAGCCTTCTCTTTAGACTCCTCTCAGCTCATTTCAGAATTGGTTCATGAAGCATTAGCCCTTCCCACCTAGTCATAAACAAATATCCTGTTAGGGGCAAGACTGATGGTGGCTCTGTAGCAAAGTCAGGCAGGCTGGTCAGAATACAATTCAGCACCAGCAGTCATTCTTCAGCCAAGCAGGGAGCTTTGGAGGAGAGGCAGGGAGAAAAAGGAAGAAGAGACTTTGTTAGAGTGCTCACCCCATTAAGTTGTGGCGAGTAGGGGAACAGAGGGCACACAAGCCATAAACTCAGGAGAGCTCCCAACGAGCAAAGCCTAACTTATTCAGACAGTGACCACCAGGCATAAAAAAAAACCCACTGAGATTTGCTATGGGTCAGATCCTAAATGCTAGTTTCTGAAACCCCATTTTCCTGAAACCTCCTATTTCACTTTATAACAAGGCTAAGAGGTTCCTTTTAAAGAGCTTTTACTAATGACCTTTCTTTACTATTTTAGCTCTATATTCATAGCCAAAACTTTTGAGGCCATTTCCCCTTTTTTGAGTGTAAATCCAATATAATTATTAAGTTTTGTGTCTCTGTGTCTCTGTTGTCCTGTCCCTTTCTTTGCCTCTGTCACTTTCTCTTATCCCTTTCTCTCCCAGGCCCCCACAGACAGCCTTGAAACCCCTAAGTTTCTCTAGTAGGACTGCCTCCTTGGTGGCCTGCAGGCCTAGGCGCTGAGACTTCTGGGGAATGGTCCAGATGAAGGGGACCAGAGCTTACTCCCAGGCCTTGGCCAGACCTGGGGCCACACGGAAGCAGGGCTTGCAGGTTCCAGGTCCAAGTCAGGTTGAGAAAGGAGCAATACTTAATTAAATGAATTCCAGCTCCAAAATCCATTCAGAGGAATGAAAGCCGCTTCTCCACATCGTAAACATCATTAGGAGTGGAAAATTGAGCAAAATGTACCATGTCTGCCTTACTGGAAATCAAAATATAGTGTAGAAAGCATAAGGCCTGACTTAGGATCTTCACTGTGCTCCTTTCCATCTTACCCTGGCTCCAAAGAAAACCTGTTTTCTATTATTATTTTTGTTTTGTTGTTTACTTGATTTTTTTCTTCACTGATGTTTAAATTTGCAGCATATTGAGCATATTACAGAAGATGCAGTAGGATCTGGAATTTCCTTGCCTAAGAGTGAGGATCTTCTAGAGGGGAGGGAAGGGTGTAGTTTCCAATGGAAACAACCCAAGAGGAGAGGCCAGGTCTTCTTGATCCTGAGAGGGTCTGGCATTGCTTCCAACTCAGAATCTTCTTACTTGGCATTGGGAAGGTGACCCCAAAAGCCTCAGTGTCGCTTCCCTAGGCCTCTTGCTCTTCCAGATGAGGCCTTTCTCTGTTGTCTCAAAGAGCATCTTCTTTCTCTGGTCCTCCTTGGGTTCCTCTAAGCCTGACAATCAGCACTGCTTGTCATTTGGACTAAACTGCTCATCCTCTTCTCCTAGCTGCAGGTCACTTTTAGGGAAACTGGGTGGCCTGCTCATTTGCCCTCTAAGTCAACACACCTTGGTGCTACTTGGGTGGGCATAGGAGTACAATTAGTGAGACCAGGGAGTAAGCAGTGGGTGGGCAGCCAGAGCCAGGCAGTGGGGCCTCTTCACTGACCAGGGTGGTGATGCCCTGGATCATCAGTTCCCGGGACTTGCAGCCTCTAGGAAAATGGAGGAGGCTCTCTCTAGTGAGGGGCTGTTTGAGGATTCAACTCTAGATTGGGTAATGAAAGGGTTTTGCTGTAGGTATTTGAGGATGATTTAGATGGAGAGGAGAGGGAAGGGGCGAGGGAGAGAGGGACTGTGACATGAGACAGAGAGACAGAGACCTTCCCTCAGCTGTTACCTACCCGACGGAAAAGCAGGAAAACCAACATTTTTAGCGCCATTGATAAGGCCTCCGCGTTTCCTTCAGTATGAAAGCAGGTCATCGGTCCCTGAGGCTGGGCCAGGGTCTTCTTAATGGCTACAGTTGTCAAATTGGACAGGAGTCGGAAGCACGTGTTTAGGCGCCAATCGGATATTTAAAAATCTGCGGGTTGAGGAAAAACGAAAACTCCTCCCAAGTGGAGCAAAATGCACCCCTGTCGTTGCAAAGTGTTGCAAAGAAAGGGCTCTGGAGGCTTCGGATGCTTGTCCCTGGAGCCTGCTGCGTAGGGCCGGTGTCATGGGGGCTCAGCGGTTCCCCAAGGTGGGCAGGTTCGCATCGCCTGGGAGGCTTTCCAGAGCCTGGGCACACAGGACAACAGAAGCCGCAGAGCCGGGGCCGGGGACCGGGCTTCCTTATGGTTCCAAAGAGCATTTTTATTGTTACGCGCGAAGATACGCGCGGACAACGCCCGGGCCTCGTAGCCGGCGGTTCGGGTTGCGGCCAGCGGAGGGAGGTGAGCCAACCAGGTGGGAGGGTGTCGCTGGAGCCTTCTCCCCAAGGGTCCCAAGTAGAGCCGGGGAGATTGGCCTCCATCTTTGTTCCCACAGGGCCTACCTAGGGGCTAGAAATTCCTAGAGAGAACTCAACCGCGGTGATCGTTGATTTCTGGGGGTGAACTCAACGGGGGCCCTGCTTGGCTTTCTGAGCTCCCACTCGCACTCTGGTTTCACGGAATATCGGGTTGGTGCAGAATAGCGATTTACAGTGTTTGGTGAACGGAAAATAAAGATGACATTGCTCTCCATTTGTCAGCTGGCTCCTGGGCGGGCCTACTCACTGACTCAGTCTCCAGGAACAGGTTCGTGGATCCAGAGGCCCGGGGGTGTCGCCAGGATAAGACGTCTGCCTGGGAGAAGGGGCACAGCAGGAAAGCCTCGGCAGAAGGCCCTTCCCAGACAGCTTCCTTGCCATAAAAAGCCAGATTCCAGCCGAGGTTCAGACCCCTTCCTAATATACATTCACTCGCAGGCGGCAAGCCACTCTAGCCCAGGCATGGGGCGATGAGGCTTCTTCACAGGCTGGGCCCGCTCACCTCCTCCCATCATAATAGTGGGAGTCGGGGTTCCTCAATTTCAGTTGCCTACCCTAGGTCACCAACCCGTCTGCTCTCTGGCTTTGGCCCCTAAGCTTCTGAGCGCGGGTCCCGAGTGCGCCCTGAGCGCACTGGCACATGAACGAGGCCAGCGCTGCGGCTGTGAAGGGTTTTCTTCTTCTTAATGACACTTCTCCATCACCTTCTCAGCTCCCCGCGGGTGCTCCCGGGTGGGGAGCACGAGGCTGTCGGCGCCCCGACACGTGCGCAGGACTAGACGGCCACCCAGGGTGGAGGGACGCGCTGCCTGCGGATGCTTATGCGCGGCGCTGCTCATTCCCCAGCAGTGTGGAGTCCCAGTAGCTTACCCGCTTCCTCTCCGCCAAAGCTTGGAGGCCTAGAGACCTAGAGCCTTGCCCCAGGGAACGAAGCTAGTGAGCTGGGTGCGCAGGCCAGCCTACGCCTCCGCAGCTGCCGTCAGGGCTCTGTGGCACAGCAGCTAAGTGGTCCCAGTGCCAGCGGCCTTATGCGTCGGGCACCCCGCCTGGGAGTGCAGATGTCAAAAGGGGCAGGTGAGAATGGGGCGTCCGCTGTGCGTGACTCCTGACCCTGGAGGAAGGGCGGGAGCCAGGGAGTAGGCAGCGGGGCTTGGGGTCAGCCCGCGGTCGTCGGCCTTCCAGCAGAGACGTGGGGCCCTGCCTTAGTATTTGTAAAGGAGGCCTTGGGAGGTCTTTGGGGATAGAGCGCACTCGGACACACGGGTGAGCCCAAAGTGGCCATCTCCGGCATCTCCGGCCTGTTGCAGGGCGGGGGAGAGGGGGGAGGCAGCGGCGGCCTCGCAGGCCCGGGACAGTGAAATGGCCAGAGGTCCAGTAGCGGGAAATGATACCGATGGCACACCCCCTCAACGTGTGCTCGACCCCCAGGCTGTGCACTGGGGAGGGAGCGAGGCTGGGAGGTGTCGGGGAGGCCTCAGCCTCAATACTGCTTGGGGCAGGGCAGCAGCACCTCCTCCACACTTGAGGAAGAAATCCGTCCCAGACCCTGAATATTGAAAAAGGACACTGGAAATGGTGGGAACCCCCGACTGCGGAGTGTGGGCCAGCTCCCACAGAGGCATTGTGCTGCAGTTGTCAGTTGTTGCTACCGCTTGTGAAAATATTCGGTATCCCAGTGATTGAAACCCACAAGTTTTGGAGGTGTCAGTGGCATGTCGGAACATGTATATCTGTTTGTTAAGACACGTCCACACAAAGAGATGTATGATCTTTTTTGTAAAACCCGGGTGGGAGCTCTCTGCACACTCCAATCTCCATGCCATCTACTCAAGTTTGCAGCTCAGGTGATGAAAAATATATGTCCTGTGAACTTGGACTTAACATCTTTAAACTGAGAATACCCGCTTGGAACTCCCATATACAGACAAGACGCCTGGGGCGCTCTGAGGCTTTTTCTTGGGGCTTAGAAAGTTATTTGTAAACAATGTATTAAAGTTATTTGAAATGAAATTTTAAAGTGTTGGCGCCTACTATGACCATTGACACAGAGAGGGTCTCATTCACCAGCAGCTAGCTGATCGACAGGCAGCCAAGCATTCTGTCAAATCTAGTATTTAGTACTGGTAAAGGCGACTAAAGGAGAAGGAGCAGTTTCTGTAGGGGTGTACTGGCCCTACAATCTTAGACCTGAAAACAGGTTTCTTAAAGAGCCACCTTACATTATCTTCTCAATGCTTTAGCACCTCCCTAAAGATTCTGCACACTACAGAGATAGGCCTGAGATAGGCCTTTGTCTCTAAGCAGCTTGATGAGGTGTAGTATTCCGGACCTAGCTCCCTCTCAAGTTCTTTAAAGACAAAAGGCAGAATGACATAGCCTAGGACAGAATCTGGCAGTCAGGTCTGATGGATAGTGAGGCTGCTAGGTGGTCCAGGTATCCATGTACCTTGTTGCTAATGTGGGGCACATGCATGTGATTTGAGTGCTTTGCTATTATATTGGAGTGTACTGAAAATTTAATCTTCTTAATTTTTACTTGAAAACAAAATTATGGTGGAAGATATATCATCACATCTAAAATGAATAGCCAAAGCTGACAGAGCAGGAAAAAAAGGGAAAATAAATTCACTGAAACTGAGTTGAGATTCAAGATAAAAAAGAAAACCTTTTAATAATATTCTTAAATGATGTCCAAATGAAATTAACAGCACGAAAATAATCAAGCAAGTCTCTTCTCTTTTTCTCCTTTTAAACACACACAGTAAGGCCTAAAAACCAAATGAGTGCCCCCCGCCATGAGGGTGCAGGAATAGAGATAATGTTGCAACCAAAAATATGTTTCGTGTCCTTCAAAAAATGATGCATCAGACCATTTTGAGAATAATTTAACAGGCTCCATTGGAATCCCAGTAACCCCCTGCATAGAATTTCTGCTGGTCTTCACTGAAGATCTTATTATGTCTTTAGGCTAACAAGCCACAAAACACTGAACTGAATGGTGCCATGGCAAGCCCTAAGGTCCCTTGAATGGCCTCTATGCCATCAGTGGTGGGTTCAGGGAGTCAGAGGGGGTTCCTGTCCATCAGAGCCAAAGCTAAAGGGAATGTGTGTGAACGTGTTTATTTGTGAAATTTGTATGTGTGACAGCGAGTTTGTGAGTTGTGTTTGCAAGTGAGATGGTGTATTCGTAGGTGTGTATTTGTGTTTGTGTTTGTATGTATGTATCAAAGACTGTGAGTGACAGTGTGTGAGTACGTATGTATGATTGTGTATGCATGTGTGCCTACCAGCCTGCCTAGTCCTGGAGGCCCAGTCTGCCAGGGACCATCTGTTTCCATTTAGCAGCATCCCGATTGAGAGAAGGCCTGTCCTGGGGCAGCTTCTGAGAAGGGGGGGGCGGCAGCTCAGGCCACCCCAGTTCTGCTCCATCAAAGCTGAGGCTGGCCCTGGCCAGCATGCTGTCGCAGCAACTCAGGCAGCCACACAAAGAGCTCTCTTTCCTGCAGCCAGCCCTTGGAGCCTGGGTCCTCCCCCAGATCATAAACCTGCTGGTGAAGACATTCAGAAATAGTTACCAATACTCACAAGAGCATGTGCAAAGGCTGGAATTCCATTTGCTATAAAGTTTTATTTTATTTTTCTTGGAGGGGAAGTGAGGGGGAGAAGAAGAGTCTTGACCTAATTTGTTCTACAGCAAAATATTGTATTTCATAGAGAAGTATCCACCTGCACACAAATCCTTGCTTTCTACTTGTGGGTGCCATACATTTGTATGTCCACCTGCCTTAAGCTGTGCAGATATACCATCACCGTTCAGGAGCACATAACCTGAGGTCAAAGCCAGGCCATCTAAATGATGCGCTAAGTGAAACTGGATTCAGTGATCTGAGGCCCAGCCTTAAACTTCCTTATTATAATTTCTAATTAATGCTGATGTAATAGAAGTGCATTTGTCTGGCATATTTTAGGCACTTAATGTAAATTGGCTGAATGACTAAATCAAAATTAGATTTAAAAAGTGATCTAGTACTGAGAAGAAGTTAGAAATAAGTATTGTGTAAGAATTTGACCACAAGTAAAGGTGTGGGCTTGGAGACCTCTGAGTAACCCAGGGGCTTTGGCATGGAATGTTTCAACAATATTTACTCACCTTCAAGTTTCTTCTTCTAACCTCCCTCTATTTCTAAAACCTTCTTTTGAGATGATTGGAGTTCAGTGTGTTCTAATTATAGTCAGCAGAGACCAGAGGCGATGTGAATGCCTGCTTTCTGCAGGAACTGGTTTTCCAAATCAGCTGGATAGAGTGACTTATTGTCACCAGGATGGAGAAAGAAATGTCCCAGGAGGAGGCTTAGGAGGACACTCTGACCAGGTCAGACTCAGGCCTGGCAGGGGTCTGCCAGCAGGGCATCTCTGAAAAGGGAGCAGGCCTGAAGGAAACTATTTCATTCCAAGACATGGATTTGGGTGTTTTTTGTTTTGGGGCTCTTACAGCTAGCTAGTGGCTTTAAGTACTTGGAGAAAACATCGACATCTACTCTTACTGCTGGTGCATAGAAAGGCCATTTTTTAATAAAAGAGAAAAATCATTTGAAAGCCTCAAATTTCAGTTGTCTAATGATGTACTTTCAAGTAAAGCGAACACGTGATTAAAACACCTCGTTGATTTCACGAAACCACTCAGAAGAATCGACAAAAGGAAAGTGGGCCGAACCCGCCACGTCCCAGGTGTTGCAAACGTGCAGGCAGGACCACCGAGCGACAGAGCGACAGTGAAGAGACTCGCGGGCAACCGTCGGCAGGGCGTGCCCCTCACTCCTCCCAGGAGTAAGCCTGCTCCCCCGAACCGAACCCGCTGGTTCTGGTTTTGCGAGGCGAGCACAGCCAATGGGGCGGCTCAGGGCCCAGCGGCCCCGCTCAGGCATTGGGGTTGTTCCTCATGAGCTCCACGTCGGCGTCCACCATTTCCCGAACCAGCTCCTGGGACCCGGGACAGGGGGTGAGGGGTAAGGGAGGAGTTTCTGCCGTTCTCTCCTGGTGACCCCTCCTCCCCTGTGGTGGCCTCCGCCCTGCCCTCCCTTGGCCACCTCGTGCATCCAGCCGCCCACCCCGCCAGCTCCCTTCGGCGGGGCTGGCCCAGACTGGCCCGGGGCGAGCAAGCCCACGGGCTCCCCCGTGAAAAGGACACTCACATCAAAAGCGACCCGAGGTTTCCAGTTCAGCTTCTGTTTCGCTTTGCTGCAGTCTCCTTGCAGAAAGTCCTGTGGGGTGGAGGGAGAGAGAAAGCAGGCGTGGTCGGCGGTGGCGGGGTCCCGAGTCGTGGGAACCCTCGCCCCCCCACGGCTGTCTGCGCTCAAGGCTCCAGTTTCCCTTCTTTTGGTCCCCGCCTGGCACGCTGTGTCGGCTCTCGGAGCCCAGCTGTAAATCTTGAGAAGGTCGCGTTGAAGAATGCGCTGCACAGACCAGTAAGGACCGTGACAGCCTTTCAGTGCACAGCCCACCCATCCCTCCCGTCCACGGCGTCCCTCTGGCGCTCGGTCTCTCTCTCCCCCTCCTTCTCTCTCTCTCTCTCTCTCTCTCTCTCTCTCTCTCTCTCTCTCTCTCTCTCTCTCTCTCTCTCACACACACACACACACACACACACACACACACACACACACACGCGCGCGCTCCAAGTTGACAGGGATGATGCTGTGAGAACTGTTTCGAATGACTGCACTTCTCAGACAAGCAGAGAAGTGAGCAAATCACCAGACCCGCCGCCCGCCGCGCCCCGGGTCCCCTGCATCCTGGCCCGCAACTCCTCTCTCGCGCAGGGGACGCACCGCGCCCTGCACCCGCGCGGCGGTCCCAGCCCTAGCCACTAGCCGCGCGGCGTGGACGCGCGCCGTTTCGGGGGTCCTCGTTCCAGGCGCGGGCCGTGCGCCCGTTTCTCACCCTGCTCCTAGCCCGGAGCAGTTTTTTCCCCCGGGCAGGCGGGCAGCTTCAAGCTTTTCTGACTCTCGTAAAATGGCAGTTCACACTGTCAGCACACTCACATGCATATAAAATGAAACTGAAGTTTCAAGAAGCAAGCCTCATCCTGATTGTTTAGGGGCGCAAAAACAGTATTTACATTCTCTTCCGTTCCTTAGGAAATACTGCTCTTGACTCACGTCATCCCAGGACCCACTAACGAGGTGTAACCCGCAGATTGAAAACACTGCTCTGAAGAGCATGCACCCAGCAGCTTTGTAGCTCTCCCTGTGCCCAGTGTCCTCCAATATCCCCGTTAATTTTCAAACAAACTTCAAGCTCCTGTACTAATGACTGGGGCCGCCAATTTCTTGATACTTGAGTTTCTCATCCAAGGCCTTATCAAAATACAGAAAAATATAAAACAGTATGCCAACGACTCTGGTAGAGTCGGCTCCTGCAGCTTTACCAGTTACGAGCAGAAACTGCAAACACACCAGGGCTTGGGAGAGTTTCCATCCATTTAAAAGACTTCTTTGGAAGGAAAACTGGCTAAAAGAAAAACTAGAGGAGTATAAAGCAATCCTGCATCTCAGCCCTCACTCACTAATTTTCCATTACAGCCCTTGAAGGCTGAGTTAGAAGAAAATTGAGGTGAGAATTTCAAGATGATTGGCAAAAAGAAAGGGGATGGGGAGAGGAAGGACAGAAGATGAAAAAAGAAAAGACAGAAGAAAAAGAAAAGTACTCCGAAATAGACCACTTTGGGATAAGATAAACATTTAGCTTTTTCCATATACAAATGTAGTCATCGAATAGTACACAAGATATGCGTTCTCAAAACAGAAGAATATGACTGCAGTATGAACATAGCTGAACTTTAAACATGATAAATACCTCATCAAGACACTGTTTGAGCTACACAGAATACTGAAGAATGACCTGAAATCAGTTATATCAAATGAAAGTAACAGATAACTAAGCTGCAATTGAAAACTTTCCCAACTCATTTTCTTCAGACTCCCCTGAAAGGAGGCAGGCCTTGGGGGTTTGTCAGAGACAGTGAGAAAGGCCACAAGAGGCTCGGCAGGACCTGCCTTGAGGGGCATCCTGGGCATTCACATTCACTGCTAAGCCTGTCCTACCAAAGGGTGTCTGGATGCTTCTTCTAAATATCTGTACATTTTGCTTGAAATTGTACTCTAAGAGAGTACATTGAACGACTCACGTCTCAATCATCCATCGTTACTTTTTACGGTTGAATCAATCAAACTCCCAAAGGCTTTCCATTTCACAATACACTCAAGTACTGATTTCCTCTCTAGAGTGCTAATCATAGTAAAAGAAGTTATTTCTGCTGGCCTCAAAAGTCCATACACAGATTCTTCAGAAAAAGTGGAATATGAAAACTAATAATTAGAATTTAACACAGTGCTACATTGAACTGGAAATATAAGTGGAAAGACAAAATAATTTATTTCTCTTTCCTTATCCTAAATAAACTTGTATATAGTTATACACTACTATTTTACTGTAAGAGTCACACAGAGATATTCATTCTTTTTCCCCAGAAGGAGCTGTGAAATGTGGAGTCATGAAGCAACACAGCCCTCCCTCAAATTCTATAGCAGTTAGCTTAAAGAAACATGGTTATTGTTTAATCACATACGTAACACTTGTTGTAAATCAACTAGCATTGCATAGGATGCAATTCATGGCTCTGAACTTTTAGTTAGCAAAACCCTAAAACCAAGTTTGGCTCCAAATGATCTCAGTAGGCTTGGGAAAGGGAGCTTTGTATTGTAATTATGTTTCCTGTATTTTTCTACGAGTAGCTCATAATATAAAAACAACTAGGGAACTACAATTTAGGGGAAAAATGGTTTTCAAAAGCTTAGAAACAGACACTGCTACCATATACTGTAAAGTATTTCATTGAAACCAGAGACGCGCCCAGTTAAATTTCCCAATTTAGTTTTGAGCCCAGTTCCTACATTCCAGTCTAGCAGCTTACTTTAACCTTCTGCCAAGGCTCTGTCTCCCTGAAATTTAATTAGACCAAAAGACCTTGTGAAGGGAAAGGAGAGGTTCCATCAAAACAAAACAGCAACTCTTTATGCCAGCTGCAACTGAGCTAACATCTAGAGGAGTCCATATGCTCGTGCTCCAATCAGCTTTTAGGGAAAGCTTAACAACGTCCCAGCCTGTTTTACACTTCGCTGCTCCTGAAGGACTTTCATATCTCTTCCTATTGTGTCCTTTAGAGAAAAAATATAGTCAATGATTTAGTCTGTAAGGTTTGTGGCACAAGGTGTACTTAAAAGGTGGCATGGAGCAGGCCTGGTGGAGTGCATGTGGCTCTGGGATGACATGAAAATACTTCTTTCAATAGGCTTCTGCTAGGCCGAATAGAAATGAGACTGTGGAAGCTATATTATTTATTTTTTTGAGGGGGAGGGGGAACTGTAGTCTTACAAGGACAGCAGGAACTGCCCTTCTTATAGGACTGTGTGGTGTAATAGGGAGGGGGAGGGGAAAATAAGGCCACAATATAGTTTCCCTTCAAATTTCACTAAACCTCTCCACTAGGGTGTGATCAGCTCCTAAGGTTGAGAAAGAAGAATGTTTGGCTCTTCTTTTTTTGAAAGTTCAGTTCCTTCTCTGTTTATAGACTTAAAAGCTATAGTATGACAATAGGAGCAAAAGCTGAATTAAAGTGATGATTTTATGCACAGTTTCCAAAGTGGACTTTGTGTACTGGGTGGTCTGGAACCTTTCTTTAAAAAATATAATAAAGCTCTGAGAAAAATTTAAAGCATTTCTATGTGAATATGACATTTCCTGAACTTTGGCTCCCGGTGTATTCACCATTTCCATTGCCATTCCTTAGGTGAGCTATACAGTTTCAATGTGTGATTTATTATTGTCAAATTCAATTAGGTTAGCTGAACATTTTATAGTAGCAAAACAACATGAGCAAGAGAAAATGTATACGTCCATACATATATATATGACTACTCTTGACTTGTATGACCTTTAGGAGTTTTCCTTTAATTCTATGTCCAGGCATAAACCCTAAAGGCCAAGGCTAGTGGTCAGAGCTGCGAACAGCAGTGCAGCAGGAGGGAATGTTTTGCTGCAATTTTTCAGGCTTTCCTGGCTTATGTTTTTGTTATAGTAAACTGATAAAGAGCCAGACCAAATCCTGGAAAAGTCATTAAGCCACTTTCTGAGCCCAGTAGTTAACACGAAGTCCAGTAAAGCAGAGACCATGCTGTGTCATTATCTTCTACTGTAACTATAGTTCCCTCTCCTCAAGTCTCCTGGGCACCTTTTCCTCTCTATCAATAAAACAACATATCTTTAAATGACATTGGTTAGTTTTCTTTCCTTTCCCCAATCTTGTTTTATTTTGATTATTAATTTCCTTTGATACCCACCCACTTTCCCTAAAATAACTGCAGGAATGTTCTTAAATAAATTGTATAACATATATTTTCGAAGTTCACAGTCTCAATTTTTTTTTTCTTTCTTTTTCCTTGAGGTTGCATTGGGAAAATTTTAATATATATTTCAAATTTTGTGCTGGATACCATGTTTCCTCAACAGGTCTGCTTGCAAGGTTTGCAAAGGACATCGGTTTAGGTGAAGAAACATTTTAAGACTGTGTGCTCTTTTGGCAGGATGTTGTTAAATTTATAATGCACATATTGAAAGAAATTGACTCGAGTGCTATAAAGAAGATGTATAGACAGTGGATGTTAATAAGGAAAATTATGGTTGATGAAAACCCTGGTGAAATGTCTTCAAGAGTTTAAGCTATGGAACCGTGAGCAGCACTTGATATTCATTTCTTTCCTTCCATGTTTCTTAAAGAAAGCAAAATTGAGAAATAGTTCAGGTTCCAAGGGAATAAAAGAATGCCAATGAATTTGGTTCTTGATCTAATTTTATGTTAATGGAGAGTGAGCAGGGAAGATTTACTCTTTGGAAAATGTTTCTTTTTAGAAAAACAGAATTGCTAAACCAACAAAACAAAACAAAAACAAACAAACAACAACAACAAAAAAACAAAATCCAAACCCCCCAAAATTCAGTAAAGTGGAAAAAACTTCAAAATTGCAAGAATATTCCGGTTAAGAGTCAAGATATGCAACTGAGTGTCAGTAAGAATGAGAAAAAAAAATTAATTCTGAAATTTCCTCTAGAAAATTTGCAATATAATATCTTTTATGGCGCAGTTTAAACTCTTACATGTTCATAAATATATCCTTTGATTGAAACCTTCCTAAAGAGAGAGCAAATCTCAGAACAGTAAGAAATATAGTGGCCTTAATAACGGTAACGAACATTTCCCCTCTCTCTTCCCTTTTACTGCTGTATATCAACACAAACTGAAACTGAAGCCAGGCATCTCCTTTAATGACAAGGGGTGATAAGAGACAAGGAGAAAACGGCAGGCCGTCTTGTCTGCTCAGGAAGCTGGACTCAGTGAGACTGTCCATCAGCAGGGGTTGACAGAATGCTGGGAAAGCCCAAATAATGCTCGGGCTCAACCTCAGGGAAATTGAGTCACTCAGCACTGGCTCTAAAGAGTATACTGACAATGGAGATAAAGTGGCAAAGGGAGCAAAACAGAGTGAGCAGGCCCTGCACCGTGTCCCTGTCCTCAATTACCCGGGCAGAGGCTGCTGAGAGGCTATCAGCACAAGGCAACACACATGTACCCTGGACTGAAACTCTGCCTGAGCTCTGTCACCTCCACTGGTGGCCTCACACATGAGCCCCGTTAGTTATGACTCTGGATGTGCTGTCCTGACTTCCTGGGTAGTGCCTGAGAGGGTCTCTAGGAATTTGTGACCCCTTGGCTTGATCCCATTTTTCTTGGCTGGGGACCACTTACTTTCAATTGGTAGAATTTGTCATTTGGAATCAGTAGCTATTAAGAGCTACCACACAAAGGGAAAGGAATCCATCTACATGTATACTCCAGACACTTATGAAAAATGCCTACCTAGCACGGTAGAGCTTTCTTAGAAAGTGAATGAGTACATTATCTTCCTTATATGTCCACTTGTAAATAAAGCCTAATGTGGTTAAAAATAAAGTATTCACTTTATCAAGGGAGAACCCAATTATCACATTTTTAGTACAGCCTACATATAGATGCATCTTTTTTTCATTTGTATTTTTAAAATACACATTTTTAGCACAAAAAGAGAAATGTAGTTAGGCAAAAGGGGCTCTCTAAAAGATACACAGACAATACAATTACATAGGACATACACTCACTTAATTTTTTTTTAAATAGAGTTTAAAAAAACATTCTGGAGAAAGTTCTTTCAGGCAGATGTGCTTGAGATGCGTAGAGACAAGGACAGTGATCTGTTCTCCTTTGGTGAATGTACACACATATTCCATACAATTTATGCCACCCTGAAACTCAGCTTCTCTCCCTGAGAAGGGCACCCTTGTTCTAGGCACACTCCTGCCATCTGCACCATCCAGCCTTGTAGGCCTTCAGGGCCTGTCTTATTCAGCCAGGACTGGTCTGACAAGGCCAAGTATAGAAAAGCACTTCTCATAAGCTCTATTTAGCACCTTCTGGGGAGCTGCACACTTTCTCCCCCCGCCCCCCCCACATCAGGTGAGGCAACCCTTGGTTGACCTCACAGATTATAAGGACCTTGTCATTTTATAATCCCTTATTTTTTAATTTTTTATGCCTACAGTACCTGGTCTTCCTCGGTGGTCTCCCATCCAAGTACTAACCAGGCCTGACCCTGCTTAGCTTCCAAGATCAGAGGGGATCAGGCTTGTTCAGGGTAGCATGGCTGCAGACTAGTGCTTATAGGAGTATCAACCTAGGGAAAGTTAAATTAAGTACCGTAACCGAAGCTGTTTTGATTCTGATTTCTTCCCTGATCTTTGCCTTAACCACTTGATATAGGGGTTGACTCACAGTTGTAAGGCAGGTCCAGTTAATGAAAGGGAGATAAGACTGTTAGTGAGCTCAGCATTCCAGGCTTCAAAGCCAGTACCATCTTTGTTGGAAATTACTGGTTATGGTTAATAACTGGATTTAGGGTGTAAAGATTTACCGATGCTGGTAGGAGGTGACACAAACCCCAAGAAAAGGAGATAAAGCACCTTTAAGTGGGCTGATTAAAGATTGTTGTGACATAATTGGCAAGTGGCACTCTGGAGCATGAGACACAAGCTGCTTTCCTTTTGCCACTTAGTACTTTTTACCCTCAAAGCACTTTACATACATCAGCTAATTAAATCTCCAGATAGTCATATTCATAATGCAACTCAAGAGATCTTATATCTGTCTCAGGCAGCCTCATTCCTAGGTGTGTAGGCACTGAACAAAGTATCTGTGAGGGTCACAGCCCAACTCTGTCGTTTGGCTTATCTTCAGCCTACATGATGAGGGAAGATACCTTCCATCCGGGAAGGGACTTAGGCCACAGGTGACCCCTAATTGCACAAGGTGAAAGTGATTTCCTTAAGTTTGTTCTTTTCCACTTTGTTAGGAATCTACTCCACTCCTTAGAAAATGCTCCTCCACACCTTTTGAACGTTAGTACTAAAGAATATCATAAATGATATAAATGTCTCCATAATATAAATGGGATATTTTTCTTTTGGGGTTTTCCTTAACTTACATATTAGGTCACTCAAATTCAAGACACCCCACTTCAATAATCCTTCTTTCCTCCTTCTCATCCATCCATCCTTCTCTCCAACCAAAATAGAAATGACATGACAGGGTCATTCAGACATATATCCAGAAGTTCATTCAAGCATTTATCCCTCAATAACTTCTTAAGAACCTCTAGGATTAACCAGGCAACTGATAACATTTAAATTCTTGCTTTTTGGTTGTTTCTCTGGAAATTTTCATATTTGAGGAAAATTTAAGACAACTACTATGAGATTTGTTAATAAGATTTTTGAGAAGCATGGAGAAAAGATGAGTATTAAGATGAATCTTGAGGTTTTCTATGAATTTACTTATCATACTTTTGTTTTCCTATTATCATGGTTTATAGAGAATTTTACCAGGTTGTTGGGTATCTACACTACATGGTTACCTGGCATTCTTTCTTTTGTATTTTTGTAAGGGCAACAGAATCCTACACCTGAATGCATGTACAGAGATATTTAGACAAATTCAATCAATGTCAAAAGCCATGATAGCCAAAATTTCTGGTTCTTAGTCCAGCACTCACAATGCTTGGCAGGACAAACCCTCCCCAGAAAGTACTGTAAGCCATATACTTTCTGCTGCATTAATCTGAGTGGCAAACAGGTCTCTAAATAATAAAGACTATACCAACATGTAGAAATATCAACATATTCCAATGCTGAATGAAAGAGATGGTCAGAGAAGATTCAACATTCATGAAGTTCTAGGACAGGCAATTGAATCGATGGTGATAGAAATTAGACCAGTGCTTACTAGGAAAGAGGACTGACAGAGAGGGTACACAAAGGAATCTTTGGAAGATGTTTTTATATTAATAGTAGTGTAGGGTTCATGAATGTATGTTTGTCAAAACAGATCAAACTATATAGTTAAGATTTGTGCATTTTACTTTGTATAAATTATAGTTTAATAACAAAATATTCTTAGACACTAACAACACACAGACATCACTGGAGAGACCTCATTTCATAACATGGCTCACCATTTAGTTGTGTGATGTTGGGGGCAAATTCATAATGTTTCTGAGCCTCAGAGTTTAAATCTATAAAATGGGGAAAATATCACCTATCTTTCAGGGATGTTACGAGAATTAAAGATTATACATGGCAAGTAGCTAGTAGTATTTCTAATTTATTACATTCAGGTTTTCTGTTAAGGCTAGCTATTGTTGCTTTTGTCACTAAGGTGTAAGAAAAGCTATTTTTCTAATTTCTTGTAGTAATGTTATGGATGAAAATGTGATATGTTAAGTGGGTTGTCTTATAGTTTTTCTTTCATATTTATATGTTAATTTTATCCTGCACTCCAATTCAGCTTCTATTTTTGCATCATCACTTTGAATAATTGTAATCTGAGTATACAGAATTTTGTGTTCTGCTTTTCTCCAATCATTGTAATCATTTCACATGCTCTTGATCATTTATTAACAAACATTTACTGCTTTAGATGTTGAGGAAAGAGCCAAGGACAAGACAAGACCATTCTCATGAGCTTATGTCCTAGCAGAGAGAGACAGTCAAGAGTACAGGAGATACAAATAAGACCACTGCAGTTCTGGGGGAGCACTAGGCAGAAGACTGAAGAAGGTGTGAGCTTGTTAAAGAGCAGGAGGATTTGGTGGGGGTGGGGAAGGCCTTCTGAAAGAGGTAACATTTGATCAAAGATTTCTATGACAAGAAAAAGCCAGTTACATGAAGACCCAGGGTAGGAGGGTCTCTTGAGGACACCACAGGTACAAAGGCCTTACTTAGGAAGTAATACATTCAGTACAAGGAGCAGAGAGAAGGCTCTGTGAGTCTAGATAGAGTGACTGAGGGCGATCAAAGCCCAAAACAGGGTAGGAGAGGTAAAAATAGTCAGTAAGATCACATCTGGGTAATCTCTATAATGGGACTCAGGCTTTTCTCAGCAAAGCCATGTTAACATAAGACTTCTCTAGTCACTGATTGGCCCTTAGAGAATCTGCAGCTGGTCAGCCACAATTATAAAACTAGCTATCTTAACTTAATGTAGCTCAAAGTCTGATTTTCTGACACTAAGGCAGTTTTTGAAAGTAAGTGTGGAACTTATTTCTAGGGTGGGTGAGTTATTTTTGTCTGTCATGCTCCAACTCTAATGACAAACTCCTTTTCCCCCTAAAAAATCTGCCACTACTTGAAGTGTTTGGGCCACCCAACCTAGAAACATCTGGCTATTCTTGAAGGGATTAGGTCTAGGTTACTGCAGATGAGAGTCAAGACTATGCCCAGCTGATCATGTAGGAAAATAGGTCCTGAAGCCAGAGGTCAGAGCCTGTCCTGCTTCTCTGGAAACTCCTGGGATGGGAAGGGTATCCCTCTTCTGGCCAAATGATGAAACATTCAACCTCCTGAGGGCTGCTGAGATAGTGCTCACCCTTCATTTCCTCTTGCGTGAGCAGAATCCTGGCTGGAGTGAAACTGCGACCACGAGTTCTCCTTGCTGGCCAGAAGCCTCTCTTTTCTTCTCTACCAAATCTCAGAAGAATGAGACACAGCACTGAAAGTTGCTTGTGTTTTAAAAGTTTTTTTTTTTAACCAAATTCTGTGTTTGTGTGTGTGTGTGTGTGTGTGCGCGCGCGCGCTATCTATAAGTTCAGTCATCTACACGCCTGCTTTATTTCAAAATTTACAGTTCTTTATCAGCCTACTTCACAAAGTTTGGAGTTTGGATTTTATTCTGAGCTACTGAAGGGCTTTAAGGACTGCAGGCATACACTTTGCTGGTTGTTTTCAGAGCTCAATGTGGGTGTTTTGTTAGGTTAGAGAGGCACTGTGTGGGAGAGGAGACCAGCTGAGACAGTGGCTACAGGTGTGGTAGGAGATGGTGGCAGCCTGGACTAGCGGGGTAGTGGTGAGAATGGGAAGATAGAAGTGGATAAACTTGGGACCTATTTTAAAGCAAAGCAGAAAGAGAACTTGCTGATGAATTGAATGTGGGGGTGAGGGAAAGATGATTCACAGAGAACTCATAGGATTGGGGCTTGAATGAGAACCTTTTCATTGTTTTCAAAGGCACTATGAATTTACAATGCTACTAGCAAACTATGAGTGTAACATTTTATCACAACCCAACGGCATTAGATATTATCTCTTTTTCAAGGAAACCTCTCATTTTCATGATTATGAAACAGAGACTCTTTTTGTAAACAGAGATTATTTTTGTAAAATTACCTACAATCGCTTATATCATTTCATGGAACACGCTGTCTTGTTTTGAATTTTGATTTGATGCCAAAGCTTCTTAGCTGGGGAAGTCTGGTTGACTCAGAAAAAGTAGCTCAGCTTTCTCCATAACCCTAGCTAGTGGATAGCTTCAGCTGTGCTTTAGGACAAGCAAAGAAAGAGTTAAGTAAAACTGTGTCTATTATGCCCTGACTGACACGTCCTGCTTTTAATCTATGGCTTGTAGCAAAAGGAAGTCCGAGAGGTGGCCTTTCACATGACATCATAAAAGCCTGATTTATCACCAGCCACCAAACATCTAGAAAATCATAACATCCTTTCAGGAAAATGCAGTGGAAAATAATCAGGTTGACTTTGATGAAAGCTTTGGTGGGGACTCCCAAGTGCGACACTCTGCACAGTAACTCTTGGCAGGTGCTCTGTTTGCACTCAGAGTGGCCTTCACTGACAAAGTTGAGAGTCTGAGTTTCATGGCTGCCCACAACAGAGCATGGCTTTAATGTCCACAGATAAAACAAGAGTTTGGTTCACACTCTACTAGTTTGCCTAAAATAACACTTTGGTGTATATGAAAATGTTTCAGAAATGACAGCTCTATCTAAATGTGAGAAATTTTTGGTTTTAGAAAAATAAAAACTATACTCTTGTTACATAATCCACTGCCATACCAGCAGTGCCAAGCTATGACACTTCCTACACTGCAACCATCAATCTGCTCTTCTCTGCTCTTTCCTAGGACTGTTTTTAGGACACTACTCTATAGATGGGACTCTTTACTATGTAGTATTTCCAGAGCAGTGTGCTGCTGTGAAATCATTCTTAATAACTAAGGGGGCTAAGAGTTGACAGAGAAGAGACACTCCAAAATGTCAGAGGAAATAAAGGGATGAATTCCTCATGTAGTTAAAGGAATTCTTCCTGGGAATATCTGTATCTCTGTGTTGTTTCTCTTGCTTAGTAATTTGATAAAACCAGCCAGCAGGAACCTTGTCCTCTTTGGTGTGCATGATGTGCTCTGCAAATAAACACAGGAAATAAGGACAAAGGCAGACTAGAGTTTTGGATGGTTCTAGAATTCTGACCATATCAATCCTACAAAAGCCGGTCAGAAGAGCAAGTAGACCTATCTTTATGAAGACATGCCAACTCCAAAGGTGCTGGGATCCTTGAGTTTTGGGGAAGAGACATATTCTAAAAATTGAGCCAGGAGTGACAAGGAGCTTGTCTGGTTTGGAAGGCTGGCAAAAATGAAGACTTGGGACTCAGTTCAAAGTTAATGTCACTTTGTTTTACTGCTATACCTCAAGTGTGTTGTACAAAGACTATTCAGAGGCTCAAAGACTCGTTAGTAGACACAGCCCCAGGAAGGTTTCTGGAAGGTTGATGCTCAGTATGTCCACTAAGGAGAGAAGAGCCTCCACGCTGGAAGAGCTCGGAGCCTGGGCCCTGACACCATCAACATAGGTGAGAGACCTCTTACTGCCACCTAAAGCAGCCCTAGCAATACCACTGTTACATCCTTCCAGGGTTGACTTCTTAACTGAAAAGGTCTGCCCATGCCTCATCTTCCTAGGATTCTTTCTGCACAGGGAACAGAAATGACATGGAAGGGAGCTTTGGCCCTGCCACATGAGTTCTATAACTTGAACTTTCCTCATCTGTAAATGAGGGGATGGTTGGATGAGACGAGTTTTAAGATCTCTTTTCTAAGCTGCTGTTCGCCACTCCGCTAGGACTGCTGGTGGTCAAGCAAGTGTTGTGTGCCTTGCATCAGTGCCCTATGAACCCCACACTGCATCTTCTTGCAGAATGACTACTCATCATTCATAGTAGCTGTGGCAGTAGAAGTAGCAATGGTCAAGTTCTGCTCCAGCTGGGCCCCCGTCTGGCTTAGCCTTGACACTGCACTGTGAGTTTTGCTCATGAGCTGGGTGGTTGGGGAAGCTGAGTGACTTGGCAGAAGGTAGTGGGAGGTCTCTCCTGGCCCTGACCGCACTGCATCTCTGTCCAGTGAGATGGCTTCCTGGATGGCTCCACTAATCAGGAGGCGAGTCACCTGAGGGTAGGAGCCTGATTTGGGTAGTGATGTGCTGCACAAAGCACTGAGGAAACTAATAGTTTAAACTTCCCTGTGAAATCATTCCTGGATACCAGGTAGCTATTACATATAACCAGTCAGACTGAGTGCTTCAGTTATCTCATGGTTATAAAGTGGATATTGTGGTAACTTATTTTTCTGGCTACACATATCACTGAGGCACCTGCATGATAAATAAATAATGGTGACAGTGAGGAAATAAATTTTCCATTGATGCTATCAAATGGCCTGACCTACTGAGGACTGTTGCTGTGTCAGGAAGCCTCCCTTCAGGGAGCTGTTAAGTGAGGTTTCCTCTGTAGTGGGCCAGCAAGCCACCGCCACTCCTTACCCCTGGCCTTTCATTCAGGACCTGAATGTGACAGGGTTCCTGGGTGTCATTCACTCGAGGTCTATAAAACTTCTGGGCCTAATGACTAGTTTAGGGGTGGGGATCCTAAACTAGGGACTCCTTAGAGCCAGCAATAACACCTTTTTTTGGGCCCCTTCTTTGTGTTATATGTTAAACACTTTACATAGTTCATACTATTTAACCTTCTAAAAAGCCTATGTGGTACCCAAGGAAAGTGAGGATGCAGTAAGTTAAGTAATTTGCCCAGTGACACTCCCAGGTAGAGGCTGAATGCAAACCCAGGTTTGTCTGACTCTAAAGACTATGTAATTAGCCCATTTATCTAGACTCCCTCCCTCAGGGTCTTCTCGTTAGTAAGTGGGTTGACTGGAGAGGAGAATAACAATATGCCACGCCATGCATTCCTGTCAAGTAGATGCTTTTGATGAGAATAAAGTTGTACCCTTGAAAAGAATTTGTTGTAGACATAATAGAAGAGTATGCTTTTACTCTATAGAGGTTCAGAAACACTAAAACTATTGGTTAGACTACTTGTATAGATTATGGATTAGAACAGATATAGAAGTGGAAACCTAGGATTCAGAGTAAAGGGGACATGTCAAGCGGTACCAGCCTGAAATGAGCATGTAGCTCTGTCAAAGCAGTGCACTGTGACAAAGGTTTGGTGCAATCCTGGATTTAGAGCAAAAATGAATTCATTGCCTTTCTACAGCTGGAGGTGAAAGGTTTTATAAAGGGAAACTTGGCTGGATATAATATGATTAATATTAATATTAATATGATTAATGCAGTTTCCTCATAAACAACTATCAATTCCTTAAGTAGTACATCAGGAATGGTCACCCTAAAGGCCTTTATATTTATGAACAGCTAAAACATGGACCAGTGGTTGTTGGCCATGGAAGGATTCTTTCTCCTCCATGCCAACACTGTGAGACTCCGAGTGGACTTCCTCTGGCAGAACCAGGATTTGGGGTGAGTTATTTTAGGAACCACCGCTTTCTAGGACTGCAAGAAATACTAAGAGACTTCTGACATGGGAATGCTGTGAATTTGGGAAACTTCCAAAAAACCTTTGCTCAGTATCTGACCCCTTCAGAATACCATTTTCTATGAAAACACTTCAACTCAGAGACTTCAAAAGAGTTGTCTGGTCTTATTTATGCCACTGCCATGACCACTACTAATAGAAAATAGAAGGATGCTATTCCTCAGGGGGCAGAACTTTTCAGTTCTGGGGCCTCGATAGAGAAGGGAACCACTACTGGACCTGGGTATGAGAAGTGCAAGTCAGGAGAACACAGGATAGCTAAAGACTTTATCCAAATCGACTTAGTTCTTGAAAGCTTGATAGTGAGAGTTCAGAAAGAAATGGATGCCTCTAATTATCACAATATTAACAGTAATAATAGTCCTCACAAAAAAAACAGCCATATAGCACTTTAGTATTTAAAAAGAACCTTTGACCTATTTCACCATGTAATCCTGGCATCATTCAGTCATTCATGCACTCAGTAGCTATAATCACCTGGTCTTCAAGAAGTTCAAGGTCCTATGGTGGAGAGTGACAACAAAAGGTCATATCGGATGCATGTCACAGTGCAGAGTACGTGACAGAGAGTAGGTAAACAGAGAAGGAGGTCAAAATGAGTGTAGGGAGAGAGTTGAGATTTGAAAGAGGATGTGAGAAGGGGAGAATGAGCTTTGTGGTGGGCCTGAAAAGTGCCCTGTGCTAAGCATGTCACTGAGGTGCTTGCATACATAAACGATGAGAGGACTTGTCTAACATTTACCCTTGGGAAAAGGGCTAGGACTAAGTTCCCTTCCACAATGGGACAGAGGAGGGGACCACAGGCCAGCAAGGGCCAAAAGACTTGGAAATCTTTCCCAGAGTAGGTGCTTCCTGACTGGGTTGTGAAAAATGACTGGGAGGTAGAAAGCCAAAGAGCAAGGGCAAAGATAGTCTACGTGTAGGAACAAGAGTTAAAGAGCACAAAGGTATTAGAAAATCTCCCAGGAACTGCAGTTTGGTGTGGTAGGGATGGGGTGGAGTAGAATTCTCCTCATTCTGGGTGCAGAAGCCCAGGCACCCAGCAGTCAGTATAGGTTTAGCATGAAATCTGGAGTCGACCTAAGTTGAATCCCAGTTCCATCATTTACCAACTGGGCTTTGGTTTCCTAATGTATAAGCTTGTTAAATTTTATCTATGAATGATAAGGATTAGTGATAATATAAGTGTTCAGAACAGTTTCTGAGGTTGAGCAGGTGCTCAATAAATGACAGCCAATGTCAATGTAAATGCTATGTCTTGATCAGGACCTGGAGAATCAAGCAAGGTCTCTTAAGTGAGCATTCAAGGCTTCTGTGCTAGTTCTCTAAAGCTGCTGCCCAATATTTCCCTACAGAAACCTCTAATTGTAGCATCTGGCAGCCCTGTTTTGTCGTACTGTTAGTTCCCATAGCCTGGAATATTCTTGTTCCTCCTCTTCATTTATTTAAACCATACCCCTGTGAAAACACATGGGATCTGCGGTCACAGAAACTTAGGCTGAAATTCTAGATTCACCATTTGCTAGATGAGTCTCTGTTTCCTCATTTGTATCACAACCTGGAGTTGTGATAAGAATATGATGTGAGTCACTAAGGCTCTCCACACATGCTCACTGTCCTCACCATCTCATGTCCCTCTTCACGTCTCAGTCCTGTCCCTATGCCCTGAATTCATTCCAATTTACTCCTCTGTTATACCTAATCTACCTTGTATCCCCACAGCTGTGTCCCAGGGCTGCCAACACAGCAGTCAATGAGGCAAATGTGCAGCTCATGAACCACCTATGGGGGTTGTTGACAGTAAACAAACTGGTAAGGATGAAACGAGGTTATTACAAAGGCCATGATGAAAATAAAATTGAATAATGGCGGTCAGAAATGCTGATGAGGTAATGTTTAAGCAGGGTCATAATTGACAAGAAGGAGCCAGCTATGGGAGACCCAGGAAAAGCATTCTAGGTCAGGGAGCAGCTAGGGCTGGGGCCCTGTGGTGGCAGGGAGCTGACTGTTCAGAAACCCCCAAATTTCAGAGTCCAACCTAGGATTGGGGTGATGGAAGCTGTTACAGGTGGTAGTGATAAGATATCTTGATTTATAGCTTTGTCAAGAAAGATCCCTGGATACATTTCTTCCTCTGGGAACTCGACAGACCCTATGCCTGTAGGTGTTCTTGGGGGTTCCCTTGGGGACCCTCTTGGCTATCTAGGGGCTAGTGATTGGACTGCACTCATTTTAGGAAATCCTGTGAAAGGGATGGAGGCCAGAGCAGCACAGACACTTGCTGTTAGGAGTTCTAAAGTCCACAGGCCTAGGGAAAGACCTGGGTTCATGAGTCCTCTTCTGTTCCCTAAGCACACACTGGGGAGTTCCTGAAGGAGGAAAGTGGGAGCTTATATATTATGTTCATCAGGGATAGCTTAAGTCACTGTCACCATTTTAGCAAATATAAATGGAGGGAAATATGCTCTGCCAATTGATGTCACACAGAAAGTGCTGTAGGGAGGCACTGCCTGGGGTCATGGAACAGAGGTCTTTCAGGAGAAAAGATTTACCTCCTTCTTGTCAGAGTACGTAAATACCTTAACTGACGGTTAGGGCACCTCAAAGCCCAGTGAGTGTCCACCTGATCCCTTGCCTGTGGCAGAACTTGAAGGGCCACTTTGATCTTTATCAGATGACTCAGCGTTTCTTACACTATATCTTTCTGACTGGTACACTGAGAAAGAGCACAGTATTTAAGAAGGCACAGAGGGCAGAGATGGAAAAGGCCCCTGGCCATCCCAGTGATGAGCATAGTCCTGATGACTCGGAGTATGGTGCTTCAGCAGCCCACCATTCACAGATCATCGATCTTCAACAGTTTTTCTCTCTCCCATCCTTTCCCCCTCCTTTCCTCTTGAAGGATGCATTTATTTTAAAGTAAAGGCTTTTAAATATTGGTCAACCTTCTGATTAATATTTTGCCTGTGTCTTGGAGACTCCTTGCATCTCTCTGGCTTGCTTTCATGAAACGTGAGAAAGAAATGCCATTAACATTTCAGCACACCTTCTTTTCACAAAATGGTGTGAAACACATTGGAAATTTCCCCAGAACCCAGAAGAAAGCCCTGATTCATTCTCCTCTTTGGGATCTCCACTGTCCTTTCTTATGGTTTCCTATGCGCTGGCATTTCAGCACCCTGCATTGCTCTTTCCCTTTGGCCTTGTGCTCTCTCTGTTTGAAAGTTATGCTCTTCAGATATTGTGGACAGTAGCAAGCTTCATTTCTGTTGAAATCTGGCTAGTTTCAGCCTTTAAATCTAGCCTAAAGTAATCAATTCTATAATTGTTATTCTGATCTGTCTGAAATTTTCAGTTTTGGGGAGGAGAAAATGAATTCTTCCTTTTATACCTTCAAAATACTCCCTTTTCCTAAGGCAATCTGGCTTTGTCCTCTAGACTGAAGAACTGGGTTTTGTGGTGATGGTAATCTCAAGTTATAAATGAAGTGTATTTATTCATCCTTATAAATAGAAACAAAGTTGATATTTTGCCTTTATAAACCCTGCCTTCATGATCTGTTTGTAGCATCTATATGAAAGACGTAAGGGGCCAGCTGTGCTGGTCCCCTTGGGAGGTGGAAGAGCAGGGGACTAGCAAGATCTGTCCCTCAGAGTCTAACAGGAAGTCAGTGGGACTCAGTGGTGCTCAGGGTGGGATGTAGGTCCCCTATCCTAAGGCACACCTGGAACAGCTGGCTACACACAACCCCTTTCCTTATTTTTCTCCTGTTTCAAAAGAGCTGCTTATGGGGACTCCTCAGGGGGTCTTAAACGCCTGCCCCTCAAACCTTGGCAGAGTGAACACAGGTACACCCTAGGGTGTCTGCTCAGGAGACGGGTGTCAGGCAGGTTGATTCAATACTTAATTTTTTAAAAAATAAAATTATCAGGGTGACATTGGTTAATAAAATTATGTAAGTTTCAAGTGTGCGATTCAATAATATATCATCTGGATACTGAATTATGTGTTCACCACCCAAAGTCACGTCTCTTTCCGTTACCATATATTTTCTACCTTCCCCCAGCCTCCTTTTCCTTTGGTAACCACTATACTGTCATCTGTGTCTATGAAGTACCTCTTTTCATTTTCTTATCTGGTTGCTTTTCTCCACCTCTGACTCCTCAGAGAAATCAGTGATTTTCAACAAATTTGGTGGGAACCGTAGTCAGGCTGAATGAATCAGAAACTCTGAGTGGGGGTGTCCTAAAATTGTTTCTTCATACTATACCCATTTTGAGGGCAGGGAAATGTCTTACTGAGGTTGGTGTCCCTGGAACCCAGCCCATTTCTGGGTACACAATAGGCATTATAAAGAAAAATCATCTCTCACCTTAAAACGAAGCTCCCTCTATCCATGGTTTATCTGGACACTTCCATCTCCAACCTACCCCCTCCTGAGGTCCACTTGCTTGAATTACTCTCATCTCCAAGGGGCTCCTAGTTCCTTATCTTCCCCGTGGGCTCCCCTTGGCATAAAGGGGGCAAGTGGAGTCTGCAAAGGTCCTATTAAAACACTGAGAAAGAGCAAAAGAGAACACCCTGAAGATGGGCACTCCCTGAAGATCACGCTCTGATTCTCTCAGCTGGCTTACTCCCAGGGCCAACAGCCCCTATCTGGCACCATGCTGTCCTAAGACACCTCTCCTCCCAGGCCCAGGCTCAGCCTAGAGGGCATTCCCCTTGGATCCTGATTCCGTATCTCCTGCCTGTTCTGCCAGCAAGTAGAAGCAAATCCCCAGACATTCCTCCCATTGTGCAAACTGGACCTGAGAGGTCCACCCCCACAGCACTGATACTCAGCCTACAGCCCTGAGTGTGAGGATACACTGTCCTTCCCTTAGGGATCAACTCCAGGAAGATACTCATCTGCCAGGTGAGATGCAATCCCATCTTTAGGAAACACATGAGCTATGGTACGCACGTGGACACCGACTGCCATCCTGTCTCAGCTACCTGTTACTATGGCTGTGACCAAGGGCCTGTCAGCTGAGCTGGCAAATTACCATCCAGATGCCCCTCATTGAGCACCAAACTCTTCCCCCAGCACAGCCCCCCAAGCCTTCCTGCCTTCTCTTCTCTGTATCTATAAACATACCCCACAGAGCAGCTAAGCTGAACTCTTGAATAAGCTTGAGGCTTTGCCTCTGTCTTTTGTTCCTTCTTTTCTCACCGTTTTGTATTTTTTCTCTTCCCAGGTTTCCTGGTTGAAATTCTATTCGTTTTAAAAGATCATCTAAAATTCAGACTTGGGGTCAGTGTCCTAACCCACAGGCTGATACTTTAATTCCAGCTACCATTCAGGAAAGGAGACCTGGAGGTCCCTATTTTACAAGAAACTCAGTGGAGCTGAGAGATTTGCTGATGACCACAGAGCTGGTGAGTGCCTAGCCTGGGCCCAGTGCCTAGCCAGGGCCCGAACACTTGGCACTCAGTGTCTTTCCATGGTACCACTGCTGTCTCAGTGCCATCATCTGGGTGAAAGTTTCTCAGGACCCTGCAACTATACGTGGACATGGCCCCTTCACAGCTCTGCAGCCATTGACACCTCTCTGATTTGCACTACCAGTCTTACTATATTTCCACTTCTGTGTACTCATGATGTGCTTTGCATCTGTTATATCATATAATTCTTCAGTAATCTTAGGCACTAGATCATCTCAGTTTTGCAGATGAGAAAACTGAGTCTTAGTGAGTTGCCTAGAGTTAAAAAGTTGGTGAGTGGGAACGAGGAGGATGAACTTCAAACTCTAGCCCGCTTCAGTCTTAAACCCTTGTCCTTAACTATTTATTGTCTTTCCTTTCCCAAACTGAATGCAGGCTCCAAATTGGCAGAAATTGTACCTTGTTTATTTGCAGTGACCCGTGTCATGCATAGGATGGCTTCTTATACACAGCAGCTTTAAAAATCACCTACAGAAGCAGTCTTGACCATAATGGGCACTTTTCAATCACTTTGTAAACAACTGCCTTCTCCTGGAGCCCCACTGCACTCCTTACTCTTGGTGCTGGGCTCTCTGACAGCTCTTCTTGCTGGTGTCTGTGGGCAGTCTCTCCATCCTGAAACTCTTCCTTCTCCTGGTTTCCCTACTTTCCTTGCTCCTGCCTCACTCACCACCCCTTTGTCCATTGCTGGTCCCTCCCCTCTTCCTACCTCTAAACTCAAGGTTCTGTTCTTGGCCTATTTTCACTGCTGTCTGTGGGCTTTCTCTTGGAGGGCCCATTTCTACCCACGATTTTGATTCCTGCCTCGGAGGACAACACTGTCTACATTTTTAGCCATCACCTTTCTCCGAGGTTTCAGGTCTGCATTTTCCTAGCTTGCTGGACAGCTGCAGTCTAGTGCTCACAGGTACCTCAAAGTCACCATACTTATTGAGAGCCTTCCCTTAAGAAGTCTCCATGGACAACCCTGTTTTTCTTTATCACATCCTCTTCTGACCCTTCTAGCCCTTTTCACAGCCTATAATTACCCTGTCAATTAGTTTATTGCTCTACTGTCTATCTCCCTAAAATGCAAGCTCCATGAGGGCCAGAACCACCTGTCTTATTTATCTCTGTCTTCAGGATCTATCACTTGCCTGGAACACAGTAGGCACTCACTAAGTATTTGTTGAATGGATAAAAGAATGCTTAAAAGTCAATACATCTCCCTCACCAAATAAATACACTTGTTTCCTTTCCTATTGCATCATTACCATTATCTCCCCACCCATACCTTATCTTAAAATCATAGTCAACGTTAGCTCCTTCTATGTTTTGCCCACATCATTACCCAAATCTTTTCTAGAACCTTTTGTACTCAAGTTTTCTCTTCTCAGCCTTTAGCTCATGTGTACTTGGTTGATGGTACCCTCTTTCTTCGTAAACCAGTCCCTTCCCCCTCCTGGGTACCTTCTCTCTTGAGATGCTGCTCATTCCTCCTGGAGCTCTTTGTGACATTCTCCTAGTCAGAAGTCTCTATTATTTGCCCCCAAAATTCAAATTCTCACTTGAACTTCCAATATCTTTGACAATTTGATTCCATTCAGGTTTATTTCCTGTTCCTTTACAACTATACCCTGCATTCAGGATAGGCTGGATCAAACAGAAAGCATGCATATGCTGAAGACTCCCCTACCTCTTCCCATAACTAGAAACTTGAAGAAGAAACATTAATCAAATGCCTGCCATATTCCAGATACTGGGTGCTAGACATATATAGCTAAATGTCATGGAGCGGGAGTGGGGAGGTTAATTTACAAACCAAGTCAGGGAGAGCCTGTCAGTCTGTCTCTAAAGCAGGCTACCTTGCCGGATCCCTTAGGTATGGGAGGTTAGGCATTCTCCAGTAGGAAAAGGTCTGAACGGCTTTGTGTTAAGATGATGAGACCTGTTTGGGGAGCTGGGTAACAGTCAAAGCGAGAGTAGCTCTATCCCTCTTCCAAAGAAACAAGTGCTCTACAGGGAATAATGAACAGAGATTTTGAAGAATGGGACTGTCCAATATGTAATTTTAAATTGCTTTACTCCCTAAGATATAACCTCTCTACCAAACCCTTAAAATTACAGAAGATCTTACTTGTCATGTGATATGGGAAATGGAAGATGCAGGAGGTCCAGAGCAAGGAAGAAGAGTTCAAAAGAAGCTGTAAATTCCCTGAAGTAATTCACAGGGATATTGGGAGACACTGGTACATGGAGACAGGAATTCAAGCACTTTAAAAAATTTTAAAACGCAGGGTGTCCTCGATAGGTTAAAGGGTCTGGAAGGATCTATGAGGTTGCAACTTTGGTTTACAGAAACAAACTACAGTATTTCCAGCTGCACAGAGTGGCAAGGGAGACAGGCACATAAGCCAATCATTGCAATCCAGTGTGATGAGAACACTGACAGGGGTGGTTGGTGGGGAAAATTGAGGATAAAAGGGAGGAGAGGTGGGCATCTACTATTTCGTGGGACAGACAGGGCTCTGCAGAGGAGATGGTGTCAGGGCTGAGTCCTGAAGAATCCTGGAAACTTTCTCAGGCCAGAGAGAGAAGCACCAGTCATTCTTTCTTCTTGGAACACCTTTCTCTCCACGTGGACCTACCAACATGGTACTCATCCCTCAAGTAACAGCTCAGAGGCCACCTCCTCCCAGAGCATGCTGACCCCAAGTGATCTGGTCTTCTTTTGATACTGGGCAGCTCTGTGTTCCTCTCACTGAAAAAGCTCTGTTCCCTGCACCCTTGATACATAGGTGTTCTGCCCTTATGACATCTTCCCAACAGTACAGGAACTGTCTTATTCATTATCCATCCCATTCTCAGCTTAGTATGTATTTTGTCTACAGTGAGTGCTGAGGTATCGTTATTGAAAGAGTGACCGAATTCCTTGTTTCAAGCTCTTTTCTTTGATTTGATAATAGCCTGGTGTTCTGTAATTTGTGCAACAGTTTATTGTATTTTCTCTTTTCAGGATTTTCCAACTATTATTCTTTAAAAGTGACAACATAAGTAGTGTGGTTATTCTGTGTGCAAGTGCATCACGGGAAGTTATTTTGGATGGGAGCTCACATCTCTAACATATCTGCACATTTTAGGATCACCTTAATCCCCCCAAAAAACAATCCTCCTCAGCAATGGCATGCTTTCTGAGTTGCTTACTTATTTAACGCTGCCTGTGGAGTTGAATTCAGTAATACAGGAGGTTCTGAGGGGTTATGTTTATATCACCAGTGAGGGCTGCTCCATAGGCATGCCTTAATTTCACAATTGGCAACACAATGAATTTATGGAAGAAAAATATAGAAAAAGTGTCAGTTTTGCTAAACCCATGAACATCTTAAGTATATACAATAAAATTTAAGAAAAAGTATTAAGGAAAAGTATTATTCTTGCCTCCTCAATGAAAATACAAAACTGTTTGGTATAATTTTCAGATCTGTTAGTTTTGTAATACATTAATTCATAGGTAGTCTAGCTGATTACCAGACCCAAGTAATGAAAATTGTAACTATTAAGAATTTTAAATAAAATCAGTTTTGCCACGTAGCTGTTTTTTATTTATCTAAGTGTAAACATATTGTGGTGATCATTGGCTGGCTGCCTCCCTGTTTAATTTTCCCACTGGCTATTGCAGAGACCTTCCTGATAAAGGATCTAAAACCTGACAAGTCTTCTCCTCAAAGCTCTTCTTTAAATTTATTACTCTAAATTCCTATATATACATAATGGCTATAAAGGCAACACTCTGTAGAATTAGAAATAAAAAGAACACAAGCTTACATTTACAGCAACCTTTTAAAGTACACAAAGATGATTACAATTCTTATTTTTTAAAAAAGTGTTAACTTACAATACTGTCTACAGAATACTATTCATGTGAAGTTCTAGATTATGCTAAAAATCACTTGCCACAAGGTTGGGTTTTACTGGGGCAGGCAGTGTGCATTAACCCTTTCTAGCCATCGGGGGTCTTGTTTTAGAATAATATTGATACACTCATAGGAAATAAACCTGGGTTCTAGGAAGAAATGAGACTGTTCCTCTGTGGGGTTTTATATAGTCTTGCTATGACTCACCTCCACCCCATGGCTCAAGTATGAGGTATTCACTCTTCTTAACAGATGGGAAAACACCCTCAGATGTCAATTGGAGAGGTCATAATATCTGATAATTTCCAAGTCTCTAAATTTAACATATACTTATGTCAGCAACATTAAAGATGTTTGTAAAATTGTGCATTTAGCCTTTTTCAGCACATTTAATAATACATTTAAATTTTCCTAACAATACATACATTAAACTAGATTCTTAGAAAAACTGAAATCCTCTATTATTGCACCTTATAATATGAAAGCACATTACACAAGGTATAAATGCAACAGATTCAAGTGTTCTTGCCCTAATTGCTACATCTTCTTTATGTGTAGGCCAAAGGACACTTTTTGCTTTTGCTACATTCCAACTCATTCTCAAACAAAAAGCCAGTTACCACAGGTTATTCTTCTTAAAACATTTCTTCTTTATTTTTGAAGAAAAGTTTATTGCATCCTTCTCTAATAAAGACATTTTTTACTGTTCTTCAAAGATATCCTTTAGATATTATGGTTCTAATGGCTCTTTGCCAAAATAGTTCTAATATGTCTTTCACAGTTTTCCAAATTCATCTTTTATGGAGCCCTAAAGGAATAGAATGGAACTTTCCAGCATGTCTCCTGGCCAGTAAATCTGTTATTCACCTTCTGAAAAAGATCAAAAGTAACTACCTAGTTGTCTGACCCTGAACACGTAACAACTTCTTGGCCCTCAGTTGCTTCAGCCGTAAAATGGCAGAGTTGGATTTAATGGCTGAGGCATCTCTTGGCTCTGGAACTATAGCCTTTTCCTTTCTTCATTTAATCTTATAGAAATGGGTGTCAACGATGCCAACAACTGCACCTAAAGAATTTTAATTGTCAAGGTAGCAATGAGCCTAGCAAGAACCGAAAGGATTAACTTTTGCGCATGGCTCTAACAATTCTCTTCTGACAGCATTCTTAAGGATCAAATTCCATGCCAAAATAATAATAATAATAATAATAATAATAATAATAATAGCCAGAAATTATACATTAATTTTTCTCTAAAACTAGGAAGAGGCTCCTGTAAGTGCTGCAACTCTCTTCCAGAGTGTCCCATCAGATGGCTTATTACAGTTGCAACTGTTTAAGAATCCATGAGATATACCACAGTCAATTAGTGACCAGGTAGAATCAGAAATACTCAAAAAAAGTTTCCTACCAATTTTGATATCATTTTAAATGCCGAGCAGAATAAAGTGCAAATACAGAGGGGGATATCCCTCTCAACCCATCATTGTCTACTGATTAAATGTTTTAAAATTAAAAAAAAAATTATGACAGTCTTCTTATATTGAAAAAAAAGTAAACAAATAAATGAAACAGAAACAATATCCAGTGATCCTGTTATGCCACTCTGGGGAGGCAGGACAAACTCCGCTGTCTGCGACAGAACAAGATCAACAATAAAGACAGATGAGTAGCTTTCCTGGAACTTTCATGGGATAAAAACTAGGCTTGTCATTCGATAGGTACATGTTCCTCTTTGAGCACCTTATCTAAATAATTATGACCGTGCTGGGTTTCACCACCATTAACAGTGTGCACACTCCCATCAGATCTAATCAGGCAGGAAGCTACTTTGGGGCTGGTGGCTTTGTGACTGATGTGGCATGTAGATAGTAACCCACACTCACCCCATGGCTTATTCTCATCATGTCTTAGCTCACACCTGTCATACAGGTTAGAAACACTTAAAGATGAGTTCAAAAAGTTAGAATGATATAAGAGAACATGCTGGACTGAATCACTAAGGTCCAGTGCAGTTTTCTCAAGTAATATTCTACACGCATGTCCTTTGATCTTCATTTCTGGTCTTTCCACAACAGGGACAGAGAGGAAAGAAAATAATCTCTTGGAACCCCCTTCTAAGATGCTCTGTGAGCCTCAATTTCTATGTCCTGTGTAATCAAGGCTCTAGCTACTTTGTGTGGACAACCTCCTTTAAGTAAAAGAGCAGTTGTGGAAGCCTGTGAATAGGGCTAAGAACACATTGGAGTTCTTGCCCAGGAGATCTGAGGCCCAGATTTAGCTGAGGCCAGATTTTTTACCCCTCCCAAATCTCTAACCTCAGAGAAAATGGATGCAGATGAGAAACTTTAGTGTTTTTTTTTTTTTTTTTTGGCCAGTTCAGACATTGTTTACAGGACAATGGTTAGAGATTTATATAACTTATTAAGTGATTCCCCCTCCCCTGATTACTATAGAACCCATCTGACACTATATATAGCCATTATAATAATATTTTGACCATATTCACTATGCTGTACTCTACATCCCCATGATTGTTTTATAACTACTAATTTGTACTTCATCTCTTCACCTTTTTCACCTGTCCCTCTAACCACCCTCTTCTCTGGCAATCACTGGTTTGTTCTCTATATCTGTGAGCTTTCTGTTTTGTTTGTTCATTAATTTTGTTCTTTGATTCTACATATAAGTGAAATCATATGGTATTTGTCTTTCTCTGTCTCTTATTTCACTCAGCATAATACCCTCTAGGTCCATCCATGTTGTTGCAAATAGTAAGATTTCTTTCTTTCTTTTTTTTTATAGCTGAGTAATATTCCTCTGTATATATGTACCAGTGGTGTTTTTTACAAAAATAAAAATTCATCCTAAAATTCATGTGGAATCTCAAGGGACTAGAAATAGGTAGAAGAATTTGAAAAAGAAGAACAAAGTAGGTAGTCTCATACTTCCTGATTTCACAACTTATTACTAAGCTATGGTAATCAAAGCAGTGTGGTATTGGCATAAAAACTGAAGAATAGACTGATGGAATAGAACAGAGATCCCAGAAATAAACCCTCACATATATGGCCAAATGATTTTGACATTCAATGGGAAAAAGGCAGTTTTTTGAAAAAATGTATGTTGGGAAAGCTGGATATCCAAATGCAAATTAATGATGTTGGACCTTTACCTTATATCATATACATATTCAACTAAAAATAGATCAGACCTGAAGGGTGGAGTCAAGATGGTGGAGTAGGTAAATTCAGAGCTCACCTCCTCTCCCAATCACATCAAAATTACAACAAAATTATAGAACAATCATCACTGAGAACCATCTGAAGAGTAGCTTAACAGAATTCCTATAATTGAAGCTATAAAGAAGCCTTATCAAGACTGGCAGTGATGTAGACTGGGCAGGTCTATACCCACAATGTGGTGATTAAGAAATAGGAGGAATATCTCAGCTGCAGAGGTCCCCCCTAAGAAGTGAAGGGTCTTAGCCTCAAACAAGGCTTCCCATCTCAGGGCACCAGTGCCAGGAAAAAAAGTCCCCAAAACATCTGGCTGTGAAGAGCAGCAGAGATTGCATCTCAGAAAGACAAAGGACTGTGGTAGACTGAGAATGCTGCTCTTAAAGAGCCTGTGAACAAACTCATTGGTGTAAGCTCCAGCACAGGGTAATAGCTCAAAAAAGTGCCAGGGATATATGGGGCAGAGCTAAATTTATTAACTTCAGGGTGAGGATTGGCAGGGCAAAGATCAGGGCAACAAGATTGATAAGATATGAAAGTATAACTGAAAAGTTTTAACAAGAGAATATCCCTATTATAATACACATGTAGAAAATAAGTAATTTGATCAAGGTTGGATCACAGGACTGCCTAAAGCTAAAACCTATCCTCTCTACTAAACCAAAATATGAGCAAATGCTCTGCTTGGCCATCTGTAGAAAAGAGGACCATCAATGAAGGTATTAGGTAATTTTTTAAAAGAACTTTATATGCATAGGAATGAGCATCATAAAAGTACTGCCAGTAATATTTACCTAAATCAGATTTAATATTAATTTCTCTTACCATTGCTATTAAAATTGAAATTTCAGCCTGTTTACCTTATCCTGAATGACAAATGTAGGCTAATGTATGAAAAAAAAAAAAGAAAAAAAAGTTAAAACTGATCACTTCTCAGTTTAAGCTGTTTAAAACCACAAAGACAGAAAAGTGCTGGCAGACGCCATTGTTCCTTTGTGGTACAGGTGCGTACCAAATCTGTGCTCTCTGTCAGGCTGGCTAATACCATTTACCCTGCTCTGGTATTTCCTTGAGACCCTGAGCAACCCAACTTTCTCCCCAGCTGAGGGTCTTTTGGGTCAGAACATCTTCCACAAAAGTGGCCTGCCTCAGCTCATGCTGCAGGCTTTTTCCAAAATCCACAAGCCCAACATGAGTGGCAGCCACCCTCAGTCAGCTCTGCAAAATCTCTTGAAGGTCCACAAACCCCACATAGGCAGCAGCTGGCCTCAGCTCACACTATAGTGACCACTAAAGGATCCCAAGCCTGGCACAAGTGAGAACCAACTATATATCACTTTGTAGTTCTTACCAAGTAGTCTCAAGCCTAAAACAAGCAGTGGCTGAACTTGACCTATACTATACTAGAGCCTCTCCCAAGAAGATCCAGACTCAGCACACTTGTGGCCAACCTCAGACCACAACAAAGCCCCATCCAAACAGCTACACAAATGACACACCTGGAGGGAGACCATGACTGAGCCAGAACCATGCTAAAGTGACTCCTGCTCCGTGGAGTGAGCCCCTACACAGCAGCTTATCTGCTGCAGTCATGGCCAGCCTTCATAGTCAGTCAGCCTGAGGATCAACCCCACCAAGTGACATACTTAAAGCAATCTAGGTTAGATACAACAGGAGGTCACACATGACCCACACAAGAAACACCCTGGGGCTCTTGGCTCAGCTGACCAGAAACACTGTGCCACTGGGCCCCAGAGGACACTTTTGACATAAGGCCACTCTTTTAAGACTGCAAGACTTAGTAGATCTAACTAATACATAGAAACAAACACAGTGTCAGCCAAAGTGAGGAAACAAAGAAACCTGTCCCACATGAAAGAACAGAATAAAACTCCCCCCCAAAACACCCAAACAAGCAAACGAAAAAACAACCCTTTCCAAATTCCTCAAACCTAAATGAAACTGAGGCAAGTAAATTACTAGATAAAGAAGTCATAACACTTGTTATAAAGATGCTCAATGAACTTGGGAGAATAGATGAATTCAGTGAAAAAATTAATAAAGAGATAGAAAACTTAAAAAAGAACCAGTCAGAAATGAAGAATACAATAAAAAAAAAATAAAGAATATATTAGAGGAACTCAACAACAGATAAAATAAAGCAGAACACTGAATCAGTAATCTGGAGACAAGGTACAGAAAAATACCCAATCAGAACGGCAAAAAGACAAAAGAATTTTTAAAACATGTAAACAGTTTAAGGGACTTCTGGGACAACATGAAGTGTACCAACATTAGCATCATTGGGGTACTGGAAGGAGGAGAGAAAGTGATAAAAAATGTATTTGAAAACATAATGATGGAAAACTTCCCTAACCAGGTGAAGGAAATAAACATCCATGTCCAGGATGTACAGAGAGTTCCAAACAAGATGACCAAAAGAGGTCCACACCAAGACAGATCATAATTAAAATGCTAAAAGTTAAAGACAAGGAGAATCTTAAAAGCAGCAAAAGAAAATCAGTTAGTTACATATATGGGATCTGCAGGCCAGAAGGGAGTGACGTAAAATATTCAAAGTGATAAAAGACAAACACCTGTAACCAAGATTCCTCTAACAAGCAAGGTTATTATTTTGATTCAAAGGAGAGATAAAGAATTTCCCAGACATGAAAAAACTAAAGGAGTTCATCACTGATAAACCAGCATTACAATTTAAAGCGACTCCTTTACATAGAAAAGAAATGATCAAAAATAAAAATAAGAAAATGTAGGAAAGAAAATCCTTCACTGACAAAGGCAAACACTTAATGAAAGCAGTGGATCAGCCAATTATAAAGATAATACAAAGGTTAAAAGGCAAATGTAGAGAGATCATATGTAATTACAATTAAGGGATACACACAAACATACAATAGAAGTAAAAAAATAATAAAAAACATAAGTATGGAGGAAGTGAGTAAAAATTGTAGTGATTTTAAAATGTGTTCAAACTTAAGCTATAATCATCTTCAAATAGATTGCTATAAATATGTCCTGGTATATATAAAGTACATAGTAACCAAAACCCAAAAACCTATGAGATATACAAGAAAGAAATTCAAACACAACATTACAGAAAGTCATATAAGAGAAAAAAACAAGAGGAAAGGAAAAGAAAAAAGACCTACAAAAGAATCAATAAATAATTATTAAAATGTCAATAAGTATATACTTACCAATAATTACTTTAAATATAAAAGAAATAAATGCTCCATAGTTTGGCTAAATAGATAACAAACCAAGATTCATACATATGCTGCCTATAAGAAACCCACTTTAGATCGAAAGACTCACACAGACTGAAAGTAAAAGAATGAAAAAAGATATTTTATGCAAATTGAAATATTAAAAAGCTGGGGTAGCAATACTTAAATCAAGGAAACAGTGGTCTGAAATGCCATGTTATACCAGGTGAACTTAATTGATATTTTTAGGACATTTTACCTAAAAGTGGCAGAATATATATATTCTTTTCAAGTGCACATGGAGCATTTTTCAATGATAAACCTCATCTTATGCCACAAAACAACTTTTAAAACAAAATTTTAAAAGACTGAAATCATATCAAGCATCTTTTGTTGACAAAGGTATAAAACTAGAAATCAATTACAAGAAAAAACCTGAAAAACACACAAATGTATGGATGCTAAGTAACATACTGCTAAACAATAAATAGATTAACAACAAAATCAAAGAGAAAAAGATTCCTTGAGACAAATGAAAATGAATACACAATGACCCAAATATATACAAGACACAGCCAAAGCAGTTCTAAGAGGGAAATTCATAGCAACAAAGGCCTACCTTAAGAAATAAGAAAAATCTCAAATAAACAATCTAAACTTATGCCTAAAGAACTGAAAAAAGAAAAACAAACAATGCCCAAAGTCAGCAGAAAGAAGAAAATAATAAAGATCATAATGGAAATAAATAAAATGGAGACTAAAAAAGCAATAAAAAAGATCAATGAAACCAAGAGCTAGTTCTTTGAAAAGATAAACATATTAACATTCCTTGAGTCAGACTCAACAAAGGCAAGAGAGAGTCCCCAGTCCCCCAAAAATCAAATAAAAAAGGATAAGCAGCAACTAACACCACAGAAATATAAAGGATTAGCAGAAAACACTACAATTATATGCCAACAAATTGGACAACCTGGAAGAAATGGATAATACCCAGCAATATACAATCTTTTAAGGCTGAATCAGGAAAAGACAGAAATATCTAAAAACACCAATAACTGCTAACAAAATCAAATCAGTATTCAAAAAACTCCCAACAAACTAAAGCTCTGGACTGGTGGCTTCACAGGTGAATTTTACCAAACATTCAAAGAAGAATTAAAACCTATCCTTTTCAAACTACTCCAAAAATGTGAAGAAAAGGGAAGGCTCCCAAGCTCATTTTGTGAGACCAATATCACCCCAATTCCAAAACCTGACAATGACATTACAAAAAAAATAACAAAAATAAAATTATAGGCCAATATTCATGATGAACATAGATGAAAAAATCTCAACAAAATGCTAATGAACCAAATGCAGCAATATATTAAAAATGTCATACACCATGATCCCATGATCAAGTGGAATCTATTCCCGGCTGTGTGTCACAGTATGATACAAAGATGGCTCAATAGTGCAAATCAATTAATATGATACACCACATAGACAAAATTAAGGATAAAAAATTATATCAATAAATGCAGAAAGAACATTTGAGAAAATCTGACATCCATTTATGATAAAAACTCTAAGTGAAATGGGAATAGAGAAAACATTCCTCAATATGATAAAGCCATATATGACAAACCCACAGCTAACATCATACTCAATGGCACCAAGCTGAAATATTTTCCTTTAAGATTAGGAACAACTCAAAGATATCCACTTTCACCACATTTACTCAACATAGTATTGGAAGTTCTAGCCACAATCAGACAAGAAAAAGAAAGAAAAGGCACCTAAATTAGAAGGGAAGAAGAAAAACTTTCATTATTTATAGATGACATAGCTATATTTAGAGAACCCTAAGGATCACTAAAAAAAAAAAAAAGCTATTAGAACTAATAAATGAATTCAGTAAAGTATCAGAATATAAAATAGAAATCAGTTGCATTTTTATACACTGATAATAAACTATCAGAAAGAGAAATAAAGAAAAAAAATCCCATTTGCTTCAAAAATAATAAAATGTACCTAGGAATAAACTTAATCAAAGAGTTAAAAGACCTGTACTTGAAAAACTATGACATTAAAGAAAGAAATTGAAGAAGATAGAAGTCAATAGAAGGACATACTATATTCATAGATAGGAAGAATTAACATGGTTAAAATGTCCATACTATCCAAAGAGATCTACAGAGTCAATACAATCCCTATGAAAATACCCATGGCGTTTTTCACAGATCTAGGACAAATAATCCTGAAATGCATGTGGAATCACAAAAGATTCTAAATATTCAAAGCACTCTTGAGAAAAAATAATAAAGTTGGAGGTATTGCACTACCTGATATCAACATATACTGCAAGGTTACAGTAATCAAAACAACATGTAGATCAATGGAATAGAATATGGAATCCAGAAATAAACCCACACTTCTGTGGTCAATTAATCTATCATAAAAAGTACAAGAATATACAATGGAGTAAAGACAGTCTCTTCAATAAACAGTGTTGGGAAAACTGGACAAACACATGCAAAAGAATAAACCTGGATCACTTCCTTACAAAGATAAACTAAAAATTGGTTAAACAGTTAAATGCTCTGAAACCATAAAACTTTTGGAATAAAACATAGGCAATAAACTCTTTGCCATTGGTCTTAGGAATTTTTTTTTTGGAAATGTCTCCTAGGGGAAAGATAACAAAAGTAAATTGTACAAATGAGACTACATTAAACTAAAAAGCAGCTACATCACAAAGAAAACCATTAAAAAACAAAAAGACAGCCTATTGAATGGAAGAAGATATTTGCAAATGATAAGGGGTTAATATCCTAAGTATATTAAAAACTCATGTAGTTCAACATCAAAAAAACACAATCTGATTAAAAAATGGTTATGGGATAAAGAAGACATGAAGATGGAAAACAGAAACATAAAAAGATGTTCAACATCATTAATCACCAGAGAAGTGTAAACCAAAGCCACAATGAGATATCATCTGACACCTGTCAGAATGGCTATCATCAATAAATTAACAAACAATAACTGTTGGTGAGAATGTGGAGAAAAGGGGACCAACCCTCATACACTTTTGGTGGGATTATTAATTGGTACAGCTGCTACAGAAAACAATATGGAGATTCCTAAAAAAAATTAAAATATAACTACCATATACTTCAGCAATTCCACTTCTAGATATGTAGTCAAAGAAATCCAAAACACTAATTCAAGTAGACATAGGCACCCCTCTGTTCACTGCAGCATTATTTACAATAGCCAAGTTACGGAAGCAACCTAAGCATCCATTAATAGATGAATGGATAAAGGAGATGTGGTGTGTGTGTGCGTGTGTGTGTGTGTGTGTGTGTGTGTGTGTGTGTACATTATAATATTAAAATATTATACATTAAAATATTACTCAACCATAAAACGAATTTAGCATCATTATTTGCAATAACTTAAATGAACCTAGAGGCTATTTGCTATACGAAATAAGTCAGAGAGAGAAAGACGAGTACCATATATAATTTCACTTATACCTGGAATCTAAAACAAAAACAAAAACAAAATTAAAGAACAAACAAAACAAATAATCTTATTGATAAAGAGAACAAATTAACAGTCCCCAGAAGAGGGAGTTTGGGGGATGGGTGAAAAAGGTAAAAGAGATTAAGAAGAACAAATTGCCAGTTATTAAAATAGTCATGCAGATGTAAAGTACTGAATAGGGAATATAGTCAATAACATTATAATAACTATGTATGGTGCTAGATGAATACCATATTTTTCAGGGTGATCACTTCATAAGGTATATACATGTCCGATTACTATGTTGTACACTTGAAACATATAATATTGTTCGTCAACTATAATTGAGAAATAAAAAATAAAAGATTAAATTGAAACAAATAAACAAATAAAATGAATCAGAGACCTAAACTTAAGAGATAAAATTATAAACATGTTAGAAAACAACATAGGAAAATGTTTTAAGACATTGGATGTGGCAATAATTTTGTGGTTATGACGCCAAAAGCACAGGCAATAAAAGTAAAAATAGATAAATTGGACTAAATCAAAATGAAAACTTCTGTACATCAAAGGACACAATGGAGAATATAAAAGGTAATCTACAGAGTGGGTGAAAATATTTTCAAATCATATCTCTGATAATAGGTTGCTATCCAGAATATATAAAGAATTCCTACAACTCAACAACTAAACAAACAACCCAACTGATATTGGGCAAAGGACTTGGATAGACATTTCTTCAAAGAAGATATAAAAATAGCCTATAAGCAATGAACTGATTAGTTATTAAAGAAACACAAATAAAACCACAATGAGATACTACATCACATCCTTTAGGATGGTTATTATAAAAAAGATAGAAAATAACAAGTATTGGTGAGGACATAGAGAAATTGAAATGCTTGTGCATTGTTAATGGCAATGTAAAATGGTGTAACTGTTATGGAAGACAGTATTGAGTTTCTCCAAAAAATTTAAAAAAGTAGAATTAATAATCATCTAGCAATTTACTTCTGGGTACATATCCAAAAGAATTGTAAGCAGGGCCTCGGAGTTACTTGTACATCCATGTGCATGGTAGTATTATTTGCAACAGTCAAAAGGCAGATGCAACCTATGTGTCCATCAACAGATAAATGAATAGACAAAATGTGGTATATACATACAGTAAAATATTATTCAGCTTTAAAAAGAAAAAAAATTCTGACACAAGCTACCACATGGATAAAATTTGAAGACATTATGCTCAGTGAAATATGCCAGCCACAAAAAAGACAAATATTATATGAATCTACTTATATGAGGTACCTAAGGTAGTCAAATTCACAGAGACAGAAAGTAGAATGGCATTGCCAGGGAATGAGGAGAGAAGGGTGGGGAGATTTATTGTTTAAAGGGTATGGAGTTTCAGTTCTGAGGGATAAAAGAGTTTTGATGGTGGATGGTGCTGATGGTTACACAACAAAGTGAACATAGTTCATAACGCTGAACTGTACTCTTGAAAATGATTAATATGGTAAATTTTATATTATGTGTGTATTTTACCATAGTAAAAAATAATTAATACTCAACTTAAAAAAAATAAAGAAATCATTATTATAGTAACTTGTTAACTCTCCTTTATTTTTCAAAAGGTGTCACACTGGAGTTATTCCTTTAGTTTGGATCTAAGTCTTAATTTTTGTACTATAGCATCTATCACAGTACTACTTATATTATGGGAACTCAACACTAAATTGAAAAGAAAACGTGTACAGGGATGAATACACAAATTCTGATTATTCTTTTCTTAAATTTATAAAGCTACTCATTCTACCATTTCTTGATCGAATTGACATATATATGTGTGTATGTATATGTGAATATACATCTTTTTTAAGTGAGAATTTTCCTACTATGTAAAATATATACATTAGGTTTTTCTAAGGTTAAAAGCCTATAACATTTTTAACACAAAACTAGAAAGAAGAGTATAATGAACATCTATATACATCACCAGAATCAACAATTCAGAGCTTTTTATTTGGCTATGGTATATGTTATTATGGCAAACAATTTTCTCAGAGTCAGGGTCACATCTTTATGTCAAGTACAAGGAGACTGAGATAAAGGAGTTAAGTAACTGGTAAGTGGTAGAGTTGGCACTTGGGTCCAGGACATCTGTTTCCATAAAACCAGCTATCTGACAACATCTGCCAGATCTATTAGGTCGAATCTCTCCCCCCCCCCGCCAACTTATTATTTACGCATGTTAATTTTCTTAATAAAATTAATTTTCCAACATGACTGGGCCAATTTTTCAAATAAGGTTAACTAAAATTTTCTTAAAAAGAAAACAAATGCCTTATGAGTCAGTGTTCTCCCATCACTGATATTCAAGCTTCGGAAGTGTCCTCACTACTGTCTCTGAACATTCAGTTATGTTTCTGTTGCCCTGACTATCTGAAGTATGTGCTAAGGCATGTGGGCTCCGATGGTAATAGGGCTTCATAGCTGTGCAATTCGGAAGAGGAAGTTACTACCTCCACAGTCAGTTACAACTTAAGTTGCTAAATTGGACCCAGATTTTCTTTTTTTGTCAATGAGGAAGCAATTTATTCATTTTAGAAACATGTTTTTTTGCCCCACTCTTGTACCCTTTCCCCAGGCAGATTTACAACCACAAATCACAAATTCAGGCTCAAATGAGGTAACATCTGCAAAGAGCTCTGTAAATGGTGAATTGATACATATGGTAGACTAATTTGCTTGTTAGAAAACCTAAGTTTACACTTTCTAATCTAGGTTGGGCCCTGGCTGTGCACTGCAGCTCTTTCCTTCCATATAGTTGTAATACAACTAACTGAGAGAAAGACTGAAGGTCTATAGCATACAGTAGACTGTGTTGGAGAAAGGCTGAGGGTTCCTTCAAGAGTCCCTCACTAGGTAACAGTCATTACCATACGACCACAAGGCACAAGGAAAGACTGAAGTCCGTCCTCCCAGAGGACCATGCTGCAGGCTTCCTCAGGGAAAACAGGCACAGAAGATATAGGTGTGCAGTACTGGGACCAAAGAGTGACACATCTCACAAGGCTCCTACCCCCCATGAATCCTCAAAGACACATCTCACCCAGGGGCCTCTGCTCCATCCAGCATCCCATCTCAGTGAAGTTAAACTTACATTCGGCACCAGGCTGATCACAGAGAAGATTATTTGTTTTGGGGTGTGAAAAACTCTGATGTGATTTACGGTCATTCATCATGATGCTGTCACAGAACCCAATGATTAAAAGTGCTGAATTAATTCTTTCATCCAACAGTTATGTGTCACAGTATGATGGTGGACACGGTAGGCACGACCTGCTCCCTCATTGAGCACACAAAAGCTGTTTTAGCTGGTAGAATGCCCATTTGATTCATTTACCCACACAGGCTGTGGTCAAGTGGCTCATCAATGGCAATATAAATTATCCAGCCACACCGCACTCCTTCAGTGAAGGGGACACTTGCAAGGGTTTGCTTTGCTCCAGGGTGGGGATCAGCTCTTTGCTGACTCACGGATATTTACCCAGGATACCACCAGATTCCTGATGAGTGTGAAGTCTGGATGATATGCACATGGGGACAGTATACTCTCTGCCTCATGGATGTTTCCCCAGATAAAGCCAAGTGAAGTGTGAAGGGAAACAGCTGGGACTGAGCTTGTCTGGCACAGGCCTGCAGACAGAGCTCGTTAGGTTCCCTGCTGCAAGGAACACTTATACACTTAGGCAGGTGCTGAAATGAGATAGGCTGAGCTTAAAGATGCCGGTTGGCTCGATATGACAGCTACATTAGGGAATCATAAAATCCAGATGAGCCAGGAGATAACCACTATATGGTAACTCATGTCACAATAAATATGTCAGTTTTCTGTATTATTTTACAACATTGACTAGCTTAGGAATGCTTTCACGCAGGACACCGATACCCTTCATTGTTAAAAACAGACCTATGCATTTGTTAACTGGTATTCGCACGGCTCTTTCACTACCTGAGTTTGTGAAATAAGACCAAATTTCCTGTCCTTAGTATTCTTTCAGGAACAGCAACCACTAGGGTGCTGTAAAATGTTTCCATTAAAAATGCTAGTTGAGAGCAGGCACCGTATACTTGCTCATTCCTATCCCAATCAGTTCCTCTCTCCCTTGAGAGTTAAGCAAAATTCTTTCATCAATTTCATTATTTTCTTCTTAAAAATATTCTTGTAATGAAGACTCACATACAGCAAAAAACAAAACAAAACAAAACAAAACAAAACAACCTTGCATAATAGGTATAAGTAAATCCCTACCCTCTGCTCTGCCTTTTGGACAGTATGAGGTGGATAGTGGAGCGCTGGCCCGGGGCCAAGAAGCTGGGTCTCTCTTTCCAGTTCCGCCTGGCACAGTGCTGGGGTCCAATGTTCCTGGAGAATTCCGATGGAATAACTCAAAGGATAGGGTTGTGAAGGGTATGTGTTTGTAAATGGATAGCTAAATGATGATCCGTAAAATGTGCCCTTGAATTCTAAACTGAAAGACATTATTTTGAGGGTTGTCTTCTCTTTAATTTGGTTGTTCATCATGAATTGATTTAAGAAATACTACTATCCTTCATATTAAAGGTGTACATGGCGCTATCTCTTTATGGGGATTTAGGAAAACTACCAGTTATTATCCAGCAGTTGCTTCTCTAATAAGCATACTTCAACTTGTTTATTGTTTCAAAGTTGAAGCCACAATTTATGAAATCTCATTTTATTTACAGCTTTTCCACTTTAGAAATACACATAGTTCTGCTGACTGCTGGCCATGCATGCCCCCACTCCCAGTAGAGCCCAGACATATAATCACCTTGTGTAAAGATGGGAACTTGCCACAGACATCATAGGGCAGGTTGAAAACTTGCTCTCTGTTTTTACCAGATGCTTCATCTACTTTATGATATACTTAATCACACCAAGTCCACTGATCATGAAGAAAAAAGCAATTTATTTGAATGATCAGATTATTTTTTAAAGAATAAAAGAGCAGGACTAAAAAATCAACATATGTATCCCTAATTCTTCACCTCAAAATCATAGAATCTGAAATACTGAAAGCATCTGAGAGATTATTTATTTAGCTCAATATTCCTCTTATAGATCAGAAATTGAGGCACCAGCCCTGGGAAAGGCCATGTCTTGACCGAAGTCACTTCAGCATAGGGTTGTCACCCTGGTCAAGTCCATTGTTAAAAATGTCCAAGGAACAAGGAAGGTGAAGTACAATTAGGGTTTGCTTAGAAGAGAACTTTGGGTGGGGGTTGGAGGAGGCCTGACAGTGTCCTCTAATATCTGAAAACTTCACAGAGGTGAGAGATTGGGATCATTTGGGATAGATAAATGTAAAAGTTACATGGAAGCAGGTTTTAGTTCAATAGAAAAAAATGGCTTTCTAGTAACAATAGAAGCACTGCTGGCTTGTATAAAAACATGGGAGACTGATGCTGAGAGTACCTTTGAGGTAGATTTTTTTTTTTTTACAACTTCATTGTTACCTGTTTTACATATCACATGGTTCACCCATTTCAAGTGTATGATTTAATGATCTTTAGTTACTTTACCAAGTTGTGCAACCATCACCAAACACCAGTTTTATAATATTTCCACCCCAGTAAGATGCCTTGGGGGAGTCATTTTAAGTAAAACTTGTCTCCAAGATCAAGGTTACCTAGTGAGGCGCCAGTATCATGCACACCAAATCACGATGGTGTGCATCACAGCCTGAGCACCTTACTGTAAGTGTACTGGGTGCCACACCAAAAAACAAGGGCAAGAAGAAAGGGGCTGAATGGAGAAAAAGAGATTAGCAGGTGGGTGAGAGAAAGCCCATGAGTGAATCAAAGGGCTAGCGTCATTGAGGTGACACTAAGAGAAGAGTACATTCCTTTTTCTCTGGTCCTACTCAACTATAAGGTTCAAGTTATAGTAAATCTGTTTAAGGTAGAGGACATGTACTCTGACAGTTTGCCACAGTACAATACAAAGGGGCTTTAAAAATATTCAATCATTTGAAAAAAACTTCTTTTATTCAAAAAACTTAAGCTAGATTCTAGTAAAAAGATCATAATTGTAATGTCTATTAAAAAAATTACTAATATCCATTTTAAACCCACCTCATTTCCCCATATTAAAATCACCAGAAAAAGGGAGTCCTCATTAAACTCAGGATCCCTGTGGTATGCCCCAAAAGGAAGTATTTATGGCCCTGACACTGACGTTCGGTGAAAGCCTGTGTGCTTGCTTCCATGCCCTCAATGTCTATCATGTTCTTCCTCTATCACAATGAACTTGCTTGTGCTCTTAAGGTACTTAAGTAGCACCTTGAAGTAAATTACATGCATGCTGTTTTATGCACATGCTCCACTTCCTTGCTTAAGCACGCCTGAAAAGCACCTGCTAATCATATCTGGCACAATCAGGGAAAGGGCAAGATAAAGCCATCAATCTATGTGCTACTTAAAATTCAAGGTGTCTGAAAGTAGGGACTGAAATAATTTTTTAAAGGTAAAGCCTAGGACATCAGCCACAGTAATCTAAAAATCTTAATTGAAAGTTTATTCTTCATACAAAACTTTGACAAGTGGGGCTCTGCGTCTTTGGGCTTATAGCACCCAACATCCAAAAACAATCAGAACAACACATCTAAGAATGCCATTTCAGGTTTCTGAGACTGCAAATACTGCATACATAGCCAAGTATTTCTCCAGAAGGATTGAAGAGGAAAAGAGCGTAAGGGGGTCATTAATGGCAGTTGTAGTGGGAGAAATGAAGATATATGTTAATAAGAAAACACGTGCAGGAATTACACCTTTGTTAGAGTCATCAGGCACAGAGAGTGATCAAAGCAGGGATGTAGTCTGTTTTGCTCACCTCTTCGTCAACTGGATAAGAGCTACATTTCTAAAATGACTGGAAATGGATTCTTTCTATTCTGATTATTAGCTGACTGGTACCTGAATTTAACCTATCTATTTGTTTTTTGAGATATAGGCAATATGGCATTACAGAGGATGGTGGCAATCTAAAATCCAAATCCTCCTATAAAGTCTTTTTAAATAGACACAACCATGAAAGTGGGATGGCAAAGGATATTCATGTACAACACCTGTAATCTTTCAGAGAGCTTCCTGGAAGACAATTAGGCACTCCCATTCTTTCCAGCATTACTCCAAGGATTTGCAAGTCACTTAGGGTTAGCCATACCGTAAAGCCTCCATTTTATCCCATCTTGACTTTGAAATATGGCCTGAGGTGACCACAAGTCCCAGCAAGCAGTTTTCAGTCTATATCTGAGCAGCCCCACATAAGAGATGAAAGCCATCACAACAGGCAACATTTGCAGCAAATACCATGATGCAGTCCTCTCAACTTCTGGAGAATTGCTAGGGAGCCCTGTAACTGGCTCAATGTTTGGGCACAGATCTCACTGACATCTTTTTCAAGTTATAAATCCATTAGGTATAAATTCTCATGGGTCATGCCTTAGACCCCTGAGTGGATTGCACAGCAGATGCTATTAGAACCTAGTCATAATCAGTGAGTGATGGTCCAGGAACCTGGGAAGGTTCTAATAATAAGCAAGAATTATCATCAGAATACTTAAACACGTAACCAGCTTTGCATCTTCAAAGCACTTTTGCAAACATTAATTAATTAACATACCCTGTGATGTAGTTAAGTATTATTATCTCCATTTGACATATAAAGAAACAGACAGGTTAAGTGGCTTGTTTGAGGCCACACGACAAGCCTAGATGGGTATGGAAACTTGAATTAGAAGCACCTGATCCAAACTTGCACCCAGGTCAGCTGGCTCACTCACAGCCCAAGCCCTTATAGTTGGGAGCTGAGAAGCACCTCCATCCGAGGGCCTTCTGGTTGCAGCAGTCCTGCTGAGAAGCATAAGAGGCAAGCCCCCAGGCTATATGTCAGACCCTGTCCTGTTTCACAAGGTAATGCCACTCCTTGATCACTTTGCAACCTAGAATAGTTAGCATGAGTTTGACTGAGAGAACGAGCAAGAGAGTGGGAGCTATGCTCTCACCAATCCATTGCTATGACTGCTGCAGTGGGTGAAAAACAGGCCCTTTGCTTCTGCATTCCCTTACCATATGGGAAGTGTATGGACGTCTGGCTAGAGGAGAATGCTTAGGCACGCCAGATAGCTGAAAAGTCAGATGTCATATCTAAAGAGTGGGTGATTGAGGGAAGAGAAAATGGAGAAAAAAGGGCGAACATGGGCAGGAGCAGCCTATCATCTGAGGGTCATCAAAAACAACAATGACAACAACAACAAAAATCTACACTGGGAAAATAAAGGAGATAACTGAGAATCAAAGAAATAATACAGAAGTGAGAACCGAATTGCGATAGATGAATTGCCTTGGCAACTGAAAGTGGCAGAAAAGGATGTTGGGTGGCTGAAGGAAGTATGAAGGACTGGGCAAAGAGAAGAACCAGCACTTCTTGAATGACTTCTATATACCAGGAGCTTTACAATATTCACTTATTTGATCCTCAAATCAGCTTCACCAGGTGAATATCATTTTTATCGTCATTTTAGAAACGAGAAATTGAGGTACCAATGGTCAATTTTCAGGTGAAGTTCAAATTCAAACCAAGCCTGGACAATGGTGATCATCTTGCACCATCCAGGATAGAGAATGATTTGGAGCATTTCAATAAATGAAAAGGCAAGAAGAACTGGGAGAAGGTGCAGATATGGGGGTGGCTGTAAAGGTGACAGTGCTGGGAACTCGACTTTAAATTTTGAAATTCTGCAGCTGTGGGTGATAGCCCATATGAGGAAGTGTAGTTGACTTGAGATTAGTCTTATGGAAGTGGGGAGAACCCATGGCAAGTCTGGGACCATGTGTATCTCTGGCAAGTAGATTCTTAGGAATCGAGTAAACCCTAGATAACTTGCTGGAATATCCAAGGAGAAACAGTCAAGTGGTTCATATGTATCACACCAATTGGTTTATGTTCTTAGATATATTGTCATCAGAGCCAAGGAAAATGCCTTGACTTTTTAAAAAATGTGAATTGAAAGAAATCATCCCAATATTTCTCTGGTTATTTGATGTAAATGCAAATCTGAGGATTACTTCTGAGTAACATTTTGTGCTCTCTCCTGCAAAAAAGCTGAGGGCAGCAGCTGGGAGGAATGCTGCACTGAGATGAATAAATATTAATTGAATGAACGACTAAATGGAGGATTCAGAAACAAAAACTTTCAATCTACAAATCCTTGCTATGGGATTGTCAGACTGAGGATATTGATTTGCATTCATTTATTTTACTAGAAGCTTCCTATTCCCCCTGCTCTGACTCCCCCCCACCCCCTGCCCCGCTTTCTGGTTATTGGAAGAAAGAGTCTGACCCTTTCCTCTAACTAGCAAAGCACACACCCGCCACAGGGCCTGTACACTCATGAAGATCTGCATGGCTTGCTCTCTCACTTCCTTTATGTCCCATTATCAGAGAGCCCTTCCTTGATCTCCACTTACCCTGCTTCATTTTTCTTCATAGCACATGTCTCACCTGATATACCCATTTATTTATGGTCTGTGTCCTCCCATTAGGAGGTAAGCATCCTACCAGTTGGGACTTTGTACCTCCAAGCCTAGAGCAGTACTTGGCAGTAAAATTTGTTGAATAAATGCTTATTACTTGCACATACCACCTATTATAGTTTCTTCACAATAACTAGGGTAAACATTGCTTACAATAAAAAAAGAATATGGTAAAGATTTTTTACTTCGGTAATTCTTTTTATTGAATTAATTCTGAAAGGCTACATATTCTTACCATAAAAAAAACAACTTTAGATCTTAATTTTTTAAGATCAAGAATCTGTTCTTCTGTATGTGAATCTTGTAGCAGCCTTTGGTCAGAACGAGTAAAAGCCTGGCTCAACCTGTTGGCCATAGATATTTTTAAATTGTGTATGAATTCCTCTATTCCCATGATCCCTGCCTCACCTGCTAGTTCCCCCTCAACCCCACTGTCTGGTGTCACCAAGGGTGGTGACAAGGTACATTCTTCAGTGTTTACCTGTAGGGAAGACAGGGAGTTTTCCTAGTGGAAAGGGACATGAATCCTTGGAGAGACCTTGGATGAATGAATGTCTCATTCTCCTGAGTTCTCATTCCATTGTGTCTGGCCCAGCTTTTCATTTACAACACAATCACAAACTGGATGTGATAATGCTCTTTAGAGTGCAAGCCAGGTGAATGTGTCAGTTTGCCAGTACTGAAGAGTTTGAGCCTCATGTAAACTATTTCCTGATCAGCTGCAGTTCTGGCCTAACAATCAGGAGAAAAATGCTAATATTTAATATGCAAGCATAATATTTAGTTTGGAAAATCCTAGATATAGTAAAGAGGCTGCACATACAGGTAGAGATTTCTTTACCTCATTGATATAGAAGGTATAGGGAAGTAAAAACATTTTGAAATTGAAGTTAAAGTGGTTCTAACTGTAGAATTAACATATTTTACTTCAATAATGTTCATTATAATTGCTTATACATGACATATGTGCTTTTAAAATACACATACCCTTCTACCTACCCAGCTGGCCTTCCTCACCTATGACTCCTGTGGACAGAGGAAGACTCAGAAAATTGACAGTTGGTTGTTTCTTTTTTTCTACTGTATTCAAAGGTGACTTATGCTTTTAAGGGAACGAAGTGTATAATCACAATTTCTTTAAAGAGTTTCAATTCCACATGCTAGAGGGATAATGGGCTAGCCTAGGAATTGAAAATAATAAAATATTAATAAAAGATAGAAAAGGGGGTAGACCCTTAACTTTTAGTGCAAAGAGTACGACTTATCTTAGGTTCACTTTATATATTACTTTCACCCATTTTTCTTCTAGGGTAGGAATGACTATCTGATAGGAAAGGGCAGAAATTTTGCTGTTGTTTTGGTGTCCTGGTTTTCCTTTTTTGCTGGGACCAGAGCAGGGGACCTTCCTCTTTTGGGTGATCATATGTTCCTGATTTGCATTTTGTCTGGAGGTGTGCTACTGAGTTAAAGCAAAATGAAGAAGACAATAACAGGATGAAAAATGGAGAGAAGGATATACATGTGTCTTGCTTTACACATGGCCAAAGCCCTAGAAAAACAGAACGTTTATACATACAACCACATCTGAAATGTGATGAGGAAGATTGCTCTCTGAAATAGATTCCACTGAGCTAAAATAAGGACTGTTTTCTAAATATTATCTTTATCTGTTTGGTAAATTTGGATATTTTACATCAAGTTGAGTTAGACTTTTCCATTTGAGCAACTTACTTTTAATTTCAATGACGTAGAGGAGTTAAACTTGATTTCTGGTCACATCAACAAGAGTCTACCAAGTGAAGTATCAATGGAGGAGTGATAATGATACTTCCATTCAGGTAGGGTTGGAGTCTACAGAGGGGTTTTCACATATGTCACTTTTGATTCTCATAAGCCACAGGGGGTAAGTATGTAGTACATAAGTAGATTAGACATCTGTCCCATGTTACAAATAAAGAAGAAAAGGCTCTGTGAGACCCCTAAAGTCCGACAGCTATGTGTTCCTAAAACTGGGAATCAAATTCCTGTCCCAAGGTCCTCTCACTTGCACAATGTATGTGTCTTTTACAATCTCTATTTTACATTATGAGTCTGGTAGGCTAGGGTTCCCCTCCTATTAGTCTTAAAGATGTACCAGGACCAAGAATATTGTGGAGCAAATATGAGAAATGGTAAGCATCAGAGAATTGCCCTTTCTTCCCATTTTCTCAGCCTTATTGTACTAGGGAGGCAAATCTGTGCCCTGATTTACTTAAGTTTTTTATCTACCTACTGGCTTAACTTAAAAAAAAGTTCTTGCAAATTTAAAAAGATACAGACACTCACCGATCCAAAGACATAGTCAAGAAGACTTTAAACATGAATTTATACTTACACATTCAGCTTTTCATGGTATGGTATTGTGATCATTAATGAAATTGAGTGTCCACAGAATGCACAGGACCCTTGAGATCCTAGGGTTTAATCTGAATTGGTCCCTTGCTGGAGGAGCTGTGTAGCAGGCATCTCCTATAATGTCTATAGGTGATTTATGACATTTATATTTTAGGTCCTCAAAGTCAAAGTGTCCTTATAATCTTGGCACATGTAAGCTAATGGGAATGATGGTTGAGATCAGGAACTAACTTCATCTCTTTTCTTTGACAGCATGAACTCAGCTTGGCACCCTCTGGAAGAACGCTTCATTTTTTGCTGAGCACAAGACCCCTTGAGGTCCTCACAGAACAACAAGTCAGAGTTTCCTAGATGAGTAAAACTAAAGAGTAGGCCCTGAGGACATATTAGCATGAGCTTAGTTGTAGCTGTGCCTACCCTGGGCCCCTGCCATTGACTCTGCAAAGGGGGTGGGGGGAGGAGGTGGCAGAGATGAAAGAAGCAAGTCTGCTCAACAAAATGCTAGATGGCCAGGCTCTGATTGATCAAAGTCTGCCATTTTGCCTTATCTATTTGGAACCATAATTCAAGAATGAAATTGCCCTAGGTTTTCTCCTCCCTGCCATTAAATTCTATTCAATCATAGTAGGTAAAATGCAGTCAGGCTCAAGCAGCCAGATGTTATCATTACAGACCTTTCTTTATAAACCAATGCTGAAACTTGAGTGGTTGATGAGACTAGCTAAGCAGTTGTACCTTTGACCCGACTGCATTAAACTTGCCCTATCAATTTAAGCTTAGTATAAACACCATTTCCCAGAGCCCCTCATGAAGTCAGCGGTGAGAAGAAGCTGACTAAGCCTAAACATTTTTTAACAGCAATCTTGTCTTACAACACCAAGGGGATTTACTGGGTATCTGGGGCTTTATAAAACCATATGAACATGCTGAAAGAATTAAAATCCTTTAAGAATGAAAAATTGATGGTGACAGTGCTTTCTGAAGACCAGTTGGTGTAATGGTAGCATAAGAATGGGTAGGAGAGTTGGTCTGAAACATTTTTGTATTTTTTGAAGTAACATTTTTATTAGTTTTTCTTCTTAAATGTTTATTCTGAGGTAGCCATTCCAATGGAAAAAAAATGTATTCCACTTATCCCACTTATACATTTTAAGAAAAATTGAACATGTTGTCCTGTTTAAATTTCTAATGAAGATTGAGACCCTCTCAATTCAAACATCTTGGATAATACTATTATAAAATGTAAGAATATATTTGTGATTTGTAAATAAATATATTTCACTGTAAGGCTATTTCAGAAGAGAAGCTCAACTTTGGTAGTGTTCGTTTAAATTTTTTTTCAATTTGTATAAAAAAGAGTATTCAGTCACTTTGTAGCTTAGCTTCCAAATAAGTAGGATACTGTCACTTTCTAAAAATGCTAAAATAGTACACTGGTAAGCAATTAAGTGTATGATTATAGGATTATTAAACCCTAATATGAATTACTTTGAAAAATATCGATAACAAAAATTTTTGAATTATAAATTAAATAATAGGTAGAAAATGTAAATTTTAAGAGAGATAGGGGGAAAACTAATACTGAAGTCTAAGAAAACTTTGTCAAATGTCTTGCTAGCCTGATTAAAAGAATTGTTTTAATTTTTTTCTTTTCTTCAGAAGGAGGCAACATAAAAGACATTTATTTCATGGGATAAAAAGGGAAAGCACAGAAATAGTTACTTGGGAAGACTAGGGTCTAGGCTTGGTGTTGTCACAGTTAGTTTCTGGCAATTTCATGAGCCTCTTTAGGATTTGGCCTGTGCCTCTGTAAGTATGCACTTCAGAGGGGATGGCATTTTTGATTCTTTTAGGCCCTACAATGCTGGTTTGATGCTCCAAGGCACACGTTCTCTCTGGGATGCAATTCAGATTCCATGATTTTTAAGATTCTTTCCATTTTTAGGATTCAACAAATGTAGGACACATTTGTTTACAGAGAAAAATGTTCTTGAATAATACCTTCCTCTGTTACTTAAATAGAAATAAATGAAATGCATTGTGTGTTTTGCTATTTAAATGCAGATATTGAAAAATAATGTCATCGCATTCCACACCACTTCGCAGTGAGTTTATGAAGCCTACACTTAGAAGTGGAAGTTTGCCCTCAAGAGCTGTCATGACCTGTCTGATAAGGCCCAGTGACCGCAAAGGCCACAAAAGCTCCCTGCACCCTCTCACCCCTCTCCCCCCAGAAGGTTTGGTGGGCTTCTCAGGAATATCTATGCAGCATTACAAAGGAGGGGAAAGCATAAACGGTGATTTGTTAGACCTATCAAGTCTCTAGGAAGGATCAAATGTATGGCACTATTTCAGCCCCACTTGATTAGGGGTGAGAATGAGGAAGCCTCACCAAGTGCTTGGTTGCCTTTGGAGAGTACGGGGTGAGGGTGGTGCTTTGGAAAGGAGAGGGTGTTAAATGTCTGTAATGAGGACCAGAGGCAAGAAGTGTGCCTTGTGTACAGGTGTTGTGCATAGCATTCAGGAGCAATGCTTTCTTGCTTTGATTTGAAAAGTATAAAATGTTTCTGTTTACTTTTTCCACCTAAACTAAAAGTGAGAGGAGAATGCTTTAGGAAGTGTTCTGGTAATGACAAACCTTTTCCACCTGATGTAACACATGCTAGAAGATAAGATTTGTATTTAAGACATGTGGACTGGTAACTGATTCTTAGTTTTTCTTAATCAGCAGCTCAGATATTTAAACAGAATTGGTTTATGTACACTGGGATAGGCTGTAGAAAAAAGTACATTAATATGAAAAACGAGAATATTTCATTTGTTTTACAATTAAAAATACTTAAAATGAGAAAAGTTAAATAGACATATTCTCTAAACAGAATCTTCCTAAAGTAACAGTTCAGTAGAGATAATCACGACCTAGTGTCTTTTGTCTTCAGCTATATTTTTAGTTTTCATTCTGCATTCCATTGTTCCAAAAGCTGAAGTCATCGGCAGGTCAAACCATGGCCTGCGGTGAGTATCTAGTACTCCTTAAAAAAATGCATCTTCATTCTGAAAACATGAAAACTCTTGCTCTGAGGTTGAATTCAATGAACCACACCTCTTTACAAGTTGCTCATCTTTCCTCCCTCCCAGGGCAGAGTTTTGCTCAGTTTTGCTGTCACCACATAGCTGCAGGGGTTTTCAAAATTCTAGATAATGAAGCTCATTTCCATGTTGCTCACCTCCCAGCAACTGTGGGGGCCATCAGAAGGCTCAAGTTTAGGGACTGGGTGTAAAGATCTGATGGCAGCATCCTGCAAACCGCATTAACCTACAAAGGCCCAAGCGCATATAACTGCTCCAAGGTGTCAATCAGCTGCATTGCACTTACCCTTCCTAAGACCTGTGACCTACAGAGATGCCAGCCTGTCAGAGCTTGGTGGCAGGCTTGTCATCTTCATTTATGAGTTTTCAGACACATTCATGTTGGTGCATGTGTTTAAAGGCTGCCTCTCACTCTATGCCCTATTCAGGGTAAGTAAGCCAATGAAGACAGTTTTCCTCTTAGGTTGCTCTTCTGTGAAACAGTGATGAGGAAAATGAATGACATGTTGCTGAATTCAGGCCAAAAGCAACACCACCAACACCCCACACCACCACCAAAGAAAACTAATAAAGGGCATCATTATCTTCTAGGCTTAAAGTCACAAAATGTATATAAATGTAAACCATTAAGTAAATAAACAGAAACACTGAATAAATGACATCATTTTGATGATTAAAGAGGCAAGCATTTTGTGCATTCCTAGAAATGTGTAAGATAAATCTAAAATGGGAAAAATCACAGATCCAATACCACCACACACTTCTTTATTATGTTTTATCCTGGTTTAGACAATGCCTGTAGTGTAGTCACACACTACGATCACATTTGGGTCTGGCTTCACAGATGACAGGTGTGGGTAATTGGAGGGGTACTAGCAGATTTGAAGCCATTCCTATGTCTTACAAAATGATAGAGGTGGTTTGGTGCCCAAGTCACAATGAATGAATGAAAGAGAAGAAGGGACGAAAACAGAATGGAAAAGAACTGAGGGCAGGGGATGGTGAGTAGTTAGGATAAAAATGGAATGGAAAAGAGGGAGAGGTAAGTGGGAAAAGAAAGTAGGGTGGCTGTGATAGAAAGTAGTCCATGAGTAATTTATTAGGTGGTTCCGTGTGAGTGCGCACGAGCGTAGGTATGCATAAATATAAAGATACCTAGAGTTTTGTGTAATTCTTGCAGTACAGTGACAATTCTTAGAAACAAAAGTATCTCTGAAATTTCCAGTTTTATGTCTAATGTTCTCTAGCATTATTTAAGTCTTTAAGAATAGTGTAAAGAGTCATTTCACTATTCTTGGTCTCCCTAGTAAGCAAAATCAGATGCTGAGAAAGAATTCTGAGATAGGTTCAAAGTTCTCAAGAAATACCAGACTACAGAGGTTTTAGGTGGGAATGGAGGGAAAAGACCTATTTTGCCATCAGACTGATATCTTTCAGAAGATAAAAGAGGCCTCAGGAGGATTCAAACACCTCACCAGGCAATGAAAAAGTGCTGACACAAATTTCGGGGGTTAATTTCTTTACAGTGTGTGTGTCCTGGCTCATGCTGTATTCTCCTGACCCTTTCTTAGTAGGCTTTCTGAGCGCTGCTGGTTAGAAGCCGGAGACATAATAGGGCTAGAGAGAATGCTGTTCCCTAGTGTCCTTTCTGGGTATGTCAGGAAAGGCAACTAGGTCGACATTCCCCACCACACCCAGCCAAACATTTCACGGGGATTTGGAACGTACCATCTAATTCCTAATTCCATATTTTAAAACACAGCATGAAACAAACCATCGATCAGCCAATAGCAGCTGGCAGAGGATCAAGCAGGCCCATTGTAGCTTGAACTCTAGTGAAAACAAATGAGGGTTAGGATTTCAGAGAACCGCTCCAATTTCAGGAATCACTAATATCGACTCTGTTTTCTCTCTAACGTCTCAGGCTGTTCAGTCTGCCCACCTCAGCAGACTGATGCCTAAACAAATCCACCGGCTTCTGGGTTCCCAGAAATTATAGGTCCAAGTGATCAGGGCATTACCACATCCCTTCTCTCCTCACCAATTTTTTGGCATAAGACTTCAAGTTTCTCACTAAGACTTCTATTTAATTAGGCTGTCAAAAGACTTTTTAAAAATTAGACTTTAACTTTTGGAGTAGTTTTAGCTTTACAGAAAAATTACACATAAAGTACAGAGTCACCGTACACTCTTACCCCATTCTCTGCACAATTTACCCTATTAATAATATCTTGCAATAGAGTTATGTATTTGTTATAACCAAGGAACCAACATTGATACATTATTAACTAAAGTCCATAGTTTATATTAGGGTTCATTCTTTATAGTGTACAATTCTATGGATCTGAGGAATGTATAATTTCATATATCTACCTTCACAGTATTATACATAAGAATTTTTCTGCCTGAAAAAACTCCAGTGCTCCATCTATTTATCTCTCATTCTTTCTTGCTGAACCCCTACCAATCAGCAATTTTTTTACTGTCTCCAGTAAAAAAATTTCAGAAAGACATACAGTTGAAATCATATAACATGGAGCTTTTCAGATTGGCTTATTTCACTTGGTAATATGCATTTAAGTTTCCTCCATGTCTTTTTGTGGCTTGATAACTCATTTCTTATTATCACTGAATAATATTGCATTGCATGGGTATTCCATAATTGATTCTCTTACTGAAGGATATCTTGCTTGCTTCCAGTTTGTGAAGACTAAAAATAAAGTTTCTATAAACATTCCTATGCAGCTTTTATGTAGATATACGTTTTCAACTCCATTGGGTAAATACCTAGCAGTGTGATTGATGGCTCAAATAATCAGACTATGTTTAGCTTTTTAAGAAACTGCAAACATTCCTCCAAAGTGGCTGTAGCATTTTGCATTCCCACTAGCAGTGAATGAGACTTCCTGCTGCTCCAGATATCCTTGCCAACATTGGGTGTTTTGGATTTTCATTATTCTAACAGGTGTGTCGTGTAGTTCCCTAATGATTTATGATGTAGAGAATTTTGCTTCTTTCCTGTCTGTAAACCTTCTTTGTGTCTGTTTAGACTATTTGCTCACTTTTAATTGGGCTGCTCATTTTGTGTTTAATTTTAATAGTTCTTTGTATATTTTGGATACCAGTTCTTTTTCAGATATGTGTTTTCCAAAGATTTTTCTCCAAGTCTGTGGTTTGTTTGTTTGTTTATTTATTTATTTACTTACTTATTTACTTATTTATTTTTTTGTTGTTCTCTTAACTGTGTCTTTCACAGAGCAGTTTTTAATTCTAATTCTAATGAGGTCTCATTAACTTTTTCTTTCAGGGACTATGCTTTTGGTGTTGTAACTAAAAGCTTCAAGGTCACTAGATGATCTAGATTTTCTCTCATACTATCTTCTAGAAGTTTTTTAGTTTTGCATTTTACATTTAGGTCTATGATCCATTTTTTGAGTTAATTTTGTGAAGGATGCAAGGTCTCAGTCTAGATTTTTTTTTTTTTTGCATGTGGATATCCAGTTGTCCCAGTATCATTTGTTGAAGACTGTTCTTTATCCATTGAAATGCCTTTGCTCCTTTGTCAAAGACCAGTTGCCTGTATTTGTGTGGGCTATTTCTTGGCTTTCTGTTCTGTTTTACTGACCCATTCTTTCACCAATACCATTTGGTCTTGATTATTCTCTAACCTTGTTTTCTAGTATTGTGTTGGCTATTTTGGTTGTTTTGCCTTTCCATATAAACTGTAGAATTAGTTTGTCAATATCCACAAAAATAACCTATATTGTGTTTCTTCTTTATGAAGAACTTCTTTTAACTTCAAATCTTGCAAGGTAAGTCTACTGGCAACAAATTTCCTTAATTTCTATTTGTTTGAGAAAGTCTATTTTTCCTTAACTTTTGATGGATAATTTCACTAGATACAGAATCCAGGTTGTTGTTTTTTTTCTTTTCAACACTTTAAATATTTCACTTCACCCTCTTCTTGCCTGCATGGTTTTGAAGAAGTTTGATAAAATTCTTACCTTTGTTCTTCTATAGTTAAGGTTTTTATTATTGTTTTACTTTTACCATTTATATTTGTTTTACTCTTGTACTATGAATATCTTTTTTAGTAAAGTACCTTAAAGTTAAAAAATAAACAAATAAGAACTCATTATCTCCATATCCTCAATCAAAACTGTTTTCCTAGCTTTCTCACTTACTAATGCTGTCATTTCCTCAATAACCCTATCTTTGAAACCTCTATAGTTAGCAGTGACTCTCCCTCTTGATTTTATTGTTCACTTTTAGTTTTTCTGCACATGAAGACATTTTTAATCAGTCTCTTACTTTTCATTCCTATTTGCTATGAGTTTAATCTTTCTTTTCCTCTTGCTTAACCATTCCATTAGCCTTCTAACCAGTTTCTCCACACCTCATGATTATATACCATTCACATATTAAATTTTTTTCTTTTTATTTGTTTACAGTAAATTTATTGGGGTGACATTGGTTAATAAAATTATATAGGTTTCAAGTGTACAATTCAATACTATATCATAAGTATATCGCATTGTATGTTCACCACCCAAAGTTAAACTTCCTCTGTCACCATATACTTGACCCTCTTTACCCCTATCTACCTCCCTCCTTCCCTCTGACAACTACTAAACTGTTGTCCATGTCCACGAGTCTCAATGTTAGTCTTGTTTGTTTTAATAGATAAGATATTTTTGCCCTTTGGCTTCTTTAGAGATTTTTTTTCTCTGTCTTTATTTTTTATAGTTTGAATATGACATACCTAATTGTAGATTTTTGGTATTTATCATACTTTGAGTTCTCTGAGCGTCCTGAATCTGTGTTTTGGTATCTATCATCAATTTTGGAGAAATCACAGCTAGTTTTACTTCTGTCCCTTTTTGCTACTCTCATTATGTGTATTTTATGCCTTTTGTAATTGTCCTTGGGTAATTCAGTTCTTGGATATTCTATTCCAGTTTTTACCATTCTTTTTTCTCTTTGCCTTTCAGTTTTAGAAATTTCTATTGACATATCTTCAAGTTCATAAATTCTTTTCTTGGTCATATCCAGTCTACTGTTGAGCCCATCAAAACCATTTTTTATTTCTGTTTTTGATTTCTAATGTTTGTTTTTGATTCTTTCTTAGCATTTCCATCTGCCTGCTTACATTACCCATCTGTTCCTACATGTTGTCCATTTTGTTCCATTAGATCACTTGCATATTAATCATAGCTGTCTTAAAGGTTGATAATTCCAAAATCTTTTCTATGTCTAATTCTGATGCTTGCTTTGTCTCTTCAGACTGTGGTTTTTTTTTTTTTTTTTTTTTTTTTTTTTGTCATTTAGTGTATCTTATAGTTGAAAGCTGGACTTGACCTATTAGATAATGAACTAAGGTAGGCAAGTCTTTAGTGTGAGGTTTTCTGTTTATCTGACTAGCAAGGTAAACAGTGTTTATCATTTGCTGTAGCTGTATTGTAGGCTAAAATTTCTTGCTCGTGTTTCTCCTTGGATTTCCCTATAGACTCCCTCTTAGAGTCTGAACCTTGGAATTCTTTCAGTTGTAATGCCCATTGTTATAAAGGAGCCTGTTGGATGTGGTGTTAACATTCATGTGAAGGGAGGAAAGATACTCTGTAATTCTGTAATTAGTTCTCATTCTTTAACTGGGCCTGTGTTTCTGGGCTGTGACCATGACAAGTGCTTTTCGGCTTTCTTCCTTAGCATCTTAAGTGTGATAAGAGGGCTAGAGAGGGGGCTGGAGTTGAGTATTTGCCTCCCACCATGTCAGTTAGACTCTGGTAAATAGTTTCCTTTGAGGGAAGGACTTTGTTAAGGAGAACAGAGAACTCTGACCATACTTCAAAATGGTTACTTTTCTTTTACCCCTAACAAAATCATGAGGTGATTTTTCTTTGATCTTCACTCTGAGCATCTAGTAGGACTTCTGAAGGTAAAACTCATGAAAGTGTGGCATCCCCCTAATGCTGAACCCCCAAAAGTTTTGATCTCTCAAGCTAGTCCACACTCAGCCTCCAGCAATTAGTCAATTACCTTTTATGTGTTCCTACCTGATGCTGGTCCAGTGGAAGTTTCTGCTCCTGATAATCTCTGATTCTCTGTTTATGTCTCTTTCTAAGTTTTTGGGGCAGTGTTTTGCCCCATGACCTCAATTCTCTAGTAGATCTAAGAAGAGTTGTTGATTTTTAGCTCGTTCACTTTCTTCTTGTTGTGAGGACTAGGATGATGACTTCTCTACTCCTTACATATTGTAATGGAAACTAGAAGTGAGTTTAATGGACTTTTAATTTATTGTTCTTGTCAATCAAATACAACTCAGTTCAAACATGGAAAGGTAACATATAAGGCAGGGTACAGAACATTATAACTTAAAGCTCAGAGGTATAAAATTAAAAATTTTTATAATCATTTTTCCACATGATATATTTATAAATTCCTAAAAAAAGGGGATTTCCCTGTTTTGGGCCATTTAAAAAATTATTTAAACTTATCATAAAAATTACTTAAATATTTTCATTTACATAAGTAATGAAACACAGCCATCAGCTTTGTCAGTAAACATTACAAGGATTAAGACAAGCACTCAACATAACACATTCTACTACCTAATACTAATTCTGATAGCAAAGGAACACATTTTCTAAATAAGCACTGTTTATCAAAGCAGCCCTAGACAAACTGCTTTACAAATGATTTATGTAATCCCAACTATATGTGCATACACATACATGCACCATACAAACACACAGTACTCTTTCTTGCAAGCACATAAAACACACTCAGTATGAAAACAAAGAAAGACACCACTTTGCTTGTGAATCCTGTGTCAAGAGCAGACAGACAGTGGTTACCAAATACTTCTGCACTGAGGTACTAGATAGTTAAATCTCAGAGGACCAGTAACCTTTACGAAGACTGACTTTGGCACTGGATTCAAAACTGTGCAAGAAGCCCTCTGATGCTCTCTTCCACCGAAGCTTATGGATTGTTCCAGCCCATGGGAGTGGGTTGGAAAGAGTTTTAAAGTATAAATAGAGACCAGGACAATGACTATATTTATTTGGAAGTGACAACAACATTAAATAATTTAGGTTAGCTGATGCAAGAGCTGAGAAGGTGAACCTTTACAACAACTGGCATAGTTCTCCATCTTGATTATTAGGCCAGGCCACTGTGCCCTGGTTAAAGTTGTCTATTTGTTCAGATTTGCTCTTCACTTTCCATACTTACTGATATATATCAACTTTGCAGAGAGTTTAAGGTCCATGAATGGTCAATGGAGTAATGACTGACACTAATGGCTGTAGAAAATAGTTTATTTTTATGTGCTATGTGCTTTGCTCATGCACAACACCTCCAAGAAAGATTTTGGCCACTGCAAGTTGCCACAGTTCAGTGTACACTGTATTTTGATAATATAAAGAGAGTGTTTTATTGCAATCAAATAATATCTTGAGCTCTCACAACAGCAAACTGCAAGAACTTCAAAGGGATTCTAGTCCAACTAGAATCATCATTACAAAACAAATTTTAGCTTTATTGTTAGTTAGACCACAAAGGGGCAGAGACTGCCAAAGTAAACGCTCTTGAGATCTCCTCTATACATTACCTTTGAACAATTAATTGGTCTCCTTGAGACAAGGGGAAAAAAAGGAAAGAAAACAAAATAAAAGATTGACAATAGACTATATTGTTCTTGAATGCTGTAGTATGGACAAACAATAGTCATATCGCACAACTGCCTTTGCCAAGTTGATCATTAATTTCAACCAATGATTTTACAATATTAGACTAGGTGTCATAAACTGAAATTACACTCACTTTGTAGATTATATTTTCAGTTGGTTATAGAGAGAAGATTCTACTGCCTAAGAAAATCTCACTCTGTCATGTTTCCAAAGATCCTAAGAGAATCTATTGTATTTAACATCAGCTGTTTAATGTACCATTGCCACCAAGCCTCGGAGGTGACTTTCACTCATGAAGCATTTCTCTGTGGCTTCTTCCAACCTGACTTCTTCTGTCATCCTCCAAAGTGACAAGACATAACTCAGGGTAGCAAGGATGATGAACAAGACAGGTAGTAGGTGAGCCATAGTGACTAAATTGTTTTGGTTCCCAATCCCAAATATCAGTATCCATTTACCTGTGATAGCCGTTTCTCTTCTTACACCTTCTGTCTTCCAAAGTACTATATAATCAAAGGCTCAGATCAGATTTTGCTTTGATTCTTTACTGTGGCTCAATTTCTTATATCAGGAATAGTGCTTGTCTTCTGGACTCCCTCCCTTGGGAGCAGTCCTGAATACACATTACATAATGTTATAATGTGACCTTTCACACTGATAAGGTCCTTTGAGATCCTCATGTTAAAGGGATTTTTAAAGACAAACATGTCATTGATGCCATATATTCTAGATGCAACACCTGAACTTTTGGCATTTTCCCTTATAATTACCTTTGTTTTAGGAGGAAGGCTAAAAAAAAGAAGCAAAATGCACACACATACACACACATGGACAGACATTTACATGTGCACAGACACACACACTATATATGCACAGATACACACATACCACTGGCCCCCCCCCCCCAAAAAAAAGATGATGGCACAGGGTGTTTGTCAATGCAGGGAAAAGAATGTGTCTGCACATCTGCCTCTTGGCAGTGTCCTGCCACCTGGACATGCTGGTACTCATCCAAATGTGACAAAAGCTTCGTCTTGACTGACAAGCATGATATCACACCACAAATTCTGTCACATTGTTGGATAAGTCACTCATTTTTCAGTTGGCTGTGTTCTAGCATGCAGGTTTCCAAAATGGCACAGGAAAAATGTCTCCCTATAGTGTTCAGCATCTGAAGTTATAAGAAATTACAAAAGGCTCCTTATTCAGGACAAAGCATGTGGCTCTGAGTGAAGAGGAAGAGGTGGCAGACCTAGGAGCTGCCCGACTGACAGAAAGGGCTTTAAAAAAAGGTGCTTACTAAGGGCTTCAAGGGGGCCAATCACATCCCACCGGCCCCTTTGATCTTGAACATCAAAATAAAGTGTTAGAAGTTGAATGAAGAGAATGCTGTGAATCTGACTGTCAGGATACCATTCAGCATTATTCACATAGAAATTTCTCCTTCTTTTCTTAGTAGAAAGATTATGGGATTTAGAAGACCCAGCTCCAAATTATGTACCCTTCACTTACAAACCTTCCAGCCTTCAGTATTTGGTATCTTCTAGGTTCACGAAATGCTCTTTTCTTCCAAAACTTTGAAACTTTATGAACACTTACATTTTATCTTCCAAAGCAGATGCAATTATAAGAAATTTGATGAGATGCATTTTATTTTATAATTTACTCTTAAGACCAATACAAAGAAAAAAAGGGAGTCTATGTCTAGAAATATCTTAGCACAGCTTTTGTAACATGTCACAATTTTAGACAGGAAAAAGCCAGCATTGTGTTAGAGCCCAAACAAGTTCTTGGACTCCACTCCTTAGGCCTTCACTTCTACCAAAGTCACAACCAATGGTAGCTTAACTGTTGGCATTTCTAGTCAGATTCACAAAGACTCTCCAATTAAAGGGATTCAAATTTTTGGCCTTTGGCCACTCTGGCACCTTTGCCAATTGCGTGGACCAGGGCTTCAATATGCCCAATAGGCCAGGCAAATAGGCAGACAGTGTCAGCAAGAAAATGCACACCCAGGGTTGAAGTTCTGACTTCTCAGAAGGAGGAATCTGGATTTCTCTATGAAATCTTCTGATATTTAAATTCAATTAAAGAAAGCACCTCTGTTGGCCCAGCTGGTTCTAGAGGGTCCTGATTTTACCCTGGATGGGTAATGCAGAGGAGGGAAAGAAAACATACATGTGACAAATGCACGCAAATCTCACTGTGCTTATTTCATCAATTTCCTTTCTGTTTGAGATTAGTGCTCCACTGTTGGCTCTGGTTTTAAAGTTAACACAAGAAACTCTGGCTGAAAGGCTGATGTTGGAAGCCCAGGAATCCTGGCTTCAGGGCTGGCTTTTCCTCCAAACTTCAGCAAAAAGGATGTAACCATTTACTCCTATAGGCTTCAAGGGGGAGGGGGGGAATCATATACAAAAAACATTATATACTGATTTTGTGGAATAAAAAGCTTTGGATGTTAAGAGGCATTTTGACCTCATTTGAGTTTTCCCTAAATTTGTTTTTCAGTTAATTAAAACATTCCTTTACACACGTTCATCTTTGTATTTACAACTCATGAGTAGTAGGCTCTTGGCCTTTGACATGTAACTGATCATATTTCGTCTGTCCTAAAATCTTCTAGGTTATCAATAGAAGTTTTCCTAACTTTTAAATATAGTACATTTTATAAGAGAAAGAGAGTGGGCTTTTGGCAACAATAGATGGGTTCAGTATAAACTCAATCTGCCAGCTATTAGCTATGTACTTTACACAAAAGTCACTTGATCTTTTTGGGTCTCATTTTCCTCATTTGTAAAATAAGAAAAATAACAATAATACCTAACATCATAGTGTTGTTGTGAAGATTAACTGAAATAATATATAAATATTAGAATATGGAAAAACTGAAACTCTCAGATATTGCTGGAGGGAGGACCAAAGAGCAGAACAAGTTTGGAAAACAGTTTGGCAGTGTCTTATAAAGTTAAAAATATACTTCCCATATGAACCAGTAATCCCATTCACAAGTATTTAGCTAAGAGAAATAAAAACATAGGTCCACACAAACCTTGTATGTGAATGTTCATAGCAGTAACATTCATATCATCCCAAAAGGAAACAACCCAGTGACTTTCACCTGCTGAATGGGTAAAATGTATATATTCATACAATGGGATACCACTGAGCAATAAAAAGGAATGAGCTACCGACATATGGAAGAACAAGGATGAATCTCATAGCCACTGTTAGGTGAGAAAGGTCAAATGAAAAGTACAAAAATGAATGGTTTACTTATCTGACATTTTAAAAAAGAAAAACTAGTGATAAATAAGCGAGGGAAGGACTGACTGCAAAGGGGCAAGAGGGGACTTCCTGAGGTTAATGGAAATGTTTTCTGTCTTGGTTGTGGTGATGGCTACACAATTGCCAAAAGTCATCAAATTGTATACTGCAAGTGGTTTTTATTTTAAATAAATTATACCTCATTAAGGCTGGGTGGAGGGAAGGAATGCCAAGCACAGTACCTGGCACCAAGTAAAAACACTGAGTAAATTTTTAATCCTCTTCCTGTTTAATTGTCATTTTGAATTATAACCCTGTACCTATATGTGCTAACATTCCTGTCACTGAAACCATGCTGATCTTATACTGAAGAGTTGCTTTTCCCCTTCAAGTACTTCTGACACAAAACTGCCCCCATTCCCCCTTTTTTCTTTTCTTTTCTTTTTTTAACTATTTATATACCTTAGAAAAAAGGTAGTGAAGCTTAAACTAATGTTCGTAAAGCACCTTGGGACACTTGGATAAAAAGTGATACAGGCATGCCAGGTGTTGTTATTACTCTTCTTGTCACGTATACACATAGTACAATTCTTTGTTTGCTAATTGGCTTTAGTAATAAAGTCAAAAAAAAAAAAAAAAAAAGAAAACCTGTTTATTCTTAAAAGGCAATTAAAAGGCTATTTGACCATAAATGCCTCATCTCCAATTATGTTGACAGATTACTGATGCTCACATTTCCAGCCTTATTAAGGCCTCAATTCTGAGAGCCACAAGGCTTCACTGATGCTCCACTCTCCACCCAAAGTTCAAATCTCACTAGAGTAATGGGGCTGAAAAAGAGCAGAGGCTGGGGCAGGTATGTGGGCATGACATTCAATAGGAAGAGAGGAGAGAAGAAGAGAGAAAGAAGCTGGAAGGGAAATTTTAGGCTCAGGCTGAAGGAAAAACTATGACTGTTTCACTCATCATTTCTTGGCTTTACTAATTAATAATGTTTTTAAGTTTTTAAAAGATAATAATTTATGACAACCTTCTTAATCTTATCAGTAACTCCTAAATACCACATCTGAAGCCTTCTTTTGGCACATACTTGAATCTTAATTTCTCTTTCCTATTCAGGGTGATCATGCCATAAAGAAGAAGATAAAGAGTAATTTTCTGAGACAAATACATCACTCCGTGTTAGGGACTTCTGGGATGGTTGTTGATGACTGTGAGTCTTGTGTCATTAGAATAGGAGCCTATAACTCTAATTAAAGCCCTTTTACAGGTACATGTTGGAAAGAGGGGAGCAGAATTGAAGCAAGTTTGTCAGCCTCTGCACTCTGAAACCTGAGACGACGCGGTTCTTTCCTGCACAACAGTATAGAGCGTTCAGCTGGTGTTATGACTTGTCTGGTTCCCACAGAAAGAGGAATCCTGCCAAATATTTGTAATCTGTGCTGAAGTATGCAATCAGAGAAACCACACCCAGAAACAAGTGCATGGCTGAGCAATTAAAATGATCTCGCTTGAAGATCAGATGGAAACATTGGTCGGGGGTGGAAGGAGCTGACAAAGGTGGGGAAATGGCATCTCTAACACTTTGGTTATCATTCTCTGCAAAAAATTTTCTCCTTAGACTGTAGCAGACATGCATGTCTCTCTATGCCCCAACTAACCTCAGTGTTTTTCTTTGTACGTGCAGTCATTGAAGATGTCTGTATCTATTTAAGGCATCTAGACAAATAGATCCCACTGACTGCTTTGTAATTTATGTCATAAGCCAAAATGGATGGCACTTATGTGCACATGATCTTCTCTACTCCTCTAAGTAAAGTATTTCGTCATTTTTTTTTATGACAACACTGGGTGAAAGTGCATGACATTAATGAAAGCAATGTTTGGAACTACGATAATCCATGTTTCAGGGCTGGCTTCACTATAAAAAATGGTTAAAACCATTCACTTTCTGAGGTATCATAAAATTAAGATTAAATAATCAATGCATCATTTTGAGATGCAATACAAATTTTAAAAAATTAATTATTTTAGTAAAGTTGAAATTTATTCTTTATAGTCAGATAACAGCTATCAGCAGCGCCATCTATTGAAATATTGCAAAATTTCATTTTCTCCATCTCAAATAATATTTAAGTAAAGGAAGATAAAAACATTTGGAATCACAGGTAGAACTAAAGGTTTATGGGTATTAGTCCACACCCAGTTTTAGGAACAATCACAGCTATATTTTCCAAGACAAGAGGTAAAGGGCTATTTGTAAAGCCCTTACCTACATTAGTAACCTCCTCAGTGTTTACTACCCATCTCATGGATAGAATTTCTCCATTAACAGAAAACTAAGTACCTCATGCTTCTACCTCAGTGTATTTCCTGTGGTGTTATCATCAGGGAAGATGGGAGGATAACAGCTGGGCAGCACACTATATGCAGTTGTTCTCACACTTCACAGTATCATCGGGTTTCAGATGTGGAAGCAGCCCAAGCTTCCATTTCACAGGGAAGGAGAATGAAACCTATGTTCTAGGTTTAAATCTTGTCCAAGGTTAGATAGGTGGTGAATATCAAGGATAGAACCTGATTCAGGCCCCAGGTGTTCTGAATTTCAGCTCAGTACTCTTTCCATTGTGTTCCAGGTCTCTCTCTCAATGGTGTGTACAGGCTAAAACTAACTCATCCATCCAACAGATTATCATCAAGCAACTCTGTTCCAGGTACTTACTGTTCCAGGTGTTAGGGACACAATGGTGAACATGATGAGAAGAAACTCAATCTCACAGGGCTTACATTCTGATGGGGGAAAAGATACGAAGGTGGAAGGGAGGCTGTGATGAGGGATGCTGTTTTAGAGAAGCTCCTGTGATAGAGTGACATTTACACAGAGAAGGAAGGAGTGAGGGAGACTGTCCCGTTCGCCAGCTTTCTGGAGGAAAAGCAGGTCTGCATGTCCTAGGGTGAAGTCTAAAGGGCCAGTGTGGCTGACAAGAGGTAAGTGGGGTTGAGAAAGGCAGGGGCTAAGCTCAGTGAGGTAGAGGAGAAAGTCAGATCATGGAGAGCCTTCCTGGCTATGGGAGGACTTAGGATTTTATTTTGAGTGAGATGAAAAGCCACAGGGAGGGTTTTGAAGGAGAAATAACAAGATCTCACTTGATTTTAAAAGTATCATTCGGGTTGTTGTCTTGAGAGTGAGCTGCAGGTGGGCAAGAACAGAAGTTGTGAAGATGCCTCTGGAAGAATCCTTGGCAGAGAGGGAGCTGGCTTGGTCTAAGGAGGTGACGGGGGAGGTGGTGAGACATGGCTGGATTCTGGATATATATTTCCAAAGGAGAGTGGACAGAATGTGTTAATGGACCAGATGTGGGGTGTGAGAGAAAGAGGAGTCAAAGGTGACTGAGGTTTTTAGGGTTCAGCAAAAATGATAAATCTGTTGAGTACCTACGATGTGTCAGGCATATTACTTCTACTAGTCTCAGAAACTCTGAAAGATGAGAAGTACTCCCACTATACAGATAGGAAAAAAGGCCTAGAGAAATTCATACCTGGATAAGATGACACAGGTGGGAAATGCTGAATAGAATACAGGTCTGACTCCAAAGCTCTTTTTCCTTCTCCCATTTGAATCTGCCTCCAGCAATGAAACAATTCCAGTTATCTCTGCCTTCTAAAGTCATGTGTATGTTTCCACTTTAAATCCTGTCTGTGATTATTTTCTGAAACCTGTCTATGATCTTCAAGCACAACTTTAGTTGCTGAGTCACAAAGCTACCACAGCTCCTATAAGGGCCCTATCTTAGATACTCGCCCAAATGGAAGAAATTATCTGAGGACTTTATACTTCTACGTATAGCTTAGTATTTCTAAGAGATTGCTACAATAGTCTTTATTAGGGACATTGGTATCAAAGCAGTAATTCTATAAAAATAGACAACTAATACTTTTGAAGTATATGCAGATTTTGGGGGTAGTACTTTTTCCAACTTTTGGTATCTATTCAATGAACATGCGTTTATTTTTTAAAAATCAGCTCTCCATATATACACATATGCTTTGAAAGGTAAATAAATGATAGGGCTTGAACACACTGTCATTTGCAGTGGACAGCACCCCAAACCGATGTGTATTTGGTCATTGCTGCAAAGATTGCTTTCTAATAAAATAGTATTGTTATGAGAGTTTCATTGAAAAACGATGCTCTGAAACTACGCTTCTGTGCTATCTTTGACACTAGCAGCTGAAGAACAAAAGTGACTCCATTTTGATTTTTGGGACTCCATTTTAGTAGAGCCAGTTCCCGGAGAAACCACAAACTGAAAAACCGAGCACCCCCCACCCTAGACTGAGCCAGTCAGGACCGACAGGGACAGTCCCTAACCCACTGACTGCCCCAATCTCCAGGCTTAGCTTCACCCCAACCAATCGTCCTAAGGGTCTGCTTACTGCTCCAGTCCTGTAACGCCAGGGCATATCACCCCCATGCTTGCGGTTTTTCCCTTTAAAAACCCAGCCACCCTGTAGTCGGGCCGCCCCCTGGACACTGCTGCCCGGTGCCTTCGGAGTGTGGCCCGGACTTAAGCCTGAAGTGAACCTGCCGCCCTCTTGCTGTTGCATCGGTGGCAGTTCTTTGGCGGCTCACGGAGAATCGAACACTTGGGCACAACAGCAGCCAGATAAGCATTTGGTCTTTTTATCAAGCTGAGCTGTTAACTATCAGATATATCAACTTTTTAACCACTGATGAGATACAAGAGGAAAGGCATGTGTAGGATCCCATATTCCACACTGAGTTGGATGTGATCACTGAAGGATTTATCTACCACTTCCCTCTCCTCTTCAGTTGACTTTGCTCCACGCCCATTGACTGCAAACATGAGCCAAGAGAGCCCCCAAAATTACTTAAGTGCAGGCCTTTAAAACTACTTTGCAATGAGTATGTAAAAGCTTTCACTAGTTATTATAAAGTAACTTTTTATTATCTGAATGAACTGTCTCATGACTAATGTCATCCATCAATGTAGTAATCGAGGCTGCTCCTCCTGAGTCACAACTAATGTAGAACTGAATAGAGGTATCATTTAAAAAAACTACACCCACATCTTTCAATCAGATACATTTGTTTCTTCTGACACAGACACCGGATATTAAGAGTAAACATGTTTCTGGCAACCCTGCACAAGTAAACTTGTAACTCCAATGTTGATCCTGTCACTCACTAACACACAGGTCTTCCTTCTTCTTTTCTGTATCATAATTACTTCTCATTCCCAGAGTTTTTGTCCAAGTTGCCTTTCCATTGCCTATAAGACTCTTTCAGGACTATCTTAGGTTGAAAGCTACCAGAGGGCAGAATTTATATGCTATAGTATTATGCAAATGGGGACTTCCTAATGCCTTCTGAGAAATTGCAATAAGTTAAACATGAGCCATGATTTCCTTAAGTCAAGTGGGTCCTACATCTTAAATGAATATTCAAATTGGTTTTTTAAAGTCCACAAAGCTGACTGTAATACATGTAGTTATATATAAAACAGGATCAAGTAATATGGTTGCTTTTGTGAAACAAAATGAAACTTTCACATTTACATGTCACCACTTGTACAATATGCAACGTGAAGAATACTGGAAAGTTAGGCTACTATTTAGGATCTTCATTTCTGATAAGGATTATAAATCTCGCAGCCAATTTCACATATTAATAGATTTCTGAGCCTTCCGTAAAATTCTGAACCAATGAATGCCTTTGAAATAGAATGAAATGTATCTCTGTTTGAAACCTCACATTAGTAATATTCTCTAAAAAAACTATAGGCATGTTAATGCAAAGACTGCTAAAATCCTGACGTAGCAATGTAATATTTTTAATATGAATGGTTTAATTATGCTTCTTATTTCAGAAGAATAAAGGGTGACATTAATATACAGGGAACAGATTTTCTAAATGCTAGACACTAGCAATCACAGAGGGTTCTCTCATGCGATAGCAAACAACGTCTAAAGTGTTAACTTCTCTTGAAGTCAGCATCAACATCTTTGGCTGTGACAAATGGAATCTGGAAGTAGCTTTTGACAGTATCCCAGAGGTTGTGAGCAGATGTATGCTTCTCCCTGGGACCCTGCCCTGTCTTCCTGAGATTCTCGCACCTCTGTTCTGAGTCCTACGTGCTCCTCTCCTGGCTCAAGTTCAGTACCTGAAACCCTGTGACTCAGCTATGAGAACAAACAGTGCTTAGGACAGCCCATGGCTCCACAAGCAAGCTGATCCTGAAAGAAAGACAATCACACACGTTTTTTTTGTTGTTGTTGTTATTGAGTTGAAGCTTTGATAAAGACAATGCTGGAAGAAATGAGAGGATGTGAATTAACTTAGATGATGAAGTTACAGGCAAGCAAATCTATGTACACACAGAAAAGGACAGAAGAATAGAAAAGAAAGGGAGGCAGAAGCAAACACATTCACAAAAGGATGATTATAATCTTCTTGGTTCAGTACTCTAGAACTCCTAATGTTTTAAGCAAAAAGAAAATAACTATAATAAAATGTAATGAGACACTTTAACACTGAGGAAGTGATAGCTCAGGCCTGGCCTACTACTGCACACCTGTAATCTATGTCTTGCAAAAGAATGTTTCACGAAGACAGCAGCCTGCTCCCTACTCCCCTTGCCCCTCTCCTTACTGACCATTTTCCTGACAGGCTGCTCAGGGTTGGTTCGCATAAATTGCTAATCTTTGTAAAACTAGCTAAAGAACCATTTCCCCCTGTGAATTTTTTTGTGTTCTTTGCTAATAATGGCTACTTTAATTTGCTTTGTTTTTTCTCCACTTGGTAAACATTCCTTAAGCTGATGTGCCAAAGCTTTCTTTTGGAATAACAGAAGGCTTAATAAAGTACAGGCACATTTGTTTACCACTTTGACAGGTTACTGACAGCTTCACAAACAGTATTTCTATTGTTCTTCAAGACAAGCTAAGGTGGAAGGCGGGGAAGGCATTTATTATCCCCATTTTACATATTAGGAAAGTGAGGCTTAGAGGGGTTAAAAACGTGACTTGATCCCAGTTATATAGCTAGTAGTTTAAAAAAGCACCATAAAAGTCCAGGAATCTCGATGCTTAGCCCACTGACCTCTACTGCAGAAAGCATTTATCACCAATAAAGTAAAAGAATGTAGTGGTTAGAAGAATAGTGATTACTATAAAAAAGACTCAGATTTAATGTTCATTACGGTCATGTGGTAAAAGAATAAGTATTTGACCTGTGTCTCTGCCATTTACAAGATTTGTGAGCCTGGGGGATACAATAGTCTTTTTAAGCAACCACTTTTGCAAGCCAAAAATAATGATAATTACTTGGTAGGGCTGCAGTGAGAATGAAACCAGCTACTGCTCAGAAAATGCATAGTAGTATGTCCCTCCCGTAGTAGGTACCCTTCAACATATCTGTTTTTTCAAGGCTATAATAGGTGTTTTGCCATGTGAGACTGAATGCCACAAGTCAGCATATTTAAAGTGGCTGCAATTTTTACATACTCCTCATTTGGTTTAATTAACATTTCTAAAGATCCCTGCAATGCTTAGATGGCAGGTATCACTCAAGTTCTAAGTGTCACCATTTCTACTACCATGCCTATGAAATCCAGGGATAGCATATCCACAGTCTTTCTAGTGGGAGGAGGGAGCCATTTGAAAAGGGGCTTTCTGTGTAAGTACCTTAACTGAGCCATTTTAGAAAGCATTTTGAAGAGTTGGATCAATAATGGAGGCAGCCAATTCCTCCCAGATTGCCCAGAACTTTCTCAGTTGCAGCATTACAAATTGTGTGTCCGAAGAACACCCTCAGTCCTGGGCAAATGACTGGTCAGCCTTCAGTAGTAGAAGCTAAACTAGTAATTTAAAACAAACAAACAAACAAACAAACAAACAAACAAAAAGCAACTTATAATTGGCTTCTAAGCAGAAATTAATGTGAAAACTGTGGACCTCTGCAACCCAATGTTCTAAACCAATCGTTCTCAAAGTGTGGTCTACAGACAAACAGCATCAGTATCACTTAAGGACATGTTGTAAAAGCAAATCTGGGGCCACTAAGACAGACTTGATGAGTCAGAAACTCTGGAGATGAGGCCCAGGTATCTGAGTTTTAACAAGCCTCTGGGATATTCTGATGTTTGCTTAAATTTGACAACCATTGGTCTACACCATAAGTTAGACTAGATGCTAAGTAAAATGAAAACATGAAAGCTCATGTGAGAAAACTTTTTTTTGGAACATTACCAATAACTTCCAGTTTTGATCACTCAAATCGAACAGGGAAAATACTGTGAAAGCACTTCCTGCTCCCTTGTTCCACAGTAATCCAGTATTACCTAGAGATTATCAAGGGTAAAGTATCTCCAAAAAGTTCCACACTGATGAGAGAGGCATCAGGGACAAGTCATACATATTGCATCATTTCTGGCCACATGTGAATGCTATTTATGCATGTGCTCTATAAAGAAAAGGGTTGACACAAAGATATTCCTCGAAGACCCCAGAATCCAGTTTCCTCTCCTCAGCTGGTGCTCTGGGGCCTGACTCCAGTAATAACAACCTCCTGAGGAGATTAAAGCCCTGGCAAACACAGTTTATCTTGGTTAGTGTACACTTGAGCTTTGTGTATATATGCACACACACACACACACACACACACACACACACACACACACACACACACACACACACATATATATATATATATAGCCTTATTTATATATACTGTATGTGAGTATCACTGGAGACTAGGCCTAGAATAAGTAGGCAACACCTAAGAAGTTAGGACTGAGATCTTTTAACTGTAACCTCAGTTTTCCCAAATTGCCCTCTGCCTTTGTGTGGTAAAAACATGCATGCACATCAGGAAGAACACACCCCTCCTTGCAAACAAATTCAGCAGTCTCTCTTCTGTTTCCAGAGAGTTGAGTATTTTTTGGTAGTTTCTATTATCTCTGAGGACTTTGCTTATTAGAAAAATAGGTGAAATTACGGCTCTCCTGACTAAGGAAATGATGGTCAGGAGATGAACTGACTCGGGGTTGCCACTTTAAGTCAAATATACAAAGTTGGAATTGAGATGGGAAAGCAATCAGTGCAACAGTGTTTCTAGCACTGAGAAAGGCAGTGTGCTGCTGTGACTGGGGACACAGGGAAGTGTCATGGTGGAATTACTGCTTCTGTGGCACTCTGGGGCCTGGTTTCCTTTTTTTTTTTTTTCTTTTGTGGTGGGGGTGCATATTTCCTCAGGAAGGAGCAGATAAGTTACTCCTTAGGATTGTGAATACTTTCTTGTCACCTGGCCAAATGGAAATTCCAAAAGTATACTGAATAGACAGTGCTACTAAGATTCATGGGCACACACTCTCAATAGTCTACAATCATAAAGTGATAAAAACTCCTAATCTCTATTTTCACGCAAAATAAATGGGCACCTCAGAGGTGGGACCTTTAAAAAATATTAATCCCATGTGCTCTATAGGCTTCATCTCTGTTGCACACACCCAGACCGTGTTAAATAAGAGAAGTTGCCTTAAGGGTTGCAGAAGCGTAACATTCTGTGCTGCTCTTCCATTAAGGAACTAGCCAGGGAAGAAAAAGAGAGAAAAGAAAAACTTCATATCAAACTGGAAAAATGAGTCCTAGGTTTATGTTTTGAGAGTAAAAAGAAAAATGAAATGGGAGTAGGAAAGGTGAAAAGAAGGCAGAGGCGAGAGGCTGAGGAGAGACTAACAGGATACAGGGCATGGGGCTGCCAGGAGGGGTTTTCAGAAATGGTTCCACGGTGGGAGGTGTGTTGGAAAGGAAATGCTGAAGTCATGGAATTCCTATTTGCGTCCTAGGCTTCCTAACAAATTCATACAGACTTAGGGGCTTAAAAGAACACACACTTATCCCACCCAGTTCTGTGTGTGGGCAGGGCTGGTGACTTCTGGAGGTTTCAGGGGAGAGAATTCATTCTCTCACCTTTTTCAGCTTCTGGAGGGACCCGTATTCCTTGGCTTGTGACCCCTTCCTCATATCACTCTAACCACTGCTTTTGTCATCACATCTCCTTCTCTGACACTGATACTCCACTCCCTCTTATAAAAACCCTTGTGCATTGGCTGGTGTCTCCCTTATACCCAGGTGCAGCAGTGCAGCATATGCTGCTTTCTTACACACAGAACTAGGCTGGCCTGATGTAATAAGGCTTCAGTATCCTCACGTACACCTACAAGGCAACAGTTTACATGGCTCATGTGTCTGTAAAAAACACTTTCAAAAGTCATATATGTTTGCATTCTTTTCTCTAATGAAGGCCCCCAAATGTATAAACCCCTACAAAAACCAGATCCACCCCAGTTTATCTATTTGTCCATTTATTCAAAGACTCTCAGTCAGAAGCTACTGTTTAATTTGAAATATTTTGTATTTAACGATGTGGCAGAAATATTACAATGTATAAAAGGAATATTTCTTTAATAAAAAAATCTTTAAATTTATCTGATTATAAAATTTTTGTTTGATTATTTAAGAAAACTCACTTTTATTTTTGACAACTCTTGAAAGGTTTTATTTTTATTCTGAATTTAATTTATACGCTTGCTGGAATATTATCGGCACCATTTGATTTCATTTTCATGTAGTTAGTTACAAAAGAAAATCGAAAATTGAAAGTTTGATGTTCAGATCAAATGGACCTCCCCCACACCAGTTAAGCTGGAGGAGAAGGGAGAGCATGGAGTAAGTTTCACGAACTCCAAATTATTAGCTTTTTACTTGGGGCAAGAAAACAAGCAGATGTATAGTCCTTTGGCTTCCACTCTGAACAGTCAGAAGCTGCACAGGAAGGATTCTATATCACATTTTAAACTCTTATGGATAGTCAAAAAAATAAATAAATGAACTAAAGACTGCCTGGATAAAAGGGACATTGATTTTAGGAATAAGATAGAGACACAGGGCAACAGTGTCTATGTTTGGTGTTTTGCAGACTTGAGTTGTCTTTGATGAATATTCTATGACAGACAGAGGTGCCAGCACAAAACTCGCCGACGCCCCTCCTTTCCACCTGTGAGCAGCATCCTGCAGGAGTTATTGCCTATCACTGGACTCTAGGCACATATGTGCCTGAGACACAAACCTCCATCCCATCCCCATTCTTGAAACCTGAGACCTACTGTACTTTAAAAGATCACTGACAAATAGAGGCAGGAGTCAAGGAGAGGGGTCAGCGTAATTTATCGTATTCATAAATCATAACAGCAAAGAACGAAATCCTGGGCAGATTTTCTGGTAACACCACCAGGTACCTGACCATGACCCTTCAAGAGTGGTGCACTTGGCAGGAGGATGTAGTGGGGTACATCATTCTGTTAAAGGGGTGAACTGTGCTTACTAAGTTTTGGGTTATAATTAATCAACTGACACTGATTCCTCACATAAACTGAATTTATGATTCGAAAACACAGGTGACCCTTCTTTCACTGTGAATGTTTCAGGTGTTTTCTTCCGATGGAAAATGAAATGAGAGTCCTGTCCTTTAATCCCTGCTTCTCTATAAAGCACCGTTTCCCTCCCTGATTAAATACTGCCTGCTGATGGGTTTTCAAGTATAAGACCCATGTCTACTTTGAAAGTCTCTCTCAGACATCCACAGGACAACTTCATTCCCTAAGGCAGTTTTTGAACTTAAAAAGAGTTTGTACATTCAAATTTATGAGAAATTAGTAATATCTTAAGTTCTCGTGTATTCTTAGTGATGACAAAATTAAAAATAAAACAACTTATTTCATTCTAATTCCATACCTTAGGCCATCAAATCTAAGTTCACTGGGGTGGAAGTCTTATTATTTTTAAATTTTATATAAATATTAATTTTAAATAATGAATAAACTTACTTATAAATTTCTTCCTTTTCATACCTTTATAACTGTTTCTTCCATTTCTGTAAACTTAAACTTCTAAACAACATTATTTTTGCTTACTGATGACAGATATGACAATTTTATTTGGAGCAAAACATGTTCTTATTCAAAGAGAATGATTCTCCCAAAGTGACTAAAAGCTGATTCAGAACATGGGAATTTGGTTTCTATAGGGAGATGTGATATTATAAAATCTCAAGAGTCTAAGACTTTTGAGTTGGGGATATGAGAGATTCTTCTTAAATAACACATAGCTCTCTGGGGTATTATCAACTTTGAAACCACAATCCCCCCTTTAATAACGGGGAGATTCTGAAGAAAGGTACTGAAGTGCAACATGGTCAGCACTGTTTTCTCAGCAATGCTTGGCACAATCTCATGTTTTAACAAAAAGTAGCATGGGTCTGACTATAAAGATATAGCTTAGCTTAGGCACTGCTGGGGAATCTTTAACAGAATTAAAGACATTCAAAGCAGTAGGAACTCCTGGTTCAACTCCTAGGTTTTAGAGATGAAGAGACTAAAGCACAGCAAAGCTAGAAAAACACATAGATGGTGGCAAAGTCAAGACTGAAACATTATAGCTGCCTTCTACTCTTTCACCTTAAAAACAACCTTTACCCACTCAAGAGGTTAAGGTGCTGAACCATTTCCTAAGGAAAATTATGTTTTATAATTTCTCTGTGGGGGGTGAGAGAATAGTTAGGAAAGTAGAGAAAGGAGCACTAAAAAAAGGTAGCACTTGATATTATTGAATCTTGATTCCTAGGGAAAAAGACAAAAAAAGAAAAAGGTCTCTGAGAGAGGCCACAATGAAGACAGGCATGTGCCCGTTCATTCTCTGTCCTTCTCTGTCTCTGCTAATCCCCTAGCCATGGTGGAATTAACAGTATTGTCAATTAGGGTGGTGTCTGCCTACAGTGAACTTGAGGGAGTGATGGCTTAAGAACTACTAGGGATAGGTTTCTGGAGGTTTCCGGGCTGATGCCTTCAAACCGTAAGCACTTAGGGTGAAACAGCTCAAAAACACCAAACTGCATCTAGACACACAGCCCCACTGACCTACTGTTGACCTTGAGGTAAATCACTTCCCTATGAAAAATTATTTTGTCTTTGTGACAACTCTGTCCCAGTTCACACTAAGAAGAGAGAAAATCATTTGTGTTGACTTATGACTGCTGGTTTTTGTGTTTCTGATTGCTATCCATGGACGATTTTCCTAATTCAGCTGGATCAGAATCCACATATGCAAAGACAAGTTGAAGTGTTAAATAAAAAGTATGACCTGAGTTACAGCTACAGCAATATATTTTGGTTGAGAAAACTGAAATCTTTCCTAAGTATAAGGATAATGTGTGTGTAGTGAGTTCCTTCCCTGATAACTCCTGCTGAATGACTGAGCTGGTGCCCAAGTAGGGCAACGTGGGGAAAATGCAAGCAGGTACAGACAGTGCTGTTTATCACTTTCTTCTCTCCCTCTCTCTTTATCTCCCTCCCTCAGTTCCTCTCCTCCCTCTTCCTTCTCCTCTCCCCTCCCTCTTCCTCAGGGAGAACAGATGTTTTAACTGATAGTTTGTAAATATTCTTAAGGTAGGCAGTTGCTACCTGAGTTCACCTTTCCTATCTTCAGTTCCACCCTAAAATGATAATGTAACATATCCAAACATGTCTTGTCATACCAAAAAGGAGTCTGTAGCTCAAGTATTTAGAAACTTTCATTCAAAAAGTTTTTAAAAGTTGCTTTTGTATATGACTTTTTCTGTCCAATAAAAACTATTTTATATAAATGAAATAAAATCCTCTTCCTCATATCCAGTAATGCAGTGAGCTGCACACAGGCCGTTCTCCCTGAGTGTGTTGCCTGTGTAGCCATGTTCTGCCCCAGCAGCAAGGAGATGGTGTGCATGTGTGTGTGTGTGTGGACACTGACACTCCTTCTGAGCATCACATTGCCATTAAAGTGGACCAGGACAGAAATGCACTTTTGAGGATCTCATAACACTCTCTTGGTTTACTCTAAGCTTACAGACAGCTACAATGCCAAGGCTTTCTTCACATGCAGCGAAGTAGGTTACAGGTCTTCTGTAATTTGATTTTTAGATTCTGTTTTAGGATCTGAAGTCATTACATCTCTCTCCTCTTTTTCTTTCACCTTTGATATAGATTTCTCATAAAAATGAGTATAGGATGTGGTCCTCTCATGCAAGAAATATGTTTCTGAATATCATTGCAGTCTGACTTCCTAAAACCGCATCAATCACAGTATTAATCACCTATCATTAGTGACAAGCACCATGGAAGATAAAACATGGTTCTCTACTTTGACAAGTTAATATTTTTGCTAAGGGGACTGATGATAGAATCAACCAACAACAAAAGGCTGTTTACGAGTGTTAAGTTTGTGCTGCTGGCTGTAAACGTAATAGGGCCATGATACGGAGAATGAGCATTCCAAGGGGTGATGCAGGTCTGAACAAAGGCACAAAAGATTCCAGGATGGGACAATTGTGAAGGGTGAAGGGACAGCCCTGCCTGGTACAGAAGAAAGATGTATTAACAGAGAAATCAGACTCCAGAGCATTCTGAAGTTTGGGCAGAGTATTGTGGGCTACATGGGGTGGGTGACTGGGAATCTCTGTAGGTAACTGGGCACGAATGTGCCCGTGAAGGAAGGTGAATGTAGCAGTTCTATTTGAGATGGTGTGATGAAGGAAGAGGATTGAGGTGGTGAGCCCAGCTAGAAAGGAAGTCAGGAAATCAAAGGAACTCCCCTAAAAGAAAGGGGGCCTAGACAGGTAATGAGCTGGATGAAAACGTCTGCCACAGAATGCTATTCAAAAGAGTCAATGAGAAAATACGCAAGAGTTTAGCATAGTGTCTAATATATAATATGTGGCCAGTAAATGCTACCTAATGGAACTACTATTGTTGTTATTATTTTCATGTGTGAGAAGATAAATAAAACAATGGAAAGTAAATAAATTAAACATAGCCCCTGCCTATGTGGAGCTTGCTTTGTGGATTAATATTAGGGCCATCTGGACATGAGAACAGTTCTATCATTTGAGGGGGCTGAGTACAAACGGTTTTGGTATTAAAGCATTTAATGTTAACACTGATGGTTAAAATGCTGGAAAAAGCCCATGGAGATGTTTTCTGTATCAATTTTTAGATACTACTAAAAGGTAAAGTGATGAATATTTAAATTCCATTCAACCAATAAATATTGATAGCTTCCTATGTGTCTAGCAAGGCGCTGGGGATATAAATGAAACTAAACACTTGCCCTATACTTAAAGAGCTTAAAATAGTGTGGCAGAGAGAGATGTAGAAACCAGAAATAAGAACATAAGTGTATAATCCCTTTTGTGAGAACTTAGGCAGCATTTTGGAATTTGTGGCTTCTAGGAGAAAAAATGTGACATTGTTAGTGCATACAAGTGAACATCTGCTCTGATCTGTCTAAAACAATCCCCATTTATACTTGTCCTGGTGTTGTACCTGGCCACTGCCCATTTTTAATCTTAAAAGTTGGATGAATATATGGTCATCCTAGCCCTATCCTTCTTAATACCACCAGCAATGTCTGGGCAGTACCCCATAATCAAACATATTCATATTTTTTCAGCAAAATTATAATTTCTTCTGCAAAAAAGCATAAAAACTTGAATATTCACAATAAATAATATAAAGACAGACTATGAATTGTCTTTATCAGTTCAGGCCAGATTTCGCTACCAGATGGGTTATGAGAAAAGTTTTGATTTTCCAGAGATTTCTGGATTTTGAAATCCTTGGTAAGGAACTATGGACTGTGTAGGGTGGTAAGTGCCATCTGAGATGAAGGACAGGTAGTACAGAAGAATGAAAGAGGGAACACCTCACTCAAGCTTGGGAAGTTGAGGGAGCTTCTCAAGTACCAGCAAATCTGAGACCCTGGGGACTAGGGAGGAGAACATAGCTCAAGAACAGTTTAGGAACTGGGTGGTGAAGGAAATGACTCACATCGAAGTCCTAGGAGGTGTCAGGACCTTTCCAGTATCCTAGACAGAGTCAGACTGGGACAGAAGGGTGGGTGCTGAGGCAGTAAGGCCCTCATGAGCAATGGGGTGCATCTGGAGGTAGTTAAGCCAGGAGGAAAATAGTAATATTTGAGCTTTAAAAAGAAGTGTTTTGGCGACTTTGCAGCTGATGACTCTGAGGAGAGGAGGGAGGGCAGAGGAGTGCCAGGGATACAAGTGGGAGGTAAGGGTGGCACTTTGGAGAGGGGTGCTGCAGTCAAGGGATGTTCATGAGGTGGACTGAACAGGGGGAAGGCCAGGAGGAAAAGGGTTTGTTCTAATCTGAGACCCTGTGAAAAATATTGTCTCTTTCCTCATGCTTTTCTGTATTTTAACTGGTGAGCACAACCCTGAGGTCTGTGATTAAGATGTTTCTTTTTCTTTTCACTTTAAGGTAAGATATGCTCATCAGTGAACATCTGGAAAATACAGAATGTTAGGGGGAAAGCTCCCTTATAGGCCAATCAGCAAAACATAATCAGTGTTAACATTTATGCTGGAATGAGGCCTGGAATACAAGGGATATCTAAGGAACACGGTAAAATGATTATTTTCTTTCAAATTTTTCTCACCTGTGTGTAGGTTTTCTTATATAGTTGTAATCATACTGTTTGTGCATTTTTAAGTACTGCTTTTTTCACTCAACACTTCATCTCAAACATTTCCTTGAGTTATTCCATGTTCTGAATGAATGCAATTTTAATGATTTCTTTATATTGTGTTAATTTGAAGCATCATGCACAATTATCTTTTAAGTTGGACATTACTCTGTCCAACAGATATATAACCCAAGAAAATTATTTTAAAGGCAACTCTCATGTCAATATTAGGCAAGACAAGGAAACATTTGGCATCTCTTATTACTTCCTAGCTTACAACCTTCCAAATCTTCTTGCTGTCAACTTACCCGGGCATGGAAATATTTATAACTGGTGGTTTGTGGACAACAGAGTAGTATTTTAGCAGTTAAGTGAATCTCAAGTTTCACTACCTCTCAAATGTTTACCCCCAATTTCAATATTATTATTGGTTGGGAATAGAAGGAATTAAAATTACATCTCCATTGTACCCACCAAAACCATGTCTCTGCTAACAACACTTTTAATGTGTCTTTAAGAAAGCAAAACCAAATCATAAGGTTTCGAGGTTAAAATATAGGCTGAAAAGATTGTGATTTAAAAAAATATATCTATCTTTCCATCCATCTACCTATCTATTGCTTATAAATATTTCTAGGTCTCACAGAAGGGGGAGAAAAGGCTTTAAGGATAGATTAAACAGCCATGTCATTGAGAGGACAACTTTCTCAAAGGCTCTGTTTCAGAGCCCTCTTACCTTGCCCAGGGGCAAGGCATTGAGTGGAAGTGGTCTCCCCAGGGCAGCCCTCCCACAGACTAAACACACAAAACTCTGGGTAGAGAATCTCTATTGGGATACCTGTCCTTCCCTACCCACTCCAATCTTCCTGAAAGACATGTGCTGTTAGCACCCAGATTTGGAACTCAGGAAACGTGGAAAAATAATGTTATATATGATAACTGGGTGTAGCTAAAATATTTTTATTAGTATTTTAAATTTATTATTGAGAAAGTAGTCTTTTATTGGGCAGGGATGAGGCCCTAATATCATTTCTGCTTTAATTGCAGAAAGGAAAATACTTTCCAGTACCAACCCTGTTATTGCAGTAAAGATTTCACAAAGTAAGCTGAGCCCTTAATAAACCCAAGTAATTAGTTTCTGAAATAAGGTATAAAAAATAAAATAAGAATAAACAAATACATCGTTCATCCAATTTAAATGGTATAGAGAGGAAACATTTAGATGTACCAAGTGGGAAAGGTGACAATCCATACCCTGCTAAAGCTTGGAGGGCCATAAAGAGCAAGCCATTGTTCATCATTCACGGAAATGTGTGAAACAAAATGTAGCATTTTTCTATATCTCACAGGTTGAAAGAGAAACACTAGATCCTGCAAATGTCATTCCTTGAGAGGCAGCATTCCCAGCAAACTGTAAGGCATGTTCAGAGAAGAGAAAGACAGATGAAGAGGGAAGGGGGAACTGAGGAATGGGCCTGCAGTTGGAACTCCTCTGAGGGCATTGTCAGTACAGTGACAGTGAGAAGGACATATACACCACACAGGATGGGTCCAAGTCTAAACTGCTCAGAGATAAATAAGTGTAATAAAGTCTGATATTAATAATGAAGTGTGATATTAACAATATTATGACTTAAGTATAAAGAAGGTATTGGGCACATTGAAGAAAGGACAGTGACTGCCATGTAGGTCTTTGGGTCTTGCTAACATTTCCTTTGGGTCTTGCTAACATTTCCTTGAGCCCCTGTTACTTGAAAAAGCCACCAGTAGTCACATCTTACTGTGCTGCATCTCATAGCTTTAATGTTTTTTTAAACATAAACCAGAAACATTGCTCAAGAAGACTTTTTTATGTGGTAAGTAAAATGTGTGCCAGTCACACACTAAAAGGACAAAGAGTCATTGTCAAGTGATATGGTGATGAGCTCCAGCTGGGCCAGGACCCCACCCACTTGTAGATGAATCTTCAGAAGCATTGGGGAGAGCTGTATAATTCCCTCTGATGGCCTGAGAATGGTTCACAGTGCCTCAACTCTGCTGGTAGACAGGACAGGTTTATGTCCTATGAACATATGACTGACTCTTCCCCTTTCGTTTACAGTTTCAGGTCATTAAGTAGGTGAAAACATATCCACTGCAACAACAACAAAAAAGCTGCACCGAGAAAAGGCCAGGGAAAACCTTCAAAGAATCAAAGTGCCAGCCAGCTTTTAGTGCTGCAGCAGAAGGAACTTGCTGAAACATTGACAGCAGGTATCCCTGATGGCCAAGGGGCAGAGCAAAGTTTCCAGGTGACCTGGAACACATGACCTTGGAGGAAAGAGAAGGATTAATGGGGAACCACAGTCTGGAAACCAGCTGGGCCACTACTACACAGTGTGTGTGACCTTAGGTAAGTCACTCGGCCTTTTGGTGCCCCAGTTTCCCATTTGAAGTGAAGATAGAGAAGATAATGCTCCCAGAACAGCTGTTAGAAGTGACGAAGAGGCTCTTTGCTGAAGAAATGGTGGAGATGCAAGGCAACAGAGGCCAACCCCATACCTTTGACGAAGGCCAACACTTCAGCAAGGGGACTTGTTGTCTGCCTCTCAATTGTGTAGAAACACATGATGTTTTTAGCCCAAGGCTTTGACTCTTCTCTGTTTCTTAAAGCAAGAATTTGCTTCTGTGAGCATCCAAAAATGGAGAGTTTACACCTCAAGCAACAGCATTTGGCTTCACTGCAAATTATTTCTGGAAATAGTCAATAAAAACTGCACATGTACATAAAATGATAACATTAATCCCTTACCAAAGCATACAAGCTCACAATGTAAATGAACTTTGATCTTAAAAAATTATTTTTATATTGCCTAAATCCCTGAGGTTTGAGGCCATTTTACAACTAGAGGCTTCCCAAGAATCACTGCTTGTCACCAACATTCCTGCAGAAGTCATGCTATTTACCTCCACCATGCCTGTCAAGTTGACTTTGTCTCTTAACACTGCTTTATACTCCTACCCTCCACCAGACAAGGAAGAACATTTCTACATGTGGATATTCCTGAGAAGCTTAACCACATTATGGCTGAGAACAAGGCAGATACAGGCATCAACTTGGTAAAAAAAATCAATCAAACTGATCAGATGCCTAAAACAGCTAGTTGATCCTTCATTTTCCTTTCCATGTATATCTGCAGCATTCATTCAGTTATCAAGCACTCAGTGGCCAAGTGCTCTGTACCTAGCACGGAATAAACAGGTCATTGTGTCAGATCTGTCAGAGCTTTAGCCTACCAGAGAACTATGTAGCGGCAGAGCAAAATGGGGCTTCACCACAAAGCATTCAAAATGCACACCTGTATTGACAAATGGAAATAAACCTTGGAAGTTTCTCCTAGGATGTGGCTCACTTTGAGCTGGAACTCCTTGAAGATGAGATGAGAAAACCATGGCTATCTGCACACAAAATCTTGACTTCTAAATTTTGACCATCAATTTAACTTTAATCAGTAAATTATCTTTTGAAGCTGCTGAGTTAAATGTGCAGGTTCTAAGAATGTGCTCCCTTGAGGGGTGAAAGTCTTCATGTTCTATTGTATAGGGGAAGGCATCATGGTTTTCCAAAGTATCCATGTGAGTTTGTGGAGGATTTAACTACAGATTTGTGAAGGGGCTGATTACACATCATCAGATTAAACAAAAAAAAAAATTTTTGATCACTCAAAATAAGTATTTAGAAAATAAAATAGCCTATAAAAAGATACTTGAGCTAAGCTAAAACTTGGGACTAGAGAAGAAAGGAGCTAGACTTCACACTTCAGTTTGAATTTTCTCAGCATAGATGACTAGAAAGGAATGATGATTCTCTATAATTATACAAAAAAAAAAGAGCATTTTCCTCCTGGGAAGAATCATCTTCATCTGATTCTCAAAGAGGTTGATCACCTTTCATCTGATTCTCAAAGAGGTTAATGAAACCAACAAGTTTAGGGACATTTAGGCTATCCTCATCTCACTGACAGCAGACCAAGGGTGCAGCTTCGCCCAACTGTGGACCTCCTGCCCGGCTCAAGGCTGGCTGCAGCAGTGTGGCTATAAAGAGTCCCAAACTCCCAGAGACTGGTTTGAGGATAAGCCCTGGCAAAATATATTCTTAACAGATTTCTGTATGATTATAATGCACCAGGCTTTAGAACCATGAACTAGGGTGGCTACTCTTAACAAAATATGTCTGTAATTCTGCTTATTGCCTGAGCAGAAATGGGTCTCTGGACACTTCTGTAAGAACACAGGGGAAACTGGTACATCCATACCAGCTCTGACCTTTACAATCAAAGACACCAAGTGGGAAATAAATGGAGAAACCCATTTTGCCACTGTTTGTACTGAACCTGTTGCATGCGCAGTCTGAAGTTTTGATGGTATTCCTCTGCAATTTTAACACATTAAATCTAGGTATAATTTTTGATTCACTTATCTCTGTGCTATCAGTCTGTCTTCACCTCTGAGACTCCAGGCCACCTACATACCCCTGTCCCTACTATTTAAGTGACTTGGGAATCTTTTGGAAAGCCAGATTCTGTTCAGTATGGAACAAAGCCCTTGTTGGCCATTTGGGATGAATTTGGTGTAACGACTGTTAATATGGCATAATAAATGCCACTGTGAACTTAGGGCTGACATGATGTGATATACAGCAGGTGTCTGCTGGATGGCTTTGCTGGACAGTCACCCACAGAACATGCCCTGCAAACCTGATCCAATCTATCACCTGAGCGCTTACCAATACCTATCACATGTCCTCTGTTTGTAATTCCATGACCATGACCTACTCTTTAATCCTCTCCAGAATCCAGAAACAGGCTCTAGGATTGAGAGAAAAAACTCCAAGAGATCGGAAGTTGGGAACTTCACAGCAGATATAGAAGATATTGATTAATTCAATCAGATTAATCCTGACTCCTTGAGTTTTTCTTGATAATAATCACATCAACTTATACAAATATGGTATCTTTGATCACAGATCTCAACATATTTCACAAACATTAACCTCCTAGTATTTGTGAAGTTTAGCACACTTATCCTTCATTTAGAAGACAGGGAAACTGAGATAATGTGTAAAGATGAAGATGCAGATTGCTAAACATACAGCTTTCAAAGGTTGTTCTATCTTAACTCCTAATTATCTGGCTAAAATCTTCCTTGTGGTTTACTTTGGATGAAGAAACAAATATAATCACCAATGTTTACATAGACAACAATAACTGCAAATACATATTCCTAACCTATTGTCAATAGTGAGAGTTGGGGTACAGAATGTTACATAGATAGAGGATGCAGAAGAAATAAGGACTTATCATCAACTCATGTTTAAAAACAAATACATCCTTTACTTTTAAGTTTGTGATGCAGAAAACAAAGCATTTGGGTATCAAAGTGAAGTTTAACTGCTTGGAAAAATGATAAAGATGGAGGAAAGAAAAAAGAAAAGAGGTTGAATTATTAAAGAAACAAAAAAGAATAACATCATGCAAAATACAGAAAAGGAAAGAAGAGAATTTCTAGTAAGCAATGGTTATTTAGGTTGGATTTCAACAGAGGTTGGTTAACAGAACAATATAAATGTCATTTAGCTGGGTGAAGGCTGGAAAGAGAGCAAGCTGAATCAGAAAGGCTAACAAATATACATTGATAATAGAGACAGTGGAGCAGGTGTGTAAAGTTGTTTCTGCTGTATAAAGCTAGAAAGCCATAAAACTGTAAACACACGACTTCCTACAGCAAGTCATTGATGAAGGACTGATAAATTGGAAGAAATGTAGCCATGATTGTGCTCTAAATGGACAAGCAACTGATTTTGTTTTATATTTGCCAGACAAATCTAAATGACAGGAGCTTACGTGTGAGCTTTTTCATAAATATGTTAAAAGAGAACCATGATTGAAACCATTCCCTTAATTACTGCTATCCTTATAGGATGAAATGTCCTGGTTTTGCGGATGGACTCCAGTGTATGTTTAGTTATCTTTCCACTTCCTTTCTGGGATCAGTTGGTGGTTGTTCAGCACCACATGTGATGACTGGGCACCAGCCTTGCTGCTCCCAGCATCTACCACCCGCCCACACTAAGACTGGGTGCTTGGCCATTTGTTTGTTCAGTGTCTCCTCCCTTTAGCCATACTGACTCCCACTGCCCTAGCTCACCAGCTGAAAGAGGAGACAATGCATCGGATTAATAGCTACTCCACCTTTAGGGCAAGTGGGAGGTGCTGATTCATGAAGAGAATATTTCACATCACCAATAGAAAAACAGGCTTTAGATACATGAACTTCTCCACCCCTCTCACCCTAAGGCACACAAACATTTTACATATGTGCCAGTTGCATGAAAATGGCTTCTCGTCATCTCAATTTGGCAGCACACAACACAAGAACCTAAAAGAAAAATTAGCAACTGTTTCGATTCACATTCCCTCTCTTCTTTTTCCTATTCTTCTGACCCATAGACTCATTAGAATTATTTCTTTACATCCTCACTATAAGTTAACATTTTTAGCAAGAGTGACATATTTAATCCGGCCATTTCTCTTCATTTGAGAAATGTAATATTACAGAAAACTATATTTTAGATACCTATTTTAAAAAGTATATTCAAAGCCTATTCCAGTGCGTTGGACTGAATTTTTTGCCAAAATTCACAAAGAGGAAGACATTGCAAGATTTACTAGGAAAATCTTCTCTGTAAACCCAAAGCTTATTTCAGAAATTCAAAAAATATTGTTCTAAATGACTGTCACTTATCCTACACAGTCATATATCTAAATTTTAGTCTGCACTTAACAGAAGAAAAATATTGAAGATTCTAAGTGAGGAAAGGAAGTGATAACATGTCATTAAGTTTCTAGCAGACTTTGGCTCTGATGTAAAAATATCATTTGTCGTAGTGATTCATTGATCTATACTTCTCACTTTTTTATTAACAAACTTTTGGATATGGAATAGCAGAGGAACATGTGCAATGGATAAAGCCAAAGGAACAATTAAGTGTCTTATACTGTTGATACTTTGCCTCACGAATACAGTTTTAGAGTAGGTAAAAGAAAGATGGTAGCTGCCATCTTTTGTTAGCAACTCAAAGTTAAAAATATTTCTGTAAGGCAGGTGTACTTTCATCAAACAGAAGCAACCAAAATATGCTTTTTTCATATGTAATATTATTGGTGCCGTTCTTCCAAGACTGCAAAGAAAAGACAATGTGAGGTTTCTCAAATGGGGAGTGCACAACAGTGTACCCACCATATACTATGTAGATGCCTGAAGGCACCTTGAACTAAAGTCCGGTTATAAATATCACCATTAGCAGTGCTTCCTAAAGGCAGACCCCATGAAACAACTCAGGTGTGTTAAGCTCATTTAAGATGCTTGGAATAGATTAAAAGAGAAGTTACAGGGAAGAGAGTGGGGGAAACAATCAGAATCTATGAAACAAAAAAAATTTCAGAAAAGATGAAGAAAAAAGAAGAGAAAATCAGCAAAAACAGGAGAAAGGAGGAAAATGAAACAACTAGTGAAAAGGGGATATATAAAAAGGATAGATGTGGAATATGAATTTTGTTTAAAGGTTGAATGTACAGATGTGAACTGTTAACACTCATCATGCCATAGAATCTCAAATAGAAAGAAACAGAGAAAAATAAAGTTTTATACCTTTTTTTGCTATTTAGAATTTAATTACAGCTTATTACATTGGTTTGAGTATTTTACTTTATACCAGAGATGGTTGAAAAGCATGAGGATGATTTGTTGATGTGGCATACATGCATTCATTAATTTATCTCCTAATGTGTGTCAGGTACTATTCAAGGCCATCAGATGTCCTTCCTGCTCCCAAGGTCCCAGGTGGAAATAACATATCACAATACAATGGGACAACTATTTCAAAAGAGGTGAGCGCTGGCTTTGCCTGAGGAAATAGGAGAAGGCTTCACCAGTGCGTTGACATTTGTGCAGGGCCTTGAAACTAAGAATTCATCAGTTTTTTCAATATGCTCATTGAGATTGGTGGGAAAATATTCATTGTTATGTTATAGTGGAAAACACAGAGGGAAAATTTAAAAACTTTAAGAAGATTTATAAAAGTCTGAGGGTTGGGAGTAAAAAGTGGTGAGACTTATGCCTTATAAATGTATAATGCAAGCAGTAGGATGTATCCAAATTATCACTAATCTTTCTTTTAAATTTTAAAATTTCAATAGCACTCTCTAATCTTCTAAAAATAAAATATTCAGAAACAAATATTTGTCTTCAACATATCCTTTCCTAGCCTTTGAGAAGATATGACATATTCCCAAAAGTTCAACAAGTGCTTTTAGATTATCTTTTTAGGGATATTTTCTTTGCTGATTTAATTTCCAAAAATAATAGAAATGATCTGAATTTAAAAGGCACAGTGTCTAACACCATTTCTGAATAGCATTAATTTCATTCTCAACAAAATGCCTGTAAAATAGGGAAACATTTCATATTAAGTTGAATATATTTTTCTTTTTTAAAGCATATTTAGATTGATTTTGGAAGGACTGTTAAGAACCCATGTTTATGAGATAAACAAATTTCTCTTATGAAAATTAAGTCCTCCTAATTCCTGACTCTACCTTTTAATCACTAAAACAGCATTAACTATTTAAAGATTAGTCTCAAATGTAAAACTCTCTGACTAACTTAATAAAACAGGTGAGGGGACACTTCCAGAATTTGAACCAGTCAGGGGTCAGATGATATGTACCAAAGACAGGTACAGTGGTTTTAAGACTACTGTCAACAAGAAAAGAGAAGGGAAGAAAAGAGAAGGTAAAAGAGAGGGTAAACATACAGGAAGAAAAAAGAAAATAAAAATAAAGGAGAAGGACTGTTGAATTGCTGCACAGACAGGAATGGGGTGTGGAGGCATGAAAGAAAGGATGTGCTAACAGTCAAATAGATGGGCTAGGAAGGAATATCTCTGGTGGTGAGCTTTGTTTCTCATTATTTCTCTTCTCACCCCATGTTCTCCAAAAGACAGCGTCCTGCCCTATGGCTCATTCCCAGGGCACACCCAGCCCCAACCTGGAATGCTCAACTCTCTCTCTTTTAAACCACAAACCTTTCAAAAACCCTACTCTAAAGCTCCCTTTCTTTAGGAAGGCTTTCTTGTCCCTTTGCCCACTGTTTCCTCTGACTTAGGATGGCTTGTCCTCATTTACAGCTGTCCAAGTAAATGTTAATGGGATTCTTGTAGTGTGTATATTAAGAAACTTTAAACTGACAATTAACTAGAGTCCTCCATTTCTTCTTTCTTCTCAAAGTGATTAACAATATGTTTTCCAAAAAATAGAAAACATTGTGACCTAGCTATGGTTCAAAGTGAATAATTCAGTATTCTCTGCCAGTAGAGTACCCTACAGTCCGAGAACTCTCCAGCCACCAGAAGGAACACAGCTCTATCAACTTTAATTTTAGCTCAGTGAAACTCAATTCAGATTTTAACTGGTAGAACTGTAAAGTAATAAATTTGTGCAGTTTTATGCTGCTGAGTTTGTGGTAATTTGTTATAGCAGCAATGGGAAACCAACATAGATTTTAGACTGTAAAAGTGACATCCAGCTGGCTCTAAAAAATCAAGTGCAAAGATAGGTTTTTGCATCAAGATTTCTGAGGGAGGAGTGAAGGGTGTGAGTGGCAGTAAATATGAACATGAATGATGGCCTAATGTCTTCTCTTTGGTGGTTGCTTTCTAGCCTGTTAGGTATACTAGGGGGTAGCCATAGAACTTGCTGGATGTCAGGGCCTCTTATAGCTTCTAGAGACATATAGTTTAGGCAGAATTACAAGAGAAGTTCACTGGACGTGGTTATGATGGCAGAGTAGGTAAACACTGCTTGCTTCTTCCTATAACTGCATTAAATTTAGAACTAAATTAAAGAACAATCAACTTGGAGAATCATCTAAAGATTAGCTGCCAAGGTCATTTCAAGACCGTTAGGAGGGGTGGAGATGCAAAATGGGCCTGCTTCTCACCTGTGCGTGATAGTTGAGCACGGGGAGGGTTATCTCCTCTGCAGAGGTCCCCTCCGAGAAGGGAGGGGCTTAAACCCCACATCAGCATCCCCAGCCCAGGGTTCCAGTACTGAGAAGAGGAGTCTCTTCAAAAGCTGGCTATAAAAATCAGTGGGGATTCCAACTGTCCAGGTGAAATGGAAAGCTGTTGGAAACCCAGATGTTCCCCCAAAGGCCAATGCACAGACTCACTCACTCCCAGGTACTCATGTGGGTCCCTCCACAGCAGCTTAGGAGGTGCCAGAGATATACAGTGAAGGCTGGGTTGTGTGTGTGGCTTCAGGACAAGCACCATCTTGCCTTAAAGAACCAAATCTGAATCTGCATTGGCCTGGTGAACTCTGGTCACTCTATCCTGGTGACTCATTTGGACCCAGGCTCATTCCACTCCAGAACTGCTGGATGCATATTTGTAGCTGGGAAACTAGCCCCATCCCACATTCTTGTCAGGAGACTATTTCAGCAGCAATCAATAGACCTTGGCTCCCACAACTCCAGAGACAATTCCAGTGGTATGCAACTATCCCTGGCCCGAGCCACAGTATTTCTCATTCAAATCTTAGAGGCCTGAGGTAAGCAGCAGCTGGCCTCAGCGTGATCTGAGACTTTTGCAAGCGGCCACAGGCTCAGCACCGGCACCAAATCTGAATCTACCCTAACCTGGTAAACACCACTCACTCTACCTGTGACTTCCTGGGACCCAGCAACACCAAACTTACATATTGCCAGACACTCTTACAAGCGGCTAAAAGGAGGACTCAGGCCATAGGGTGCCCTGGGCATTTTGCTGAGCTAGGCCTGGTACTGGTGGCAGCAAGCCTTGGTTTGTAGTGTGGTCTCTCATATACACCTCCAGGTCCATCACAGTAATCAACTATAGATCACTTTGGAGCTCCTAACAAGTAGCCCCAGGCTGGTCACAGGCAGTGGATGACCTTGCCCTGCACAAAAGCCCCTCTCAAAGGGCTCTAGAACCAACATAACTAAAGGCTGACATCAGACTACAACAAAGCACCACCTAATTAGTCCCACAAGTGGTATACCTAGAGGGTGGTCTCAAAAGGCACATAAGCTGCTTGAGGAGAATTGCACTCTGTAGGGTCAGCCCCTAGACAGCAGCTCTTACCTTATGGTCATGGCCAATCCTTACAGTCAGCCTGAGAATCACCCTACTTCCCACTGATGTGCCAACAGCAATCAAGGCTTAACTACAACAGGAGAGTACACACAACTCACACAATGGACATTCCTGGAGCAACCAGTGCAGGTGACCAGGTAGACTGTGCCACTAGGCCACACAGGACACCTACTACATAAGGGCCAACATAGGAGCACATAAAAATATAAAGGAAATATTGACTAACATAAAGGGACAGATTGACAGTAATATAGTTGTAGTAGAGGACTTTAACATTCCACTAACACCAATAGACAGATCTTCTAGACAGAATATCTAGATGAAAACAGTGGCCTTAAATGACACACTAGACAAGAGAAATTTAATTCACATTTTTAGAGCATTTTACTCCAAAGTAGCAGAATATATATACTTCTCAAGGGCATAAGAGACATTTTCCAAGATAAACCACATGTTAGGCCACAAAACAAGTGTCAACAAACTTAAGAAGACCAATATCATATCAAGCATCTTCTTCAACCACAATGGTATAAAACTAAAAATCAATTACAAGAAAAAAAATAAAAATAAACAAACACATGGAGGCTAAATGATATACTACTAAACAATGAATGGCTAACAATGAACTCAAGGAAGAAATTAAAATATATCTTGAGACAACTGAAAATGAAAACACGATGACTCGAAATCTATGGGACACAGCAAAAGCAGTTCTAAGAGGGAAATTCAGAGCAATACGGGCCTACCTAACAACACAAGAAAACTCAAATAAACAGTCTATCTTTATACCTAAAAGAACTAGAAAAAGAACAGCAAGCAGAGCCCAAAGTGAGTAGAAGAAAGGAATAAAGATCAGAGCAGAAATAAACAAAATAGAGTCTAAAAAAATATAAAAGGTCAAAGAAACCATGCGCTTTGAAAAGATAAACAAAATGGATAAACCTTTAACCAGACACATCAATAAAAGAAGAGAACCAAAATAAATAAAATCAGAAATGACAGAGGAAAACTGATAGATGACTCCACAGAAACACAAAAGATTTTAAGAAGATACTATGTATGAGCAGCTGTATTGCCTACAAATCAAACTGGAAGAAATGGATAAATTCCTAGAAACATACAATCTTCCTAAATCAAGTCAAGAAGAAACAGAAAATCTGAACTGACTGATTACTACTAACAAAATAGAATCAGTAATCAAAAATCTCCCAACAAACAAAAGTCCTGGATCAGATGGCTTCACCTGTGCGTTTTGCTAAATATTCAAAGAATTATCACTTATAGTCCTCAAACTGTTCCAAAACAATCAAGAGGAGGGAAGGCTCCCGAGCTTATTTTATAAGACCACCATTACCCTGATTCCAAAAACAGATAAAGACATTACCACCCCCCCCCAAAATTATAGAATGATATCCCTGATGAACATAGATGCAAAAATCTGCAACAAAATATTAGCAAACCAAATTTAGCAAGACATTGAAAAGATGATAAACCATGATCAAGTGGGGCTTATTCCAGAAATGCACAGTTGGTTCAATATCCATAAATCAATTAATGTGATATACCACATTAACAAATTAAAAGAGAAAAATCATATGATCATATCAATAGATGAAAAAAGTTTTAGAAAAAATCCTGCATCCATTTATGTTAAAAGCTCTCAACAAAGTGGGAATAGAGGGAACATACCTCAATATAATACAGGCCTATGTGACAAACCCACAGCCAAGATCATACTCAATAGAAAACAGCTAAAAGCATTTTCCTTAAGATTAGGAACAAGTCAAGGGTGTCTACTTTCACCACTTTTATTCAACATAGTGTAAACAATCCTAGCCACAGCAATCAGACAAGAAAAAGAAATAAAGACAGGCATCCAAGCTAGAAAGAAAGAAGTAAAACTGTCATTATTTGCAGAAAACTTGATACCATACAGAGAGAACCCTAAAGATTCTACTAAAAAAACTGTTAAAACTATTAAATAAATAAATTCTGTAAAGAAGCAGAATATAAAATTAATATTCAGAAATCAGTTGCATTTTACACACCAATAATAAACTATCAGGAAGAGAAATTAAGAAACAATCCCATTTACAATTGCATAAAAAACAATAAAATACCTAGGGATAAATTTAACCAAGGAGGTAAAAGACCTGCACCCGGAAAATTATACCACTGAAGAAGATACAAATAAATAGAAGCATACATTGCACTCATGGGCAGGAAGAATTAGCATTGTTAACGTGTCCATACTACCCAAAGCAATCTATAGATTCGATGCAATCCCTATTACAATTAGAAAAAATAATCCAAAAATTTATATAGAATCATAAAAGACCCCAAAATAGCCATAGCAATCTTGAGAAAGAAAAAGAAAGTTGAAAGGTATCATACTACCTAATACCAAACTATACTACAAGACTGTAGTAATTAAAACAGCATAGTACTGGCATAAAAACAGACACACACAGAGCAATGGAACAGAATAGAGAGCTCAGAAATAAATTGATGCCTATGTGGTCATTTAATCTACAACAAAGATGTCAAAAATATACAACGGAGTAAAGACAGTCGATTCAATGAACAGTATTGAGAAAATTGAACTGATGCATACAAAAAAAAAATGAAACTGGACCTCCTTCTTGCACCATACATAAGAATAAACTCAAAATAGATTAAAGCCTTAAAAGTAAGACCTGAAACCATAAAACTCCTAGAAGAAAACATAGGCAGTAAATTCTCTGACACTGCTCTTAGCAGTATTCTTTCTGATATATCTTATTGGGTATGAGAAACAAAAGAAAAAATAAACAAATGAAACTCTATCAAACAAAAAGATATTGCACAGCAAAGGAAACCATCAACAAAATAAAAAGACAATCTACTGAATGGGAGAAGATATTTTCCAGTGATAGATGTGATAAAAGATTAACATCCAGAATTTATAAAGAACTCAAAAATTCAACACCAAAAAAATTAACAGTCCAGTAAAAAAATGGGCAGAGGACCTAAATAGGCATTTCTCTAAAGAGGATACACACAGCCAAAAGAAATATGAAAAGATGCTCAACACCACAATCATCAGAGAAATGGAAATTAAAACCACAATGATGTATCACCTTACACCTGTCAGAATTGTTATCCATCATTAATTAGTCCAAAAACAACAAGTGTTGGTGAGGATGTGGAGAAAGTGAACTGTCATGCACTCTTGGTGGGATTGCAAACTGGTAATGCCACTTTGGAAAACAGTTATCAGGTTCCTCAAAAAATTCAAAACAGAACTACCTTATGACCCAGCAATTGAACTTTGGGGTTTTTACTGGAAGAAAATGAAAACACGAATTAGAAAAGATATATGCACCCCATGTTCACTGTAGTGCTATTTAAAATAGCCAATAAGGAAGCAACCTACATGCTCATCAACAGATAATTGGATAAAGTAGTTGTGGTACATATATACAATGGAATATTATCTTGGCCATAAAGAAATGAAATCTTACGATTTGCAATGACATGGATGGATCTAGAAGGTATTATGCTAAGTGAAATAAGTCAAACAGAGTGGGACAAATACCATGATTTTACTTATATATAGAATATAAAGAAATAAAATAAACCAACAAAAGAAATGCAAATAGACTCATAAATACAGAGAACAAACAAACTGGAGATTGTCAGATGGGAGGGACCTTGGGGGATTGGGTGAAAAAGTGAAGAGATCAGTAAGCAAAAATTGGTAGTTACAAAATAGTCATGGGGATTTAAAGTACACATATATAGTGTACTTCAGGCAATAAATATAGTGAATGATACTACAATAACTATGTATAGTGGGTACTAAACTAATCAGAATTATCACTTCGTAAATTATATAAATGTCTAGCCACTATGCTGTATACCTGAAACTAACATAAAATAATATTGAATATCAACTCTAATTGAAAAATAAGCTTAAGAAAAAAAGAAGAGAAGGTCACCAATTCAACTCCCTATCTTTTACCATGATCTTCGTTTCTACCATTGGATCAAGAAGTACAGAGCTGGTAGTGCTAAGTAGCAACAATTTTCTGCATGAAGTTGTATAGGTATCAAACAAAATAAATACAAAAATAGAAGAAAAATCTCAGGAGTTGAAGAGTCAAAGTATTCTTTCAGATGCCTCCTGATAACTAATGATTTCACAGAGGTGTATAATGAATATAATAATAATTAATGATGACAGTAATAAAAATGATAATATGCTGTGCAAAGTACCTTATATTTATATAAGAACTTTGATCTTTAAGAATTCTAAAATGCTTTGCAACCTGACTTCTAGGACACATCAATTTGAAATTAGTTCTCTCCTTAACTCTGAAATTTAGCTTTGCTTGGATTGAGATGTAGTAATCATATGCTCTTTAAATCTTAAGGAGCCTTAAAAGTAGGGAATAATTATCTAGGGTGGGAGACGCTTTACTCTGGCCCTAGGCTGTGGGATACACATGCTTAGTTTGTGAACTCTGAGAATTTTTAACCCACTTCTTCAAAATGTGTTTTTGAGACAATTGTGTTCCTGGAATTCAACCCTGCCTAGCTTTGTGAATAACTCCTTGTTCATGCCCTTCTCCCTCACCCTTATTCCAAATGCTCTCTTTTGGGGTGCTCATGTCAGGTCTTCAACTCTCACTGCTTGAACATCTAGCCTCCACACCTGACCTCTTTCTTATATACCAGGCTTCCAGCTCCCACTCCTGCTTGAAATTTGCTACATGGATATCCCCAAGGATCATGAATGAAACAGACCTCAACACCTCCTCCTGCAAACTGAGTCCTCTCTCTAGATTACTGATGGTATCATTATCTCCCTAACACCCTTTACTGTGCAGCCTCTATGCCAAGTAGTCACCCTCAGTTGATGCTTGTCTTCCACGCATCACCATTCAATCTGACCTCTAATCAGTGGTCTCCATTTCTACAATGTCCAGCAACTGTCACTGCTTTTCTTGCTCCATTGTTCTGGTTCAGTTAGCAACTTGTTATACCTGCATGTGTGTGACTGTCAAAATACATTCCTAGCTGTTTTCCACTCATTTGTTTGAGGGTTACTATTGAACAAGGACCTTATCTCATCCATTTTTATATTTCTCATAGTGTTATTAGGACTTACTTCCATGGTAGGAATCTCTAAGACCTCAATATAAGAATATAAGGATATTTACTTTATATATATTGATATATTTCTGAGCTCTGAGGTAAATAAAAATCATATTTTAAATGTACACAATGAATGTACAATATAAAAGATTCTTGTAATGAATTCTAAAATTTAGAGAATCTTTTAGTACCTAGACATCTGCTTATTTCTTAGTATAGATATTCTTTCACCAAGTTTTGATGAAGAAGTACATGCCTGACTTAACCAGGAAACTTGCGCATTTATCATAGCATTACAAAATGTACAAACTGGATTTTGCGATTAAGGACAGTACCTATTCACAGCAGCTGAATGAAATCAGTTTTTTACTGGCAGGTCAAGCACATGATCTGTAAATTGTCCAGGAGGCCAATCAGAGCTACTAAGTCAGGAATACCATCAGCTATGGATATATACTTGGAGGTTTCTGACAAGCAGTCTAATGAACTCTCCACTTTGCTAGTGGATGCAACAATGAAGAAACCAGCCTGCAATGAACCAAAGGCGTGGGGAGTGAGACAAGAGGAAGCCTCTAGGGTAAGATAAATAAGATAGGAGCCCAAGTAGATATACATGGACTCACTTTTAGTAGACCCACAGTACTTGGTGTCCACAAGAGAATAATGTGTCCAGAAAAAAAAAAATCAAACTTAGACAGGAATAATTAGTCTAATTGGGAGTATAAAGCAGAAAACCATGAATAGTATTAGCTATAAAATTCCATGCATAAAGATTATTTGAATTATAGTTATTTTAGAGGGTATATATGGCTTGCTAGAACAGAAAAGCATTGTTTAGTTATTTAAAAAACAAACAGCAAATAAAGCTTTCTCAAATTCCAGAATATAGATCTCATTGGCTAGATGAAAATGGAGAGGGAACAGGTGATCACATCAGTGATGGATGGGCCTCCCATTTAAAATGTTATATTTTGGGCCTCTCAGAGTATAATTCTATACTTTGAGTGACCTGCATAAGAGCAAGTTTATAGAAGCTGAACTCAAGTACTAATTGTTATTCCCAAGGAAAGCAGCTGCAGAGGCTAAAACAAATTTTCAAGATTTGGGAATTTATTTTGTAGATGTTAAGAGGTCCACTACAATTACAAATAAGGGTAATCAATACCGAGACAGCATTTTTAGAAAAAAGGTACAGCTTTTATAGGAGTTCTCTATTGGTGCAAGGGATGAAACCATCTATGTTAAGGACACCAGAAAGTTTTTTAGGATAAATAAAAAATATATATTTTAAGTAAGAAAACACATATAGTTATGTATACTCATAAAGATTTTTGAACCTTTAATGAGATAATTCTAATCTGCATCTAATCATAAGAATCTTCAAGGAAAAATAGGAGGAAGTTGGGGACATTATAGTCAGTACATAATTACTGTTTCATTAGGTATAAAATGTTCTTGAGGGGGACAGCAACTGAGCAAAGAACACAGACTTAGGAGAAATGTTATACACCCCTGGGGGTTTTGTATGGGATCCTATGAAGTATGGAAAGAATACAGTGGAATATTTGATAATCAACCAGAGGTTGAAATTTAAAGCTCTCTTGGTTAAGTCCAAGGAAGGAAAAGGTAGAAAAGGCCAATGTGATTAAGGAAGAATATAAAGATTAGTATGAAGAGCATAAGAGGTAGGCTCAAAATATATAAACAGTGATTTAGAGATATAAACTATTTATAAAATACAAGTAGTAAAAAGTTCAGAGAATAATTACAAAAGAGGAAGCATTCTGATGAGTGACAGCATTCCACACTGTTGTGGTCTGATAGTTATAAAAGCAGAAATGCTAGTATATAAAAATTGGAAGGGACCTTACAGAACAAGTAGACCAGCCTCTTCTTTCACAGGTCCAGGAATGCAGAAAGAAAGGAACTCACCCTTAACCTGTCTCTCTGAATCCCAGTCAAAACAAGGAACAAAGAAAAGCAGGAGTGGAAGGGTAGGATAAGAGCTTAGAGGTCAGAAGGATCAGGACAGGGAGAGATCAGCTGGCTTCTAACGAAGTTGGGGGAGATGAAGGGATGGAATAGAGTGGATCTAATTTCTTGCTACAGAAGAGAAAGTGTGAGAACGTTGTGAGAACAGGGAGTAAAAGGGGACAGTTTCAAGACCCCCAAAACACAGAGAAGGAACTGAAGGAAGCTCTAACTGATATTTATACAAGTCCTCTGATGACAGATCAGATTCCTGAGTTCTGGAAAGTGTTACATAGCATTATTTTAAACAGGGCTATGAGACAGAGCAAGCAATTATGGGCCATTTAACTTAACATCATTTACCGAAAAATATTAGGGAAAGTTTGCAGAGGGGACAACTCAACAAGCAGATAGTAATTTGATTAGAAACAGGCCACATGTTTTCACTGAAGGAAGGTGTCCTAACTAGCTTGTTGGACTTCTTTAAAGTTACTGTTTCCTCAATTCTACATTTTAACTCATGATTTTTTTCTAATATCTCTAAAGAATGGGAATAAATGTAAAGTATCTTAGTATATAAAACAAAAACCAAGCACAATTGAGGACATTAGAAATACAATGGCAAGAAAAATGAATGTTAAAGACAAATAATACAGCAAGCCAAACTTAGTTTGCATTATCTTGTAGAGTTTAAGTTGAAAAACTTTTTATGAAAGATATGATTTACCTTTGACCTGAGAATGTGTCCCTCAGGTTATTTCCTAAAATGCTGTGCAAAACAAAAAGAATTTTTGTTTGTTTCACTGAAAAAAAAAATCTTACTTTTTAAAAGTGGATTGACCATTTGATGTGGGTAAAAATTGGCACATTAGGATGAATACTTCATTAGCACAACCTTTGTAAATTTTCCAAGTTAAAAATTCTCAAACAGAGAGAACTGTGGTTATTTTAAAGTAATAATAGGTCAATATCAATTTTCATATATTTACATGATACTTCCATACCACTGAATAGCTATCTAATCTTTATAAAGAGGGTCAGAAAGCATAAAAATCAAAATAAAACAAAAATTAAAAAATTAAAGTACATATTAATGTTTGCTAGTAGTCTTGATTATGCCTTGTTATCTACTTTTACTGGTTAATCTATACAATTCACCAATGATGTCATTCTGCTTTTCAAAAGGTACTAGATTTAGGTAACTGACTCCTATATCTGTAATCTCCACAAGAGTAGGGAATGTGTCTGTCTTATTTATACTGTATTCCCAGTGTCTAACACAGTGTTTGGTAAATATTTGAGGAATGAATGAATGAATGAATAAATAAATAAATAACAATAAAAGCACCAACACTGGGTATTTTACTGTGTGCCAGATACTGTTCTAAGAAGTATTCTGTAAACTTGACTGTTAGTTCTCCAATAATTCCTTAAAAGAAGTTCTCTTATCCATGCCATTTTTACAGATGAGGGAACAGAGGCAATGAAGAAGTTAAGTAACTTGAATAAGGTCACACAGCTAGTAATTGGCAGTTTTTGAACCCAAGAAATCTGGCCCTAGGGCCCACACTTAAGCATGACACTACTTCTCTAAAATGAATGCACAATGCAATGAATCTGTGTGTAAACATAAGTATATATAGAAAACTATGCACAAGACAGAAGTTTTAAGAGGCACAGAACTCAAGTATTAATAACACCATCACCAAATACTGGAATTCAGCAGCAATAGGAAATTTTAAGTCTAATTTTTAGGATCAGGCTCTCCACAGTAGCAAAACTCCTAAACATTCAAAGGAAACCTAGAGGTAGAAAAATAAAAATATATGACTCCATTCAGTTCTAATTGGATGCTGGAGTCTTTAGCTTGGAACAAAAACTTTCAAGACTCTTCATGTTGGTACAAAAGAAGATTTAAGGTTTTGCGCTAGCTAAATTAATGAGGACAAACATTATTGGCTCATGTGGAGGTATGCTTCATGTGAAAATACTGGTGGCTTTTCTGGGTTAGTGCTGGCCTATGCTGAATAAAAAGCATTACGTAAGACTGCTCTGAATCTTATTCAAAAACAACATAAAGCTCTATGCCCCTTTAGTCTTGCTGTTCTGAGACTTGATATATCCTTAGCACTTTTTTCTTTTCAAATTTTCTTTACTTTTTTTTTTTTTCTATCACTCATTCTGGAACCATTTGACTCTTAAGATCTAGTTTATGCTTTTAGCTTTGGAATGTCCTATGCACTGAAGATCTTGGGGGAATACATATGATTGAAGCTAATCAGGAGAACAAGCTTTTACAGAATCTGAAGAAAAGTGAAAAGACGACTCTGGAACTTGCAAGATGAACTCAGACACTGAGTGGGAAAGGATACAATTTAGACATGGGAGAACTCCATGACTACCCTACATTAAGTGCTGATAAACCTCAGAGAAGCTCGGTGCTGTTCAGAACTCATGCCTAATGACTCTGTAGACGTGTTGGCTATTAAGGCGGCCCACATCTAAGTGAAAGCTCATTTACAAAGCAGTGTTCAGTTCTAGTCACCTTTCAATTGGAAGAATACTGTCACCCCTGAGGCAATTCAACATAAGGCTGTCAAGCTGATCCCAGTTTTGGGAAAACTCCTTGTTCTGAGAAATGAGGTTAAAAGTTTAGTTTCACTCTACAAGAAAATCTTGCCCAATAGAATATTCAGTTGAAGTGGAGTGAACAAAATTAATGCAGCCTAGAGGATTAGAAAGATGAAATGCAGTTAAACATCCAAAATTATGCAGTAAAGGGAATCCGAGGTGAGAGCTATATCAGTGAACAAATAAAGCAAGAGTATGAAATGAGACACCGCTCTTATGTTAAAACAACTTTAGTGTAAATGGAGTTGCAGAACAGGTATGATAATGACATTTGAATGAACAAAAGAAAGGAAGAGGGATGCAGTATCAGGACAGGAAAGGGGCAGATAGAGACAGACTTCAAGAACTGCCTTGTTAGTCTAAGGGTGCTTTTCCTGTTCAGCAAATTCCTTTGTTCTGTGTTCTTATCAATCTCACACCTTGCCTAAGTGAGAATGACAGACAAGCCATTCTTAACGACTTCCTAGCTTTTGAAACTATTTTGGTGTCAGGAGAGAACGAGCCACGTTTAAATTGTTATAAGGATTGAGATTTCTGTTGGCTCAGTGAATTTTCCACTCTGAGATGACAATTTTTGTTAGCAGAGAAACAGGTTTGCTTGTTTATGTGATCTGCACAATATTCCAGAAAAACAAAACCCTTGTGGCAACTCTTTAGGACAGGGAAACAAATACCAGTGCGGCTAGGGGGCTCCACAGACAGGCATTCCTTGCTGTGTCAGCAGGAGTGAGCTGGTATCTTCCTCCCCCACAGACAGAACACATCCTCTCCTTGGCACACCCACTTGCCATTAGCACAGGGAACTATTGTTCCCTGTGTGTCAAAGACCTGGCCACGCCCTGTGCCAGGACAATGCTTCGACTCCACAGCTAAGAGCTGGTTATTTCCTTTCCTTTTTATTTCCACCTTTGTAAGAGTGCATGAAATGAAGTTTTTTCTTTTGTTTGAAACAGAACATTTTGTAGGTGGTTACTGATGACATATGCACTTTCAATTTCTCTTCACTGAGGTTTTTCCTAATCTCTGAAAGTTTGTACAATACGCTGGAATTTGGTTCAAAACAAAGTTAAAACAGGTTCAAGGGATTCTATTTTCATAGTTAATGCACATTTCATTAGGTAACCATTCTGTTTGAACATTTCTCTATGAAAATGCCACTTCCTATTATCTTTAGGTATACTTAACATGTTGAGTTTTGTCACCATAGAGAATGTGGACCACATTATAGTGACAACACCAAGCTAGAAAGTTTTTATAAATTTAAGAAAGAAAGATGTTATAGTCTAACAATCTATAGGTCATTTCTTAATATAGGAACCTCTGTATTTAGAAATCCATCCATCCATTCACTCATCCATCTACCCAACAATTGATATTTATTAAGCACCTACTTTGGTATAGTTGAAGATTAAAAAAAAAGGTCCTTATCTTAAATGAGTTCACAGTTTGGTAAATGGAGAAAGACATGTAAACAAATGAGTGTAATAAATTATGATAGGTGTTACAAGATAATTATTATGTAGAACATATAATGAAGATACAAAGGAAGAAGTAGAAATTTCAGTGGTAGTAGTATATTGTTCAGAAAAAGATTCACAGGTAGGGCAGTAGTTGAGCAGAGTGTTAAAAAATGTATAGGGAGATCATTTGTAACTATGTTTATGTGTGCATGTGAATGCATGTCAGAGGGTATGTTTATGTGTGTGCTTGCTTGTGAGTTCATGTGTGCACTGGGGAGGTAGGTAGTCCTCCAGATCTCGAGATCCTGCAGGTCATGGAAGGCCTTGTAAGTCAGATATTCTGTAGGTATCTGGGATCTGCCATCAAAATGAGAGACTAATACGATGAGAGTTGCCACTGATATTAGTCTCCATTTCTGAAACCAACTATTTCCTTGGGTGTGTTTTACCCTTGTTTTCCTTTTTGAAGCAATGAATTCTGTGGTAAGAATAACATCTCAGATTTAATTCACTGTACTCTGGTTTGGGAAATGCCGACTGAAGGATGCCAGGGAGCCCAATGGAGAGCTTTGAAGGTTGGCTTTGGGCATTCAGTGATAATATTTTCCCAGCCAGCTGGCAGAATGGGCCTTCACACTGGGTGGCCAGGAATACTTACCACTTCCGTTGGTCGGTAGTATTTGAGATCCACAGTCACGTGAACTTTGCCCGTCTCTTTACATCTGCCTACTTCATTTTCATTCTCTCCTTCCCACCTGTAAAGAAGATAAACACTTAATCAGCCTTTAATTGTGAGCATTTGGCCATGTTGTAGTCCCTCAGGATGGTTCAGCCCTTTCCTTGCAGGAGTAAGCTCAATAACCATAGAAACAAAGGTTGAAGTTTAACCATGTTATTAGGGCAACAGTGAATTTCAAAGCCTTTCCAGATCTGTTTAGAAAAGATAGGTTTTTGTTGTTGTTGTTTTTTCCTTTCTTTTTAAGAAAAAAACATGATGGGTTCAAAAGCAAGGCTTTAGAAATTAACAAACTATTCAGAATAAGAAACTGAGCAACTTTCGGGATTTTAAATATTTTACACTTTAGGCTATTCTTGAGAAAATCAATTTTTATGAATTATTTTCTTGTCTCCTTTTTTTTCTGTAGTTTTAGGGATATTTATTATAAATTCAATGCATTCCAGTTTGGAATAAGTTTCATACCCTAATTAACCATTTATTTCATCTCTGCTTTATACATAAATTCCCTTGTTCTATTCAGTCAGCAGTGAGCCTCATTAATAAATCTCAGATGAATAAATTCCCAAAAAGTGCACAATTAACTGGTTTACTTACTGATAAGAGAGGGTATATTAGCATCTCTCTAATTCCTTTGATTCTGATACAATGTTATTTGGACTCAAGTTTTTCTTCCTTAAAAATCTACAGTTAACAACAGTGAAGAATTCCAATAATGGCTCTTCCAGTCCACACCATGCACTGTACAGAATATGCTCATGAACTTCAAGACCAGCTTTTCACTGGAATTCCATTTTATGTTCTCAATTTTAAAGAAATAGAGCCATTGGCTTAATGTTGACCTCTGGATTTCTATGATCTAGAATCCAAACAACAGAAAATACTATATAATTTGAGTTATTTTTACAAATGAAGCTTTTTGACAAAGAAAGATAAGAAAATACAAAGCAATGCTTGACCTCAATGTTTATCCTCAGAATTAGTTTGCTTTATCAGCTGGAGATGAATCTTATAACAACTAGATGATTTTGTATGCCCACTGGATCAAAGTCACAGGGGGATTAAAGAAAAATAGAGCGTTAAATTAGTTGTTTGATTACGTGATTCACAGGTGCTACTGAAGATGAACATTAAATGTTGATCACGGTTATATTTTGAACATAGGTTGAGATTAGAGACATAAACTGGCCTTGCAAGCCTTATTTCTAAGTAATCATCTGAATGTTCTACTCTAAATTCATTTTTTTGATATTATGGGGTAATATGTCATCATTAGAGAAATAATCAGTTTATAAATATGCTAAATTTGCCATTGGATTCAGAGGGAATTATAGTATAATTGTTGAACAATATAAAATGGTACCACTAGCATTTTTCCAGGACTTCCTTTTAATTGACTCAGAAAGATATGTTTGGTAATTTACTTGTTTGGTTTAACTTCTTACTGTTGATTAGATTGATGTGGCAGGGTCAGAGCTAAGTTTTTGAAAAATTCACCATAAAATGGTATGTAGATGCTTTAGACTATGCTGGCTAAAAATGCTATAAAATGAGAAAACCTAAATTGATGATAAACCCTATACATCTGTTATTGATAAAGTCCAAGTTTAGGCTAATATCTACAGTAGGTGAGAATAATTGGTAAAGTAATAATTAAAAAAATACTTTATCTAATTTTAAAGTTATTTGTTTAAGTGAAAGCTTTTCTTTGGTTAGGCTTTCAGTAAATGAAAGGATATTTGTATCATAAAAACATGTTTTAATTTTATTTTTGTTCACATTTAATACTTGCAAAAAGAAGCAAGTTCAATATATACCTTTCCAATAGTATCTCCAACTAAACTAACAGGTTTATGAAAATACCGTTTATAACTTTTCTGTCCCCCCCACCCCCCGAGTTGTAGCTAGGTATGTAAATCATGATGGTCATGCTGACTTGCTACACAATTGTGTAACACTGTCCTTTATATTGGTAAATCTGGTTAGTTGTCACAAACTTGAGGAATGATGATTAAAATCTGTCTATTTATAATTAAAACTTTTTGAAACCACACACAGAGACACATATTTAAGTTGCTAAAGTCTTGGAAAAACTTTAGACCTTTCCCTGACTGGGGCAGAAGCATGTGGGACAGAATAGAAATGAGGTTAGGCCAGCAGTGTCTAGACCAGGAGCCGGCAAACTTTTTGTAAAGAGCTAGAAAGCATTTCAGGCTTTGCAGATCACATACAGTCTCTGTTACATTTTCTTCCCTTTCTCCTCCTCCTTCTGCTTTCTTGTTTTCTTCTTTTTCCTCCTGTTTCTCTTTATCATCATCTTTTTCTTTTTTTAAACTACCCCTAAGAACTGTAAAAAGCTCCTCAGAGGACAGTAAAAAACAGGCCTTAGGTGAGGTTTCGCATGTAGGCCATAGGTTGTCAACCCTTGCTTTAGGGGATGAGTTAATGGTATACTGTCACCCTCAATTAAAGGAAAGCATTTAATATCTATTCACACCAACACATTGCATTGCTGGATCAGCTTACATTTTCCTGTCTACTACTGATTCTCTTTAATTGCTCTGCAGTCATATGCTAACATTTGAAATTTGTAGCCGTAGCTGAAATGAGAAGAGACTGAAGGAAGGAATCTGCAAGTTAGATTTGAGTTTGATGCTACTTACTGCATCAGTGGGTATGAGCTTTCAGCAGGCCTTTGCCTCTGTCTGAATACTGTCTGCTGGGCTGCCGTTTTGCAAATGCTGTCTACAGCCTAAACTACCTCTAAGGGCATGACATTGCCCCTACAATTAATACACCTGCACTGAATAATCAGATGTAACCAGGAAATGGCTCAAAGCAGAACTGAGTTGGCAAAAACCACTTTCTAATTTGCACTAGGTCTACATGAGTGCAGTAAGCAAAAGTTTCGGCCGTGAGCCAAAAAACATTCAGTTACAATAATACATAAAACACTTGTATTAACAAGTAAAAGGTAACAGCTAACTTGTCCTAACAAGTAATGTTATGACTTAAAGCAGAGCTGCAATGTCCATAAAATGACTACCTTGACAGGGAGTAAAAGATTTAGCTAATTAACAGGAATTGCTACCCACTAATTTAGATCAACATCTCAATGAGCAGGGATCCTGTATAATTCAATTTTAAAATAAATTGTTGGCTCCTAATAAGCATTAAAAAGCCATAGAAAGCATTGAAGAATAGCAGAATCAAGCATAACAAAGCAAGATGAGATGCTATTAAAATCTCAACTAGGAATCCCTTTAAGAGACAACAAAAACAAAGTCAATTGTGTTAGCCAAGTTAAAGAGACAGCTAAAGTAGAGGACGGACGATGCATTCCTTAGAACTGCAATGTGAATATCGCAAAAGCTCAGGAATTATTTTAAGAAACATTATTTCATGAGGATACAAGGAGGTTGCCAGAAACTAAAACTTATCAAATGACATAAAGTAGTCCTGGAAGAATTATTAGGTTTTGGATAAAGCTGGTAGTTTGCACACACTTTTGCTTTTACCCCAGACCCCTTTCAAAAAAGCAAGAAACTTACAAGGCTTAAAAGGATAGAAAAGGAAAGAAACCAAATTCTGGAAGCTGGAAAATAGATGAATGAAGGACATAGCAGGAGCCCTAGAAAACTGACTCCTAAACCAGTGGTGAGGAAGTTGAGAATAAACCCAATTTACACTTGTGGGAACCCACAAATGCTTAGGAAGTGTGGGTTGATTACAGTTCCCCTTGAGAAGCAATTTGATGTCCAGTCCCTTCTGAGATTCCATATTACTTGGCAACTGCTTAACTCTTTCTGGAGAAGAAGTTCCTAGGATTGAAGGTTACTGGGCCCAATGAAAGGCGGGTCACCATGCTGAAAAGGAAAAATAAGTGAAGGATGTATGCTGAATACTGCGACTCCCCAGCCAGTCCCAGGGTGAAGCCTGCCGGGTTTACCTCTTTCTAGGCAGGAGTCTGGGGACTCTTCTCTGGGCATCAGAGATTCTCCAACCAAATGGCCCTGTCTGGTCACACTATAGTGACACATTTAACAAGCTCTATGTTCTCAGGAATTCCCAATTAGCTTTTTAAGCCCCACTGTAAAACATGTGCAGAAAACCAAGGTTTACCAGACATGTGAGGAAAACCACATACATGAAAGACAGAAATCATAAAACAAATTGAAAAACAGCAACTTGGAAGAAACAGAACAAATGGGGAAGATAATTAAACGAAACCAAACAAACATAAACTCACGAACGCCACTATTAATATATTCAGAGACATAAAGAAATATATCAAAGATAGAAAAACAAGATACTATATCATGAAGGACAATTTAAAAAATTTAGAAACTGAAAAAAATTCAGAAATTAGATACTGAAGAGAAGATTTAAAAAATAAAGGTTTAGAAATCTCCCAGAAAGTAGAGCAAAAAGGTGTAGCTATGTAAAACCAGAAGGAAGATAAGGAGAAGATGGCCGCAAGTGGTTAGGATTTCAAGCAATCACAAAAAAATGGAGCAGAGCCAATAATTAACATAAATCAAGAAAATTGATCAGAGCAGAAGAACATGCAATCCGGATAGGAAAGACCTACAAGAGGGCCCCAAATAACAAATGGGACTAGACCCACATCACATGAAATTTCAGAACACTGGGACAATGAGAAGGTCTACAGACTTCCAGAGAGAATACACAGGGAGTAGGAGTCACAGGACACACAGATCAAGTCTGCAGAGATTGAAGAGGTGCCATCTGGGAAGAGGCAGGCAAACTGTAGATTGCTCTACCTAGGAAAATGAGGGAAGAGCTGTATGGGCTAAAGGAGGGAGGGAATGTCAACATTGCCAGACCCTGGGGAGATGTCAAGGAGGGTTTAGTACCATGCAGGTCCCTGGAGATGTTAGAAAGAACCGCTTTGGAGTTGATGGGGCAGAGGCAGACTGGTATGAGGTAAACAGGGAATAAAGCCGAGAAAGGGAGATGGTGAGAAGAGGTGACTCTTTGGTACCTTTTGGCAGAGGAAGGAAATAAGAGGTGAGGCAGGGCCTAGAGGGAATTTTAAGGATGGTTGGATTTGAAAAGGTCAAGATGTTGATGGGAAGGAGCTGTGAATGGGGCTGAAGGCACAGGAGGGAGGGATAACAGTTTCCTGAGGAGGCAGGAGGTGGGACTGTTCCCAGAAAGGAATGACAGGTGATATGCTAGTGGAACAGGAGAGAGAAAGACAGGATATAAGTTTTGGGTTCAGAGACGACTGCTTTAATCACAACATTAGTGTTAAGGTTGTACTGTGTATATATGAGAATTTAAGTTGCACACAGGTCTTTCAGGTGGCTTTTGAAATGAAAACTCCTTTGTTTCCATCCATGTTCGGTCTTCCTCCATTTTATACACTCATATTAATAATGATAACTGTTATTAAATGAGGAGTTTCCAGCTCTTACATTAAGACCTCCATACATTTAGTTAATAAATAACGAACTACAACAAAAACATAAAATTTAAATCCATGATACACTGTTCATGTAGAAGGCTGTTCATGTTACTTGTTAGAATGATGGCTACTTTTCTTCTGTGCTTTCCATGTAATGAGCCCTTTATGAATGTCAGCTGATGATATCCATACCAAGAGTCAGGCAGGTAGCATAATCTGTAGTCTCTATGTGGGAGGAAAAGGATTTAGGGGGCTGAACAATTTACAAAGGTCTCAAGGGGAAGGGCTCTGATTGCACCTCTTTCTCACAAGGTTGGAATGAGGAAAATGGGTAGGATGCCCTCTTAAAAGGACATTCTCATTTTTATAGGGAGACCCCAAGAAACATTTTCCATAAAAGCTGTTGATTGGTTGGTTATTTACCTTGCATTCTTCTTTTTATCACTATCACTGAGAAACTATGAAATGAGGCTCTGATTTCAAATTGTCTTTTCTTATGCTTTATTTTTAGAAAATCAGATTGGAAGGAAATTCAAATGCACAGCTTGCTTATAAACGAGTCTCAGTGTCTCTATGCTATCTTTACATGGATTGCTAGCCATGTTCTAGCCACCTGCTTTATTTTTGTTTAACTCAGCTGCGCGCTCCATTCTCAAAGAATGTAGGTGGAGTTTCTCCTGCTTCATAAGGGTAAGCAAAATGTATGGAAGTCTTAATAAGGGGTTGTGGTGGAAAGGTGACAATTTAAGGACTAGTACTCAAATTCTGTAAGAGAGACTCAGCCATAGTTCAGGTAATTTTTCATGTGTACCTCATCCATTTGGCTAACCTGATCTATGCATTTTCCTTCTTCTCACCTCCCACAAATCTTCACTAAGTACCTACTAAATGCTAGGAACGAAGCTAAGTCAGGCATGAGTAAGCAAGACACGGTCTTTGTCCTTAAGGGGCTTGAAGTCCAGGACCACCACAATATAATGTATTAATAATGGTAGAAGACAGAGTGCTGTGAGAAGACAAAGGAGGGTCCCTAGCAAAACTTGGTTGAAGGTAGGGGATGTCTAAGCTAAGACCCAGAGAATAAGTGCAGGGAAGCAGAGGGAGTAGTAGGCGTGGGTAACTCTTGATGTGCCCAATGTGGTCAGGCTGGTCCAACCCAGTTTATCTGCTTGCCCATCACCCACATACAGTTTCCTAACTCCTGTCTCCATCTATTTTCTCATGCCATTCCACCCACTTGGAATGCCTTTCTTCTTCTTAACTATCATCCATATCTCCCACTTTGGCCAAGGGCCCATTTAAATCTACCTTTCTGTAGACAACACTCCAATCTTGATTATGGTGCTATTACTTCATACTGATATAACGAATTTATACACATATGGCCATCTATTTCTGTATATTTGCAAATAATGTGTTCTTATTATCACCCAGTTAGAGCCTAAATTTTTCAAGGACAAGAAAATGCCTTTTGATTCTCTTAGATGAGTCTGGCTTTGAGAGAAAAATGAAATGGGCGGAGAGTACATTTATTGAGCATTTACTATGTCTTGGGTACTATGCTGGCTGTTTAATCAGGTAACATACAGAGGCAGCAGTTACTTTGAGGATCTAATGAATCCTTAGCTAAGGAATTTAAATTGACCTGCTACTCAGTAAATTGCATCATCTCTATATAAAACTGAATGAGGGTTGCTTCAGTCTTCAAGACACAGCATGACATCAGGATCAGGGTGCCAATTAGATCGTATGCATGCTAATAATTAAAAAATCTGAGGCTTCAATAAAGGTTCACATCACTTTAGGGTATTGTGTGTGTGTGTGTGTGCGTATGTGTAGTATACAGTACATTGGTTAGACATTTATATAGTTCATAAAATGATCCCCCCGAAACGCTCCCTTCTTCACATGACCCTCCACCTAGCCAACATATTAATGCTAACTACATTTCCTATGCCATGCTCCCCCTCCCTATGACCATCCATCAACTACTAATTTGTACTTCTTTAACCCTTCACCCCATTCTCCCAGCCCCCGACCCCCTAACCTCTCTATCCGTCACCAAACTGTCCACTATACTTGTGAGTCTGTTTTTGATTAGTTTGTTCTTTTTATTCCTTATATTCCACAAAAAAGTGAGATCATATAGTGCTTATCTTTCTCTGATTTAAATACTGTCTAGGTCCATCAAAGCAATCTTTTTCCATCCCTTTCCTTTTAGTCTGTGTGTGTCTTTTAATCTGAAGTGAGTCTCTTGTAGGCAGTATGCAGGGGTTTTGTTTTCTTCTTATCCATTCATCCACTCTATCTTTTAGTTGGGGCACTTAATTCTTTTCCATTTAGGTACTTACTGATAGGAATGTAGTTGTTACCATTCTTTATTTCTGTTTTTGACATGTTTTTTTTTTTTTCTTAAAGAAGTCTCTCTAACATTTCCTGTAATACTGGCGTGTTGGTGATAAATTCCTTTAGCTTATTTTTTTTTTCTTGGAAGCTCTTTATTTGTCCTTCAGCTCTAAACAATAGCTTTGCTGGAGGAAGTATTCTTGGTTGTAGATACTGGGTCTTTATTATGTTGAACATTTTGTGCCAAACCCTTCTGTCCTGTATAGTTTCTTTTGAGAAATCAGCTGCCAGTCATTTGGACGTTCCCTTGTAGGTAACTATCTGCTTTTCTCTTACTGCTTTTAAGATTCTTTCTTTGTATTTAACCTTTGACATTTTAATTATGATCTGTCTTAGTGTGGGCCTATTTAGATCCCCAGGTTTGGGGGTTCTCTGAGCTTCCCAGGATTTTATGTCCATTTCCTTCATCAGGTTAGGTAAGTTTTCCATCATTATTTCTTCAAATAGCTGTTCATCATCTTGTTTTCTTTTAGGTATGCTGATCAGATGGATATTTTGACCCAAAATAGTATCCCATGTGCTCCTTATAGTTTTGGCATCTTTTTTTCTTGCCATTCTGATTGAGTGTCCTTGGCTTTCCGATCCTCTAGGGCATTTGATCCTCTTCTTTATTCACTTTGTTTATTCTATTTAATATACTTTTCATCTCAGACGTGTTCTTCATTTCAGACTGGTTTTCTTTTATAATTTCTATTCCCATTTTTATGTTTTTTTTTAATCAGTTTGTTGAAGTTTTCACTGAATTTATCTACACTTCCCAAAAATTCATTGAGCATCTTTATTACCAGTGTTTTGAATTCTGCATCTGTGAGATAATGTCCATTATTTCTTGATCTCTGGATGTCATATGGTTTCTGTTTCTTTGTCTTCCCATTTTGGCCTTTCTGTGTCTGTTCTATGGATTAGCAAAGCTCCTAAGTCTCTTGGTTTTATTAGTGTGGATTTGTGAGGTAGATGTCCAGTGGCACAATCCTGAAAGGGGTTCAGCTGCAGACCAAATTTAGTCCAAGCCTCTGGCCCTCTGGGGCCACCTGTTAAGATTTAAGCAAGCAATCTACAGATGCTGTGCTTATAGTTGCCTCAAAAGGCCACATCAGAAATGAAGGCCACCTGCCTCCAGTGTGATTCTAGGCATCGCTCAGCAAGGAACACCTGATTTGTTCAGGATACACCTGGATGTGGCTTGGGTGGGGCCCAGGTTGGGGGTGGCAGAGTTTCAGAGAATCTTCTGGGTAGAACAACTTCTGTTATCTAATTTGATGAGGTCTTGGCTAAGGGGTGCTGTGTCCATGCACTGGGAGAGGGGTAGGCTCCACAAGGAACAATGAATACCACCAGCACTTTGAACAAAGCCAGTCTCCCCTTAGCCCTCACTCTGACAATGTCTCCTTGTAAATCTCTGGTGCCCCCTGCGCCCAGCCTAATCGGCTCTGGTGCTCAGAGTGAGCAGGTCCATCACCAGGAAAATCCGCTCACAGATGCGGCCCCTTTAAGAGGAGTCTGCATCTGTTGCAGCCTCCATCTCAGCTGCTCAGGACTGGGCAGCCCGGTGTCCTCACGCCATCCTACCTTCTGCCATGGTCAGGTGATTTCTTGTATTTTTCCCTAGTTTTATGGCTTGTTATCTAGATCCCAGGTGATTTTTCCTTGCTGTTTGCAACTTGTTTCCATCACAACTTTGATTTGGTTGCCAGAGGGATGAACAGAGCCTCTATCATCTACGCCATTTATTTTCCTCTTGTATACATTTTCTGTGGGTTAAAAACCCCAAGTATCTTAGAAGTTATAAATATAAAATGATAATAGGGCTTAAATTTCCAGAAAGACAGAGGAGGGGACAAAGAGAAGAAAGAAGGGCAGGAGGAAGTGGGAGAGATTCTCTTTCAATGGTAGGCTGATGCTTATATGAAAAGTCCAAATCTCTTTATTATGACTAAATGTTACATATATACTTTTAAAGGCTTGGGTCTATTTATTTCTAGTAAGTTCTCACAGTACTTACATTCCGGAATAGTCTTTCTATGAAGGCTTCCTCATAGTGAGTGATTTTTCTAGCTCTAATGACAGATTCTAAGCAGTGATGACTGAATGTGAATTATATTTCCATCGCTCATTGCACAGATTGAAACTTGGTATGGGCATCAAAGAAACAAAGCAAGCTGTTAAGGTGGGAGTTTTAAAGCTATTAGGGATCTCAGAGATAACTGATCTGAAAGCAGATGCACCTACACACATTTAAAGGTATGAATCTTCCTAGAGCAAAAAAATGCAGAACCTCAGTGATTTTCCTTCTCCTGACTGTTCCCCTAAGAACCCTTGTAAGTTTGTCATGGGAAAATCTGCTCATCAAAAATGACTGATTGGCGGGAAGTGTTTTCCCAAAATGCAAACTAACAGTCATAGTCTCAGCCACAGGGATATAGGATTCACACTTTTCAATGGCTTTCCTCTTTTTGCAGTTCTCTTCAGGCTCTTCCTCAAGGTCCAGGGCCCAGAAAGTCCACCCACCAGAAAATAATTCCCAATTAGAGAAAGAATGTGCATGAAAACAAAATGTCTTATTATGTGAGCTAGGAGGATTTTAGAAATCTGAGTTTCTTTTTAAATATATAATAATTGTTGCTCTTGTTTTTACTGAAAATGTAGAGACAATATCACAAACTATGATTTCAACTGGCTGAAAATCTCTCCCCACTAAAATCCAAGCAGTAGATGGTGGATTTCACAGGGTTTGCAGGCTACTCTTACAACTCTCTTCTCAAAATTTAACAAGATTGACAGAAAATTTGTCACGAGAAGTATTTGTTTGTTTGGTTTATGCTGCTATCACTTTATTTGTAGGAGACAAATGTTTCCTTTTCATGTTACTTAGTAATAAATTGATGGGAAAGTGAAAGGCAAAACATAACACTGAAAACCAAAACAAAACAAAAAACAATGCAATCTCTGAATAAACAAACATACACCCTGTAATGTTCTTAGAAGAAAACATTTGTTGTCATGAGGGTGTTTTCTCAATAGTAATGACCAATTGGGAATTTAATTGGCAAATATTATCTTAAATTTTAACAGGATTGCATGTGGTGGTGATCTGCTCTCCTGAATATCTTCTTCTGTTTCAAACTCAAATGTGCTATTTTCTGAAAAATTCAAAGCAAAAATTATTCAAATGATGTCAAAGACTTCAAAAGAATATACCTGTGCCAATTTTAAATATATAGATGGCAAAACATTTTTCAAGTTTTATTTTCAGTGAAAATTACAACAGATTTTCAAAAATAGTAGCCAAAATGGGAGTGACAACAAATCTTAAAACAACTAAAGCGAGAATATTCCAGATGTTGACTGGTGTGTCTAAGTTGAAAGGCATATAATATGAGGTTAAAAAGAAAGTCCAGAAGTTTAGAGAAAATATCACTTTCCCTTAAAAACATAAAACACAGCAGGTAGAAATGATGGGAGGGAAGAAAGTTTTCTGTCTTACTTGATGGCCTAGTGTACTAATCAAGCTCTCCTTCACCCTCTATACCCAGTGTTCACCAAATCCTGTTGATTCTGACTTTCTTGGGTAGTCCATCTTTTCCAACTTCATGTCTTTGAAGTAACTTCAGGTCTTTATCATCTCTCCTTAGTAGCTTCCTGGGGTAGAAAGCATGGTAGCTTCTCTATAGCTGTCACCACCACATGAGAAGAACTAATGTTGAAGGAGTTCCTTATCACCTAGCCTGGGGAAGTCAGGGTGAAAATGGGCATTCTTGAAAAGACTTTCTGTACAAGCTGGCTTTTGGATATTCATTTGGGCTCAAGTGAATAGGTATTATAGGGTACTTACTGGAGGCGAGCTGCTGTCAGCACTGAGAGAGGGGTAGGCTCCACAAGGAACAATGAATACCACCAGCACTTTGAACAAAGCCAGTCTCCCCTCAGCCCTCACTCTGACAATGTCTCCTTGTAAATCTCTGGTGCCCCCTGCGCCCAGCCTAATCGGCTCTGGTGCTCAGAGTGAGCAGGTCCATCACCAGGAAAATCCGCTCACAGATGCGGCCCCTTTAAGAGGAGTCTGCATCTGTCGCAGCCTCCATCTCACTCAGCTGCTCAGGACTGGGCAGCCCCGTGTCCTCACGCCATCCTACCTTCTGCCATGGTCAGGTGATTTCTTGTATTTCTCCCTAGTGAATGAGATGAACAAGAGTCCTATCTCTTTCCCTTACACTGGCAGATTGTAAAGGACAGGAAGCACTCAAAGAACTAGAGGTGGTACTTCAGATTTGGGTTTGGGGGAATATGCTTCTAGTGACAAACTAAAATTGCATATAGTGAAAATTATCCTTGGAAGATCCTTCAAATCTTGCTTTTGTTCATCGTAACATAGGCTCTTGAATGCCCAAAAGCCAAGATTTAGTTTCTTTTGTTCTCTTTGCATTATGGTTGAGGCTTCCCTTTCCCAGAAGCATGCTAAGTAGGTAAGTTGTTTGCTTCTGATGTGATTCTGCTGTTTGTATGCAACCAACATATCACGAAGATTTTTTATTTTTTGAAGGATATGAATAAGAAGGATAAAAAATATAAAAGCAAGGGCCTTTTGTTTCAGAAATACTCAGTTTAGCTTCTGGCTTTACCACACACTAACTGAATAACCTTTGGAGGGTACTCAAGTTCACTGTATCTTAGGTTTCCTTCTCAGTGAAACAGTACCCCCAGCTCTGGAATTAAATTGGATAGGTGTGCATGCAGCTCATGGCATACCTTTGGGTTATGATGAACATGTTGTTTTTGTCTATCTAGCACAATTTTTGTCTTCTAGAAATAATATTCCCCTGTTGGTAGAGATGTGCTCCTTTCCTACTCAAACCATGAACTTCTGTGGGGCTGCCAAGCATAGAATTCTCTCTACCAGACAGTTAGAAAAGGCCCAGAAGCCTGCCCATATTCTGGCTTCAGTGATGGTCTAGAGATGATCATAGGACACAATGGAGCCAGAAAAAATTCCTCCTCAGGTTTTCTCTAAGGGAATAGCTATCAAAAAAGGTTCTATTCCTCTTTGATTATATTAGGCTGTGTCCCCAGAAATGCTATCAATGATGTCCTATTGTTGTGGCCGCCAGCCCCCGAAAGACACAGACCACTAGAACTCTCAGTGAGTTTTAGAAAACACACTCTTTATTCAGCCAGCTGGGTCTGCCAGGGGTTTGCAGACCCCAAATTAAGGAGCCCCGAAATGTAGAGGTGTACAGGGTTTTTAAGGCCCAAATCCCATTCTTTATTCTGTCTGAACACAAAGGTCGATTTTTCTTCTATTCATTACCTGTCAACCCACTGGTCAGGTGTGCAAGTGAGGGTACAGAAGCAGAAAGCTTGTTAGAATGTTATGTTTCCATAGTTAGTAGCCTATGTTCCTATGGCGATAGCCAAACAGCAATTTCTAGCAAGTAATTATTTTTTAAACAGTAGTTCTCCAGCTAACACACTATGCCATAGTGACGTGCTGAGGGAATGAAGATGGCATTCTAAGAGCAATAGAGCAAAAAAGCAATGAGCCCTGATAGAGCTCCAGATCCTGGACCCAAGTGTCCCTAAGGCTACTTTGAGTTCAGCTTCAGTCCCTTAAAAACAAAAGAACTCTTACTAGTACAAATGTTCATTCACTTTCTCTCCTTCCTAATATAAATATTTTCATTATGCTTAAGGCTTTGTTTTATTAGTATGGATATGTCATACATTAAAAACATTAAAATTTTTATATATCGTCCTTCACAATTTTTGGAGCTTAACAAAACATTCCTAATCATAAAATATCATGCTTAATTCCTAAGAAAATACAAACAAAAATTGTACCTATTTTTAGAAAGTAAGATATTAAGTTACCTCCACTATAGAGGGTATTCATTTATTCTGAAGTGTATATTTCAATAAAAAACTTTGGAGGATTACTTAACAGCAATATAAATTCTATATTAAAAACATGTAAAAAAGAACCCCTCAATCCCAGTACAATCTACATTTTTATGTTCACAAATAATATGGATAATTTCCTTGAAACATGAAATATTTTCTTTAAAAAATAAGAGGGCATAAATATAATCTAGATCAATAAACTGCATTGCAAAGATTATTTAATATGTTCCTGCTTTTTATTTTTGTTCAATATTTGAACCCCAACATTGTATTTAAAATAAAAAGACTATATTTTTGCCTTCCCATTCTTAATCTTCTCTAGTAAGAGTTTCTTGAAAAACAAATGTATAAGTCAGGAAGCTACGAAAAGAAGAGAAAATGTAGATGAATAAAAAATGACTTATGTGAAGTGATTCTAATAAAAAATTTTGCTCTAAATATTACAATTCTGAAATAAAATTACCTTAAAACTACTTCAAACAAAGATATTGGTTATGGATTTATGGATTTTCATTTATTGTTGGGATTTAAGCAACATCAAATGTTTTAAAATGCAAAATGTTATAAAATCATGTTAAATATTTTTAAAAAGATAAGCTTTTAGACATTGTCCAATTTCCAAAGTTATTTTGACAGATTGCTATTATAATTTTTGAAATAAGCAAGCTATAAATTAAATTGTTAGTTCATTTGAAAGAATGCAACTCACCAAGAACTGGTGGGATTGAGTATGTAATGATTACTGGATAAACCACAATGTTCCTTGGGCTCTGAGGTGACTTAATTTATCAAATCATAATACCTCAGATTAGAGATAAGTTTAGTCATGTTTGGACCAAAAACAATTTCCAGGAACTTATACTTTGGAGATTCCAGTTTTCTTTTGGTCTATCTCCTTCAAAGCATATGAAAGAGAAAAGGGTAGGTTTGACTTGTTTTAAATGTCTTCATCTCATCTGGGAGCATTTTTGAACTTCTTAATGGCAGAAATGAAAAGTCCAGAGAACTCCTTTTACCTCAACTTATCATATGATAAATTCAATCCAATTGGAATTAAATTCAACTAGCATTTAAATGATCTTATGAATACTGGGTATGGGAAGAATGGAAGGAAAAAAGACTGAATCAGTTGCAGGTACTCACTGAACTATTCTCATGGGAAACCCTAGAATTTTTAAGTCTTTACATTTTTAAGAAATTACTTCCCCCTGCCAGCCCTGTAACCCCCCAACTTCCCAAAATACTTTTTTACATTATTGATTTCTGTCAATCTATTCACCAAACACCTGACTGTGCTGGGAGGAGTGAAAGGGTACAGTGCAGAAAGAACCAGAACCAGATTTTGCCCTTAAGGAGATGACTGTCTTGTCTAATAGAGAGGGTAAAAGTCAAAGAGGACTAAAAACAAGGTCAAAAGTGATAAGGAATTGGACTTGGTGATTGTCAAGGTTCATTTTAAACTTGAGGTTCTACAGCTCTCAGAATTTGCTACTCAAAGTGTGGTCCACAGACCAGTAGCATTGGCATTCCTTGATATCTTGTTAGAAATTCAGAATCTCAGACTCTGCCTAGACCTTCATTTTAACGAGGTACCCAGGTGATTCACAGAAACTAAATTTGAGAACCTCAGCTCTACAGGAGAGAAGAGTCAGGAAAAGGTATTATAATTCTGATAAGTGGCCAATTACTTCTCAGTAGGGGTCAGGTGTCAGAGACAAAGAGATGGCTCATTAGATCTGCAACCTTTAACTACAGTTGGGCAAGCTGGTTCTTCCTCCTACAATTGCCTTTCTCTGTTAAGTGTTTCTGTTAAAATTCCTTCTGGTCATAGGAACATAAAACGTTAGTGTGACTTTCTTTACTTTCTTTTGTCTCCAAACATCAGTTGCCCAATATTACAGTTTCTACCTTTTACTTATCCCTTGTACTCATTGTTGACAAATGTCATTTTTGTAATGCCCTGGTTTGGAACTCCACGAGCCAAGAAGGAAAATGACACCGATGCAAGCACAAGAGGGAGTTTATTGACAAACTCGAGTTTGGTCCCCACTCATTCACTGACGCAGCAGTGGGAGAGAGGAGTCCCGAACGGGGGGGGGGGGGGAGGTTGGGACCAAATTTAAAGGGTAAAACCGTGTGCAAGAGGGTTGTGTGCACAGAGAGCCATGTGCAGCAGGGCAGTGTGCAAAAAGGGCCAGGTGCAGAGAGGGCTGTGCACAAAAGGGAAACAGGGTGTGGGTGCCTTAAGGGCTTACTGATTAATGGCTTTGGTTGGCTTGACCAAACGGCAGGGTGTTGTCCCTAATTGTTTTTCGGTGAATTTTTCTTCATTTAATCTGGAGTCTACATAATAAAATGGAGTTACTCTAGTCCTTCAATTTTCGATCAATTACCCCTTTCATTAATAGCAAACACATACAGAGCTTAGAACTTATCAGGCACTGTTTTAAGAGATTTACATATATTAACTCAAGTAATCTTCACATCACCCCTGTGAGGTAGGAACTCTTAATATCCCTTTTACTGTTGGAAAATGGAGACAGGATAAATAAGTTCCTTAGGAAACTGGAGAGCTGGGATTCAAACCCAGAGAATGTAGCGCTGGGACTGTGCTTTTATGGCATACAACATTATGCCACATTGTGAACACATAAGGATGAATGTCTCAGGAATGGAATTAACCAGTCATGAAATAAATTAAAACACCATATTTGGGAGAAAGAGGTATGCATTCCTGAAGAAAGGTATGTTTCCTCAAAAAAAAAAAAATAATAATAAAACTATGAGTAAGTAAGGTACAATACTATCCTTGGCCTTCTAAGCTTTGCTCAGATCCCAGTGTGTTTTCTTTGCTCATTTCTGCCTGGCTTCTGACTGTGCAGACACTGTTCCCAAGAAGGACTCCTTGGCTCAGACAAAAGCTCACAGATGCAAGGGGGTTCTGAAGCTCAAGAAGCAGCCTTGGCCCTAGCACGCTTCTGAATTGCCTGTGGCCTCCCCACGCTTCTTCCAGCTGAGATCGGTATGCTGATGCACAGAGCCCAAAGAAGATCCAGAGGAAGGAAATTGAAAAAAAAATAAACAATAGAACATAACTTGCAGACAGCATTCACAAAGCCATCATGATTTTATTATCTGGCCCTGAGAAGGAATTTTATATTTTCAGACAAACTATGAAGAGTATGCATTGTAAACGTTCTGTTCCCACAACTCCAGTGACATGACACAAAAAGACCTGAAACAGGTACTGGGTTCACAGGTGATAACTGCCACCAGTGTGATACACTGCCACTCAGAAGACCCTCATTAAAGCAAGGCCTTTAGATAATTTAGAATGAACAGCATCTCACATCCATCTCTCTTTTCCAGAAGCATTTGAAAAAAGGTTTTGATTTCACCAAAATTTTATATGTCACTCAAAGGCAAATTTTAATATACTACTAAAAGCTTGATTTGTGGTTTAGTCTGTTATCTCCTGGATTAGCATTCTAGGTTGTGAAAGACTTTGCTAGATCAAAAAAACAGGCATTTTGGCCATGGAACTATAGGATAGAAGAATGACTTGGTGACTGAAAACAACATTCTTCTAGATAGGAGAATGACCAATTTGCATGTACTTTTCAAAAGGGAGTCTTGTCTGGGGATTCATTAGCAATACTACCCTTATTTTTAAAAATTATGTGTAAGGTGACTTCTTACTACTATAAAAGCATATGTGTTCATTATACAAAATTTGGATATAGAGAAATGTATTCAATAGAATACTAAAAGTCACCCATAATTCCACCATGTAGGAACTGCCATAAATTTTGGGTGTGTTTTTTCCCTAATCTTTTATAGGCATATTTTTAGAAAATTCAGATCATATAAATGAGCTAAACTATATCCTGTTTTTTTTTGCCACTTAACACTATAATAATGACATTTCATTTTATTCAAATTCCTCTTTAACATTATTTTTGTTGGAAAACAGTTGATCAAGTTCGCTTAAACATTTCTTGATGATAGACACTTAAGTTCTTTGTTTTCTATTCCTTTTATTTAAAAAGTCAACTATATTAAGGTATAATTTACAAACAAAAAATGTATAAAAGTATATAGTTCAATGAGTTTTGAAACATGTATGCACCACCATAATCAAGATATAAAGCATTTCTACCACTCCAGAAGATTTCCCTGTCTTTTTTCCTGGTCACTCACGCCACACTCAGCCCCAGTCATGCTCATGCAACCACTGACTGGCTTTCTGTAAGTACAAATTATTCTTTCCTGAAATATCATATAAGTAGCATTCTATAGTATGTACTCTTTTGTGGTTGACTTCTTTAACTAAGTAATGATTTAAAAATTTAATCATGTTGTTATGTGGGTCAGTAGTTTACTCCTTTTCATTATTAAATAGTATTGTTATACAAACAAACCACATTTGTTTATCCACTTACTAGTTCATTAAATTTTGAGCAAGGTAATGCTTTATTAGGAATAAACCTGTAATTCTATTAATGTCTTAGTCTCTATGTGGAAATACGTATATATGTGTATGTGTGTGTGTGTGTGTGTGTGTGTGTGTGCGCGCGCGCGCGTATGTGTATGTAAATGTCTAATAAAATTGCTGGTCATATGGCATATATAAATGTGATTTTACAAGAAAGCCAAACTAATTTTTAAAGTGGTTGTAACACTTATATTTTCATCAGTAATGTATGAGAGTTCCAGTTGTTCCAACATGCTCATTAATACTTGGTGGTTTTGATCTTTTTCATTGGGCCATTCTAAAGAAACGTAATGGTTATTACAATGGGTAAAAATGTGCATTTTTCAGATCACAGTTACACTGAATGTCTTTTTATATCCATTCATCTTTTGATAGGAACATTTACTCCATTTACATTTGAAGTAATTATTGATAGGTATGTAGTTATTGCCATTTAATTATTTTGCAGTTCTGTTCCTTCTTTCTTGTATGTTGATGACTTTCTGTAGTGTTGTGTTTGTTTAGATTCCTTTCTCTTTATTTCTTGTTATACCTCTTGCAGATTTTTGGTTTGTGGTTACCATGTGCTTCATATATATTAAGCTATGTTTTATCAATCTATTTTAACTTGATAGTTGCTTAAGTTTGAACACATTCTATAATCACTACCATTTTTCACTCACCCCCTCCACACTTACGTTTTTGTCATTATTTTTTTTACTTCTTCTGGGTGTGTGTGTGTGTGTATCCCTTAATTTACTGTTGTAATTACACATGATCTTTCTACTTTTGCCTTTTAACCTTTGTACTAACTTAAATGTTGATTGATCCACTGCTTTTATTATGTCTTTACTTTGGTCAGTGAGAATTTTTTTCTTTGTAATATTTGCTTATTCATACTTTTGATTTTCTTAAAGAAGTCCTTTTAATATTGTAATACTGGTTTGGTGGTGATGAGCTCCTTTAGCTTTTTCTTGTTTGGGAAGTTCTTTATCTCTCCTTTGATTCTAAATGGTAGCTTTGCTAGGTAGAATAATCTTGGTTGTAAGTCCTTGCTTTTCCTTACTGTGAATATTTTGTACCAAGTTCTTCTGGCCTGCAAAGCTTGTTTAAAAATCAGCTGACAGTATTATGGGAGCTCCCTTGTAGGTAATGAACCGCTTTTCTCTTACTGCTTTTTACGATTCTCTCTTTGTATTCAACCTTTGGCATTTTAATTATGATGTGTCTTGGTGTGGGCCTCTTTGGGTTCATCTTGTTCGGAACTCTCTGTTCCTCCTGGACTTGTATGTCTATTTCCTTCACCGGGTTAGGGAAGTTTTCTATCATTATTTCTTCAAATAGGTTTTGAATTCTTTGCTTTCTCTTCTCTTTCTGGCATACCTATGATGTGAATGTTATGCTTGATGTTGTCCCAGAGGCTCCTTAAATTATTCTCATTTTTTTGGATTCCTTTTTCTTATTGCTGTTCTGACTGGGTATCCTCCACTACTCCATTCTCTAAATTCTGATTCGATCCCCTGCTTAATTTAATCTGCTGTTGATTCCATCAAATGTATTCTTCATTTCAGTTATGGTATTCTTAATTACTGACTGGTTCTTTTTTATGTTTTCTAACTCCTTTCTTATGTTTCTTATATCTTTGTGTAAGTTCTTACAGAGATAATCTATTCTTCCCCTAAGTTCACTGAACATCCTTATAACCAGTGTTTTGAATTCTGTATCTGATATATAGCTTGCCTCCTTTTTGTTTAGTTCTTTTTCTGGGGGTTTGTCCTTTTCTTTCATTTGTGACGTGTTTCTTTGTTTCCTCATTTTGGCTGCCTCCTTGTGTTTATTTCTATGTATTAGGTAGATCTTCTATGACCCCCTGTCTTGGTAGAGTCACCTTATGTAGCAGGTGTCCTGTGGGGTCCAGTGGTACAGTCTCCCTGTTCACATGAATGAGATATTCCAGTGGCATCCCTTTTGTGTGTTGGGTATACTCTCCTATTGTAGTTAAGCCTTGATTGCTGTTGGCACATCAGTGGGGGTACTGACCTTCAGGCTGACTGTCTGGCTGTGACTAAGCAGACAAGTTATTGTATGGGGGCTGACAACATGGAGGGGAATTTGCTTTAACAGGGCTCTGGTGTGAGCTGAGTCCATCCTTTGGTTGTGTTGTTTGTGGCACTAACTGGGTGGTTCTCTGGCATTGTGTGAAGCCAGACATCAGTTGTGTTTCTCCTGGGGCCTCCTTGGAGGGGTTCCAATGTAGGCCAAGGTCAGCTGCTGCCTTTGCCTGGCCTGGGGCCACCTGATAGAAATTACTAAGTGATTTGCGATTGGTAGCTGCTTGTGCTGAGCTTGGACGTGTTTGGGAGAGGTTATGCTGTAAACAGCAGCTGGCTGTTACTCATGCTGGGGTTGGGGCTGCTTAGCAAGAAGTATAGGGAATGCTGAGGCCAGCCACTGCTTTTTTGGGGTAAGTGGACCTTTGAGATTTTAAAAAAGTCTGCAGCATGGTCCCAGGCTGGCAGCTTGTGAGGAAGAGCCACTAAAAGAGGTTCAGGCTGGGTAGGTGAACTAGGTGGGGAGGAATCTCAGAGAATCATAAGGGGTGAGAGTGGTTTTAGCCAGGTTAGTGAAGACTCAGACTTGGCAGTTGCCTGCTGCTGCTCCTGCACCCAGAGTGAGGCAAGAGCTCAATAAAGAAACAATTTTACCTGCAGCATTTTAGTTCCAGAGAGAGCGGCCCCACCAGCCCTCGCCCTGAAGCCAGACAATTCTGTTCCTCCCTTATGTTCCTGGCACTTTTTGAGCACTGTCACTTCTCTGGGGCTTAGGGTGAATGTCTGTGAGCCTGTGCATGGACCCTTTAAAAGGAAACCTGGGTCTACAGCATCTCTCTTTTTACCTAGCTGGAGTCTGTACTGCCTTTCACAATCAGATGTTGTAGGAGCTCCTCTTTCTGGCACTGGTGTTCTGGGCTGGGGAGCCCAGAGTGGGGCTGGGATCCCTTGCTCTTCAGTAAGGACCTCTGCAGTTGAGACATTCCTCCATACTCATAACCACAACATGTGGGTGTGGGACCAGCCCATTTCTCATCTCTGTCCCTTCTAGCAGTCTCAAAGGGGCTTTTTCTTTGTATCTTTAGTTATAGGATTTCAATTCAGTTAGACTTCAGGTGGTTCTCCAGGGTGGTTTTTCTATAATTTAGTTGTAATTTTGATGTGGCTGTGAGAGTAGCTGAGCCCAGCATTAACCTACTCTACCATCTTGACCAGAAGTCCTTAATAGTCACTTTCAAAGAATAGAGATTTTTAATTGTGGTATTTTTTGATTATACACACACACACACACACACACACACACACACACACACACACATATTTTAATGACTCTTACTTTTAGTATGCTAAGAGGTCCTTGTCTTTGACTCAAATTGGTCTAAACATTCAATGCAAACATACATGCGCAAAACAAAAAGCCATAAAAAATGATAAACCTACATGGAAAAGTAAAATTTTTGCTATTTGAAAGGCACCATTAAGAAACTAAAAATGTAAATCATGAACTGAGAGAACATATTTGCAAAACATAAAAACTCTTTTAACTCAATAATTAGAAAACCACTTAAGAAATCTTTGCCTATCCCATGGTTACAAAGCTTTTACTTTGTTTTCATCTAACAGTGTTTTAGTTTTATCTCTTACATGTAGTTCTATGACTCATTTCCATTAATTTTTGTGTGTGGTATGATTTATGGGCTGAGTTTCATTTTAATTTCTCTATATGACTGTTCATTATTCCAGCACTATTTGTTGAAAAGAAGTCTTAAAATCAGGGAGTAAATGTTCTTTAGCTTTGATCTCAGAATGATTCTTGCTCCTTTGCATTTCTATACACATTTTAGAATCAACTTGTCAATTTCTTCTCTCAAAAAGCCTATAATTTTGATTGGGATTGCACTGACTCTATCGATAGATTAATTTAAAGAGAATCAACATTTTAACAACATTCAGTCCTTCAATAAAAGAACATGGTATATTTCTCCATTTATTTAGGTTTTTTTTTATTTCTTTCATCAGCATCTTTTATATTTTAGTGTACAAATCTTTCATATATTTTATTAAATTCATCTCTAAGTATTTCATGTTTTTCTGATTCTATTGTAAGTAGTAGTGTGCTTTTTAAAGAAAACTCAATTTCCAACTGATCATTGGCAATACATAGAAATAAAATCAATCTATATGTATAAACCTTGTGATATTGCTAAATAAATTTGCTAGTTTTAGTAACTTTTTGGTAGATTACTTAGGTTTTCTGTGTAGTCCATCATGTTATCTGTGAATAAAGACAAACATACTTTTTCCATTCATTTACTTTTTTTGTTTTATATTTTACTGGGAGTTGTAGGACAATGTTGAAAAGGAGTAATAAAATCAGACTTTCTTTTTTTTCTTACTATAGTGAATTACATTGGTTTTTAAATATTCAACCAATCTTACATTCCTAGGATAAATCCTACTTGGTCACAGTGTATCAACTATTTATATATTTATAGATTTAATTTGATAATTTTTTTTTTAGTGATTTTTTGTTTCTATGTTCATGTGTAATACTAGTCTATGCATTTATTTCCTTTGTTTTTAGTACCAGGGTAATGCTGGCCTCATAAAATTAAGATTAAACTCTCTCTTCTAAGAGTTTATAAGAAGGATGTTATTTTCTTCCTTAAATGTTTGAAATACAGTTTAACAGGTATAGAACTGTTAAGATTTCTATTTTTTTGAGTCAGTGTTGGCAAAGTGTCTTTCATGCAATTTATCTATCCCCTCTAATTTAACAAAGTCATTGGTTAAATTTGTTTGTAATATTTCCTTATTATTTCTGTTACTGTCTGGAGGATCTATAATGTTCCCCCTTTTAATTCTAATAGGTACCATTTGTGTCCTCTCTTTTTTTTCCTAATCAGTCTGGATACAGGTTTATACAGGTTTTGGTTGTAATGATTTTCTCTACTGTTTTTCTGTTTCCTATTTCATCACTGTCTATTTTTATCTTTATTATTTACTTCTTTCTGTTTGCTTTGGGTTTAATTTGTTCTCTTTTTTCTATCTTAAGATGAAAGCTTAGATAACTGGTTTGGTATCTTTCTTCTTTTTTAATATTAGTATTCAAAGTCACAAATTTCTTTTAAAGCATTGCTTTAGTTGTATTCCACAAATTCTGGTGTGCTGTTTTTATTTTCATTTAGTTCAAAATATATTTCAATTTACCTTGTAATTTCTTCTTTGACCTGTAAGTTATCTAGAAGTGTGTTGTCTGGTTTCCAAATATTTAAGGACTTCTAATATTTTCTCATTATTGATTCTTAATTAAATTTAATTATATTAAAAAAATCTTGTAATTTTCATTTCTCAAAATTTATACAGACTTCTTTCATGGCATAGAACATGGTCTATCTTGGCGAATGTTTCATGTGTACTTGAAGGTGAATTCTGTTTTTGGTTAGATGGGTGGCATATTCTATAAATACTAATTTGGTCAAGTAGGATTATTAAGTCGTTCAGAACTTCCATATCCTCGAAGATTTTCTTTCTACTTGTCTGTAAGTCACAAAAAAAGAATAGTTATAGTATTCAAATATAAATTTTACCTGTCTATTTTTAACTGGTTCTGTCAGTATTTTGAAATAATTATAACTGGTGTATAAATATTTAAAATTGTTAGGTCTTCATGATGAAATGATCCCTTTACAATTATGAAATAATTCTTTATTCCTTCTAATCATATGAAGTCTAATTTATCTCATATAGTCACTCCAGCTTTCTTCTGATTAGTGTTTGCATGTTTGCTTTTTTCATCTTTTACTTTTAACCTATCTATGTTTTTATTTTGAAAGTGTGTCTCTTATAGATAGCATATTGCTTTTTTAAAATCCAGACTAATCATATCTCCCTTTTGAAGTATTTAGAGCATTTATAATGAATGTAATTATCAATAGTTACAATTTCTTTTCTATTTGTACCATTTTTTATTTTTCTTCTTCCCTCTTTTCCTGTTTTCATTTACAGTGAGTACTTTTTAGGATTTCATTTGAACACCACTATTGGCTTACTACTATTTTTTTGTTTTGCTTTTAGTAGTTTCTTTAGAGTTTAAAGTTTGTACTTTAACTTATTGCAGTCTATCTTCAAATAATTTTACACAAATTCACATCTAGTGTAGAATCTTATAAACAATATAATGGTGAAATGCTCTTAAACTGTCACCATATTTTATGCTTCTGTTGTCATACAATTTATTTTCATATGTATTAAAAACTTCACTATATAGCATTATTATATTTATTTCAACAATTACCTTTAACTTTTTTTAATGAAGGAAAAAAACCTAATACTTTCCTACATATTTACTGTTTCTCTTGCTCTTCATTCCTCCAAATGATAAACCATCTCAGCTTTTGTCTGAAAAATGTCTTTAGTTCATCTCCATTTTTGAAACAGCTTCCCTAGGTATAGAATTCTAGGGTGTGGGTTTTTGTTTTTGTTTTTCTTTTTTAGCAATTTAAAGATATTTTTAGCAGTTTAAATATGTTGCTCCTTTATCTTCCACCTTGCATAGTTTTTGATAACAAAGATTCTTGTAATTGTTTCTCTTTCTCCTCTGGGTGCTTTTAAGATTTTCTCTTTAGCATTTATTTTTTGTAAGTTGATTATGATGTACCCTGGTGGGATTTTTATTGTTTATCATGCTTGGGATTTATTAAGTCTCTTGGGGATCTGTGATTTTATTGTTTTCATCAAATTTGGATAAATTTTGGCCATTATTTTATTCTTTTTTTTTTTTTCTGTGCCCTCCCCCATTTCTCTCTTTGGGAATTACACAAATGTTACTTATTTAATATCAACACATGGGTCACTGAGACTCTTATTTTTTTTCTAATCTTTTTCTTTGTGTGCTTCATCTCGGATCATTTCTATCATTATGCCTATAAGTTTGTTCACTAGTCTTTTCTTCTGCATTATCTAATCTGCTCTCATTGCTAAAAGTGAAATTTTTATTTCAGACATAATATTTCATCCCTAGGTCTTTTAAAGTATATATTTCCCTCTCTCTCACTATACTCATGTTTTTCTTAAAGTACTTGAACATAATTATAATAGCTTTTTTAACATCCTGTGTGTTCATATTATCCTCTTTATTATTCCCCAGTCTGTTTTTATTGATCGAGTTTTCTCTTTGTAATAGATGACATTTTCTTGCTTCTTGACACTTCTACTAACTTGATTGAATGCTGAACATTCTGAATTTTATGTTATTAAGTCTACATTTTACTGTCTTCTTTTGAGGAACATTGGGCTTTGTTATGCTGGAGACCGTTATTTGTGTCCAGTTCGATTCTTTTGAAGTTTGTATTTAAACTTTGAAAGCTTGAGTCTAGAGTAGCCTTTACTCTAGAGATTTCCTCCAATATTGAGGCATAGACCTTCTGGAATCTGTATTGCATTCTCTGAGAGATGAACAAGGTCTCTCCATTATAGCTGGTTTGAAATTCAAACGTCCCAGATGTGAGTAAGCTTTAAGAAACATTGAGTTTCCAGCTCCCAGGTAGTTCTTTGTCCAAGCTTATGCAATTTCTTACATACCTACATCTTATTATTCAAAAAAGATTCAACGAAGTCCTCAAAGCCTTTTTCTTTGTAGATCCCAACTTTCTAGTACTCTGTCCCACAACATTCAGATGTCTCAGAATTTGAATTCTGATCTCTTCCTCCTCAACTTAGGAACACAGTTGTGTTCTGCTTGAAGCTCTTACTCCATATTCCATGGTCAAAGCTGCAACCCCAGGAAGAAGAACAGGTTGATTGCAATGCTCACCTCATTTGTTTCTTTTCTACCAGGGATAATAGTCCTGCATTATCTATGCAGAATCCTATTAGTGTGAACCCTATTGTGAAATGAATATGTAAGGGATCTAGTTTATGCTCTCCTTATGAGAATCTGATGTCTGAGGATCTGAGGTGGAGCTGAGGTGATGCTAGTCCTGGGAAGTGACTAAATATAGATTAACATTAGCAGAGAGATTTGATGGCAGAGAGACCACAAATTAATCAATTGCTTGCAGACCCATATCAAAACCCTATCAGTGAGTGGCAAGTGACAATTAAGCTGCATCTGATGGCAGGCTTTAAGTCAGAATCTGACACTTATTTCAGTCTATGTGTGGCCTGCCCATTACTTTATTTACCACTTCCATCATGCTTTATTCCCGCACTGAGCATTTGTCTCAGTCACTGTTTTAGTAAGCCCACAAGCTAACCCTAGCCAAAATGAGTAAAAAGCAAACACTGCTGGAGTGCTTCTTTGAACAGGGAAAAGGACCCCGTGATGAGACAGCAGAAGACTCTAAGACTATTAACAACAAAAAAAAGCTGCATAGAAAAGAAAACAGAGTCCTACTTAAATTACAGGTTCATTATGAATTCATATTCTCCAAGCCAACTTTGTATAATATGTGGCAACTGGTTATCCAAGGATGCCATGAAACCTGCTTCGCCTCATGGAGCAGACATCTTGCAATAAAAGACAAGCCTTTGGAGTTTTTCAAAAGAAAAAAACAAACATAAAGAATAGAAGCAACTACTGAAGGCCACCATTTCATCAAATGTGTCTGTACTGAGAGCATCATTCTTAGTGGCTAACCACATTGCTAAAAGCTAAGAAGCCCTTTACTATTTAAGACAGGCTGCAGTTCAATAGTTAGCACATGTTCCTCTTTCAGCCAGCACTGTAACTATATGAATTGATGAAATAGCAGAGGATATTAAGGCACAATTGTTAGGATTTATGAGCCACCATGGTACGCAATCCAGGTTGACATGTCTTCCGATGCTGACAACAAGGCAACAATCTTTGTTTTTGTGCAATCTATTTTTCAGGAGGATGTGCATGTAGATAAGTTATGTGCACTTTTGTTGCCAACCAAATCCACAGTTGCAGAACTATTCAAGTCTTCAAATGATTACATATCAGGAAAACTGAACTGGTCATTTTGTGTAGGTATATGCACAGATGGAGCAATTGCCATGACTGGATGGCTTTCTGGTTTCACTACTCAGGTCAAAGAAGTTGCTTCTGAATGTTAGTCTATGCACTGTGTCATCTATAAGGAAATGCTGGCTAGCCGAAAAATGTCACCTAAACTTAACAACATTTTGCAGAATATGATTAAATTTTCAATCACATTAAAGTACATTCCCTTAACTCACATCTGTTTGTGCAGCTCTGTGAGAAGATGGATGTAGAGTACATACACCTTCTCTTATTCATGGAAGTGAGATAGCTTTCTAAAGGCAGATCACTGGCCAGAGTTTACGAGTTTTGAGGGCCGCTCTAGAGATTTCTTTTAGAAAAACAAATAACAACTGGCAGCACATTTCAGTGACACAGAATGGGTCTCAAAACTTGCTTGCTGTGTGACATATCAACCTGCTTAACCAACTCAATCTGTCACTTCAGGGGAGAATGACAACTGTGTTCAAGTCAGTAGATAAAGTGGCTGCATTCAAAGCCAAACTATAATTATGGAGGAGACAAGTGAACATTACTATTTTTGACACATTTCAAACATTAGCAGAGATTTTTAAAGAAACTGAGCCAGGGCCTTCTTTCTCCAAGTTGGTGCATGATCATGTATCTCAGCTTTCAAAAGAGTTTGAGCTTTATTTCCAATCACAAAAGACCCCTGAACTGGGAAGGAATGGATCCACAACCAAATTGTGAATAAGCTAAGTTAATTAACTTTGTCCATGCTAGAAGAGAATCAATTGCTTGAGATCACAAATGAAGGTGGCCTTAAAAGTATGTTTGAGACAACTTCAAATCTCCATACATTCTGAATTAAAGTCAAGATGGACTATCCCAAGATTGCCACAAAAGTCTGCTTCCATTTCCAACACCTTATCTTTGTGAAGCAGGGTTTTCTGCAGTGACAGCAACCAAAATGAGATTTTGGAGTAGACTGGACATAAGCCATATACTTCAGGTGTCACTGTCTCCCATCACCTCCAGATGGAACCATCTAGTTGCAGGAAAACAAGCTCGGGGCTCCCACTGATTCTGCATTATGGTGAGTTGTATAATTACTTTATTACATATTACAATGTAATAATAATAGAAATAAAGTACACACTGAATATAATGTGCTTAAAGCATCTTGACACCACCTCATCCCCCACCTTTAGTCCATGGGAAAACTGTTTTCCATGATTCCTGCTGCCAAAAGTTTGGGGACTCTGATATAGAAGAAAAAGAAAATCTAAACAGACCAATAACTACTAATGAAATCAAATCAGTAATTGAAACTTCCAACATACTAAAGTGCTGGACCAGATGGCTTCACGGGTGACTTTTATCAAACATTCAAAGAAAAGTTATCCTTTTTAAACCTTTCATTTATGATAAAAACTCTCAGTAAAGTAAAAATATAGAGAACATACCTCAATGTCATAAAGGCCATAGATGACAAAGCCACAGCTAATATCATATTCAACAATGAAAAGCTAAAAGTATATTCCTTAAAATCAGAATGGCTATCATCAATAAATTAGCTAACAACAGGTGTTGGCAAGGATATGGAGAAATGGGAACCCTTGTGCACTGTTGAAGAGATTGCGAATTGGTTCAGCATGAAGTTTCCTCAAAAAAATTAAAAATAGAACCACCATATGACCCAGCAATTCCATTTCTGGATATTTATCTGACCACATCTAAAACACTAATTCAAAAAGATATATGCACCACTGTGTTTATTGCAGCATTTTTTAGAATAGCCAAGATATGGAAGTAACCTAAGTATCCAATGATAGATGACTGAATAAAGAAGAATTGGTATATATATATGCAAGGAAATATTAAAAAACAATGAAATCTTACCATTTGCAATAGCATGGATAAATCTTGAGGGTTTTATGCTAAGTGAAGTAAGACAGAGAAAGACAAATACCATCTACTTTCACTTATACATGGACCCTAAAAAAACTAAATAGACAAGACAGAAAAAAACTCATAGATACAGAGATTAAACTGATGGCTGCCACATGGGAGGAAGATAAAGAGGTTGGGTAAAAAAGGTGAAATGATTAACAAATTCAAATGGGCAGTTGCAAAGTAGTCACAGGGATATAAAGTGAAGTATAGGTAGCATAGACAATAATATTGTAACCACTATGTATAGTGTCAGGTGGGTACTAGGCTTATCAGGGGGCCATTTTTATAAGTTATATAAATGCCTAATCACTATGCTATACAATTGAAACTAATATAAACTAATATTAAATGTCAATTTCAATTGAAAAATAAAAAAAAAATTATTAAAAAAAATGAATGGACAAAGAAGAACGGTATATATCTACAATGAATTATTACTTGGCCATAAAAGAGAATCAAATATTACCATTAGTGACAACACAAATGGATCTAGATGGTATTATGCTAAGTGAAATAAGTCAGAGAAAGACAAATACCAAATTATTTTGTTTATATGTGGAATCTAAAAACAAAAACAAAACAGAAACAAACTCATAGATACAGAAAATAAATTGATAGTTGACAGATGAAGGGAGCATGGTGGGCTGGGTAAAAAAGGTAAAGGAATTAAGAAGTACAAATTGACAGTTACAAAATAGTCACACAAATGTAAAATTAGAACAGGGATGTAAAGTTAATAATATTGTAATAAGTATATGTGGTGTCAGGTGGGTACAAAATTTATCAGGAGAATCAATTTCTAAGTTATTTAATGTATAAGCACTATGTTGCAAACCTGAAAGTAATATTGAATGTTACATGTAATTACAAAATAAATTATTTTAAAATAAAATTAAAAAATAATTAAAATGGTAAAATTTGTTATATATATGTATATACATACATACATATATGTTTTACCAAAGTAAAAAAAAATTGGCAAAAAAGACTCTTCCAATCTTCCATCTATAATAAAAAATTTCCCACAAAACTTTCAAATATCCCAATAAAAATCTGACTTCAAATGTATAATGTAGTAAATGTAGTGCACGATTATAAACTGAATCATTTTGATATAAAATATAGCATTCACTCAACTAGCAAAACTCAAACTAGATCTGATATTAGACAATAGCAATTTATCATGGTCAATTTCCTGATTTTGATGTGTGTATTGCATTTATGTGAGAGAATGTCATTGTTTATAGGAAAGACACACAAAAGGCCTGGGTGATGGGGCAGGCAATGTACTTGAAATGGTTCAGAGAAAAAAAGGTTGTTTATAATGAAATTTTCTGTAAGGTTTTAATATTTGAAAATTTTAATATATAAAGTGAAAGTGTTAAAAAGATTGTGTAATGCTATCATATTGATCTGGTAAGAGCGACATGATCCTATCAGATCAATATGATATTGGTCATAGTAACATCATTGTCAACCATATATACATTATAATAAAAAATTTAAAGTTAAATTAATTTAAAACATTTTAAAAATAAAAAATATTAAATAAATAAAGACAAAAGAAATTTTAAAGACTGGTTAGATGGCAACAAACATTTCACATAGACCATAACTGTGGTTGGATGCAATGAAGAATAAAGACCCTCCATACTGAAACTCCCTATAATGCTTTATAAGAGAGTAATAAAGGAAAAAAGTCAAAACTGAGGCAGAATAACAAGAACATATACAAACCTGTCAGAAAATGTCTAATGAATGCAGATATTGACACTCAGTTATACTTACATAATGGTTTTCCCAATGTGCAAAAATGACTTCTCTACAAATTCCCGGACACTATGGACTTCTCCAGTAGCTATGACAAAATCCTCTGGCTCATCATTCTGCAACATCAACCACATAGCCTAGAGAGAGAGAGAGAGGCAAATCCAAATTAAAGTTGCATCCAGTGGCCACATGGAAAATTTAATGTTATCAAACTCAAATAATTGGGTATGGACAATGTTAAAAGGTAAACTGAGGCATATTAAAAATTGTGTTTATTTGATCATACCTCTATTCGAATAGGGCAGTGCTAAACCCAAGGTGGTTAGGACTGCTCCACTAGCAAGAGCGAGGGATAGGTTTTGAAGGGTAGAGATCGAAACAAAGCAAAGCAAAGCAATTATGTCTATAGCTTATACAGTCTTATTTGTGAAGTCAAATTAGCTGCTTGTGATTGGGTGTTCTTAAGTTTCATTTTCTTGGATTCGAGTGAATGGACTCTGGTCTAGGTTTTGGTTTACTTACATAGGCTAGCAAGACATTAAGTGCTACCTTGGTCTGACAGTCTTCATGCTTAATACTTTAACATGTATAGCTAGAAAATGGCCAGGAATTTAATACAATATTCTAATGGCTACAGTAGTGGCTCTCAAACTTTATGTACATTGGAATCATGTGGAGAACATTTCAGTGTAGGTGCCTGGGCCACAGTCACAGAAGTTGGGACTCAGCAGAGAACATGCTTTGGGAATCTTTATCCTTAACATCCCAGATGACTCATGCAGTAGGTCCTTGAACTATAATTAAGAGGAATAAGATGCTGGAGAGTATCTGTGGCAAATAACATTTCTCTAACACATTTAAGAAGAGTTCAGAAAGCACTGTCTAATATATCTTCATATCATGAATGGGAGGTAAGGAAAAGTCATTTAAAGACAGATGTTTGTCCCCCCAAATAGAACCAAATTTCTTAACAACAAAGTTGAAAATTTTACCATTGTGGTGACTTCAAAAAAAAAAAAATTCAAGAATCATTAATGGAAAAGCAATCACGTAATGAATTACTTTTAAAAATATTTCTGAGGGGTAATGAGAATGTCTGCATCAGTTAAGGCAAGAGTTCCCAACCCCCAGCCCGGTCAGTGGTATTTTAAAAACCGGGCTGCACAGCAGGTCAGTGGCAGGTGACCTAGCAAAGCTTCATCTGTATTTGCCACCTCTCCCCAACACTACCACCACAGCCTCAGCTCCACCTCAGATCATCATGCGTTCGTTTCTCATAGGAGCACTGGTCCCTGGTGCCAAAAAGGTTGCAAATCGTGGAAGGATTTCATCAGGCAGCATTTTAAGGTCAGGTGCTCAATACAGGTGACTTTTTCAATAGGAATGAGAAGTTCACTTGAGCAACAATGCAGCTGCATGCCTAAGACACACACTGGCAACTGTCGCAGCCTGGCTTTACAGAGTTATATCAGTTTTTACCAACAGTATACAGGGCTATAGATTCTATAGTTCGGAGCTGCACGTTAATCTTTAAAGGTTCTGTTTACACAAATTCAAAATGCAGATTAAAAAAAATTAAGTGTGGTTTGTATCTGACAATAGCACGTCTCTTTAAGAAAAGTCCAAGCCAAAAAAATATTTTTTTTTAAATCACTCCCACCAACTTTTCAAAATATAATAGGTAAAAATAATAGGTATTTCATTATAACACAGTCCCCGATATTATATGACTTGAACTCTTGTTGTAACATTTAAAGAAAACTATTTTGGTTGTTGTCTCCCTAGCTGCTACTGGATAAGCTGAAAAGCTGGTTGCTAAAATCAATCGGGCAGCTTTTCTCTTAGAAAATGAAACCAAAATAGTTTAATTCCTTTTTATTCACTTGAATTTGTGGCAGCCTTCTAAAAAAAAAAAAAAAAAAAAAAGTAAATATTTCTCTTTAACTTGAAGTTACTTCTTGTGAGTATTTTGTATTTTTGGTCCATCATAAGATTGTTTTAAATCATATTTTTGTTCTATGGAAGATGAGACTGGACAATTCTACATGCCTCAGAGATGTGGCACACTGGGTGGGCCAATGGCAAGAGTTGGGTCAGTGATTTACTGAAAAATAACGGATGAAATTGTCTTGGCTAGGAGAGTTTTGTTGACATTAATATCTGCAGTTTCATTTTGCAATAAGAAATTCGATGAATTTAATCATCATTCTTTTTAAATTTTATATTACTTTTATTAATGTTAATAATAAAGCTCAATCAGTTTTAAAAAGGCACAGCATACAAAATGTTTTCTTTATCAGGAGAGTCCATACAGCACGGTCTACAAAAGTTTGTAGCTTCCTGAGCTCTGGGCCGTTGCACGCTATTACCCGCCCCAGGCCGAGAACCGGATTGTGGTCTGAAATGCAGCCCAGCTCCGCTGGCCAATCCCTGTGCCCGGCACCCTTTGTTGTGAAGCTCCTCAGAGAGGGCTTCTTTGTAATGGGCACCAAGGCACACTGGTTCTGGCAGAGGCGCAGTAGAAGACCTGCTCTTCCTGTCTCTGTCTTGCACACGCAGAGCCATGGCCTAGAATGCCCTCTTCCTCATCTGTGTGGGAACTCTGACCTCTCCTACTCAGTTGTGTAAAAGAGCCCCAAGCCTGGTCCTTGAAACAAATTCCTGTTATCTCTCTGGGTTTCCCTGTGATCAATGGCACACAGCATGGTTGAGTGAGACTGAGCCTGCCCTTTGGCCACCCTTCCCCGACTAAGCTGAGCACAAAAACGTATACACACGCACACAAACTTGTTTTGGCTTTCTTCAAAAATACTTCCAAAATTTTTAGGAAAAATTAAATTATGCTTCTGGCATCTTTCTGAGGGATTAGTGTATATACTTAATATGTTTTACTCAAATTTCCATTCTAAAAATAACATTTCAAATGGGTCTTTCAGGACCGCTCAGCTTATTTTATTTCTTTTAAAATACTATGTTGTGCTAGAGTGATTTTGAAAAAATCACATTTTTAGTCATGTGAAAGAAAGTAAAGGCTTGCTAAAAATGAAAGGAGAAAATATGATTACTGGTTAATGGTAGATTACTTTAAATGCTGGGCACAAGTTCCCTGATGCTTGTTTTGTTCTTCAGCAGGATTTTGGGGATCAGTAGAAGCCTCTCACTTTCACTGGAGCGAATGCCAAGAATCTGCTCTTTTCTTTTCCATAAGACTATGTGCAGCCTTTGACCTATCAATTTCTAGGCATTTCCTCTAAAGTTCATATTGTACCAGACTCCAGTCTGGGAATGGGAAGAGAAAGGATATACAGCTCCAGATTTATTTGTTATTACTGAATAGTTTACTGGTTTTAACAGAGAGAAAAGGCTTTGTTTAAATTTCCACTGAACATAATTAATGGTTATTGACTGGTAAATGAAGAACAGGTGACACTCTGGATTAGAAGAAAAATGATCTTATGTTCTGGTGTGATAATGGGTTAGTAATTTGCCACAAAGCCCAGACCCAATGTATCCCATCATAATGCTAGATCATGTCCAGGATACAAAGGCCCCTGTGTGAGAAGTACTCGGCCACTCATCTCCCTATACTGCTGCACACATCGATTTGGTCTATTTATTCTCTGATGGATGGCACAACTGAGGCAAAAGTTCACCACTTCTCACCTTCCTGTTCACATGCTGAACATCTGACCCATGACACTACCGGGGCATAATCTGTGATCAAATTGCCACCCAGCTTTGGCTTCTGACTATAGAAAGGATTTTAAGGTTACATGTTTTAGATGTCAATTCTCTTTCTTTGTCTTTCTTTGTCTCTCACGAAACGAAGGAGGAAAAAGAAAGAGTCTTCCAACATTCTTTCAGGGCCTTCTAAGGATATGACTGACTTATCCACTTCCTCGGATACTTATTTACTTTCAGCCCTGACCTGATGACTAGTGGAAATGAAAAAAAAAATCTGTTTTTTAATCCATCTCACAGGGAGGAAAGGCAATCAGTTAAGGAATGTACCCATGCTTCAGATTCTTCAACATAAAAATGTCCCTCCCTTCATGTCAAATGAACAGTGCAGTTTTTAAATCATGTCACATTCATTTTGCTTTAGATGCACATAAAGTTTGGAGCAAATCTGACTCCATATCATTGACATTTGAAGGCCAAGTTAGATAGTTATAAATATTAGTTAAGTTTGGACATGTGCTCTCTTGTAACTATATAATTAAACTATCTGTTCCACAAATCTAATTTAGAGAAGTCAAAATAAAACTTTAAAAAGTTTCAAATATAAATATTCCTTTTCCACAAGCTGCTCTTAGGCCATTCAAATCATGAATGCAGAAGTGGGCAGTGAAGGGTCATTCCTCTTTTCTTGATTTGGCAGCTCTGGAGTCTGTTCACAGCTGGACCAGTGAAGGAGAACACCCAAAGTACATCACCACAGCCGACTAACTACACCTGATTCCATGCATGCCTTTTGGGGTGTGATGTATGTTTGTCTTAAAAATCTGGATTCTACAATTGCTTCCACTTCAGCATTAACTGCCATTTCAGTATCCAAGCCACAAACACTTATTAACTGAGCTGTCATCCATGAATAACAAGATTTGTTAATCAAGGTTATGTTTAACTACATTATTTGACTGCTGCCGTTTCAGCCCTGTGCTTTTGCTTTATGTGCTACTGTCATAAAAATAATCTTAAAACAGAACTAAATATATGTACATATTTATATTTATTGATTTCACAGGAGAAAGTCTATGAAAATATTCTAATAAAAATCATAGGAATTTGGACAAATGGAAATTAAAATTCCTAGTAAAGGATGCCAATCGCAGATTGATTCACATACATTTTGTTTTTAAACTTTGTTCAGTAACTTTTCATGATGACAGCTTGGTATTCACAATTTGGTCCAGGACTTCAAGTAGCCCCGTGCTAGGCCAGGACTCACAGTTTGTGGGACCCATGTAGGTAGGTGTGAGGTTGATACTGGAAGAGCAGTTGGGAAACAGCCACTAACTAACTAACAAATCTATATCAAGAAAATCATTTAGCATTAAACTAAACTGGCCTTAAGACCCTCTCAAGCTATCAACTTTCTTCATGAGTAAAAATACTTTGGTTTGTCAATTCCTTTGATTAAGAACTCTTCAGATATTTTAAAGATACAAAGTTACTAAAGAGGAAAAACCATTAGATAATAAATTAATAAAACAAAAAGAATAAAACACCATTCAGAAAGCTGTACAGCTCTTGCTTATTTTTGCTGTTATCATTTACACTGATATCATATACCCTGAAGGAAAGAGTTTATGTCAAAATCTGCCTTACCCTTTATCCTTTTATTCTAGCCAAGTATACTAATCTTCAGATTCAAAGGTTGGGGTTAAGTTTTTCTCACCTCTGGAAATAATATAAAACCTAAAAGCTCTTAGGCTTCTGTTAATAATTCTGAATCAGTTTTTCTGGGATAATGTCTACTTTTTTGATATGTAGATTCAAGTTATATGTTTATATTTTAATCTTTCAGTATATTCTATCTTTTCTACTTGTTCCATTTCTTTTTCAGGAACACCAATTATGCACGTGTTATATCTTTTCTATTTTCTACGTCTGTTATTGCCTTTCTAATCATTTTTATGTTTGTTCTTTTCCATATTATTTTATGTGATTTCCTGTTGTTCATCTGATTGTTTTTAGTAACATTTATTTTAAAATTCATTGCTAATGTGGCTTCAAGCTCTAAAATGAATTTTTCTCTTCCATGTCTTTCCTGATTACTTCCAGATTGTCTTTCATTTATTTTTTTTAAGCCAGGGGTCAGCAAACTTTTTCTTAAAGGGCCAGATAGTAGATATTTTAGGCTTGCAAGTCACAGAGTGTTTAACACAACTACTTAACTCTGCTGTTGTAGCACAAATATGGCTGTAGACAATACAGAAACAAGTGGGCATGGCTGTGTTCCAATAAAACATTATTTATCAAAATAGGCAATTGGCCCATGGCCTGTAATTTGCCCACCTTCACTTTTAGCAAACTGAACTAAAAAACATGTACCTGTTTTTTCTTTGAATCTATAGAGAACAATTATCTGAGCTCCAGATACATATTTTTCTTTGAATAAAAGCCCTTATAATATGTGCTATTCATCTGTTTTATGAATGCGTCATTTCTTCTCCTTGCAGTCCTCTTCCCCACTCCCACCTCAGGTATAGATCATGGGTTATTACCTTTCCAATTACTATTACTATCTGAATGAGACTGGATATTTCCTGAAGAATCATCTGGGGTGGGGTGGGGCGCGCAGGAAAGTGCACTGAGGGCCGCCTGCAACTTCAGTTCAAACTTCTCTCAAAACCCTCTCACCAAGCTCACTCTTTCTCTGCTTCAGGACATGGCTGCCCTCATTTTTCAGCAGTTACTTGGTTAGTGTGACTCACGGAATAGCCCATACATCACAGGGTCACTATGGTGCTATCTGGTAATTATTGCTTCCCTCTGCCTTGATCACAATCTGTATTACTCTAGATCACAACCTGCATTACTGCTCAGCTGGGAGGCCATGCCACAGACAGCAAAATTGGTTTCTCCTTCAGCAACATCTTCCTGCTATAATGCAGTATAAAAATGGTTATCAAGAAAGGTATTTTCCATTCCTACGTAATATCATTTTGTGGGCTTCTTAGTACTCAAAATTAATTTGAGAAAAATCTATAGCCTGTATGTATATATGCTCAGCATAATACATTCTGAGTGAGTGTATAAAGAATTATTTTAAGCAATTATTTGTATCCCAAAGTTATGTGACCATGTAAATAATGCATTAAAGAACCTTTACGAAAATGCATATACAAACAAAGGATATTTCACTTGTCCAATCCTGCTTAATAAGCTATCCTAAAACTAAGTGGCTTAAACCTTTCTGTTGCTCAGGATTATGTGAGTTAGGGATTCAGGAGGGCTCAGGGGAGATGGCTCATTTCTACTCGCTGTGGTGCTGGCCAAGGTAATTTGGCTGGGGCTTGTAGTACCAAGATGGCCTCCCTCACAGGTCTGGGTCCTTGGCGCTAGATGCACCTAAGACCTCCATGTGGCTCAAGCCCCATGGTCCCTCATCATTCATTTATCTAGCCCAAGTTTCTTTCCAAAATGCAACCTGTAAGGCCTCATAAAAAAAGTAACCTGGTGTCACTTCCTCTGTATACTATTGGTTATAGGGTCAGCCCATGTTCAAAAGAGAAACAGAATCTCCCCTTTCATGAAGAGTGGTAAAGTCACACTGCAAGAGAGTGTGCAGGATAGAAGGGATCATTGCAGCCATCTCTGGAAAAAATATACTGTCTTATGATGATTATAATATCAGCTAATTGTTTCAATACAGTAATCAATATTTTTGCCTTTAATCTAAAAATTCCTTCAGCTTGTGGTTTCTATGTAAGGATCTGTTTCTCTTTAAAACTCTGTAGAGATAGGTTTATATGAAGGCAACAGTAATTCACAGACTAATGTATGGAATATGGAAACTCACTTTCAGGTGACTATAATTTAACAAATGCTCCAATTTGGCCCTAACATCATTGCTGTCACAACATACTTCCCAGAAGTTGTTGTTTCCTGGAGCGTGCCCAACCACCTACCTCAACCAGGTGTTTCCAATTACCTGCTCCCACTCGCATAGCCAGGTAAGCTATTGTAAAATTAGTTCCTGGCTCATCAGAAACAACATAAAAGCTGTGGGTATGCAGTAGGAAGTTACTTTACACTCATCCTACCTGATTTTCCATCTCCTTGCTCATGGTCCCTGGCCATGCTGCCTAAAAATGTTCTTGGGAGCCAGCTTTGACTTCTCTATGACCTTACGCCTCAAGCCTGTCCTGACCACCTGGTTTTGGCTCTCAGTCTGACTGTGACCTTTGGAATCCAACTTCTGGGCTGGTTCTGGGCTCCCTGGTATAACAAGTCTTAGTCTTGCCATAGATCTTTCAGTTCCAGTGTTGATAGTCATTAACAATAAATAAAAACCATATACACATCATATTGTGTGCATTAAGGCTGTGACTACAGGACTTTACAAGCTTAGTCTAAAATAGTGCTGCCCAATAGGAATGTAATTCGAGCCACCTATATAATTTTTAATTTTCTATTAGCAATATTAAAAGAGTGAAAGAAAATGCAAGTTAAATTTAATGTTTTATTTAACTCAATACATATATTACATTATCATTTCAATATAAAATATTATCAAGTTATTTTACATTATTTTTTCATGTATTGTCTTTGGCATCCAGTATATGGTGTTTCTAGCACATCTCAGTGCAGACTGGGCACTCTTCAAGTGCTCAGTAATCACATGCATCTAGTGGACACTGCATGGGACAGTGCAAGGCTAGAGTGGCCCTGTGTAAGGAAAGGGTATCTAGACCTACTACATGAGGCGCTGCTCCAATCCTGTTTGTCAACCTGTCAAAAGACTGTCCTGGGGCTTCATGGAGGAGGCTTCCTCAACCCTATAGCACAGCTGAAGAAATAATTGCCCTCTCTTCCCCCCTTTGTAATTGTCTCCATCTCTTGATTTTTTTTTCTGTAGTGATTTCATCAATGATGTCAACGCTAGGAGAGAGAGAGCCTGAAAAATAGTATAACTAGGTCCTAATTTATGATAATCTGACATTTGGATGCTTGCCTCCTTCATGTATAAAGGGGCAGTGATACCACATCCCCAACTCCCACTTGTAATATTTGGGGAGTTTATACCTAGAGAACCTCTTACTGGGTATGCTGAAATGCAGTGCTAAAGAGAGGAGACAGGAATTCTTGAATTTTAGTGTGCATCACCTGGAAGGTTAAAGCAGAATGCTGGCTTCCTATAGCCCCAGAGTTTTGGATTCAGGAGGCTTGGGATGGGAGCTGAAAATATGCATTCTAACAAGTTCCAGGGTGAAGCTAATGCTGCTGGTTTGGAGACCACAGTGAGAATTACTATGTGTTGTGGTTGGAGTTCAGACTTAGAATCAGACCACCTATGTTTAAACTCCAGTGGCAGGATTTTCTGGCAAGCTCCTTAATCTTCCAGTGCCTCAGAAAAATGAGAACACATAGGGTTGTCTTTAGGATTAAATTAGTTAATACATGTAAAGTGCCTGGAACAGTGCCTGACACATAGTAAATGCTCAAGGACTATTATTTATCACGATGATGATAACAATGATGATTTTGTAGCTTGAGAGGTTTATCAGTGTGTGAGGATCTACTTAATCTTCATGACCAAACTCTTGTATGCATATATAGCATGAGGAGGGAAAACTGAAAGGGTGGAGTAAATTTAACCCTCATTCTGTTAGAGCCACAGAATTTTATAGCTGGAAGGAGCCTCAGAGATGTTCTCATTCAATTCAATTCCTTTTACAGACAAAGCAACTGAAACCTGAGAGATTACGTGACTCATCTAAAATCATACACCTACTTAGTGCTAAAGCTGGGACAAGAATCTTGATTTCCCTTTTAGCATTCTTTTTATTGCTTTACACTAATGTGCATTTTCCTAATGGGTATGACTAGGAATGCATTTTCCTATAGAACCTCTGTTATAAATGGTTGCTATGAATAGCTCCATGGAGTTTCGTGGGCTAACTTAGGGACCTGATCAGTCAATGGATATTTATGTAATGCCTGCTAGGTGCAAGGCATTGTGCTAGAGTCTGAGAATATGCCAGGTAGGAATAAACAAAGTAAATGCTGTGCCTTATTGGGTTATGGATTTCCAACATTTTATAGAAAAAGGCTTTTAAAAGTCTGATATTTGATAAAAGTAAAAACTTCTAAGAAAAACTCCAGGTAGTATCCAGAAGACATCAGGCATGGAAGCCTTCTAAAACCTTCCTCTAAAGCAAGACTATCCTTATTCACATCTCTTGCTGAAAGAGTAAATCAAGTCAGCTATATTTAAGTCAGATGACCTGTCCGTCTACCTTCCCTGCCTTGTGACTCTCTTAGTATGCATGAAGATCTGACATATTCTGGGCTAATCAGAGTCTCAAAAGGGCTGGTAGTAAGAGACCCAGAGACTGAATAAGTAGGACGGCACTGATCATTGGAACTATATGGCTGTCACATAGGGTCATTTGGCCTTGCTGAAGCCAAGGGGAGGCCTGCAGAAGTAGCAATGCAGAACCGAACAGGAGAAGACATATATAAATAGAGAAGCAGATTAAGAGAGACTACAATGTTTGAGGGGAGTAAGGAAAGAGATGCACAGATACACAGGAAAACAGATTTAACTTTCCACTTCCTGTAAAGTATCTCTATGCTCCTTATGATAAATCCCTTCTTACTCGAATTTCTTTGAGTTGGTTTCTGCAACTTGGTTGGGCCAACAAGCTGAAATGAAGACAGCTGGAGACCAAACAAGACTTCCAGGACTGCAGTCTGAGTGTGTGGAATGAATTGTACTTAGAGCTGAGAAGGCAGTTCCAAAGGGGATAAAGCACTACCTGAGACAGCAGACTCCACAAGGAAGACTGCCTTGTGAAGACCACCAACCAAAATAACATAGGTCAATAAGATAAATGCTAGTAGGAAAGGAAGTAACACAAAGGAAGAGACAATTTAGGCATACCAGAGGAGTAGGAGACTTCAAAGAATTCTTATTAGTCTGATTTTAATCCTAAAGAGCACTGATGACTGCCCATTCTTCATCTCCTCTGTAGACAGCAAGCTATGGGCCATATGTACCATCTTTATAACTGGCAATTTCAGTTCCATTCAATTCATTCATTTAAACTCATTTCAAATGTATTTCCCTACAATGTACCCATTCATGAAATCAGGATTTCAACTTAAAAGTCACTCACTCAATACTCATAACTATGTTTGGCTAGATTTAAATTTATCATTCTGTCTTTAGCTTTTGGTTGCTAAATATAAAAATATTCCAACATACACAGTATATAAGCTTCATTCTTTTGGGGGGTCACCTTGCACTCACTGACTTGGTCTTACTCATGAGTGTAATATATTTGTTATCATAATTAGTTCCTAAATGCTGATTCTGTAATGTCCTTGATTGAAAGAGATGAAAAGGGAAGCCAGTTATATTTAAGAAAACATTTATTATAACTGTAATATTTGAGCCCACTGATATAGGAGGGAAGAAATTCCACTATATATAAAAATAATAATTTAGAGACAACTTTGACTTAAATCAGGGCCATTCCACCCTATTGAAAATTAAATGAAGAGCTCCTTTATGTTCACTGAGTTAAAAAAAAATTCAAGAGAGCTCCTAAAAGTTCAACCACTTAAAAAACAGGTAGATGGTAATGGGAGATGTTTTTCTGAGTCTTTACAATGCTAGATGCAATCTAGAAAAAGAAGCCTTTGATAATTTGAGTTAACATTTTCAAAACATTTAACTTATAAATATCAAGTATTTGAAAATTCTAAAGTATCCAAAAATACTTTTAAATATTTTTAGAAAAGCTTCACTGAAATTGCCAGACCCTGTTATTTTTCAGTGACTAAAATTTTCAGTAGTCTGACAAGTATCAGTGACTGCTGAAGATCCACTGTTAACAATAAACAATTGTCTATTACTACACAACACCATAAGTAATGTCATCTAGCAAGTGCTAAAGGTCGAGAACTGAGGAGCAATCTTTTCTGTTACTATAACACAACATTTTTCACATTCATTTCATATGAATGAACAATGTCTTCATTGTTATCCTGAACACTAATTTAGTGTTGTATTTTTTTGCTTGTGTCAAAGAGTGTCAAAATATTGTTCTTTTAATACATGAAAGTATTTGCATAGAGCTTTATTACTGATCTTTAGATGTTAGCCAGAGGCAAAATAAAACAGAGAAGCTCCAGTTGGGAAATCTCACTAGCATTGAAAAGCATGAGTTTTTAACATATTCTTCTTTTTTGCCAATTTTCCCCTCAAGTATACAATGGTTTATTTGCCCCACAACTGGTGAAATTAAAAGCAATTTAGGATACCACAAAACAATACTTCAGCTTGAGACACAAGGATTTTGTTTCTCTAAAAATGAAACAGAAAGTTTGCAAGGAGGAATACAAAAACTCTAAGAAGAATTTCTAAGATCCTGACATGAATTAAAACACAATAACATATAAACCGATTACAGAAAAGCCAAGAAGCACAGTGTTTCAACAACCAGCTGAGAAATATATGGGGAATTTTTATTAATTTTTTCCTTTCTGCATCATCTTTTCATTAAATGCCCAACTTCCTATAATCGTTTGCATTTATCCCAGTTATTAAGAAAATTAAAGCTACCACATTTTCTGTCTCTTCAAAGCTGAAGAGTCCACAACCAGGTATCTGATGAGGTTTTCAACTGTTTTTTCCCTCCCTAACACTAATTATCTTGCCATTGTGGTACTGCACGAAAAGACAAAATGCCCTTTCACAGAAGAGCAAGCTCCTGCCGATGGGTTACTCACTATGAAACTGAAGGGCTGTACCCTGGTTGCGGTCATGAAGAGCAGTCCCAGAGCTCAGTGCCAGGACAGGCTAGTAAAGGCCATGCTCGCACCACGAGAAACCAGACCAGCCTTTCAAGTCAAGTGTTGGCTTGTAGACATATAAGTTAATCAGCTATGAAATAACCACCACAATGTTCTTATTGATTACAAAGGGCTTATGATGCAACTCTTGGCCTGCAGAGGATCTGTGCTTCTTTCTTTCAGCCTCCAACTTTCAGAGAAAGTGAGCACACTGAGAGCAGTATTTACAAAATACAGATGTTAACTTTATGATTTGAACCTTCCTAGGAAGATGTGCAATGTGCTGGATTTTCAAAAGGAAGTATACTAAACTCATCACATTCATATATCTGTTCATTTTTTTCTTCAAAGAACACAATGGTGTTCTTATTGCATTGCACTTAAGAGTAAATGGGTATTTAGAAAACTTCAAATTGATAACATTTCAAAACTAAATTTTAAATGTTCCCCTAAGACTTTTTCTTCACTGTGAGACACTAGGTAATGATAGATTTTTTAAAAAATCAATGTTGATATTATTGATTTAAAAAATACCTAGTGAACATTTGCTTCAAAAGACATAATTTAAGAAACTGGTCATTTTAAAGTGTGCAGGTAGAATATTTAGTATATCTTTCCTGCTCTTGAAAATGAGCCAGAGTGATAATCATACCTTCTGCTCAATCTATGTCAAATCTTTAGTTCCCATTTCTGCTAAACTCTTTCTAAAACCACAGAGAGAAAAAAGCAAAAGTGGGTGAGCAACGTGTCTTGTGCTGTCAGAACTTTAGACATATTCTAAGATGTCGCTAAATGTGGGCCACTGGGTTATCCACCCTTGTGACATTAAACTAATGCATCCTCTCCCACTAGGCCAGCTCCATTATTTTGAGGTATTCTCTAAAATGGATCCTTTTAAGTGAATATAAAAAAGAGCAAATTCAGCATGGACTCCAGTAGGAGGGCTTTGCAAGTGAGTTTGCAGTGAATTACATCTTTAAGAGAGTCAGTCAACCAATTCTCCAAGGGTATGGAGGTTAGTGTTTCCCCATGAGTAATCTGGCTGCCAAGAGAAAAGTCCTCTACTACCAGTGTGTTATGCTCACTATCTGGTTAGGCCTCCAGAAGCATGTGTCCACAGACATTAAAGAGCTTGATCAGTGAGAGAATGAACACATTTGGTTGTAATGACAGTTACACAATTGCTCCTGCCTTTCTTTTTCCTTTCACATAGATTGCCTATGTGTGACTAACTCCAGGACAAATAGAGATAAACAAAACAAAAAACAAAAACCCTCAAGTATTGTATTTCTAACAATGACACGGACTGCGGGTTTGCTTTAGGAGGAACAGTGGGATATCCCAGTCATCATGGTGGCCTGATGATCTACAAAGCAACGAGAGCCAGTTTCTCAGTTTGAGTCCTTCACTTTTGTCTCCAACTCAGTGTTAGTTTAAAACTTTGGTAGGACCACTGAGAAAATGGACAAATATTAGATATTTGCTCCTAAGAGTGAACAGTGACCTCCCTCAACTGGGGGGCATATAGATGTTCTGATCACTTGGAGGAAAGAGCGCCACCTGCTGAAACGCCAATCTCTTCAGCTGAGATTCTTCTGAAGCACCCCTCCTTGCCAGTTTGGAGGCTTTGTAGGAGAACAGAACCAGGCATCACAGAACTGACTGCTTCTCATCTGATTCAACTCTTCCTAGCACTACTGGAAGTGGAGGTTAAGAGCAAAAGAGTGGGGGAAAAAAAGTGTTTCTTATTTTGTTTTGTGTTTTGTTTTGTTTTGTAAGATCTGGCTCCCAACAGGAAACACTGTGCTGGTAGCTTAGGAACCCTTTTTGTGATCACTTGTGAAATTTATGTAATAGGAGACAATTATATAAAGCTGAGCATGTAGTGGGCGACTAAATACAAAAACATATACTCAAAATGAAAACCCACCCGTACACAGAATGTAGAGCTGAGAGAATCATAGAGCCAAGACATGAAGGCCTCAAATGATGCGTTTTTACAGGAAAATAGGCAGTCAATAAAGGGCAATATCAACGTTATGCAGTGAAAAGAACTCAGATGGAAGTCCTAAGACTCTAGGCTTGTCACTTTAAACAAGTCACTTATTTCACCCTTGATTTTATGCAGCTTATAGAGTTTTAGGTATCCCATTAGATAACAGCTTGAAGGCATCCTGTGATCTGTTCAATGTGATTGCCATTAAAAACGATAATATTATTGGAGAAAATTCCAGGGGTAATGCCTAAGAGATCAGTGTTCCACACTATCACTGAGATAGGATGTGATAATTACATGAATTGTTATCATACTTAACATAAAAACAGCATTTTCAGAGCATGAATTCTTTTAAAAGATGTGTTTTAGAAAGGATTCTGGGGTTTCAGCATTTCCATCCTTAAGAATTTCTGATTCCTTGCCCCACACAGTTCAGTTATAATCAAGTCTTCAAAGAGCATAAAAATCCTGATAATTTATTTATGTCTTATATGTGGATTTCTGCTATTTCAAAAAAATAATAAATTTGCATTATACAGCTAGATATTTCATAAGAGCTTTAAGTCATTTTTCTGAGTAGTTAGTTTAATTACTGATAGTATTCTTTTATTTAATACTGTTTAAATAGTAAATAGTTGCTGATAGTTTTTTCCAACATTATTTCTCAATGAAGAAAAATTCTAAGTAGAGCCTAAACTGAGGAGTGATCAGCAGATTTAAATAAATGAAATATTAAACAAACAAACAAATAAACAAACAAACCAACATTTGTAACAGATCAGTTAACTGGAGATCATGCTTTTGGGAACTGGATTTGACCTTAGGCATAATAATAAATCTAATGCCATCTTTTATTCAACATCATTTTTCTAATTATCTTGGTCTAAGTGTTTCCAAACTTTATTGTTTATTTTGGCATGAAAAACTCCCACCTCCACTGTCTCTCTTTCTAGAGTGGTGGTGGATGGTATTAATATGAAGGTTAGATGGGAACATAATCATTAATAGGCAGCAAGAAGGCTGTGGCCTGAAAAACCCCTTCAAAGAGATAAGAAAACATTAGACAAGAGTAAACCAAAGAATGGGTCAAGGCAGAGCCCCCTTGAAAGTATTTATTTGCTACAGTTTTTATGAAAATAATCAAATGGATTTCTCTAACGTTCCTTATAAAGAACATCAATTTCATTGTCTTATTTTACAGGTGGAGAAACTGAGACATGCTAGGGGGAATGACCTGCAAAAGGGTCAGGCGGCAGCAGAATGAGGAACAGAAGGCAGATTTCCTGATCCCTCTGCCAGTTTTCCACCCAATCCACCCCGTCTAAATGAAACGGCAGAAGCTTAGTTTTGATAAGCAGTTCCATGAAAACACATCCTGTGCCAGATACTCTCCAGTGCCCAAGACACTCCCCGATGGTGAGTTAAGGCTTGGGGCCCTTTAACTCTTTCAGCACACACTGACTGGGAAACAGAAATACAATGAAAGGGCCTTGGATAGGCATTTCAAAGACTCAACATACGACCCTCCTCCCTTTTCCACTTTTCAGTCTTAACACCAAGGGCTGAGGATTTTAAAGCCTTTGACCTGGGTCCTTTGAAGCATCCCTGGATCCCAAGTGCAAACATCCACTATAACTGTGGTCATACTGGCTGCACAGACTGGCTGCACTTCATGAAAACTATGAAGATGAAATGAGAGGGTGATTATTTGAATGAGTCTTATCACTACAAAGTGATTCTCTGCATGGTTTGTTATGTACAACACACTCTCAGTGTATCGGCATGTTCGATTCTTTTTTTTTTTTTTTTTTTTTTGACAGGGAACATAAGGAACCTAAGCTATTGAGTACTGAATTACCGAAAACTGAACAGTAGCAGAGATCAGAGAATTCTTAGGAGTTGGGAGGTACATTTGATTTTTAAGAATAAGAAAATGGGGTCCAACAATATGTTCCACATGGCTAGAAACAGGCCCAGCAATAGAGCCTACACCTTCCATTTTCCAGGCCAATCCTTTTTTGAGGTCACCATGTAAGAGATAAAAGCATCTCAAGAATCATCAAGTAAGCCAATGAAGAAATGAGAGTAATATTTATATATCTGCTTTGATACAGAAATTAGAAATAACTTTCTAGTGAACAAAGTACTCTGGAAAGTGATTTTTCTTTTTTAACAAGGCACTGGAAAACGGTCTGAGACAGGGTTCACAATTCCAGTGCCTCCAGGGCCCCAGGCTGGTCTCACCCCTACTGGCCTCTGGAGTATACCTCCCCCTTCCCTTGGAGAAGGGGCAATGTGCACTCCACTCCAGCAGACAGTTCCCACCTGAAATGACAAAAATTGAGTTATGTTTAAAACAACTCTCAAATTTTAACTGTTACCTAAAAAAAAAAAAAATGTAAAACCTAGCTTGGACCAAACAAATCATGCCGAAGGGCCAGTCAGATCTGGTACAGTGAGGTTTGCCTATTCAGCAATCCAGCCTAAAGGAGTGCCCCAGTAAGAGTCATTTTTTCTTTAGGAATCTGACATAAGTGTAAAATTGTTCAAGGATCTCCAAATCTTCTCACATTACTGTAGAGCACACTGAACTTTAATCAGTTCACTAGAAAATAAAATGGACAAACTAAAAAAATACAGCTTCTTAGTTTGTTTATAATATAGATACCATATTTAAGAGTACTCATGTTTTCCTGCTTTTCTGAAATTCTTCATATAGGAAATGTGGATCACAAAGAGAATATAATCTGAAAACCGAAAATGTTTTCTAGCTGCCCCCCTCTACTTGCCCCAAATTTAATTAAATGCACAAGAGAAAGCATCCTTTGTAAAATAGCTAAAAGAATCACAAAATAATTTGTCGTAGAGGTCCTACATAATAAAAATAACAACAAACCTTAAATTTCAGTCATCAAAAATCAAAGAACTCATTATTTGGAAAATAAAAATACCAGTTCATCTAAATTTGGGGTTAAAAAAAAATAAAAGAAAGATAGCCAAGCAAAATCCAGTATTATTGTTACCCTAGGCTCTGTCCACCCTTTTGAATGCATTTTAAATAACAGCAAATGACAAAGACAGAAAGTGCTATTGCTAGACCTCCCTTGAATTCTTTGTGGAGCTACCACCTCTCCCAGTTCCCAGACTGACCTCTGAGTCAAGCCAGATGGGACTGAGAGAGACATCAAGCAAGTGCTGAAAAGGTGACTTGAGTATCTGGCAGCTGAGTCTGGAGCGAGTTTCTCTGCAAATTCTCTGGGGGTTGCTGCTTTCCAATTTCTCAGGAATGTTTAATTCTCCTCATCCCTTCACTGGATTTCTCTCTGGAGAGGTCAGGGAAGCCTGTGACATCTCCGGAGGGCACTGCCTGACTGAATTAGCATGAGATAACTTTGGACTCTCTTCCAAACATGAAAATACAAGGGAGAGAATTTCATTAAAAGCAGAAGACTAGGCGATCCAAGTTAATCCCAGCTCTAAGCTGCTGTAGAAAAGTTCAGTGTTTACATTTGACTCTCCCCTCTGTGGCAGAGTTCACCAACCACAATGGCAGTGAGGCTGAGTGTCCAGCTTGACCTCAGCTGACTAAACCCTATTTTCATAATGAAGGTAAAAAGTGGGTTTGGTAGTGTTAAAATAAATATTTAGCCTGTTTATGTGTTACTATATAAAGCAGTAAGATCCTGAGCTCAAAAATAAACATTTGTCTTTCAGCCTTTAAATATCTTAGAATTCTGGAAAGAGAAAATTTTAATAGGTAACATGAATCATTAACCATATGTATGTGTGTAAACATGGGAATAGCTGAAGTCATTTTAGTAAGGCATGTAATGTTATAAAGACATGCTTCCTATTATATGTGCAAATGTGTGAAAGAATGCATTGTATTTAGAATGATAGAATAATTAATGAGAAATGTTTAAAAAGTATAAGAACGACCATTTCATCATTTTCTTTTAAAAATTTAATTGGAAGAATAGCTCTAGGAAAGGTTTCAACATAGCTTATCTTTAAAATATGACCAATAAAATATTAAAGAATTCAAACTTGAATGCATATCTTGGAGCTCTTCTGCTTCAATCAAGTACTATGTTTACCAACTCTTTGATGAATAAATGTTTCTTGTTAGCTACTGTACCATAATATATTATTTGCTTTGATTTGAAAACTATTTTTCTTTTGAGTAATCATAATTTATGAAAGCTGGCATTTCATAACTATTATAAAGTATTATATAATTTGCTGACTAAAAGTTATGCTGTACATTTTTAAACATTTTTGTACAAAAAGTTTTAGGCATTTTTCACTTTTGATTCATTTTAATATTCTTTGACTATTGTAAGAGATAAAGGGTATAAAATAATATGCCCTGAATGAGGAATAATGGTTTACTTTGTCTGATTATAATATATTCTACTATAGACTCAGTGATAAAAATTATTTGCTAGTATATTACATTTTAAATTAGGTGATCTACTGATGTAATTATTTCCTAGAAAAGTCCCCTATTTTGACTTGGTGATTCTGTTTAATATGCCCCTAACTACTTCACTAAAGCCTCATGACTGACACTAACTGAATACATACTATAGAATGGCATTGTATATTATATTTACAGAGATAAAGAAGAAATGGACCCTTCTCTCAAAAAACACTTAGTGTAGTAGATTCTTTATAATGTAAATTGTGAAAAAATAAAATTCCTGAAAGTTAAAAGTTGGATTAAGAAACTTTCTTAAACCTTGGAGAAATTGAAAAATATATATTTTAGCCCATGGTGAGTTACTTGTCAGCTGAAATAGAAGCTATATTCAGACTGAAGCTATGAACATACAAATAAGGCAGGAAACACAGTGAAGGAATTGATTAGCATAGTATAATTCCCTGCCTTTAAAAATAAATCTATCATGGGAATTTTGAGGGCTCAATGAAATCTATGGCCACAGAACTATGCTATTAATTAGCCAATAGGAAGACTGAAGTTCAGCTTCAATCTCATTAGTTTTAAGTTCTAACAAATCAAAAATGATTAGCTTAGACTTGAAACATTGATACCAATTAAGTAATACAGAGGTTAAATTTAACCTTCTGATGATTTCTATCTTTTGTTATATAAATGCTAAATAATGTTAAAATATTTTTGTGGCTATATGTTTAATTTGGATCATGCACCCCTTTTAGAATCTGATGAAAAATGAGGAGGATACCCTCTTCATTGAAAATATATGTGTGAGCCTGTACAAGGGCTCATTTTTGCGTAAGATTTTAGGAGATTCACTGACATCACCTAAAGGCTATCTTTGGAGGTGAGGTTTGAAAATTTTGATTTACAGAGATAACACTACAATTTCCACTAATCTTTCAGTCATTCATTCTTTCATCTACTACATATTTACTGAAAGTCAAATTTAAGGCACTGTGTTAAAAGCTGTGTGGAACACAAGAAATACAGTCCTTGCAATGGAGAATCTGACCATGAAGCAGACATGGAATGAACTGTAGACATCGTCAGTAAAACTGCTCCAGAGTATTTCTAGGATGGCAGTTTCCTCATTTGTGAAATGTAGTCCTATGACAGTGACCCCTGGCACTGGGAGTGAGACAACGGTAGTGAACAGTGCTTGCTTTGTAAATGGTAAACCACTGTGCAAATGTTAGCTGTTGACTTTATGAAGTCAAACTTGCCTTCCTGTTCTGAGAGCCAACAACTGAGTAGTAAAAATTTACCAGAAAATAAAAATGAGAAATAAGAGAATTAATCAGAAGCATCCATAATACTGTTCTTAATGAGTATAGATCATTTTACTGAAAGTATCCAATCAACTGTTTTGAAGTTTTTTTTTAAAAAAATGATGATCCTTTAATAAATAAAGCTGCAAAGCAATAAATGAAGCATTTGCTAGAGTGTTTAACACAGGGCTCTGACTTAAGACATTCTTAATTTGGTTCACAGAATACATAAATAAAATAATTGAAATAAAAATAAATATAATAAGTAAAAGATTTATAAGACATAGCCACTTTGATACTAATTTATTCCTTCTACCTTATATGCTAAAACACCTGCCTCTCCCCTGGCACTCAAACATTGTATTCTTTTGTAACTAAGATATCTAAGCTTGAAAATACGATTAATCCGGAGCACGTTAACTTCAAGACAGTCAAACAAACTATAGTCAAGTTTTAAGTGTAACCCCTGAGGATGACTTTGATAGTGTCTTCTTTTGTCTTCTCTTTCTCCTAATTTAGGATATAAAGAGAAAGCATGAGGAAAGCCTGGGCATTGGACAGGCCCTGATTAGAATTCCAGCTTTTGCTACTTAATGTCTAGAATGCTGGTCAAGGCACTTCAACTGTAAAATAAGGATAACAATGTCTTTTTGCAGGCTTTACAAAAATAAATGAGAAGATGAGTGCAAAGTGCCTATAACAATGGTTGGCACATAGTAGTATAGTAGGTCAATAAAATGGTAATTAATATTAATTTGCATTAATGGTGCCATTCATTCTAAATAGATTAGGCATAAATATCTGCTAGTTATAAAACCTTCACAATATGTCATTGAATCCTTACAACAACTTTGAGTTTGAAAAAAACCAACAAAAAAACAAATATTATTTTTTCTCTTACCAGTGAGAAAACAATGGATGAGAGATGTTAATTTATCTGCCAAAGTCACACAGTGGCATAAATAAGAAGTGGCCCAACTGAAAAGTGACAGTTTTATAACATCTGAGATGTCCAGTAAAAAGAGCATCTTACACTACCAGCTTCTATTGGTACAATATGATATTTGAACTAGCTCTTTTAGTATTGTAAATATTCAGGAAAAAGGAAAAAGAGAAGTGCTATCTGAAGTGTGAACATGTAATAAGACAATTAGTCTCAAGAGAAACTTAAGAGTATAGGAGAGAAAAGAGACAGGCAATAGCAATAGAAAGAACTGCCCTTCAAGAAGAAACCTGCAGTCTTATTGAGGGTTAGGCTTATATGGACTGGGAGAATGGTATTCATGAAAACAATACAACAATGTGTCTAAGTAGTGCCCTTCTGCAATCTGAAAATCTCAAGGTATTTTCAGTTACAACAAAAATAAAGCAGAAGGAGATAATGAATTGAACACTACAATCAAAACCCAATGCTTAAAAAGAAAAAAAAAAAAAGCAAAAGCAAAAACAAAAACAAAAACAAAAAAACCCTGAGAGTAGAAGAAGAAAGAAATATGCTAAGAAAAAAGTTAAATATGTTCTTTGTAACTGGGAAGCACTTGTAGTATATGTAGAGAAATTCCGATGGGTGTATTTTCCCAAAAACTTTCATATTGTCTCCAGTGAAAAAATAAATCAACTGAGTTGATATTTTGAATCTGCATATTGATAAGAAAAAGTACTTTTTCATATACAAGGTGCCCTTAAAGAATTTTAGTGGATAAGTTTTAAGATTGCATCCTCAGAAGCAGTTAAACATTTTACAAATTTTATTTAGTTCTTAAAATGAACACTAATTTGTGGGGCAGCATCATCTACTACCGTGCACTAGATTATCTAGCCTGAACAGAGCATGAAGGATTATACCTCACTGAGGATAAATTTATAAGAATTTTGAAAATAGGCTGGTGACCACGGGGAAAGCCTCATGTGGGAAGGAACTGATAAAGGTCTATTATACTACCTAAGATAAAACTGAACATGAAAACAGACATGAACGTTCTTTATTTCCTCTCAAATTCTCTGCAGGTGGCAGCTTGTCAGTAACAACTAGTTTCTGGAAGGAGGATTTTATTGAAAACATTACCAATATGTTCCTGCTTGATATTCCTCATGTTTAAGCTGTGATATATGTTTCAGAGCTACATATAGGTAAAAAGATTACACAGGGAAGCTTTTGATGATCACTAGCTGGGACTAAGGTAGAAAAATTGCATTCTTCCTTCTTTGTCAATGGCAGTACCTGTCAACTCCTAATTGCAAACATTAGCACAAACAGCAGGGTTAAAGCAAATGGCAAGGATGATACAGGCTTTCTCACTGGATGATGAAAAAAATGCAAGGGAAGTTCAAGGAAAAATAGAGCAAGAATTTCAAGATAAGTGTACTATTTGAGAGACAGCCATGTTATTTGGGTTAAACGAGGTCTGTCTCAATAGTTAAGAAATTCCTTGGAAAGTATTAGTATCTACTGAAGTAATAATTCCTCAAATACAACTCTGTTCTTTTATTAAGATGATAATGAAAGCCCTGACCAGTGCTCAGAATGATTAGTACCATATTGTGTCAAACGTCGAGTATGAAATACTTATTTGCATTAACCTAATTCACAAAAAAGTTCTGGCTGCTTCAGGAACATAATAAGCAGAGTCATACAAATGAAGAAAGAAGGCTGACACTTGGACTGGTACGTGTGACATGAGAGAAAAATCTGAGTCTATGTGGTATGACAACTTCACGGCATAGGCAAGATAAGTGAGCAATTCACTCTGAAAATGGTCAGCTATTGACTAAGAGCTTGTGGTAAACACTCCAGACTGCTACTGGATGAACTTGCCCTGCTCACACTTAGTAATGGCTAACACATGAATTCTAAGTGGTCAATTCCTCTTGAGAGAATGTGGGAAAGAAACGCTATTGAGGGAGTCATGTCATCTTCCAAGAATGAGTTAATCAAGACTGTAGTCTCCTTGTGAGGGATAGAAATTTTAACATGAAGGTATGGCTTGTTTTTCAGAAATACCAAATCCGTTAACACTTTATGAGTATTAGAGTTCAAGTATTTATTATTGGGTGAAAAACTGAAACCACTACACATGATACATTTTTGAAAAATAGGAATTAAATTGAATTTTTAATAGCAGCTTAAATTTAAAGCACAGAAATAACTATAACTACTCAAAATCAACATGGGAATGACACATAAAAATTAATTAAAGAAAATCTTGAAAGAAGGCCACGGCCATTGCTGCTTTTTGCAAAGTCCCAAAGAGCAATGACAAATTTGGAGACAAGGCCTTAAAAAAAATGAATCAAAACAATAAGAATTCTACTTCTCTCTTTTTCTTAGCTGCATTATTAATATAAATATGGCTGCAGAATAAAGGATAGTATTTTATCTGGTGTGGAGAGATATACTGTCTTCTTAACTCACTTGTGCCTCATCACTCCTGTGTCACAGGGTTTAACCTCCCCTTCTTGTGGAAATAACACCCTGTTTTATAGCATCTATCATGTAGTCTTCTGCATACATTGGGAGTGGACAGAGTAATGACTTGACATGAGATATGGAGTAGATCCCACAAGGAAGAAAGGCAGGCTCTCAGATGAATTATGAGGGTTATTCCTTCACAGCTGCAGATAGTTTTCATATTTTCTAAAACAAAACATGATGCAATCTCTCACTAGGCTATTAAAAGTGGATTAGGGCCCATCAGCATCCCCAAATGATGATCGTGTGTAAATGTGCAGACACAGACAAACACAGGCATAAACGCACACACACTCTGTCCTTCTGTCTCACCAAAAATCTAGAAAAGATGTTTTAAGCTATGGCTTACATTGAAAACATATGTGCAGCAAGTTATAGTTCAGAAAAGCATGGTAACTCATGTTAGGGTAGAAATTACTTGACCCAAATTAAAAAAGAAACAGCTTCCAAAGTTTTCTTTTGTGCTTACAAGGAAGCAAATTTTTGTATTTAATTACTACAGTTATCTTTACCAGAAATTCTGATGGAGTCATAAATGTACATAATTTTATAGCATTGGAAGACCTTAGATGACCTTAGATTAAGAAAAGAAAACTGAATTTTGGAGAGCTGAAGGCAGTGCAGCTAGTCTGAGGCAAAGCCAGGGCTGACAAAAAAGAAATTTCTTTGGGACCAGGCAAAGAATTGCCCATTCCTGGGGGCAGGGTACTGGGGATTTCCAAGTTGAGGGCATTAGATGGCTTGCTGTCTTTGGCGTCTTCCAAAAAATAAGAGTGTCAAGAGACAACTACTTAATTAAAATTCATAACACCTGATACAATCATTAAAAATTAGTAAATAAAATAACTCAGGGACCCATGAGTGAGGTTTTTCAGAAATACCAAGACTTTGAGAGGAGGTGGAGACTTCTACTAGCACGCTACTGCCTCTGTTGAAGGTCAGTGGGGAGTTTTATGGACAGCCACAGTAAGACCTCATGCTTCATCTTTGTTTCCATCTTCTTCAGTGATCCAGACAATGTAAATATTAATTAAGACAACCACTACCACTTAGTGTGGCTGTTGGCTGAAATGACATCCTTGTGGGCATTAGAAAAAGGTACTCTTTCCTTTTATCCTGTGGGAAAATTGTATTAATATGTTGATTGTTATAACAAATATGCCAATCAAAACTGTCTATAAGAATGGCACCTGGACTGGACATGGTGGGTTTAAACCCTTAATACTTTAAAGCTTCCTCAAGCCTATGTTTAGTAGAGCCAAACACATCATTTATTTGAAGCCTGCACACATAGACAACTCACTGACTGGCCTGATGGTCTACTCCAGAAATCTAGGGATGGAAGGAGACAGCACCATGTTAAATACTCTCTGTTGCCATGAAATAAGGTAGCTGACACATTTATTTTTCTCTCTAGAAAACTGTGTTGCTTACAATTCAAAATACTGTTCTCCAGAACAAAGAAATTATCCTACAATTTTCAAAAATATAAACAATAGATGATAGGTATTTTTTTTCTTCAAATTTTCTAAATTTTCTAAAAAGAAAGTTTACTCTTTTCTGACTTTATGATGAAAAGAAAAGTTTGTTTTTAAGAAATCAGAAGAGGGAAGCTGGGAGGTATGTGGGATTTTCTTTATGGCTAGTATTCTCCTGAGCAAAACAGTGCATGTTTTGTCATTCCCTTGGTGTGTGTAGGCCTTTACACTGCCACCATCCTGGAATCTCATGGGCAGACAGGGAAGTAAAGCATCTGGACACAGAGATCAGTACCTCCATCGATCTGTACACTGAAAACCATGCATAATCTGGAGTTGACAAAACATCATAATTAAGAAGATACTGACTTTTCTTAAACATTCATGAAAGGGCAGTGAAAAAAAAAAACCACCTCATTATTTCCTTTGAGTTTGGAAAGTCATGGGGCAGGTGTTGCCTTTCTTTAAATAATTATGATAAATACATAGATTTCCATTTAAATCTAAGGTATCCTGTTATTACAAAACTTTATATCCCACACAACATTTGAGGAATCTTAGATCCTTGATACTCAAAGACTAGTCTATGGACTAGCAGCGCTGGCATCACCTAAGAATCAAGTATGTGGAATCTTAGGCTCTATCTCAGACTTATGGGATCAAAACCTTCGTTTAACCAATTCCCCAAAGCACTGCATTAGCTCTTTTTGATCTGGGTACTCAACTTGCCTACTCTAAGAGCCTGTTAACATGGGACAATGTAGATAATTGGGAAATAAATATAAGGGTGAAGATTCACATTCTTCTCCATGAAGTCCCGCAAACTCCTGAGGCAATATATAGCTCAAGGCTCATCAACTGAAGAAGCAACAACACAGAACATTCATAGGTGTTCAACTGCAAAGAAGATAGGTGTCAGATAGTTATTAGCATTAAAACAAATGGTTTAGACACAAATTCTAGTCACCTCTTACCCTGGAAAATCTCACATAATGATAGTAAAGCCCATCACTGATGAACACCTACCATGTGCCAGGGACCATGCATTTGCCCCAATTCTCATAACACCATTTAAATAGGTTGTGTTGCTCTTATTGGACAGCAGAAGAAATGGAGGTCAGATGCATTATTGTGCCAACATTATACAACTCCCATTTAGCATGGGAATTTGCCTACTGTCTGCCCACTTCAAAGGAGATGTTCATGTCAGTACTCCACCCTGCTTCCTTAAAGTTCATGCTGTTATGATGAATGTGTGAAACTTAAAAAAAAAAATTTTTTAATGTGGCAATTCTAGAAAGAAAAATAATCTATTTGCATTTTTATTTTGTATTATTTATATATTTCTTTTTGATGTGGTCTCTATTGCTGAAGGCTGAGGTCATCTTGCTTTGAAAAATTTCAATATATATTTATAAAAAAGCACACATATACACACATACATACATATGCACATATATGCATATAGGCACATATACATACACACAGCTACATATATACAGATACACATCAGTTCCATCTGGGAGACCTTGTTTCAATGGTGGATGTTTCATCATGAGTCTTATAAGAGATTTTTCTCAGACTGTAATGACAGTAATATTTCTAGAAAAAAGGGGAATTTTCTGCTCTTGAAATGCAATAATGGTGTAGTCAACAGCCATGTGTAAGGGAAAGAAATGAAGTTTAATTTGATGTTCTCTGGATGAAATTCACATTTGTAGGACACTTCTGCAGATGCAGAAGGGATAGCAAGAAGGTATAAAATGCCTTTCACATTAAAAAAAAAAAAGTTCTCTTCTGACTGCTCACCATGAATAATGAACCAAGGAATTAAAAGCTTTAAACCTGTTAAAGAAGCAGTATTAAATTTGGTATAAATATAGCTGAAATAATCCAGACAGTTTTATGACCTTACACCCCAAATAAAGGTGAAATACTGAATTCTTTCCCTAGAAATAGTGGTAAACACAGCTAACAGATGGAAGAGCTGAATGGAAATTTCAATAAAGAAGGCCACAAAGAAGCATTTGTAAGCTCAGGGGTGCACACTTTAAATAAAGTTGAAAAATGGAACTTTGTTTTATTTTGATAGAGTGCCAAAACAGTACTGCATTCCTTAAAGAGCAGAATAAAGGATCGAGTTAGACTGGCCTTCTCAACACCTCTCCAAAAGCCCCCTTGGGTCTCATTTTGCTAGGATGACTATTTATATGACAGGTAAGGGAATAATTTTGCTGGATTCAGTTACACTCAGGCCTCTGTGACCCCTAGGTCAAAAGAGCAAAGGCAAAAGTGACAATGTAGATAATTGCCTGTTTAAGATAATGGAATACTGATTGAAGTCAATGATTATAACACCTGAAAGATAAATGAGCTGATGTTAAAGGTTCAGTGGAGATAGCAGACAAGTGGAACAACAGGCACTGCACCAAGGAGTGGCCCAGGGACTGTGGAATTCAAGAGGAGGGGCAAGTTTCCTGACCTGGAACTTACTCCAGCCTGGAGTGTTCCAACATCTAAAATAGGTTAGTTTGTAAAACATGCCATAAAACAGAAATTTAGCCCAATGCCCCAAACTGCAGGATTAGAGTAACATTAGTTAACGTGGTCCTCCATTAATTTTCACTGTAACCTCTGAAGGCCTAGACTTGCCCCAGATGCATTATTTTTGTCTGTCACTGGAGGTAACTTTCCCTTCCTGCCAGCCAGGAAAAAGCCTGCTGACGTTTGCAGTTCAGACCTCAAAGTGCGTCGACAGCAGTGGCCTGACCAATGTGGGACAGGGCTGTACCAGCTCCACAGTCAGAACTTGGCCCTTGGATTTTCTTTCTTTCTATTTTTTTCCTTTAAGGCTGAAAAATGCCTGAAAATGTTTTTCCATTTCCAACTTCCCCATTGCCCTACTAGTTCAGGTTTCTTATTGCTGTGCTTGGCCCTTCAAGGGGCCTGTCCTGTCACCTTGCAGGGGCTGGCAGGGCCTCCTAGGCAGATCCCTAGACCAGGCCTGGCCAGGGTCTCAAAAGAAAAAAGCTCCACTTTGTTTACAAACTAGGCTGGAGGTGGGTTGCTATTACCCATGACTCCTCCTGGTTCCGGGGCGGCCCTTCCCTGGCAAGTCTCTCTGCTGGCAACGCTGGGAACCATTCTTGGGTCCCAGACCCAAGATGCCACTAGATGGGAAACTTCAGAAATGGGTCACTCATTCCCTCAGTGCTCCTCTTCAACCTTTAGGCCCAGTTTGGTCTCTTCTGACACAGACCTGATGACACAGTCTTCTGATCAATACTTTTGGAGCTAGAAGTACTTCCTTTGCTTTTGGATGAATTCCCTGAGGCTCAAAGGTCACATATCTGGTGAACTAATAGTCTGGCATTCTACCCAGGCTCTCTTCTTCCAAATCCTCTTCAAAAGCAACCAAAGAACCTTGAGTGACTTGAGAAGCTTCTAGAGATTGACTATGGAAGGAAATTTTTTGACCCAGCCCACTATTTTCCAGTGAGAGACAGTGTACCTGACCCCTGTGGAAACATTTGTCTTCTTCTTGATGAGGACATGTCCTATGATAGGGAACGTCCTCAAAATGTTCTTTTGTTGTACCCCAACCCCATCCATCCTGAAGAATAGTATATAGCTGGACAATTCAATATTGTGTGCTAATCTGTTCTTCAAAACTGATAATGGTAAAATAAAAACACCACTGATCAAATCCAATTTTTTCTTTAATTTATTGCAGGTCACAGATGTATTAAACTAAGTCTGTTTTTAATTGCTCAGAATCCTGAAAGGGAGCCAGCCCCATAAATGTATTATCAGGTATACTTTAGTGAACAGGCATAAGCAGGCAATTATTGAACCAGCTGGAAAAAATCATATCTCCCTAAGTTCTGCCTCAGTTACTTATTCCTGTTCTAAGTTTAGTATTTTTAGGACATATCCTACTAAAGAGCTCCTTCAGGCCACACACAAATAACCTTGATGAGCAGGGGATTGACTCTAAATATAAAAAGAGAGGTGTATTTCATACACTCTCTCTACTTGAAGCCTATTGTTGACATATACGAAAAGATACATTTAGTAACTGCATTTGAGGATATCTGAGTAAAAGTTTTGCTTTCTAAATAATTATTGTTAATCTTTTAAAAGTGTGACTTCAGGCAGATTACTTCTCTGAGTCAGTTTCCTCACCTGTAAAATGTGGAAGAGAATATGTGGTAGCACAGAGGTTCTTGTCTGGATTAAATTACAGTACTCAGCATGGTGTTAAACACATAGAATCTATTCCATAAGATGCAACAACTACTCTTATTTGAAAAGCTTATATGAGTGGCAAAGGTGGCTGTGAGGCTTCTGGGGTTGATTGTCTCCATTGGCCTGTGAAAGGATTGGGGTAGAAATGTCTATACTCCTCTGTCTCAAAGCTCCCTTTAATATTTAGTACCTCCATGGCACTAGGAGAATGTAGCATCAGATATAAATCATCTCCTTTTCCCCTCTTCTCTCCAGCTTGTGCCTAGAAATTCTGGCAAGGGGGTTTCTCTACCTGTCTTCTTGGCAAGAGTGGGCAATGCTGGATGCCAGGCCTTAGGGCCCATAGCCTCTCAATGCTCTGCTCATTTCTTTTTCCATAAGGATCAATGAACGCAGTATGGCTCACGACCACTTTCCCAAGCTGCACATCTAACTCATGTTAGTTAAGTAGCTCAAGTACCTGAATCAACTTCAGGTGGGTTTGAGTTCTCATGTGCAGAGGACAAGCCCTTGGGCCTAGTTCTGTCTGCTGTCTCCTGCCACCCTCATTCTCAAGCTGGGTCACCTCATGTGAGATATGTCGGCAGCTCTTCCACTTGGACTTGAACCCTACTGCATTGTCAGTTCAGAGAATAATGTCCTCTGTGAATATCCTCTATAATAAACCCTGCCGGTCATAACATCCTTTCCTTTCAACTTAGTACTGAAAGATTGGTCACCAGGTTCCAATAATCTTAATGGTTGTAGAACCTTTTAATATTACAATAATAATTTAGGAGGAGCACAATCTTCTCAAACCAACTTTTAAAATTTTTTTTGGCAAAATTTGATTTTCAGAGAATCCTAGCTGTACTAAAATATTGATGAGCAGGGGTGGAATGGGCTAACTTCAAACACAAATCTCTGTTGCCACCCCTCGCCGCCAAGTTCAACAGACTGCACAGCAACAGGCTGCTGTGCTTGGATCAAAAGGATCTGAGAGTCTGGAGGCAGGCTTGAAATACAACTGATTTTATTATAAGTAAAATTAATTCAATGGAATTCTATTGAAACTGCATGGGGGGAAAGAGAATTTGGCCTGGCTTAGTATAGACTCACAGAATTTGGTCCAATTCTTTCATTTATTTCCTTATTCCAACTTAGCCCCTAAGAAATTTCTAGAAAAGACCTAGTTACATGTATTTAAAAAGCAAGAAGGAAAAACTAAACACCAAATCAACATACTCAAATGTAGGTATGTTCTAAGAGTCACTGTTTCTAGATACACACAACCAAACACCATAACCTTCAATTCAAACTTTGAGAACATTCATTTTCTTAGTTATCTTGAGTAAAGGCAATTGAATATATATATAAATGCTCCAAAACCTTAATCTTCTAAATACATCTTTTGAGTCCAGGCCTTAAGATCAACTTTGTCAGGACTAATAAAAACCTGAATTTAGAGAAAATAGAACCATCATCAAACACAAATTTTGTATCAAACATAGAAAGATGAATGCTCTGCATCAAGAGGCTTTGGACAGAAATGCCTCATGGCTAAGTGTCTGATTCTTAAAGTTTACTGATTTTAACTCAATTTTGGCAAAGTAAAATATTAGAAATTACTAGGAAGTAATGAAGAAGGGTAAAATAACAATGTACATCAAAATGAAATAAACTGTGAAATAAAATTTTACTAAATGTATACAATATGCTAGGTACTATCCACACCCATATTTTATCTTTTCTAATTCCTAAAACAACACTGAAAATGAGGCTCTGTTATTTCCATGTCAAAAAAACCTAGGGTCAGAGAGGCTTGATTGGGGAGTAACTGAGGACTTCATTACTGAATTCAAAACATATTAACTCAGGCATCCCTGACATCTCATTTTGGAAGTCTTGGCCCTGAGGTCGTATGGGTGATGGTATATGAATATAGAGTCTTATTGGACTCTGATATTTTATTTTTGAATCCCCCACAAAACTATACATGTTCTGAGGTGGCAGGGTGCTTCTCTCACCACTAGATCCTTGGGGCCTGACTTGATAAATGTCAAACATTGAGGTCATGATCCATATGTCCAAAAGACTCCAAAAGGAGGAGTATACTTCTCTTACTCTGTGTAATACAAAATCTGCATAAAGTTGTGAATCAAAATAATAAAATTCATACTGCATAAAGTTACCTTTTCTTTTTTTCCTTGAGATAAGCCATAGTGTTTATACAGGCAATGATAATGCTGCTGGAATAAATAGAGGTGGCAAATAATTACTACTGAAAATATGCAAAAGAGAGAAAAGTGAAAATATTAGTACAAGCTATTTGACAATGCAGCTCATTCATTCATATTAATGAGCTTCAAAAATACACACTAAAAGGACAAAAGGCTCTTTGGTACTTAGTGACAGAAAAGATGTTAACCTGTTAAAGTTAGTTTGGATGACTTACAAAGTCCTGCCCCTTTCCCTTGAGTCTATGGCCAGTCCTGGATTTGTGCTAATCTGGTCAGGCTAGATGGGCTAAGCTTAAAAACAAACAAACAAACAAACAAACAAACAAACAAAAAACATAAAAACTTCTCAACTTTAGTTAGGGCCCTGACACTAGTAAAATCTTAGGTAGTTAAATCTGCTGAAATAAAATTTACATTTTGCTTGTTACACGTGGGCTATTTAACGATTGTCATTTAAAACTGTTTTCTGAGCATAATGATATGTGACAGAGACCAGAAAAGTTCATTTGTAAGTTTTCACAAACCTCCTTTTCCTTCCCCTGCCTGAGGATGTTCAGTTTGTCTGAATCCTAGGGTTATCTGGTACTGGAAGAAATACTGAATAAAGAGGAGAGCAAAGAGGCCAGAGACAGAAGGTAAGAATGAAGAGTCAGATTTAGGTGGAATTTTAGAGTAGAGTGTTGGAGTAGAGAGAGGGGAGAAAGTGCTGGCATTTGGGTAGATAGGTGAAGTTAGGGCTCACTGCTTTGTGTCATATGATTGGCACCCTTTTGTCCCCACTTCTAGAGACTGCAGAAAAGGATAAAACCCCTTTTATATGCTTCTAGGGATTGGATTTTTGCTTTTTCTGAATGTGTGACTGACCATTTAGCGATCTAGTTTTCTTTGCATTACATGTAAAACAAACTAACTTCATTTCCTGGTCCATTACAGATGTGCCTTTGCAGATGTGAGTAATGAATCAGTGCAACATACTGACAAATTAAGAATTGTGCAACTCTATTTCAAACATTACCATTCAGAAAGAGTTTTCCATAGTTTTGCTATAGAAATGATCTGTTACAACATAACCTTTTCTCTAAAAAACCATAAAGAATGACTTTTTGTTAATAATTTGTCTAATTTTTATATTTGATGAATAAAGCTGCAGTGAAACTTAAGAGTCCTAAGAAGTTGACCTGTTATCCTGTAATAGAGCCTTATGCCAAACAGGGTTAGAAATATAATTCACGAAGTTTTTTGTGTGGCCATAACAAACCCAGATAGTTTATAATTGAAAAACAATTAAAAATGTTTTTATTTGTATTCTTAATAAATATTTAGTATAAAGTATACAAAATAAAAACACCTAAATAGATGGTAGGTGAAGAAAAATTCTAGCAAGTAGCAAGGGAAAACAGTTTTATCAGTTGAAAGTTATGATGTTATATACAGTTGTAATAGGTTGTATCACTAGGCCTCATTTCCTTAAAAATAGTAATTTAACCATGACCATGATGGTATTGTGTAGAACTTTCTTATTCCTGACAGCATGGAAGAACTATACTCAAAAACAAACAAACAAACAAAAAACAAACACAAACAATCACCAAACAACCAACCAAAAAAAAACACCACTTAGTTTTAAGTTTTAACAATGTAAATAACATCTCATTCTGAATAAAACAATTTCTAAGAGAATGAAATGATATGATTGTAGGGTGAGACCTTCCATTCGTCTGATAGACTATGCAATAGAACACCTTTGAAGGCACCATTGTTTTTGCTCAAGTAATGAATGCTGCCATAACAAACATTAAAATCTCAGTGTCTTAATACAGCCATGCCTACCAGAAATATATTGTCACCCACCAAGGTAAATTTAAATTTTCTGGTAGCCACAATAAAAATTAAAAAAAAAAATAGGTGAAATGAGTTTTAATAACATGTTACTTAATCTAACATACACAAAATATTATCATTTCAACTTGTAATTCATATGAAAATTGTTGAGATATTTTACATTATTTTTGCGCTCTTTGGAATCTAATGTCTACTTAACATTTACAATAAACTCAGTTCTAGCCTCTTTTCAGGTGCTCGATAGCCACACTGTAACTAGCAGCTAAAGTTCTAACACAATAGAATTCTCTCTCTATCCTTGCTTTCCTTGATTCAATGGGTATTTAAAGACAGTCTTCTATGTATTAATTCAGGGATCAAGGTTTTCCAATCTTTTGGACATTTCCATCCTCTAGGGGCTCAGAGACCTTCACTTCCAGTCCTTGAACTGAAAAAGAAGGAAAAAAAGGTCCAGAAGTGATGCAGCATTCTGCTCTGAAATAGGCATTGGATCGCCTGAATGCAGAGGGACACCAGGAGATGTTGTTTAGTTGGTAAGCTGCTCAAAGTAGGAACAACGATCTGCAGAAAGTTGGCAGTCAGCAGGCACCAATAGGAACCCAAGTCAAGCAGGCTAGGGTAAAGAGCAGGGCTCTGGGCCCTGGGAAGTAGAATGCAAAGACTTAAGGTAGAAGCCCTGTCACATAGCTTGGGTAAGCATAGCAGAGCCTAGAGGAAGGCTTTGGCTTCATGAGCTGGAGGGTGACCTTAATGTCCTATTGTTCATGGTCTACACACTGAGCTTCAGACAGCAAAGAGATTCTTAGCCTTAACCTGTTGGTGAGTATGCAATTGTCCAGGTGCTGCCTGGAGTGGGAAATGGACAGCTCTGTGCATATACACCGAGCACACAGAGGCTGAAAGCCTTTGGGCCAAGTACTAAGACCAATGCTACTCACCCTCACAGGAGACTGGTTTTGTTGTGAACTGAGCACAGGAGGTCTGGCATCTCTCCAATGAGATAGTTACATATTGAAATTATTATTGAAATATTCAGAAAATGTCAATAATTTGTGGCATTTTTATCTTCTGAAAATTATAATTACTTTAGAAAGTAAGAAAGTGAAAAAATGACTCGATTTCTCAAAAAAAAGAGAATTGAGTAAATTGATTGTTATACTATGTATGTTGTATCAGCTATGGATACAATGAGATGTCTTCCATTATTTCATGTGCTTATGGACCCATAGCAATGTGCCCACAGCATATACAATCCTGCAGTTATTCATGACTCTCCAAACTCATTTGTGTCAAAACAAAATGAAAGTTTCCCACTTAATAAAAATGAAAGGCTAATAGAGTAGAACATTTACTGCACTTTTTTTGGTAAGCCATAATCTCCCCGTTGGCTAAGTTGCCATCATATAAATCAGGCCCTTAAGTTATCATTGTTATAGTAGCAATAAAAATAATAATAAAAGTACTATGAGGTCAGAAAATGTCAAGAACAGTCAGAAAAATGAGAGAGACATAAAACAGTATAAAAGACTAGCTCGGGTTGGAAAAATTCAGGTACTGTACCTCCAAGTGTATTCCAGCAGGAGGTAGCTGCCACTGCTGTTTTATTTAATGAGTCTCCACATAAATCCCAGCTGCTAACCATGTGATAAGTCCATCTCTGCAAACAAGAGGCCCCATTCTCTACCGGTGTTCAGTCCTGGTTGTCATTAATAGGACTTTCATTTACAATAAGGGAAAAAAAACAGATCTTGAGATGCTCCATGGGATTTACATTTTTTTTAAAGAAACATTTAAGCATTAATTGGTTTGACTCTATTTTCTGCAACAAAATTAATGCATAAAGTCTTGAGACCCAAATATCTGAAAAAGGAAGGAGAGGAAGCTCTGGGTACTTGAGATGTTTTTAACGTGAAGAAGGTGTAAAGACATTTCCTGAATTACCAAAGAAAGAATTTAAATTCCAAAATAGAAATAAAGCCTAAATAAATTTCTGTAATGAGTAGATAAAGAAAGAAATTTTGTTTGGAATATTTTTTATAGGACACACAAAAGTATAGTATACTTTGGTACACTTCTTGACTCCAAGGTTTTAGTGGCTGATGCAACAATTTAAAAGTTGAATGTGTAAATGACTGAAATAAAGACTTCTACTTGGTAACTGAGGCTCGTTTGGTAGGAAGACAGTATGGGAGAGAGGAGAGAACACAGCCTTGAGGCAGACAGGCTGGGAGCCCAGTCTGGCCACGTGCTTGCCTTGTAACCTTGGCAGGTTACTTACCCTATCTATCTAAGCCTTAGTTGCCTAGATGTCAGTTTAGAATATTAATACCTAGAGGTTAGAATAGGCAATGAGGAGAGGCTTGGTAAGGCAGCCAAAAGCAGGCACAGAGAGGAAACCATGAGTCACAAGGTAGGGACCAGGAGACTACCACCAAGGCCATAGTCAAGAGGGTGATCTAGAGTTCAGAGCAGGGAGTGAAGAAATGGGTGGGAGGGCTCAAAGTATCCAGAGAGAAATCACACAGGTAAAGAATGCCTTATTTGCACTGTGTACTCAACTGGATTCTTCAGTGTCTTCAAAATTAAAGAGGAGGGTGTGGGCAGTCACACACAAATGGACTCATTTGGGGATGTTTTCATTTGTTCCTAAGAGGTGATAGTTACTTCACTCATAGGTATGGAGTGACTAGCTGGGGTCTCTTGGCAGAAATGCCTCAGAAGTTTTGATAGGAATAGTAAATGGGAGAGACAGTTCTGACACTTCACCTGAAATGAAGCGGGGATAATAAAGGCTGCAGGTGATGGCTGATATCATTACTTCAGGGAAGAGAATAAGAGCTTCTGTCAGAATACTACCTACCTCTTATTTGGGGCCAAACTTTAATTTCACTGGTTAAGAAATATCAAGGCTCCATTTGACTCAAATGCTGTCGATAAAAATTAGCACTATATATTTTAAGTCAAAGATTTTAACTCTTTTAAAATGTTTGATTTTAATTAACTGTCTTAGATTTTGGGATTTTCTTTCATCTTCCTCAATATATTAGTCCTATACTGCAGTGCAATACTGACACAATCCAAAGTTAAAACTCCACAGATTAAATGGCAAAGCCCCCTTTAAGACTGTCTTTACTTCTGATGCCAGCCACAAGTTTGGGGCACTCTGGTCACTGTACTTCTGACTAACCATCTATAAATTCAGGAGGTTCCCATGAGTCCTTCAAGTCTGATAATTTGTTAGAATTAATCACAGAATTCAAGAAAGCACTACAATATGTAAGGACACAAAACAGGACCAGCTAAATGAACAGACACTTAGTGGATTGTCTGGGAAATTTCCAAATTCAAAGCTTCTGTGTACTCAGGACATGAAGCTCTTCTAGCACATCTACATGATCACCACCCTGGAAGCTCCACTGAGCTTTGGTGTCCAGATTTTTTACTGGGCACCACTTTACACACACAGGAATTTGTGCACAATTGACTGGATTATCAACTAGGTGGCTATCTAGGGGTCCACTACTGTCACCTTATTAGCATAAATCCAGATGTAGTCCAAGGGACCCACCAGGAATTACAATGAGGCTCCTATTAGGAAATTCCAAAGATTTAGAATCCCCCTTCCAGGAAAGAGGCACTAATCTCATCATGAAGGCCCCACACATTACCTCATCTAAATCTAATTATCTGCCATAGGCCCCATCTCCAAATGTCCCCACATTGGGGAGTAGTTTCAACATAGAAAGTTTGAGAGACACGATTCAGTCCATAGCAGTGTTGTTCTAAGCCACTAAGTTTGTGTTAATTTGTAACAATAGCAATAAGAAATTAATACATTTTGCCCATATTCTTTCTCCAGATGAATGAAATTAACATCTTACTATCCTAATCATAGTTAAGAATACTGTATTGTATATTTGAAAGTTGCTAAGAGAATAAATCTTAAAAGTTCTCATCACAAGAAAAAAAATTTGTAACTATGAGTGATGACAAATGTTAACTAGATCTTTTACAATCATTTCACAATATATACAACTATTGAATCATTTTGTTGTACACTTGAAATGTTATTATCAATCATATCTCAATAAAAAACAAAAACAAAAAAATCTTACCTTCTGTTCCTAGAATATAGCATTCATTCAAATGAAAACTGAATATTTTTAAACTTTAATACTGTGTATAGCATATAGTAAAATGATATTTTTTTTGTAAATTAATTTTTAAACTAATCAAATGTTACATGTAAATAACATAAAAATTAAATAGTGCTAAAATACTACTAATAAAATACAGAATCCTTTGTTTCCTACTCCTCCCAACTAATCAGACTTTCCAACGTCCCTTTCAACAGTTATTACATTTTGCTAAACGATTCCCTAATTAATCCACTTTGAACTTTAAGTATAGATTTCCTATTACAGCAATAGGGGATTGTTAGTATATTCACATACTTTTTCACTCTACTTTATATCCATAATTACATCTCAATTTTTAGTTAAATCTATATTCATAGTAACCTTTATTAATTTCTAAATAAATCGTGTTCACTCCCAAATCAACTAATGGATCATGACTTCAGTTCTTTTCTTAAAAATCCCTTCCCTCTCCCTATCATACTTAATAACTATTGGATTTCTGTCATTTAATCAGTTTTCCTTGTAAATCTGAATCTTCTTATTTCCTTCGACTCTCTGTAAGAATAGTCACATTCCTAAAAGTAAGTTGGAGCTCTGAATCAACTTCTGTAGTGACCAAAAGACACTATAGCATTCTGCATATATTTAAACTTTCAGGACTGTTGCTTGTAACCAATCGGATATAATAAATATTTCTTACTTACAGACTGTGCACCTATTATGGAAATGCCTACACTTTGACTTCACTCCCTTATCTGTAACCTACTTAAATTTTTTCAAAACAACTTACATCTTTCTTTTCCAAAACAATGCATAAAAGTGCCTCTCATCTCAAGGAATGTTGCCTTCTCCACCTAGTAGTTACAGTTTAGATTTCATCCTCCAGGACCTACTACTCTACTGAGTAGCACATTGCTCAATAAACTCTATCTTTTAGAAAAGCTTTCAGCTATGAAAAGTTTGTTTATAACATCTGATAAAATTTTCAAAGTTTTCTATCAACCTGGAATATTAACAATAGTCCCGAAATCATTTTATATATTGATTAAAAGCAATATGTATTTAGTAAAAGGACTTTCATAGGCAAACTACATGGGATATACTTGTCATTCTTACCCCAAGTGTATAAAATTCATTTGGAACCATTGAGAAAGAAATAAAAATGTCCCATTCCAGACCATATGTACTTAGATGTTAATAATATCTCAAATAGTCTAAACAGTCTAATTGAATGTATTTTTATATAAAGATTTCTATATGCTACCAAATACTCTGATGTAGTGACTTCTTTGATTTTTATGGAATTCTCTAAAACTCATGAGGTATCAAAATTACACAAATGCATATGATCTTAGTCTAACTGCTTAAATGGCTATGTGGAATCTACTGATTTTTCTTTCCAAATCTCTCTCTCTCTCTCCATATATATATAGGTGTATATGTATAGGTATAGATATAGATAGATATAGGTATCTTTTAGGCAAACTATTAGAAAGAGGACGTAGATACCATATTTCCTCACTGGAGAACAATTAAAATTTGAAAAAAAAAACTTTCAGTCTTAAAAATAATAATTACACAGTGATAAATGGGCAAATTACTAAGAAATATGCCTTGAATTCAAATAAAATTCAACGATCATTTGTGTCTAAAAATGAAGTCCACATGAAAGTTTTCAAAATTGGAATAAGCTCTGAAATATAAAGAACATGTAAATAGATATTCTTATTTTGAAAACAGTTCATTCACATTTTATTATACTCAATTTAAATAGCTTTTTGATTTAAAGATTTGTCAACATGGCACTAAAAAAGCATTCAGATGATATTAATCTTTTATCATTAAGTACATAGTCAGCATTTATAGTGACCCTATTTCCAATAGCCAGTGGAGTCAGCAGTGGGAGAAAAGCAGAGCCTGGCCACTTCCGACTTTACTATGCTGAATTAACAGGATGTTGTAGCCACTCCGAACAGAAAGCAGTAACCAGAGCTGTGACCTCAGTCAGAACATGAACTTCTTGGAGAATAAGCACAGTGGTGTGTGCACACTTCTCTATTAATTATCATGGGCCCCAAGAGGGCTCTGCAGTCATGAACCACGGACAGGGCTCTGGGGAAAGAAATCCTCGAAGTGCTCACTCTTGAAGGCAAACCAGCCTCAAAATTTCTTCTTGAGGCTTACAGAGAACTAGGGTCTCTGGTCATTTTATCTCATGCAGGAAAAAAAGGTACAAAATTTGTTATTTTTCCTTTAGACAGTGCTTCAAAATATAGAATAAAGAAAAAAAGCTGGTTCAGGTGATAAACTATACTCTTACCATGTGTATTTTGAATCACCTGGGGTGCTTTAAAAAAAATACAAATTCTCAGGCCTCACTCTTGAAGATTGCAATTAGGTAAGTTGGTAAGGGGCCTGGAAACTTCTAATTTTATAAAGTTCCCCAAGTGCTCTTAACAATCAAGCCATGTTTGGGATTTCAAATTTGATCCTGTTTTGGAAAATTTCCTTGGATACTAACTTCTCAAATCACAACCCTAGAATTTATGTCAATTTGAAATATTGAACTCTTACATGTATTTGCTCCTTTAGCAATATAAAATTCACTAATTAACTTCATTTCAATTAAAAACACAAAACACAAAGTATTACTTTGCTGTGTTTTCCATCTAAACATTCCCTATTTTTGTAGCAAAAAAACTCGAGGAAGCAGAGAAAAAGGTTTTCCCTTCCTCAGCACTTAGTAAAGATCTCGTTCCTCAAATTGCGGTGATTTTTACTCATTTAATATGTTCTTAGGGGTTCTTTTACCATTCACTCTTAATAAGTCAGAGAAAATTTATCTTGCTTTTGATGGGAAATGCTTATCCAAATGGCTCTAGAAAGTAGAAAGAATGGTGTTACTCTACCCACATCAAATGATCATTAGATAATAATTCTGTTGTGCTGAAGGATAATTTAAATTTTATAGCTGGCATGATAAAAATGCACCTGGTAAAAAGAATTCTCTCACTTCTCTCTTTAGTTTAGGTAATGAATATTGTAACAGACTTGTTCCTATCTGTGCTGACTTTCTATGAGATTGAAAGCTCTTCCTTAGGAAGTTATTTTGTGTTGTTCTGATTTGTGATGCAAAACATGGTGGCAAGTGCATGTCAATACCATCACCACCACCATCACCACTGCCATCATCATCATCGTATTTAGTTACTAATATTTAAAAATCACCATCATCACCATCACCATCATCATCATCATCATCATCATCATCATCATCGTATCATCATCATATATCATCCTCTCATAGTTACTAACATTTAATAATACAGTTTCTGAATTTCAGATACATTGTATTTAATCACCCATTGGAATCCTATGAGGTAAGTACTATTATGATGTTCATTTAACAAATGGAAAAACTGGAGCACAAAGAACTTATGAGACGCCCCAGCATTTCACAGCTAGAAAGTGGCAAAACCAGTTACTGTCCCCAGGAAGTCTGGCTCCTGAGTTGATGCTCTGAAATTATGCTCCACAGGACATCATTCACATAGAATACAAGAAAAGTTGTGCACTTGGGGGCCCCAGTGAGCACTGCCTTCAGGCCCCTCTACAACTCTTGGACCTCATGCCTTTGTGTCTCCCTGGACAGACCTGGTAACGAGTCAAAATGCTTGTTCTTCATCGACAGGCAGGGCACTCTAATTTTCTGTTTCAACTTTGTCTCTGACTCATTTTGGCGCATTAATGCTAACAATATCACATATTTATTTCCTGGTTTTATATGCTCAAAAGTACTTCAAAAAAATGTCCTCCTGAAATTCTCTTTCAAAGTAGTCAAAGGACAAGAAATTTACAATTTCCCCAGCTTTTTGTTTCAACCTCAGTTTGTACCAGCTTCAGAAAAGTACTCATTCCATAGTTCTAGAAATTTCATTAACTGTGACTGCATACTGACGGGGGACAATCTTGATTTAAGTGTTTATTTCTAATTATACACACACATACTTTCTCTCTCTCTCTCTCTCTCTCTCTCTCTCTCTCTCTCTCTCACACACACACACACACACACACCAATCAACCTTAAGGGAAAAATTTTAAAAATTTAGAAAGCTTTTATTAAAAAATATAGCACTATAACACTGTGTTCTAATTTTCCAATAATTGACTGTGTTAGGTCATTCTGAAAGAAATAAGATCTTTAAGGACGTACTAAATAAATCCTCCTGTACTTAGTTCTTCTTAGGTAAGAGCAGAACCTGTAGAACCACTTAGTCTTTTGCAAACCCTTCATGTGGGAGGCTCTGGAACAGCACCAGTCTTTCTGGAAACTGGAATGAGAGTAAGGAACATGTGGAGGGGAGTAGCAGGAGTCTCTTTTTGATCAGAAGGGCTTTATAATTCTTCCCGCCTCCTGCAACCCACTGAATCTTCAAGAGAAAGTATACCTCCTCTTGGCATATATGTGCTTGGGAGTCTTCCAAGTGAATGTCCCCTAAATGTCAAACAGAACTAGGCACTAGAAAGTTCTGTTTTGCCAGCACCTTCCTTGCAATCAGATCCCACTTTCTGGTTTTGGCACCATATATCTTCAAGAGTAAGAGACAGCTTTGTTGACACCTACACTGGGGGTGTGAACTGCAGGCTATGACACATCGGTGGCAACAAAAACCTGCATTTTGCGCATTTAAAAACATGCTTCTTATGGGAAGTAGCCATATGAATTTAGTAAGCAGGAAGCTGGACACAAATAACTTAGAAACCCCAATTTTACTTCTGTCTCAGATTTGGTGTTCTGAGCCTAGTCAAAACTTCACAGGCCAGTTAAGAGGCATTTTGATCACTACTACTTATTTTTAAACATGAACTTTCAAAACCTTTATACCTAACAATCCTCAGGATATCATTTAGTTCAAAGGGAAGGGATGTGGAACCAAACAGCTCATGCTGGAGGAGGAGAAAGAAAAGGAACACAGAAGTGAGGAGGGTGGGGGTATGGACAGTGGGTCTTTACGCTAAGTCCAGGTTCAGAGCTTCCCACTGGCAGAAGAATCTGCTGTCCCCTCCTTCTTTCTCTCAATGTTCAGATAATAAAAAACTGGTCTTCTTTAAAATGTCCAATTTCTCATGATTTTAATCCCCAATGATGAAAGCAAGTGACCTTGATATGTTGGCTTAGACTGCATATATTGAAATGGCCCAAAGCTTTAGCAAGGGAGTGTATTTTAACAAAGGATGATGTGTTTCACACAACTTTCAGCCCAGATATACTAAAACTAAGTACCTTTGGTGTAGTTTTCATTTTTAAATTTTGATACCTCTGATGGGTATATTTTTTGATAGGGAAACCATGATTAAGATATACGTTTAAATCTGAAGGTCTTCATTACTGTAAAAGGAGGCTAAGGAAGGCAAAAAAAAAAAATAGAACCTTGATTCTCCTTCCTTAGTACATTCTAGAATAAACAGTATCACATGACATTGACATGGAAAGGAGAAGGAATATCAAGGAGGAAAGTCAAGAGAAATTGGCTCGGGGAATGAGGACGGAGGAAGAATTAAAATTGGAGAGAGTCTGGAGAAGATAATTCTTGGGTACACACAAATACTATTCATTTAATAATATATATTATCATGAACACATCATCATTGATTTCTGGTTTACATCCCACTAAACAAACCCTGCTGACTATGCCTACATACAATAGTTTGGGGACTCCCTTTTTGAAGAGACAAGAAAACCTACTCACTATTTCAAATACTTTCCACACAGTTATAACAGATTTATTTGAATTAATAAACTCTTCAAAGTTTAAGCTAGTAGGTCATTCATACCTTAGTATGAATTTTCTTTAATAATTAAAATCACAACTAGCTGAAATGGTCTCAGTGATTCAGAACTTTGTTGTGGGGAAAGAGAGCAGGAAGCCAGGAGAATGGAGTAGAATGATCTTGCATTCATCTGATCAGGGCTCACCTTTACCTCTTTCCCATCCCTTCTTCTCTTCCATCTTAACTAGGGCTGCTTGATGACACCCTAGAGGCTCATGGCTGACTTCAGAAAACCATTATTTCTGAACAAGAAGGGCTGGGTTTTCAAAGTAAATAAGATCAAGTGTAAATATGTGATATATGGAAATGAGGAGGCTTCTGAATCTGAGAACTCTGGGCATGAATACTAACAAGTCCATATACCAGTTGTATAGATTTGGTAAATTATTTAAACTTGTTAAGTTTCCGTTTACTCATTTGTAAAAGGCAGATAATAATATCATCCTGTTTCAGAAGGGCTAAAGGAGATGACTTCTATAAAATGTTAGCATAATGTGCTATGGCTCCTACTAATGATCATTTCTTTACGGTACTACACAACAATGAGCTCCTTGGGACCTGGATAAAGCAGACACAGCCATGTCACACAGCTGCAATGTGATAAATGAATGTAATTTTGCATATGAATGCATAGACATGATGCTGGGCCTCCAAGAACAGAGTCACACTAGAAGATGTTGAGGTATGGGAACTAACTTCTGGGGAGACCTTCCACAGGAGGGAGCTCTGGAGAGTGGTAATTCCTGAAACGGTATGTCCTGGTTTAGGGCTGTGGATGTCACAAATCTCGGCAGCATGCAGCTACCACTTTATCTCTGCTCCAAGGACACGGTGTACACCCAGGCACTCTTTGGAACACAACCCTGACTATGAGACCCAGTGGTCAGCACAGCCTATGTTAAAGCTTAGAAATCAGAGTTCTCTGTTAAGTTTCCCCATTCTTTGAGACCCACATTGAAATTACCTTTCAGGAAGGGAGAAATATGCCTTCTATGAAGAAGCTAAGCATGGTGGCCTTTATAGGGGACATAAGTATAGATTTGTAATTTGTTCCTTTGAGTTTCTAATGTAAGCCATGCTATTTATACAAGAATGGTCTCTTGTTAGGATCAATACTAAGCATACAGATTATCCTTGTTCAAGTTGCCAATCCTGGTAGCTAGCTATTCAGTAGATAAGTAATTAGTAACAGTTTTGTTGGACCATGAATATCATAGATTCATACCCTTTGAATAGAACCTTAATACAGCAGTAAAGGTTTATAGCTATATAAAGCTGTCCAGCTGGAGTGGAAGCAACCCACAACATTTTCCATGCAAAACCCACTCACATGACGCATTCCTCACCCTACCTCTCCCGTTGGAGAGGCCGGGCAAATGGAGCAGATGTTTGCATGGGAATTTTCCCAGGGCTTAAGTCAAGAAGCTAAAACAGTAAGTATACCTGAGCAAATGAGGCCTGGATCAGGGAAGCAGCCCTGGGCTGTAGCCTCACATTCTCTAAGACTGTGTTTTACAAACACAGAGCCATAGAGTAGGAAAAATAAAGGCATCTTCGACCTTTAAAGCTGGAATTCTACTTGCTATAATAATGTTCAATTTTATCAGCTTTTAAGAGGAGACAATGGCTAGCTATAGTATTTTTAGCTTGCTGAGTTTTTCCGTGTGTATGCATGTATATATCACAGTGAAAACACCTCATCTAATGCTACCCACTCTCCACATATAAACATTGGATATTATAATGCTGGAATAGGTCCTGACTTCAAAAAGCAACATCTCAGGTACTGCTAACAATAACTTTGAATATTTAAGCAAACTATGTTAAACAAAAGCTCATATTAGCTTAAGTATAAAAACACATAAGGAAAATAAAAAAAAAAAAATAATGCTAAAACAATTTCGGTTGATTATTTCAATTAAACTAAAATCTACCTCCTAAAATATTTTAACAAAGGTACAAGTCTTCATTCAAGAATCTGAATTGTACATAAGTTAATTAATGTATAAAATATCACACAAACCAGTTAGCCTAGGGCCTTGTATAGAGTTGGTACTCCATAAAAATTGCTTGACTTGGACTGAAGGACAAGACAGAATTCTGTGAGATTGAAAAAAAAAGTTTCTACAAAGCAAGTATTTTCTATAATAGGCATATCTCAAACTAATAGGCAGGAAGTATATTTAAAAAATGTTTTTGCTTTAGGTCTAAAAGATTTTCCTTTCCAACTATAAAACAGCTGAAATCATGTATCCTCAGCCCAACGTAATTTCACGCCTAATTTATGGAAATAGAATACCAAAGGACTCTGAAAAAGAGAGGGCAGGCAGGAGGGAAAGGATAGTGTGACATTAACACAGGGACCTGCTACTCTGTTGTTTGGCCAGGAGAGAGGCCTGGGTGATTCTATCCTACAGGCAGTACGGTGAGATTCCAGCAAAAACATGTGTTATGAGGGGAGTACGGGGGCACTCAGCTGAATGAACTTACTGTTACCTTTTTCCCCCCTAACATAAGTCTTCTTTTTCCTGATACTGTCTGAATTTGAAACATCTAATTTAATCCGTTGGAGGGCCAGTCTTCCTTTTATTTCCTGTCTGTACTGAAGCGTCGCCTGTTTCAATTACGTCTTTCTCCAGCTCCTACAGTTCTCGTGCTCCAGCTGGCTCAAAGTGCACTTCCTTGGAAGGTAAAATGCACTAACTGTGCTGATCGGAGACTGATAGCTGGTGAGCCACAATATTTAATAGCTGCACTGATAAGAAGGTTTAAAAAAAATCCATTTTTAAGCCTAAACAAAAGGATATTATGTAGCTGTATGTTCAATTAAGAACTAGTTAAATTCTTTTTTCCCCATTATGTGGAACCTCATACAGGCAGCCGACATAATTCATAGTGTTATGGCAAATTTCATTGGCACTATATGTTTGAGAAATGTTTCCCTTCTGCTTTTCAGTTAGTTACTGCTGATTTGGAACCAGCTTGGTGCAATTATTTCAAAGAACAGAACTGTGGGATTGATACGGCGTTCTTGCAAAACCTTGGCTGGCTAAAAATAAGACTGTTTTGTAGTTGAGATGGCAAAAAACGTCTCTGGGCTGTAAACACCAGTCAATGTATTTCTTTTCTGCTTTATGAAAACCACAATTTTTTCCGTCCCTCCTTACTCAAAGCGTAGTTTAATTACAGTTTAATCTCTTTCAGCAAGCTGCCCTGGAAACCTTATTGTTCAACCACAGTATTATCAATCCTACAGCTATAATTTATGGTGAAAGGTAGAGGCTTCCCTTAGAAAACCCCAAATTCTCCCTCCTGCTAAATCAATAAATAGGTAAATAAATAAATAAATAAATAAATAGTCACTTTCTTTCTAACTCACAGTGCAAATTTTTATGAGGCCCTAGAGATGCCAGCCGAGTAATTAAAGAAATACCTGAGAGGTGTTGATCAACACTTACCCTATTTAACTCTGCTGGGTCAATAAATCTGAAGGAAAACTTTTAAGTTAACAAGATTGTTTAGGCCTCCAGTTGCTGAAAAGTATTTGGTTACACTGAGGGGAAATGAGGTGGGAGAGAGTGAAGGAGAGAGTCAGAAGTAAAAAACTGACTTTCCACACTGGAAGTACAAGAAATATAGAATAAAGAGTTTGTTGCAATTGAAGGAGTGAATAAGGTCAGTGATTTATTTTTGTTGCTTTAAACTCACAGGTGTAATAATTTAGTGTCTGATTTTTAGTACATCTTTTGAAGAGTGGCTACAATCCTAGAGGTTTCAATAAAAGGAAAGGTATAACTCCACTGTTCATTAGGACTACAAAACAGATGACAAGAATAAGTCTGAGATGGAACTTTAACCATTACTCTGTCAGTCATTTATTGTCTTCATTGAAAAAATATTTTATAATCAATTTGATTAATAAAATCATTTCCTCTACAGAAAGAAGCAAAAACGAAAAGAACCTTTTGTTCAGCTTGGCAGTGCAAGCTTGCTACTTGGAAGGTTTCCTTTCCCACACTAACCCTGTTCTAATAGAAGCCCTTCTCTAACCCCATGACCTTCCCCTTCAGTCTTAAATCATGACCCAGTGAGGCCGTTGATGCCCATGGGGCTTCAGTCAACTCTGCCCGGTGAAGGTCTCTGGCCTGCTGCACCCGGCACGGACCTCCTCCACCCTCCACCACCAGTATCTGTGGCCTCTGCCACCTACACTTCCGCTGACACTGCTTTTTTTTTCTGTTACTCTTGCAATTTTATATAAAAAGTGCTGCTTTATGAACTCTGCCAATCAGAATTTCAGTGTCTGTTGGACCTCTCAGTTGATTATACTTGCTGACCAGGTCTCCTGCTACCAAATAACACATTTACCTCTTATCATGAATTGTATACACTTTCATTTGAAATTACAGAAATTCATTAATATACTAAACTTCACAGATAAAAAACCAATAAAACAGAAAATTCTAAAACCTACCAGAAATTCTCTTCTAATCCTTATTGTTGTACATGGCAGAAATGTGTTTATTTTATATTTTTCTAAAACTCTTTAACATCATACGCTCATTTCCATTGGTAGCTGAAATATATTGCTTTTAATATTTCCTATGCTAAAGGTCTCTCTACCAAATTTTAAGGCATAGAACTCTAGGAACTCAGTATTTTTACAAGTGCTTCAATGAAATTAAAGTTTTCATTTGAGAAAACACTGGCCTACAAGTATCTTACAGCTTTCTATTTCAATGAGAAATTAAAACAGATATCTTACTGTCTATAACAGTATGTCAATTTTCTTCCCTGTTTTAACTCAGTTTTGGAATTGATGGGACTCTCTTCTGTAACATAGAACTTAGAGCTCTACCTTTATGTTCTTAGATTTTCATCACATAACTCATTTGTTTAGCTCTTTGACATGGTTCAAAGTTAAAATGCTTGATTTTATTAAGTGCTGATATAAGAAGTGGTCTGAATGTATGCTTTATTTCTGTTGTATTCTACATGCACTTAAATATTGTAAGAAAAACTATTTGTTTTTTAAGTAGGAGGAGCATATATTATTAAAAATATATTCCTGTGTATTAAAACATCCACGTACATGGCACTTCATAAAGCTATATTCTGCTATACTGCCCTAATGTAGTCAGTCACATAAGCATTCCATCAATACAGGGATGCAATTCTCAAAGTATAATCTGGGGACACATGGAGGTCTCTGAGACCCTTTAATTTTGGTCTTGAGGGCAAAACTACTTTTCTAATAACAGAAAAACATTATGCCTTTGCCATCATTCTCTCATGATGTATAATTCTCTCTACTGTATAACCCTCTAGAGACTACTAGAGACTACTTGACTAGTCATTTTGGAACAGACTATTGAAGCAGATAAGAGAAGCCAATTAATGAGATTTTTAACAATGTGGAATACACTGCCACTCTTCTTACTATCTTTCTTTGTTTTGAAAAATTCTGTTATTTTTCATAATAATAAATTGTTACATTATTTTTTAAAGAATTAACAAATATCTGTCAAATGTCAGTTTTATGTTATAATATGGTAGGTGTTGATAAATATAACCCACATGAGCAGAAGTAGTTTGAGATCCTCAATAATTTTTAAGATTGCAAATGGGATGAGGTGGGGTTCTGAGAGAAGAATGGTTTGAGAAACTCTGGTATAAGTTATTTAGATTGTTTTCACTTTGGGGCTAATCTATTATGTAGCTTCAATTTATATGAAAATGCAGATATATGTAATAGTAGTCTATATATAAAAATGTAGATGACCAACTTTGCTTCGAGTCCAAATTCATCTTGTTCCTTACTTTTGAAGAAGTATTTTGCCATTCAAAAGTCAACTCTGAAAGCTTGGAAGAGAGTTATTTCCACTTATAAAATAGGTCCGAGTATTCGCTTATTAGAGGCTACTTAAAATATCAAAGACCACTACAAGTTCTTATAAATTTAGGACTCCGTTCTTTTAAATTGAAGCCTTGGCTTTTGATTTAAGAAGCAGGTTCCTTTGGATTGGAGTTTATATTGTCAGAGTAATTCAAGTTAGAAAAAGTTTCTGAGTATGGGCATGGGTGCTCCAGGCATTGTCAGAAGACACTGGAAATGCACACATGATCTTAACTGGCACCTAAGTCTGGTAGGTCCATTTGAAACTTAACAAACTAGGGCTTCAGAAACACTATTTCTCACTATTTCATTTTATTTTTTTTGCTAAGGTCTTCTGTAATTATAGCCATTAGTATTTGTCAATGACATATAAAAGATTTGAATTTGCCCAGGTTAGAAGTTTCGTATTCTCACATTCTGAAACAGCAAAGAAGCTCTGTTGATATTTTCACACACTGATACCAATAACTGAAGATAGGGTTTTATTTAAGCAGTAGTTATCTTCCAAAAATAGAATCATAAATACCACTCAAATTCACAAATCAGCTAATAGTTCTTTCTTAGAGTTGACAGCCATTGTTCAGTCTCTATGTACCTCTCAGGCTTAGAACAAAAGGAATATCATATTTCAGCTCCTCAAATTTTGTCAATTACTGATATATTCAGTCATAATGATATACTCTTCATTTAGATCAGTGAGCCCTAATATTAGATATGGATGGGTGGGTAGGGGAACAGAAGCAGTTTGTGTGCTTTGAAAAAGTATTTTCAGTATTACAATTGTTTTGTTTTAGTCATATTTATTTTGAAAACTCAAAGAACAAATTAGAGGAAGTAAGTTATAGACAAAAATCTTGTGCTTATGAGAGATTTTTACTCTCTTACACAATCTCCTCTTTTCTTCAATCTAAAACAAACCATGGACTTTAAACTCTATGAGAGCAGAAATAGTGTCTGTTTTTTACTCCTCTTTTGACAATGGCCATAACATGATCTCAGTTAAAATTCAATGGAAAAATTTATGGATGAAAAAATGAATCTCAAAAACTCATACACTATTCTAATTTTTTAACAAAGACACCAAAGCGATTCAAGAAAAGGTTTTTATTTTTGTTTTTGTTTTTTGCTTTATTCCCCTTCAATAAAATTCTATAGCAACTGCATATCCATTGAGAAAAGAAGGAACCTACCCCTTTTCTCACACCATACACAAAATTAATTTTAAGCGGGTCACAGACCTAACATGAAAGCTGAAACTATAAAGCTTATTGAAGAAACAATATATTCATGACCACAGAGATAAGCAAAGAATTCTTAAAGAAGATACAAAAAGCAGAACTGTAAACGAAAAAGAAATGAGAAACTGGACTTGATGACAATCAAAAACTGCCCATCAAAAAAAATCACTAAGAAAAGTGAAAAGGCAACCCACAGACTGGGAGAAAATAGTCACATTCTATGTAATTGACAAAGGACTTTATTTCTAGACTATATAAAGAACTCCTAAAGTTAATAAAAAAAAAGCCAAGAACCAAATAATTTTCTGACTGAACATAATCATCTGTCCTGAGAAGTGGGATCAAAAGGACAAGCAGAGAGGTGACTTGTGCATTCAATCAAGCATGTTCCTGCTACTTGACCTGTGCTAGAAATGGTGTGCACACTGTTCATAAAATAAATGGCAAGAAGCTTTCATTATAATCAGGGAGGCAGAAAAGTAAATGGGAAATTATAACAATGCAAAATGGCAGTGTGAGCCTTAGACAAGGTGTGGCTAAATCCAAAAGCAGCCCTGAAGGTTACACAACCGGCTTCTTTTCCTTCTAACTTTATTTTCATTATTGCCACTTTTACCTCACATACTGAAGTCTTACTTGCCTTTCTGTTTCATACAGAGAGATGAGGCAATGGCCATGGTAAGTTTTAATAAATCGCTTGTAGACTATAACATCCAGCCCTGAATTTCAAATGAAAAGAACATTCTTAGAATTTTCTTGTTGATTAGTATTTGAAGTTTGGCTTTCGACTCAGCTTCTTGACTGTGTTTCATATTGTTAAGTATGTAACAGAATTTCTTTAATCTTAGGTGTTGTCAGATATGCATGTATAATAATTACATTGAAGAAGGTACACTTCCAATTTTAAAGAAACAACAGCAAGAAATAAGTACTTACTATTGACAATACAGTCATACATCATGTAATGATGTTTTGGTCAATGTTGGACCGAATAGATGACAGTGATCCCGTAAAATTATAATGGAGCCGAAAAATTCCCTTCGTATAATGATGTCACAACCTTTGTGATGTGGAACAATGCATTTCCCACATTTATAGTGATGCTGCTGTAAACAAACCTAATGCACTGCCAAGTCATATGAAAGTATACATTATGTGCAGTGCATAATGCTTGATAATGAGAATAGCCCACTGTGTTACTGGTTTGTGTATTTACTATGCTATATTCTTTATCATTATTCTGGAGTGTACTCTTTCTATTTATAAAAAAATTTTGCTGTGCAATAGTATGCTGGGTTATGCTGGCAGCAGCATATACGTCTCCTGTTTACCACATCTCTTGACTGCATCATTTTCTCTTCTGCTTGATTTAATCTCATGTTGTTTTATAAACTTAGTGTAGCCTAAGTTTACTGTGTTTATAAAGTCTACATCAGTGTACAGTAATGTCCTGGGCCTTCACAGTCACTCAGCATTCACTCACTGACTCTCTGAGAGCAACTTCCAGTCCTGCAAGCTCCATTCATGGTAAGTGCCCTATTCAGCTGGACCATTATTTATCTTTTATAGCACAGTTTTACTATAATTTTTCTATGATTAGATCTGTTTAGATACATAAATACCATTGTGTTACAATTGCCCACAGTATCTAGCACAGTAACATGCTGTACAGGCTTCTCGCCTAGGAACAAATGGCCATACTCAGCTTAGGTGTGCATTTCGCTGTACCGTCTAGATTTGTGTAAATGTGCTCATTCTGTGGTGCTCACACAATGACAAAATCTCCTAATGATGTATTTCTCAGATGGTATTCTTATCATTAAGTAGTTCATGACTGCATTTAGATGAAGATCAACTAACTTTGTTGAGAATTTCAAGACTGTCATTTTCTCAAAACATTAAAAGGTAAGGCTAGTTGGAATTAAACTGAAGCCAACATTACAAAACACATACATAGCTACCAATCTCTGTATCTGTATCTACCCCTCCTTCAGGTACATTTAATTAAATTTTAGGTCCTTGTCTTTTTCTTTTTCAAAGATGATTTTACATCAATATTTTCCATAAACACATCTGGTGTTTCTTCACAGCCCGAATTTACTAAATGTCATAACTAATGAAGAAATGATTTATTCTTTTCAACTTAAATTCATTTTATTTTTTCCAGTCTCCTCCCTCTCTACTCAGAGCTGATGATTTCTTAAACCAAAATGGTTGGTCAGAATCCAATCAAGAATATAAAGGCAACTGAATAAATAAAACCATGAAGTAAGTGTAAAATATTAGTGTCCAGACATCTGAGATGTATGTAGCTACTATGAAACTTCCACAGCTGTACTGGCCTGGAGCTCACGTGGTTCCTCAAATTTAACAGGACCCATTACCAGTTAAGAGTTTTATTTGCTTAATAAATTACATTCTAAAGCACAATAGCCTAGGTTCATAGCTGTAAAATTGCCGAATATTGTCAATGACCACTCTCTGGTCATAAATAACAAAATAATCTATGACTCATTGAATTTTTGATTCCCAGGGCAATTCTTTCTCACCATTACTCAAAAATGTAAAAAAGTGCCTCTACGTGGCATTTTATGGAGGTTGTAAATTACTCAAAGGAGATGACATAGGACAGATTTGTAGGCCAAGTAACAGGAACCAGCCAAGCAAATGTGTAAATTAAAAAACTAGTGACAAAGAAGAGGGCTAGTGAAAGAATACTGAAATCCTAAGAATAGATCACGATTAACTACAAAAAGAGAAGAGGGGAATGGAAAGTAAGTGATGCAAAAACCATTCACGGAACATTTATGTTGTTAGGGGAAATGTATTAAAATAATGGAACCATCACCTGGTGATTCAAAGGGCAGAACTCAGGTTCACCTTGAAATATAGTTTATATTCACAGTCTTATTTGAATGCATCAAAGGGTAAACACTAATATCTAACAGGTGCCACAGAGGTAAACCTTAGAAAGCTATTTTTTAATAACTAATATCAATCTTCAAACATGGTTAATAGTTCTTTCGTTTATGCCACTAACACATAATACTGAGCAGTCTGTCTGCTCGCCCCAGGCCAGCAGCTTGGGCATTGAAATTAATAAGGCACAGTCCTGCTGTCTGCTGGAGAAGCTCACAGTCCAGCAGATGCTCACAGCTGGGAGAGGAGGGAGACGGTTAAATCAGCAATCACATTTGCACTTCCTGAGCTAATACAGGTTTCAGGCATGGGACAGAGCAGACTAAGGGCACCCAACCTAGCTGGAGATGAGAGAGAGAGAGGTAGGCTTGGGAGAAGCTGTGCTGGGCAAGACAAGTGGGAAGAAACTGGGGGAGTAAGGATGGAGAAACGGTTTTCCTGGCAGATGAAACAAGGTGAATAGAAGAGGCGTGAGGAGCCTGGTCTGTCCAGGGAACAGACAGGGAGAGTTAAGTGGGGGAAGGTAAGAAAAGGCAATTATTAGGGATTTTCCATTGCCATTGAAGAGGGTGGACGTTACCTTGTAGGCAAGCAGGGCAATGACAAAATCGGATTGGCATTTAGAAAGATGATTCTTTCAGCACTGTGACTAATTTCATTATAACCCCATTTAATGATCAAAGTCAAGCATTTTTACCTTTTAAATAGGATAATCTTGAAAACTAAAAATTTATCATTGTGGCAATTATGAAAACTAGAACAGAACAGACTTGGTTATATTCTTCTTACATACTGAACATGTAAGAGTCCATTTTTTTTCTGTGAAAATGGAAGGTGTCCATTTTACAATGATAGCTTAGGCATGTGCTCAGATGTGCTGCTTTTTACATATTTTGATGGCTCCCTCTCTTTTCATTATGATTTCCCACCCACTCCAGTATTCTATAGAATGATAATGGTGTTAGGAAAATTCTGACAACATGAAATAGAATCTCGCCAATTAGTTTGTCCCATGTTAAGAAGATAGATTTTAAAATCTTTTGGTCTTTTGATTACTTATACTACCTGCAAAGACAGTGCTGTGCTGGGTAAACTCTCATGTCTCATTGAGGATGAAATGATGAAGTAATTATTTACAAACTTTCACTTTTGTCAAAGTGAAATATGTTGTTTCATAGAAGCCATCTAAGAATATATATTTGATGTCTTTTCTACTACTCAGTGTAATGCTATGAAGTTTGAACTACCCTGAATAGATATTTTGATAAACAAGTCATGTAAGTATTAACAGCTAAGTTTTATTCATGTTTATGTTCCTCACAATGCCCACTGGTATTCTGCACATAGTAGGTGATTAAATACACCTTGAATGAATGAAATGAGTATTGCTTTTTAATTACAGATTATTACATTTTAATACATCTTTAATATATAAAATTCTAGAAGTACAATAACTACCAATGTTTTGATGGACTAGATTTTTCTTTTTTTTAACTAAAGAACTCTTATAATGCTCTTGGAAACTTAATGGAAAGAGGTACCTTGCCTCCTATTACAAAAAGCATAGGAACATCCACAGGCACAACCTCTGTGCCTCACTGGAAGATGCAAAGCCATTAATCCTCAACTACATATAGTAGAAACTCAATGTCTGAGGGCAGTGACACACTGGTTTATGTTCCTATTCTAATATCTGTCATTCTTTGAATAACTCTGATTATCCATTAAAGTAAGGACTGTGTCCAGTGAACTATCTTTGGATATATAACACAAACCCACTTGAAATTAAGTACTTAATTTAAAAATGCTTTGCTTCCATAAGTTTAGAATTAGGAGGCAATTATATTCATTCATCTTATTCATCTAACTAATGTTTACTGAGTAATTATGTTCTAGGTATATGCTAGATATATTAAAAAAATGATACCTTCTTATTGTCATGGAAATCATAGTCAAGTAGAAGGGAATTTTAATTCACATATAAAAAGTGCTAAAACACAGATCTGTAGACAATGCTATGGAAGCACAGTGGAGAAAGGAATTATTTTGAATGAGCTGGAACAAAACTCACAGAGGTAAATTTTAGTTTAGGACGTAGTAGAATAAAGAGGAATTCACAAGCCAGAGAGAGGCTCTGTTGCCCAGACAAAGTGAATGGGAAGAGCAAAGAAACACAGGACCCAAAACAGAGAATATTAAGGGAATGTTCACTACTTGGCGATACATGTGAAGAGTGCATGAAAAGGGATATTTGAGTCAATAAATTGGGACCAGATGATAACTTATTGAGGCCTTCAGACTTTCTGTAGCTAATAGTGAATTGAGAAAAAGAGAGAAAACCAGGAGTTCACAGTGTTAGCAGCTGTAGAATTTTCCAGGAAATTCAGGAGGTGGGTATGAGGGAGAAAAGGAAGAATGGGCAGAGGGAAGGGAAGGGGTAGAGGGAGAGGATGAGGAGAAGAAGAACAGAATAGGAGTCATGGCAGGACAGAAAGGAGAAGAGAAGAAAAAGAGGGAAAGGTAGGTCAGAAGCATTAACTAGAGGGAGGATGACAACTAGATTCCCAGTCCCCAAACACAGGTGGGCTGACAAGCAGCTACAAGTGAGGATCCTAGGGCTCTGCAGCTCTAATGTGAGTGAGCAGCCAGGTTTTGGGATCTTAATGTGAATTCTCACTTACTGAGAGGAAGGCAGACTCTGTTTTCTTAATTTGTTTTTGAAACAAAAGTTTCAAAAGTTCCAGTTTGATGTAAAGTCCTTAGACTCAAGTACAAAAAGAATATACATTGGGAAAAGAACATTTCTTTGCTAGAGATTTCCTTGTTTTATGTCTTTGATAGTTCTCAGTAAGTATGTGCTTCTAAAATGAGATATTCACCATCAGTATATGTTTTCAAGAATCCTGGAAAGGAATAAACACTAATAAAAAAAACCTAATAAATAAACTAATTATTTTAAAGTTTTCTTTAGATGAAAGTTCAGAAGGGAAATCCAGAGCTTAACAGCCAATGTGAAGTTATTTTAGGAATTACTATTCTTAAGTCATTCATTTGACTTGAGAAAAAAAAGGAACTCTATGGGCTTCCTTTTTCATCTGAAAACTTTACATGATGTCCCAGGAGATAGAATTATAAAATCTCTAAAGCGGTGCTTTGGGACTAATTAGTTCTAGATAACTAATAATGTATGGTTGAGAAAACACAGAAGGTTCCAGAGATTTTAATAAGAGCATCTTTCCAAGGATTACAGCATCCCCATGAGATACTTATGATCTTCAAGTAAGAAAAGAAGCAATTCATTGAATTTTAGTAATATTTCTATTAATTTGTGCTCTCGTGTATGATTTAAAACAAAAACTTTCAGAATTTTTCTTAGCACAGGTCAGCTAAATACAGAATTGTTTATCCTATTTCCTAATTGAAAGGTGAAATAATAAGGAAAAAATCACAAAATAAATTCCATGCATTGTTTAACATATATTAATATTTGGTTTCATGTAAATAAATGTATAAATTATAAAACAATTGTTTCATGTTAGCAAATTTTGAAAATCTGCCATGATGGAAGCTGTGCTATCCTTCAAAATGAGGCTCAGTCCTCAAATGCAACTTGCAATTTATTTGTCCTTTTTTGTGTTTCCATTTTCATTTCAGCAGATCCTCACATATTGACAAGAAAAACTAATATTCACCACATAATTTTAAACCAAATCAGAATGTCAGTGCTAGCGTAAGAGTCTGATTAAATCTACCTTTGCTACTGGGTTTTTAGGTAGTATCAAGATGGGAAGGTTTTCATTCTGCTCATTCATAGGACTGTCTATAGCAAAAAAGAGAAACTTTTCTCACAAAAGGAAAAAGCATCCCATTTTCAAAGGACTGTGACTGTAATTGCTTTTTTCTCTTTCTAAAAAAAGTATACATTTTGAGACCAGAAAGACTATTGGAACATTATGAAAAGTCTTACAATGTTTTCAACACTAATACCCAAGATAAGGGTACCCAGAGGGAAAAAAAAAAGTACAGCTGCCTTTGGAACATTCAGGGACCACCCAAGCTGTATTATCTATAAGTTCATCAATGTGCCATATGAGGCAAAAGAGCAATTTAAACATGTCGGATATTATGAAGACTCAAATAACGTAAGATTTAGTAATATAAAAGAGCCACTTACTGTTTACAGTTTTAAAGAACTCTCAAGTGGAAGATGAGCAGATTTAATTTGAAGGCATTTGAAGTTTTACTTTAAAAATCACATAATTGTGTGTGTATATATATATATATATTCAAAGTTCACTTATATTAAATAATTCTGCTTTGTAATTTAGTCTCTAAACTTCCTTATACAAAACCAATTGAACTTCTGGCATTTTTTATGATTTTGCAAAAATCAGTTTCAACTAAAAATGATAGAATGAACAGTTCTGTACTTAGTTGTATTAAGAGAAAGAAAGGTATTTATTTTAAATTAAATGTGAATAATTAGGTCAAATTTGGAGAAAATAGCAGGCATGCAATAAAACTTCAAAATCTAAGACAAAACATACATGATCATATTATGAAATATTCCTTTCAGATGAAATTCATTCTGCTGTGGGTTAAATCCCCCATGTACATAGAATGTACCTTTCAAATAGAAAGCTGGGGATTTTCTGTATGTTGGAGTACTTTAGATCATTTAAGACAATTTTTTTCTAGTGTATGTATTGCCTGCAATAAAAAAGCAATTCATCTAATCAAAAAATACTTTAAATTACCTTAGGTTTGAGGCAAGTTTAGAGCATCAATCACCCTATATGTAACATTTTTAACCCAACAAGTTATCATATGTGAATATGTAAAAAATAAGTGATACTTTCATAAAATAAACATTAGATAAAAATAGTTGTGGTAGAAAATTATATTGTCTTTGTTTTTACTATTAAATTCTAAATGAAGCCCACTTGTGGTCCTGACCTTATTGATCACACATGAAATGGTGTTTAACATAGGCCACAGTCTTAAACATGAACTTGGAAGGGAACATTCATTCTACTTGGTGAATAAAGCCATTTTTTGGAAAATAAAAAGAAAAAAATCTGAATTTTTATTTGTTTTTCTCCTTTGTGGTAGCCCACATGCTTTCAAATATCTCTTATTAAAAGGAATTGATAAGGTTGTTCAAGTGAGATTAAAAAATATATATATTCCCATTCACACAAGGTAAGGAATGAGACTTTCAATTTATTTTTTTCATTTTTTTAAATAAAAAAGAAAGTGAGTAGTAAAAAGGCCAAGCCAATTTCTCTAGATAACTTACTATTTAATTAGTTCAGCTGTTTGCAATGACTCTCTCCCTGGTTTACACCTTGCACTGATGTCCAGGCCTGTTTTTGCTTCTGCAGATTTCTTTCACAAAGAAGCATGGGCTGATGGGACATTACAAAATAAAGAGGAAAACAAAATACTTCAGCTGGAAAAAAAGATCTTTGTCCATGAAACCAAGTGCATTTGCTATCTTTAATATACTATGCTTGCTAATAATCCCAGTTACTTGCAATGAGAGGTACATGAGTAAAAGTATGCATTGTCTCATAAATGTAAGTGCTGAGACAAGTGGGAGGCTTACACTCCTGACCTTGATCTGACATCGACTGGTGATAAGATAGGTCAGGGGGAGAGAGAAAATGAGTGGAGAAGTAATCATTTATTTACTTATCCATTAATTCAATACTTATGAGAGCTTACTATGTGCTTGGAAATGTTCTAGGTAGTATTTATAGAACATCTGCTATGTGCCAGCAGCTTAATTATCTCCATTCATTTTTGTACCACCTTAATGAAAATGATATTTTTATGACTTACATACAGATAAGGAAATCGAGGATCAAAGAGTTTATTTAGCTATCTTAAATCACATCAACTAAGGACCGAGGTATGACTGCATCCCAATTTTGTCTTATTTCAAAGCTCAGAAGTTTTTGATGACTACATTTTGGTGATTCCACAAAATATCACTGTTAGATGTATTCATGTACAATAACATCACCTTCTTCTAAAATACAGTATCTTCAGGAGAGGTAATATGTCAGATTGCTATTGGTAATTCATAGTATACCACTTTACTATGCTTTCTACTTTTTTAATAACTTTAATATGAATTTATACATTGTCATTGTAATAAATCAACACAGAAGTGTATAAAGTGTTAAGTGGCTTTCTCTACCTCTTATAAAGTTGAATTTAACCAATCAACCAATGTTCAAAGTTTGCATTTTTGTTTTCACACCTTTTTCTCTGCTCATGCTAAGTGCAACAAATAGATACTCAATACAAACAAGTTCTCAGTAGGCCATTTTACTTTTTTTGTTTTTAAGTTGTAAAAGTTATTCTTTTTCCCTTTTAACAACAGGATGCTGCTTCAATGGAAGTTTCAGTAGAAAGATGGTGACAGAGTTTTGGAAAACCATGGAAACTGCCACGGTGGGTAGATATTTTCCCTTTCTTCTAAAACAATGTCTAGAAAATTAATTACTAGGAATTTAGCAGTGACCATATCTAAGAGTAGCAGCATGACTATATACAATCTGGTGTCTACACACATATATTTAATACATTGTGCTCTTGCTCTCCTCCTCTACTTCTCTCTCTCTACACACACACACACACACACACACACACACACACACACACACACACACGTATACACACACGATGCTACTGACAGATTGCAATCTAGAACATGCCTTCCTGTTCCAATACAAATGGGTCTGCATTTTCTTTTAACTTGGCAAGGTTAAAAAACAGACTCGTCATAAGTGTGTAATGTCTTGAACCAAAATAGACTTCCTTAATGATTTGTTTTCTCCAATTTCACCACAAAATGTAATACAGCCAACAAAAGAACTATTCTTCCCCCCTGTATAATAACATGTTATTCAACAATCATGTAAGAAAGCCTATACATAAGACTGCCAAGGACCTGAAATTGAGTTTCTAACTGAAATGTTTTGGGAAAAAAATCCTTTTTTTTTTTTTAAGTTTCACTCTAAGGCTTTGAGTGAAGTGATATAAATATCTAGGGATATACAGTTTTGCTTTACTACTGTAACATGCTTACAGCAGTAGTTATGGTTTACTTTATAACATAGGTCACCAAAAACATTAACCATAAAAACATATAAAAATACAAACAAGTTCTCAGTAGGCCATTTACTTTGTAGCAGAACAAACAATTTAATTGCTTCTGTCCTTGTGAAGGCAAACAGCTCTGGATGAAGCTGGGTTAGGAGAACCCCTTGGCTTTCTGGGGAGTTTACAATCTGCATGCCATTCATCCAGACTCTCTCAAGACATCAAAGGAGCTGAACCTTGGAAAGGAGGTAAAAGCCTGGTTAACAGGAGAAAAGGCAACCTATGCCCTAAATCCTAAAGGAGATAAGGAAACCATAAGGTTTCTTTATTTTTTTTTTTAAGAACTGCAAAAGAAATTAAAATTATAATGCTGTAAAAGCTAACAAAAGGGGAGAAAAAATGAATCTGTTATTTACTTTTCTAAAATATAGAGTTGGTCTTAAAATATACCTCATAATCACTAGCCCATCAGAAAAATATAGAAAGTACAGAAGATTGTAGAACATAAACACATCATTTGAATATACAGTAATGCATTTGTGCATGCTTTTGGTATAAATGTGATAATAGATATCAATATTACACCGAATGAATATATCTCCTGGATCTGTTACATTTCTAGAAAACTTAATTTGGTAAATTGAAACGTATTATCCAAGAGAAGGCATGGCTAATAAATTTTAAAAATAAGAATATCAAGGACATATTGTTGTAATGACTGAAAGTCAGGTTTCTCTGGGATGGTGGTTGTGGTAGAAATTAGTACAAGCATACACACACATATATTTATACTCAAATACATAAATTTATATCATGTATCTAACACATATCACATATGTAGCACACATATACACGTACACTTGATCATCAAAATAAGTGCATTTTGCATTTTGAACTTAGGTGGAGAACCTGGGTTTAAATCCAAGATTCACTATTTTCCATCTATGTGGCCTTGAGTAAGTCACTTTACCCTTCTTTGCCTCACACTAGGGAGAATACCACTCATCTTAGAGGATTACTAAGAGATATGAAAAGTTAATGCAGGTAAGACCCTAGTGTCGTACCTTGCACTTAGTAGGTACTTATTCTAATAAACTCAAGGTATTCAATAGTTTTCATTATTTCTTGTGAAATGTACTGGCCGTAACATGTCACTCCAGGAATGTTTCATGGGAGAAGTCTGTTCCTTGAAAGGTACTTTTTAATATCTATTTTAAAATCTGTACTTTGGGTTAGGTTTCTCAAAGAGGTAAGATTATGACAGGTAGAACCTTTGGGGTAATGTTAACCTCATTGCTCTGCTGTGACAATGAAAACATTAAGAAATATAGTACACGTTAGGAATCTATATGCTAACTAGAAACTACTGCTTCAGTTTTGAGTATTTGTTTTGATCATGTGCACAACAATAAATACATACAGCACACAAAAACTTCTGTCTGGTACTAATATAAAAGCCTTCCAATAATATAGCTATTATTTAATGAAAATGTAGTTTATAAGCTACATATCTTTGACTCGGCATTAATGAAATGAAACATAAGCTTGAAAACAAATTTGGTATAAATTAAAGATGAGATAAAGAACTTAGGGTAGTTATCTGCTATTTATGTGATAGTAAAAGAAGAGGCATAAACTTTATTATGAAAAAATAAAATGTGGATAAAGAATCCCTTGGTAATAAAAACATACACATAAAGAGTATTGGATTTCGGAATCAAAATGCAATGAGAATTTCTCCCCTTTGGCAGTCAGACAAAAATTCTAGGAAAATAGTTTAAATTCTCTTCATAAAGATCAAATATAGCTATTGGTTATTAACTTGCAAATAAAAGAAACAATATTTTGGAATAGATATCTGACCAATGATTGCTTATGTACCCTATAAAACTTAAAATGTTTTTTTTTTTTTGCATTTAACATATTTGATATACAGTTTTGGTTATAGTGGTCCAATATCTACTTACTGAATGTAATTATAATCTCCTAGAATTCTATTTAAGTTTTAATTTAAACAATTCACCTAGAGGAATAAGGGGGTTCATAATTATTTTTGAGAAAAGAATGTTTTAAAGATGAGGATGACTTATTAATTCATTGAAGAATAAGTTCATTTAATTTCTAAAATTTGGATAAAATTTGTAATTTACATAATGTTCAGTAACATAAAGTCTGCAGCTTCTAAAAACATCATGCATTCCTCTAAATTCATTATCCATTAGGATTTCTCTGCTTATAAGCCTTAAGGACACTCTGTGGTCACTAGGTCTTTCTGCACATATGGGCAAGGGCCTCTGCTGTGAACCTGGCCCTGGGGTTCTAGCTCAGACCCCTGTCATTAACTTGAGTTGTGACTTCAGTGAAGTTGCAGAGCCAGTATGTTTCAAACCGGAATTTACAAAAACAGTTATGGAGGTACTGAAAGCAAGTTACCTCATTGTGTCTCACATACATGTCCTCTATATAAGGACATATCTATTACACCCAATTATAGCTATCCCAAAGTGAAAAGGATGTCTTGAGAGAGGCAATTATTATAGCAAAGACAAGGCAACATTCTTTTTCATTTCTCAGGGAAACATAGATATTTGTTTCTTGTTTCCTGGCAAAAATAGAAAAGTCTCTAGCATTTCAGAGCTAGTGTATCTCCCTAGAGGTTCTAAGAAGAGCCTATGCTAAATATCCCTAAGCTGAGGCAATATTCCTGGTTCCATTCTAGCTGGGAGGCTGCATTCAGCCTGAGCTGTGTGTGCTGCCAGGAGCTATGGATGGTGAAAAGTGGAGAGACGGCGTGGGTGGGTGGGCACTTCAGGGAGCGTGCCAGGCAAAGCTGGGACAGGCAGGGATGAGGAGGGGAAGTCTGACATTTCTTTGGTAATAAAAACGCAATTTATATAAACTATAGGAGACTTGGTGAGAAAGTAAAAGAGGTAATTGTTCACATTCCAAAGGTTTTAATATATAAACTGTGTAACCATCACTCATGAATAGCGCAGCTGCTAACAATTTTTCTTCTTTTCTCCTCAGGATAAAAATGCTGAAGCCAAGAGATGTTTCTTTAGTGAATGCTATTTTGAAACTCTGGTCAAAATATAACTGTGACATAATAAATTTTTAAGAAGTCAGGAAAGGTTGTAGTCTGAAATTTGAAAGGAAACCCAGTTTTTACTCTAAGTAGGAAGGACCACATTTTAGCTTTCACTACAGTGGCAGTCTCCGTCTTCAGAGGGGAAAAAAAGCCAATTCTGCATGCACATCTGTTTCCAGTGTGATGCTGGTATGCAAACTATTGTCTATTGGAAGTGTGTTGTGGTAACGTTTGCCAGGGTTAAAGGCTGGGTCAATTTGATCAAGAAGCTAAAATTAGCTTCTGTGTGTTTTCCTGAAAAGAAAAAAAAATACTGTAAAGCTCTTTGTTTTCCTTTAACTAATGTTCTCAGACTTCAGTTTCTGGTGTGTAAACTACCAAGAAACAGCCATCTGTTACAAGTGACTTGTTGTTCATTGCATTCTGTATAATGAGATGATGCAACATATCACCAGAGCTGAAAGATGCATGGAAAAAGCTACATTTTGACCTAATTCACATTTTCACATTAAAAAAAATTAACACTACAAAATTATTTAAAGTGAGTAACTTTGAAAATTCAAAACCATAGCTATATTTTAAAGTATGTGATGGTTTGGCAATGCTTAAACACATTTAGAAACTCATCATTCTGAGAAGTATTAGGGTAAGTTTTAGGTCATATATTCCTGGTTTCATGACAGTGCTCTGATTATTTTCACAGGAAGTGTGCTCCTTAATACTAAAAAGAGGAAAAAAAATTAAAATAAAAACTCTGAACCAGTAATAATTTGACAAACTCGAAGAACAAAAAGGAATCATAAAAACAAAATATGCAGTGATGAGATAAATCAAGAAAAATATCGATGTTTATTGATAAGAAAAATTACTTAGAAAATTACTTACTAGTTCAGATAGGAAAAAAAAAGGAACAAGAGAATTATCTGTTATGTTTAAGACTTTGTGATGAGAGCACAAATAAACCAAAATCAGAAGCATGTTGGAGATTCATTTACATTCTCAGAAATCTGCTTTTTCTTGTATTAGATATTAAGTTAAATTATAATCTATTTTTACTTCAATAAAATGCTTCTTTAATATTTTAACCACTTATTAATTTTTAAAATTATCTATAGTATAATAAAATCTAATTTAAAATGATCTATAATGTAACAAGTATTTTTATTTTTGTGTTGTACTATAGTTAAACATTTCCCTGATCAAGAGAAATCTGAAAAGAAAAAAACAAGTTTCCCCCCAAAACAAAATGTGATGGGAAAATAAATACTTCAACCTAGCTATTCCAACATGAAATACATATTTGTATCATTTATACCACAAGATTTCATGTTTCCAAGGCATCCTCTTGATTACAGTGACTTTTTGTACTTTTTAAATTTAAAGCTAATTAAGAAGAGTTAGTATAAATACTACAAATATGTAAAATATTTGGCAAAATATATTTCTAAACAAAATTTACTTGTAAAATATACATAAAATTACCTAATTTTTATATTTAAATACTTCGTAGAACTTAACACAGAATGGTAGGTACCTATTAAATGTTTTATTCTTTTTCTCTTGGGTCAGATATTAATGGAAAGAATAGCCGTTACGTATTTTGACATTAAATTAATTAAATTCTATATTATTTCTAATTTCTCAGCACCCACTCCTAAGTTTAAAACTGGCCTTCTTCTCATACTTTTATTTTTAAAAATGGGAATAATAATGTCAAACATCAATAACTCTTTTCATCAAGTTAAAGTTTTTCAGAAATTGTCTTTCTAAATGCATCTATCACCTTAAACACAGCTGACAGCCACTTTCTCTAAAGAGATTCTCTAGGGTTTCTAAGAACTCTACTGGCCAAGTGCTCCTACCTCTCTCTCCTACACACACCCTCCTCCTCCCCCTCTTCCTGGCACCCATCTATAGGCATTTCCAAAAGTTGTGACCTTATCTTTCTTCTTCTTTCTTTTCCACAGTGTTTTTCAGTAAATTCATCTATTAATAGCCCTTCAAATATCTATGTTTTTAGTGTATAGACTTCAGGAGGTCTGTTAGACTCTTGAAATTATGTTAGAATGTGTGAATAAATGTGCACATTTTGGTAAGAATCTAAAACTTTCACTGAAAGTTGTCCATGGTTCAAAAATAAGATAAACAAAACAAAACAAAAAAACCCTTTCATACACCATTTCTAATAGCCCTGTATCACCAGTACTTTAAATGCAAGCTCATCTTGTCATCTGCCATATCCTGAGAAAGTGGCTTCTCCTGTGTCCCCTATTTGGTTATGATATTACTAAATTTTACTCCCCTAGGACTACCCCTTTTCCCCATCACCTAATAACTTCCACTAGCTGTGAATCCAGAGGCTTCCCTGTAATGCCTTCATCCTTTTCCACCAGTAGCCCCATTAATCTGTGACTCTTGAACTATCTGATAATTTTGCCTCCTGTCTCCCTACCCAACATGGCCACTGTTACACAACTTAAGGGGTTACAACTCATGAGATATCCATGTAAATGCAATATATCTCCATGCAACCTGAAGGAAGTCCCCTGGGGCTGTGCAGCACACAATCAAGAATCCAGGTACACACTTTTATGCCTTCCACAGCACCTTTCTCTTCCCTCTGTTATCTTGTTTTCTACAAAAACAAGACTGCTTTTCCTTCCACAATTAATTATTCACAGTCTGAATATATCCATATTTTAAAAACAAACAAAAAAAACCTTTGTGCCATACTTCCTGCTGATCCTTCTGTTCTTGAAAAATACTATTAAATTCTCGCTTCTCAAAATGCCTGGCAACCTTGCTTCTATGTGTTTCTCTCAAGAGGCTTGCAGTAGGACATACTGTTTGCAGTAATATGCATGCATGCATCCCTTCAGTTCCAAGCCCCAGCTCCAGCACAGACTACCCAAGTGGCATTCTGTAACAATCTAAGCTCCCACACTCAGAGCCTTGTTCTAAAGTGTGGATAATACTTAGCAGCCAAATTATGAGGATTTTTAGTGCTCATTTTGTAACTATTAGTTTAACATCCTCACTCCCAAGCAGTGACTCTGCTCTCTTCTACTCTCTGCCTTGGATTCTAGTATTGTATGTTTGTTGTCTTCTCACTCCTAATTATGATTTTAGATGTTGGGGGACATACATTATTATATTTAAATCACCTTAAGAACCTGGCATAGTGCCTTACACGTTGTAGGTCTAACTAAACATACGATTATTTTTCTGAAGTCACTTTTTTGGAGGCCAGAAATTACGGAAGTGGAAGAGATGGGAGAAAGAGGAACAGAAAGTTTTTAAAAACTTTTTTTTTTTTTTTAAACATCTAAATCCTTTACTTGCAAATAAATAAATCCCCTTGTGGGAGTCAGTCACAATTTCAAAGCTGCACATGGGATGCAGTGTGGAAGGTTTTTACATGTACCAAAGCAAAGCATCAGCTGAGAATATTCCTGATAAGTTTAACTTGTATAGTTTCCTTCAAAATATCTGACTCTTATGAGAATATTTTAATAGGAGATACAGAAAACCTAAAAAATTTCACAAAATATACGTTTCTTAACTTTTAAAAACATATACCTTGGTATGCCTATGGAGGATGTGCTCTTCATTATGATACTTTTAGTGTTCCATACCGGACTTATATACTTACATACTCAAAACATCCAAGTTAATAAAGGAATCACTGTGATTGACTAAGAGTCCAAATATAATTAGAATAGTTGTAAGTGACTCAGAAATTTGTAGTAAAATTAAAAACATTTTAGTGAAACCAATTTAATGGCACTAATGACTTTTTTTTCCTTTTTTTTTTTTTTAAAGATGAGTACCAAACAGCAAGGTCCCTGGTAGAAGACATAGGGATCAAGAACCATCTCTAACGAAGATGAGAAGTGGTTTCAGAATATACAAAGAAGAACATCACAGTATGCTTTTACCCATCTGTCAAGTTAGGAACATTTATATTCTGTTCTATCCTCATAATTGAGTAGTCCAGGCTTTGTCATAGGTTGACTCTAAATAATGGAAACCAAAAGTCAGTTTATATTATAACAGTCACAAAAATAGTGCTCTCTGAAGAGTGAGTTAATATGTTCTGATTACACTTCCTTTCCTAAGATTTCAAATTGGTACAGGAGGCCTTTGTCTTTCAAGACAAGAATTTATTGCTAGCATTAACACCAAGTAGAATATCATGCCTGGAGTTTGCTTCAAAATAATAAAGGATGAAATAAGTAGGTAAAAGTATAAATTAAACAAGAATGACCATAAATTGATGCATTTTTAAAGCTGGGTTATGGGTACTTGAGAGTTCATTATGCCATAGTTTATTATGACAGACTGCCCATTTTATGTTTAAAAATTTCTAAAATCCAAAGTTTAAAAAGAGTTAATTCTCCTATAGCCTGCCACATATTTAGACTATTTTAGCTTTCTACTTTTCCAAGTTTTAATTTATAAAGTGATAAAACATCACTGTAACCCCAATACCCTTCATTGTCTTATTTTATCATCTGCTTGAAGTTCATGCCAGTCTATCTGAAGACATTCTTCTTGGGATTCACTGAGTCTAGTTTAATCTGTGTTGATCACTTAATAGTCTTGAATCACTCCACCAGACCACGGACTCTTTTCACTGGATGCTTGTGTTGGTTGTATTGTTTACTGTATCATATACTTCTCTTTTTGGGTTATTTCTTGTTTTACTGGAGATATGGGTATAGCAGAAGGATGTGTTAAGATTGACTTAGGCTTCCTACTTGATTGACGTTATGGCTGAATAGGGAGACCTGATTAAATATAATTTTCTACTTGGAATTTTTAAGGTCTTGCTCAATACTTTTTTAGTATCCATTGTTATTGACAGAAAGTTCCAGTGTAAGTCTAATCCTTGTATGGTTGTGGGTGTCCCGTATTTATTTTTCTAGAAGTTTTTTAGAACCTCTCTTTACACTTGGCCTTTTGGAAATTTGCAATTATGAGTGTATGTGAGGGCCTTTCTCATTCTTCTTAACCAGCCTTTCACAGGCACTTTCAACCTAATGGCTCTTAGCTATCCCAAAAGCCTAAAAAATTTTCTCCTATGACTTTTAGTCCTGTGAGGATTTATCCCTTATGCTTTTTATTTCTTCCCCATATTCAAGTCTTGTTTTGTGGAGGCAGTGTCTTCTCAAATCTCTTTGTGGATACTTAAGTAGACATGAAAAAAGGAGAAAGCCAGTGTTAGGTCTGTATATGAAGTTGGGCTGGATGACTGGTGATCTGTTTTAGAGATTTCCCCAGAGAGCAGAATAATGAAGGCTTAGTTTTAGGAATCCAAACTACCTTAGCCATGCTGGTTCTACTCAGGGAGCTGATTCTGATACTATTATATAGAAAAGTGTTTTGATTTTAAAAGGTTAAAGCAAGTATTTACAGACATTTCATATACAGACCCTTAGTTAATTCCTGATTTCAGACCTATAAGTGACTTTTGCCGTATGTGAGACATATCAACTCCTTTACAATGTAAACAAAACAATGTAAAGTTTTTCGGGATTTGCTGGGCAAACAGGCTCTCTCCTCATGTCTTCTGGGCCCTTGATCCTTAATGTGTGGGCCTCAGATCAGCAGCATCTGTGTCACCTAGGAATCTTGTCAAAAATGCAGAATCTCAGCCCCATCTAAGACCCACTGAAGAGCTCAGAATAATTCACATGCATTTTAAAGTTGGAGAAGTGCTATTTTAAATCATAATTTCTTCTATTCAGCTTAGTTCATTAACATTCTTTGACTTGCTCTATGTTTAGAAATTAGGTAAAATCCTTCTTCTGCTCTTCTCTTTGATGTTTTGAATATATAAATCTTTTATTCTTTTACTATCTTTTAAATGGGGCCTAATGCCATAGTAGCAACAAATGTATGTGTTCATTCCCCTCTAAATTACTTTATTTGGAACACCAAAGAATTCTTTAAGGAAGATTCAATAGCTTGAAAAGACTTCACTCACTGTTACTTCTGAATGCCATTATATAGGTCAATTGACAGTACCGGAAGTAAAGGAGACACATTTAATGAAGATATAGTTTGTATTCCAGAAGGTATGGCCTCATAATTGCAAAGATTAGATATTAAAAACAAGCTTTTAAAGTTTCACTTAAAATACAGAAGGTAGTTATCTTAAGGATTTCAATGTCATGCAAGTAGGTACCTGTGATACAGAATAAATTTTCCTAGGACAGATTTTCAAAGTGCTATACACAAAAAATTTTAAAGTGCTATATCTCAAACAGCTTCAATGGCAGTGAGACATTGTTCAAGGAAAATCTGTAGACAACTTAGGGGCTCTAGTGATGACTAGCAACTACAACGAAGATGAAACTTAAGAGCTAAAAAAAATTATTTCAGAAAATATGAGACTGGAAATAAACATAGTATATATATTTACATTTGTGGTCACACACACACACACACACACACACACACACACCCGATCTTAAATGTCTATATAACTAAATTGAAACAAATGAAATATTACAAATAGACATTTTCCCCTAAAAAGTTATTTATTCCTCTAACCCATTTGTTCAATGAATCTTCTCATGAGGTAGATGGGAGAATCATCTTATATTCAAAGTACTTTATATGTGGGCATGTATGGTACTTTTTAATTTTTCAACACTCAGCTCAAGTAACCTCCTGTGTGCTGTGTTCCTGGCAAGTGACTCTTGCCTTCCTCTAACTTCGATTTCTTTTTTGTGCATCCCCATAACACCTCTAAGGAGCCTTGGTTCTAAGAGTATGGTATATGGATGGAGCTGTAATCACTAGTTAACTCATGAGTCTCACTTAAACTTGCACTGTTCAATATTGTAGCCACTAGCCACAAGTAGCTTCTTAATTTAAATTTAAATTAATAAAAATTAAAATTAATAATTCAATTCCTCAGTCACATTAGCCACATGTCAAGTGCTCAAAATCCATATGTATTTAGTGGCTACCACATGGGACAATGCAAATATAAAACATTTCATCATCAGAGAAATAGATCTCCTCTGAATCAGGGTTTCACAATCTTAGCACTATTGACATTTTGTGTTAGATCTTTCTTTGTAATGGGGTCTGTCCTATGCATTGTAGAATGTTTAGCAGCTTCTACCCACTAGGTGTCAATAGCATCCCCCCAGCTGTGACCCAAAAATGTCTCCAGACATTGTCCCCAAGAACCAGTATTCTAGACTCTAGACATCTTGACAAAAAGAAATATGTTTATTCAGTTTTGTATTCTGTAAAACCAAGTGCAGTGCTTGGTGTACCACATGACTCAATGTATGTTTAGGAATGAAGAAAATAAGAGAGACAGAAAAAAAACCTAAGAAATGAGTATTTTCCACTGTAACTTTTCTCTAGTTAAAAAAAAAAAGCCAACAATAAACTTAGATATAGTCATTTTGCCTAAAAGATAAGTGAATAAAAAAATATACCTGACATTTGTTCAGAGACATTACCTTTGTAATTATTATCAATATAATATTAATGTTATCTGATACTTGATAAAAAAATTCCCTGCGCTATAGTAAGGCATCTAAAAGACAACAAGTGAAGGTAATATTAGTCTCTTTGAAAATACTCCAGCCTTTACACTGGTGTGTGAAAATGTACCCAATCACTCAAGAAAATGCAACCCCTTTCACTCATATCTAGAAAATTATTTGCCAAAAGTATGATCATTTTTGAAATGTTTCATCAAAAGCAATTCCACAAATATAAGTGTGGTAATCATGTTGGTTTTATTTTGCTAATATAAATACAGGTTTAATGTTTCCAAATCAGAATGAACCAGCAAAGTTATTCTGTTAAGGCCTTTTGTAAATTTTTTTCCTGATTGGCAACAAACGCATGACCAACATTATAGGATTGGAGAAAGTCAGAGGGCTTTTTGCCCTCTGAATCATTCCACTGGCCATACTGGCCTTCTTGACTTAAGTCAAAGCACTCCCATTTGGAAACCAAAGGAAAAATAACTGGCTGTGTCCCTTCTGCCATCTTTGATAGGCAATATAAGCAAGAAGACCTTGACTTTGGCTGCCACTTACCAATGTTGCTTCCCAGTTTCTTCAGTACAATGATAAATCACAGTAATAATTCCTGCTTTATGAGGGTGGGTGAAAGGAAAGTCATTATAAACGGAAAAACACTAAACAGATGCCAGTTTCACTTTGATTTCAGTATTTTTGACAGTTATAATTTTTTTAGCAAAGAGACTAGGTAAGAGCACACATTGATGATAATTGTAAATCCGAGAGGCACTTTTTAGGAAAGCATGATTTAATACAACAAAAACAAACCCTGTAGAATATCACTTCACTAGGGGATAGTCAAAGGCTTTCATTCCAGCTTTCTGAGGATTCATGTGAACAAAGTCATTCCTACCCTTTTCGGTTTTTTTGTGAAATCCTTAAAGCTCTTCAAGCACCTGTAGGGATTATTTATTTGAGAATTTAAAGTTTGCTTCTAGAGGTATTTGTCAGGGAAAACAAGCATATTGAAAAAGTAGATGTGTGATGAATGGGAGCCTGGCTCAAGCCCATATGAACCATCGATTACAGGATCTCTATGCAGTTCAAGGGCCACAGGTCAATTCTGGTGATGTTTACTCTCACAATTTCTATCTCTGTGCATGAGAGTTTTTGTAAATAAATCATTCTAACGAAGAGCTTTAGTACGGTCTGTATCCTAGAACAAATAACCAGAAGTAGGTTTTGAAAATAACTAGAAATTTACTACATCTGTGAAAACCACCATGTAACATGGATTGGCTAGAGCTAAGTGAAGATTGGAAGGTAGAAGAGAAAAACTCCATAGAGGTTAATTTTTATTTGTAGCATTTTGACCCAAAGGTTGAAATGATGACTTTTTTTGTGTGCTGAAGGACATACAAATGGTACCACTGCCTATTATGCAGATAATAAGCAATAACCTGGATGCAAGGACTCACTGGATTTTTCAGGATGAAAATGCAGAAAAGTAGGAAAGAAAGACAAGGTAAAAGAGAATCAAAGATTCTCTGGTTTTAGAAATAGTCAGCCATATGAATTGTTTGCTGGTCTGTGAACATTCAATAAGAAAAAGAACTCACAAAAGAGCCTTCACATTTTAGAAAGCACGTTTGCAAAAACCCTTTAATGCAAAAGTTAACTTTTCATTTCTGTTTTAAGTTGAGCTTCATCTCGTGCAGACCCGACAAGCTCCAGTGAAAACATCAGCAGTGAATGTGAGATTCCTACAATGAACTTTATCAGGCTGTGTCTCTGTGGTCTCTTTCCAAATCACACATTCACCCAGTAAAATGTTCAGGCCACACAAGGAAGGAAGTCTTCAGCTACTGAAGATCATTAGTAGCACTGAGTGAAATCACTGTCAGTTTCTTGAGGTTGGCCTCTGATCACTCATACAAAGGACGGAAAATTGTTGGCGCCACTGGACCTCTGCCCAGCTCAGCCAGCAGCAGAGCATATGAAAGGCTCCTTCTTTAAAACTAACACATTGGAAGGGGGCAAAGGGTGGCAGGGACCCTCAGGCACATTAATCAGCAGGGGAATTGGCCCAAAGTCACCTCCTGCTGGGCTTCACTGCCCAAACAACATGTGTCAGCGACTCCCAAAGAAGGGGAGGCCCCAGAATAACATTGGAAGCATCAAATGTCCTCCCTTCTCTTCATATGGAAAGCTCATCTCGGAGGTGTCAGGATAAAACATGAGAATAGCATTTGTCCTCAGAGATGGTCTCATGAGTGATTCACTGTTTCATGGTACTATGAGAGGAGGAGGACAGTGTAATAAAAACTTCACAAGGTGAAATCTAAATCCTGAATGCAGTACAAATTTTAACCCCCCCCTTTTTTTTTTTAAGTTTTCTTCTTTCTCCTCCCTTCTTCAGGGAACATAATGCAATGTAATTAAACAATAAATTACTTGAGCAATATTTAGACTCATGACCAATCTTGGTGCAGAAAACAAAATTTCACACCCCACTCATATGCTGGATGACCCAGTTCTCCCAGCAAAGCCCAAAACTATAACTGAGGTTGTTTAAAAAACAACTTTCAGATGGAAGGACAGTGGGTAAAAAAATCTTCATTATTTAAGAGTAAGGTAATTTATGGAGGCACAAATTAACACAAACCTAAGGTGCTCTTTAAATAAAGTAATTTAGAAAGTAGTTGCTTAGCTTTTCTCTATTTCTAGTCAATGTCTAAATGGGAAATATGCTCCCCTTAAAATCACAATGTGTACATTCATTCAAATTCTTAAGACAATTCCAGTATTCCTGCTCATTAAAAAACTTGTACATATAAACAACATTGAATCACCAAGGCAAAGCTTAGGTTTTAGCTAAATTATATTTAAAAATTAATGAAATCATTAAAGGTTAATATTTTTAAATCTAGTAGTTAAAATTGAAAAGGGAAATGTTACGGATTTACAGATTCAAATGTTTGGTGTGCTTTGAAATTAAATCAGCTGATATTAATTTGATCAAGTGGCAAAAACAAAGATATTCTACAAGGTTTCATTAGGGGTCCACCGAAAGTTTTAAAACATTTAAATCTCAAAGAAATTCCATTAAAATGTTCTCAGTGGTGGAAAAAAAAACATTGGGCTATTTTAAGATATTAATTTCCATCTGGCAGGAGAGACGCCGACCTACAATGCTGCATTTCCCTGAGCAATTGCGTTGAGGTCCCGGGGCTCCCAGGGTTACTGAGTGTCAGAGGCACCATGATACATCTTCTGTCTGTTGGCCCCAGTTGGGATCCATCTTTTCTTATTGCATGACATCTGTGTGGAGAGTCAGCAACTCCCTCTTTCATTTTAATAATAAAACACATGCCCAAACTCTTTATTTACAGTGCTCTTATGAGATTTAGTTTAAGTACAGGCATTCATTTTTAACATACTTCTACTTTAAATACAAGATTACTCTGTTTTTACAAAGAATGGATTGAAAAGCGATTTCTAATTAAGTTATATCATATGCAATAATTCCAGAATAACCCATTTTTAAAATCAGATATTGCATTCATATGATTAAAACTCAAAAATTAACAAGGCGTATACTAAATTGTCTCCATCTAATCCCCGAACACTCTCCCTGCCCAATCCCTCTGCTTCCCCTAGAGAGGCAACCACAGTAACACTCTTACTCCTCTCACTCACCTTTTTAATACTACACTATATCCACTATTGGGATCTTTTTTTTTATCTTAACATAACTGAGAGGTGTTTCTGTTTCATAGAGAATGTTCTGGTTCTTTCTATAGCTGCAAGCAAAACATATTAGAGATTTATCATAGTTTATTTAACTGTTTTAATTTAGACATTAGTTAGTTCTCTACTGATGGACACAGGCTTCCTCTCCCCTGCTCCCTAAAAATAAATAAAAAGAGGGAAAAGTGGTTTTAGACTTTACAATCTTGTCTTGATTCAGATCTGTGGCTCTAAGTAAGTGTGCCTAATCACTTGGGTTTAGATTTATGGTCTTTGAGTTTGATCTCAAATTGGACTCTGTCATCTATCTATTGTGAACAATACTGTTTATTATTTTTAATTTTTATATTTTCAAGAAGTATTCATTAAGCATCTATTATTTTATGTCTAGCTCTTGGTACCCCTAGGTATCAAGTGGAGGTAGGGTAGGAGAGCGGGGAGGAGATTTTAAAAAATCAGTGTTCATTAGGAACTTATAATATTAAAAAGACAAGCTATGCAGACAGCTCAAAAAGAGTCCAAAACAGTATATGACCATGTGTCAAAATAACAGTTGCATGGGTGTTTCTAGTATGTTAGTAAAAAAAAAATAATAATAAAATAAAAAATAAAAAAATAAAAAAAATGTTCATTGTTAAAGACAGCACAATATGTTTTAGTCAGAATATTTAAGTTCAAATGTAGACTCTGTCATTTACCATCTGCGTGAGCTTGGGCGAGTTCTTTTCAACTTTTCTAGGCCTCGGTTTCTTTGTGTATATGAAGGGGATCTTTTTTCTATTTCACACAATTACATATAAACTTTCCAAGAGATGATGGAGGCCCAATATGTGACAGAGCTCTTTCTGAACTCTGATAGGTGACCCTTTACACATCAAGGATTAAAGTTCTTTTGGTATATATTGTTCACTGATTGAGAGAGAGGAGCAGCATGCTAAAATGAGAGGAAATAATATGTGATATGGGCATAAGGAGTAGGGGCATAGAACCTCATGTTGAGTAGGAGGAGACTATCAGTGATTATTTTCATTGAGGACCTGTTGTTTAAGTGAGGTGAAGAATAATGAAAAGTCAGCCAAGTGATGAGCATACAGGGGCAAATAGCTGGGTATAAGGTGGAGGTGGTTTATGCTAAAGTAGTAGGTTGAGTTCAGTGCAGCATTCTATATTCTCTGTCCTGTACCAGTGGAAATGAAATTCCTAACTATGATTATAGTTGAATTCTTTAGGGGAATTCAACTATAATACAAGAATTTTTAGCCTGCTTTTACAGAAAACAGTGTGAAACAAAGGTGAAGCAAAAGGAGATATGTCACTATAATAATAATCATCACCATCACCATCATCATCATGAGAGTAATATTTATATTTAAATCACTAAATTAGATTTGTGTCTTTTTAGGTTTGATGAATCTATTTTTATAAGTTCTTAGACTTTTTTGTTTTTCTAATTCAAATAGTAAGTACAGGTAGGTAGGCATAAATATCAGCTGAATAATTAATTGCGAGGGATCATGAATAAAATTACATGTAGTAGGTGCTTTTTAAGTACAATAATTTTTAAAGTTATCAATTTGGTAAAATATTAAAAAATAAGTATCATATCAAAGAAAGAATAGACTACCAATTTAATATTCCAGAGGGTCATTAAGGTATTTTTATCATTTATTTTTTAATATATTTTTTCAGTTCCCTAGTCTCTTATTGTCTCTAATAGATAAATCTCTTCTGCCGTGATTGTGTTGTATCATTGAAAGCAAATGCCTAAAACTAAAGTTAGATTTTAAGATATAAAAGCCAGTGGAGACCAAATTAAATGCTGAGATTGTCGTGGGTATATTATAATGTCATCACCAACATAATAACTGCTATGCTATTTCACTAAACTCAGAAAGGCAACTGCATTGCTTGTCTAATTTGTGTTTACGGCTAGAGGTTTATAAGTATTTTCTACTATATTGCTAAGTAAAGACATTTCACTGAATACTGTTCTTGCATTAGAATAGAATCCACTAGCTATTTCAGTTTAAGGAAAAATATTCTTATTATGAAAATAACCTATAAAAGGAAGATTAAGTAAAATGTTTCATCAAACATTTTATATTAACACGTGTTTCTTCACTGAATTTTGTTGAGTTCTCCTTTTTTTCTTGTAAAATTCTATGGACTCTTGCAAATCCCTTTTTTCTGCAGCCAAGCTCTCATTCAGAACAGAGGACACCTGAATTACATAAATCTCTATCACAAAGTTACATTTTCTGTGCAGAGCAAGAGCTTGTCAGGAAAAAGGTAATGAAGAAGAATAGCTTAGACAGAGGGATTTAATGGTATCCAGCTGCTACTCCATGTTACTTGCTGATAACACTTAGTTTTAAGTTTACAATAGAGAAAGTTTGGGAAAAGGCTAAAAATTCATATACAGGAAGTGGAAGTCTTTATATTTCATCTGTTCAATTTCCACTAACATTTGCAATTATCTTCATACAAGGTTTAATTTTCAGATTGTTCAAATATGTCATTGTAAGACTTTAAAAATAAAATTTAAATTGCATTCAAAAGTGTAGAAATATTGCACTTTAGGGAAAAGACACTGAACCTATTTGGGTTCACTGCATGTTTAGATGATAAGCTGAACCTGGAAAAGCACAGATTGTTAAATGTTTACTGTCATAATATGTCATTATTGTGGTGATTCTTCTGCACTTACAAAAGGGCAGGAGTTGGGTGGAAAGAGAGAGCTCCTTTCTGATGGAGACACAATCATTTCTTTACAATGTATAGTAAGTCACCATAAGATTAGACAAATACAGTATTTGACGAATGGAAAAACCTAAACTACATTTTACTGAGGATTCAAATTCCAATACAATGTGATCTTTTAGCTTCCTAATCTGTTATTTGCACAGATGATGTTTAATGGCATTGCTTAGAGTGGTGTGACTGAAGCCCATTAAAATCTGAACTTTCTATGGGAAGGAATGCATTATGATTAACCCTTCTCTAGTAAAAAAAAGTTACTTAAAAAAGTATCTGTGGGAGCAAAGCAATTATGACTCTTTAAGGAAAGAACTTCAAGATCTGAAATGTGAATATTGCCCTCAAAGGATTTACTGCCTTAGGAGCCAAAGAGTTAAAATGAAGGCACGATGTACTTTCAGGCTAATGAAACCTTCCTGTCCAGAGTTCCTTTCCCTGTGAGTGGAAAAGGAATAATATGAATAGCTGGTGCTCTGCACTTTCCCACAGGTCTGAACAGGATCTCCAGCTTACCATTTACTGCTCACAGAGGAAGAAGATGAGCATGGAGAGCTGCCTGCGGAGACCCAAGCCTCCCAAGGAGGAGCACACAAGACTGGAGAGACAGAAGTCCAATGGTCCCACGTGGTGGCTGCCCACAAAGGGCTCTGAGAGACTTGACCAAAAACAGCATTTTTTTAAAGGGCAAAAGGTACATGAGGGTCAGTGGCAGGTACCTCTCTGGAGGCTTTTTATGCAATTGGTGCAAACCTCCCTCAAGCTGAACTTAAAGGAATGTTCCATCCTTGCAGGAAGTCTCCAGATACAGGAAAAGCTAATAAAACGAAAAGGGAGGAGGTTTTGCTTTTCTTCCCAAACACAAGCTCCTACAACATCTCACATTACAAATCTGCAAACTAATTACTTAAAGTCAGACATATTAAAAAATTTCCCCTTACAGCTAAGTGAATACAGAGGGATTCAAAATAGAGTACTTGGCTCCAGACTTAGATAGAGTTCTGAATTTAAAAGTCTAATTAAGGCAAATCATGTTTGCTGTGTAGTTCTCTCAAACACTAGCATCATTGAAATTACTCTTAACGATTTAATTGATTTAACCAAAACCTCAAGTAAAGATTAAGCAGTAATTAGTTCAGCCTGCAGAAGCTGGAGTATTAGGGATGATAAGGTTTTCCATAATGGTTGTGGCAATTCTTTTCTACATCTCTGAAATTTCAGGTTAGCCAATTTTATTTTAAACAGACATATCAAGAAAAATTAATATAAAAAATAGATGAAATGCTAACTTAAATAGGATGATTTCTTGATTAGCATTAAGGCTAGTACAGGGAGTAGAGGAATTCCTTTTCTTTTTCCCTCTGAGCTCACTTTTGAAAAGAGAAAGGGGGAAATAGCAGTATTTTGTGACTCGGCCTTTGGAGCAGCATTCCAAATGTGATTTACTTAATATAGCTCTATAAATCACCCAATGTAGAAATAATCTCAAGATCTGCATGTAAACACAACTATTAAATATTACAATTACTCTGTTTGCTTAGGGCTCATATATCTCATCTTAAGGTAAACAGGTGAGGCATCTAAAGAAGCATCCAAATTACATGTCCATCTAAGAATGCTGAACTTAAGTAAAATATTGTATCTAAGTATTTTGATTAGGAAAGGGACTATTATACCTATAGCTGACATTTACCTGCTTTCATTTTGCCGTATTGGTTTGGAAATCAACTTCATCTAATTTTATAGTTGATTATTACACCGGTTGGTAATTATTAATGATAGAAAAAATTTTAAGCTCAGGAAAAAAAATGGGCATGTCTTTTGACTACACTTGTTTTAGGAATTTGCTCTGCAACAGCCACAGGGCATTTATTTTTAAGCAAAAAAAAAAAAAAAAAAGAGTCAGGGGACCCAGATACATATGCCTTTTGGTAATACTTATTTTTGACTAACAAGACTTAACTTTGTTTAGTTTGGTAATCTGTAACTATAAGCAATCATCCTGTAGATTACTACTGGGTTAAAAACTGCAAACCATCTACAATTACTAGTATGATCCCTAACCTTTGTTAAGGTGGTAATCCAGTATTGCTTGTTAGCTGTCAAATTTATTTCCCTTTGGTGAAATATACCCTGGATTTAATTAGCAGTCATTCTTGATACTTTATGGAGCTGAGCCCAAGCGCTGTGGCTTTGACATTTAACCCCTGACCCTCAAATATTTACCAGCTTTTAAACTGGTTGTGTACAATTATCCTTTCAAGTATATCTCAGATCCATCATTTTGACCACTCCAGTCAATTCCAAGTTAGATATACTATTCCAACTTATGCTGTAATTTTCACCCTGAAACTGGAAATAAAACCATGTTGTTCCACAATGAGCTCTGTCAGGAAAAGTTGAAAGCACTTGTCACTAGAAGCTACCTATGGAAGGAGCAGGGTGGGCTACTACTAGTCATGAGTCATGCTGAGAGTGTGACAAACAGGCAGCCGGCTGAGTGGCTGTGGGCTGCTCCTTTGGCTCTAGTGAGCCCTTTTGTGAGGATGTTATAGTGCCAATTTCACCTTTAGCTTACAATGAAAGGACTATTTTGGGAACTGTTTTTATTTGTTTGTTTGTTTGTTTGTTTGTTTGAAATCAACTTCATTGAGGTACGATTTGGGAAATGTATTTTTTAAACTCCTCCCAAGTTTCCTAGGCAGCAGACACCAAAGTGAAAGCACCCGTAAAACAGGGACTGCATTTTTCCTACCCTTCCTTAAAACTCTTATGGCATCAAATATACAAAACGAGTGCTCTTCAGATGTTAGCACTTCAGAAATGTACTTTAACCCAAAAGACCTGAAGAAAAAGCTGTCATTAGGCAAATACCAAATGTTAAAAGATAAAATGGATGTCGTTCTTTGAGAGACTTCAAGATCTCACACCTGGGAAGTGCAGCCAGGCCTTCAGGAATGACAACAGGGCTCACAGCTCTACAGGCCCTAGCCACACTTCCAGAGCACATGCAATGAGCCTGGCACATAGGAGGTTATCAGTAACTGTTTTTGAATGGGTATTAAATAAAGACAGCAGTCATAACAACAGCTATACCAAGGCAGATGTGCCAACCAGAAACGTCCAACGGGTTTCTGCAAGAAAGTTACTGAAAGTGAGTGTTAGAGACAGAAACACTGAAGCATGTACCACTGATCTCCATTTACTCCTTCCTTAGCCCAGTCCCAGCCAGAGAGGAAAGAGAGTGAGAGAACTATTTGCTGCTATTGGGGAGCCCACAAGCTGAGTCTAAATTAGGGCCAGATGCTAGTTTTGGGCTACTTTAAGAAACCAAAGTCTGGGTCAGCTGTACTTCCAAGTAGAACACTGAGAAGAGACTCTGGGCTCTGATGTTCAGCTGATCGAGAAGCCTGATTTCTGTAAGAAGCCAAAACAGGTATGTGAACCAGTTAAACCTTAAAAAAAATCTGTAGAATAGCCATAATGTGTGGTCTTCACTGTAATCTTAGTAAATGGCATTCAGTTGGGTAAAATGCCTTAGTGGCCATTTAGTGCTTACAGGATCTGGCAGCCACTTACTTGGTGCAGGCAGGCGGATTGCCACATAATGAAACTACACTGTGCACAATACAAATTCAAAATAAATAGTGCAGACTGAAATATATGAGTCAAACTTCTTTCTCTGAGTTTGACAAATGGGCAAATATACAGGATTTCAGTATTAGAGACTGGAACAAGCTATACATCTTATAATTTCTGGAATTCTTTTCTTAAGTTTTATTAACTAATATTTTGGTGATGTAAAAAAAATCCTAAGTAGTTAAAGAATAAGGCCGATAAGTCTTGGGCATTTATCTTTAATGAGTGCTAACGTGCTGGAAGTGCTAAAATTAAAATGGACTCCCTCTCATATAATTCCTTGCTTTCAGAACATCCCTAAATATTTCAAGGTGCTTCCTTATTTTTAGTTTTGTCTTAGTTCAAAGGTGAACTGTATGCAGGGATGAGGTTGACGAAGCATTTGTAAGAAACAAGATATTGCAAATAATGTTTCCTTCCAAACTCTAACTACAAAATGAAAGTTATATGAAACTCAAATTCAAGAGTAGCCAATAACCAAATACTGAGGTTTCTTAAATTTTGAGTGATTCTTTCAAAAGATCGGCATCATGGCTAATTAAAAATTACCAAATCTTTTTAAAAAAGAGTCGCTTTTTTGTATCCTCAAACTAGTAAAATTGTCCATTTAACATATTCCAAAATTGGAGATGGGGAAGCTGTTACTATTAAAGTGGGAAAGAGAACAAATAAAAATTTATTTTATGTTCCTGTTTTTGTTACAATGTCACTGCGATAGAAATATCTGAGAGAGAAAAAAAAAAAGAGAGGGAGAGAAAGGGGAGAGGGAGAGAGGAAGGGGGGTGCACTATGAGAAATGATGTGGACATAGGTGGTTAAAGAAGCTGGAGGACCAAGGATTTGTTCAGGTCCATTGCTCCTTTCTTCTCATTCCCTCATATCCCAGTGGCTGGGAAGTCCTGCAACTCTTACCTCTGAAGTATTTCTCTAAAGATCGTTCCCTTTCCATTTTCCCTACCACTGAGCTAATTTAGAACCTTCCCCATATCTGATCTAGATATTCCTGTAATTCAGAATGTTATTCAAGCTTGGGTATGACAAAAAAAGACCCCCTTCTCAAGCTCATATTTCATTACTCTCCTTTATAGTCATGTACTTATGATTCTCTCCAAAAGAACAAGTTATTTCAGACTTCTCAACTTTCCGTACATGCTGTTCCATCTACTTAAAATTTCTTCCTTACCTTCTAACTCTACTTATTCCTTAAAATTCAGTAGAAAGATCCCCTCCTTCAGGAAGTCTTCTGTGGTGATTTTGTAATGGCCTGAGTGATCGTCTCCCTTCTGCTTCCCTAAGAGAATCCCAGTAAAGTCTAGGTGTTTATCCTTACCCTTGTGCCTCAGGGAGGCTGACCACAGCTCTAGTTTAAGACAATCAGAGCAATCCCACTCATTTGACTACTAAAGGGTCCATGAATAGCATATGACTCAACTCCAGCCAGTGAGATGGGACAGATGTGCTGGAGACTTCTGGGAAAGCCACGGGACATCATTTCTGTTTCTCCAAATAAAGAATATTGCCCTGACAGCTGGTCTATAGCCATCTTGGAAACCAGCCTGGGGATGCAGCTGTGCACTGTGCCTAGCAGAAAGAGGATAGCCTGGGTCCTGGACAACTCTGGATAAGTCAACAGGAAGCCCTAGCCCACCTCTGGGTGTTAGGTCATGTGCGACAACCTATTTTCTTACAGTTAAGGCCAACTTGATTAAAATTTTCTTTTACTTGAAGCTAAAAATTTCCTAATTTGGGAGGTAAGGCTGGGAAGGAGGAAGAGAAAAGCTATCTAATGTTCCTTGCTTTCAAAGGTTGAGATGAGTTACAGAGGTTCAAACTGTATATTTTTAATGAGAAAATATCTAGCTCTCCTGCATGGGTGCATTCTGCCTAGGTGGTAGATAATGAACAATATAGATTATGAACCACTTGCCAATGTGCCAGTGCCAGTACCCACAGCAAAGTGGCCAGCCCTCAGTGTGGAAGGAGGTGAGGCCTCAAGAAGGCAGGTCCATTCGTGCACAAAGCAGGCCATGACCACGTGGGTCAAAAAGAAACATTTGTCAACCCTCTGGGTCTCTTGACTCCTATGCTAGGCAAGAAAAACAGAACAAAACAAAAAACTACACCAATGTATAGTTAAGGTGGGAAAGCAACAAAATCACGATGACCAGAGCCCTACAGCGGATCTCTCCGATACAAAGACCATGTTGTTAAAGCCTACCCTGGCTGAGCACAGGGCAGCCACTGACAATGCCACACCCCACCACATAGGACCCTTCCAAAAGGTGAATGGAAAGCACGAAGAATGCCACTTGTCTACCCAGCCTGTCTGAAATGCTGGTAAACTATAATGTCCGCTTTTGCTTTTTCTTACTTTGTTCATAGGCTTTATTTTCAATAGGAGCAAATAGGTGATTACAAAAGCAATATTATTATTTTGACTATCATGTGCTGCGGCTCTTATTACTGGCTTTATATATACCACCAGATTTAACTCTCATCTACTTGCATGGATTATTGCCCCCAAAGTCCAAAACTGGTTAAGCAGCAGAGCTGGGTTTAAATGTAACTTTGTGTCTAAACCTTATATATTTCCAACTGTGATATAACTACCTAAGTAAAAAGAGGCTAAAAAATAAAACCTCCAAATAGAATGAATTTTTCCCAAATCAAAATAGGAGGGTTTGTCTTTGCTGAAGGCTGAATGGATTACATAAGTCATATGTTGAACATTCTGCTTTGGTTTTTAAAAAGTTAATATAATAGCAAACCTATCTCAAACTGTTTTTACCTATTTCAGGATAAAACTTAAATTCTTGCTATATTATACTTCTTGCATTTTACTCAAATTTTGAAACTCAAAAATTCTTGGCATATTTTTTACATTTATTTTGAATTTTCCTAAATTCATTGACAGATAGTCTTCATTATCAGAAACTTTTATCAACTTTATATCGAGAAATACAAGAACCTACACTGTTTGTTTTCTGGAGGATCTGAAAAACATCTGATTTTTTGATGTCTAAAATATTTTTGTTGGAAAATATGGCAGTAATAATGAATTTTCAGGTTACCTGTACAATATCTGTCTAGCAACTTTCAGTGGCATTACCACATGAAAGTACATTTCAAAATAAATTTTGACAAAGTCGAAACAAATATGTTTTTTAAAATAGGCTAACTTCTCAGATAATTTTGTCTGAGTAGAAAAAATTAATAACGAAGAACTTCATTTCTAATCTTAAGGCAATATTTCTTAATGTGAATGGACAGTGAATACATTAAGTGGCCATCTTTAAACAAAATTAAAATTTGGCCTCAAGAAATCTTTAGGTTTTACTGTACTACTCAGTAAATGCTGCTAAGCTCAATGCATCTAAATAATGTATTCTTAATATTTGCTATAGTTCAAATTATTATGAATGTGACTGGTTACCAAAGAAATTGTTTCACATAGAATTTTACATCTGAGATTAAGGTAATTTGTCAGTGTCAGTGTCTGACTAATGATTTCTAGATTATGCATTAAAAATGAGTGGCTTATGTAACTTCGTAGACTGAGTTAATGGCAGAAAGCATGATGGATTTTATATTTACAGTTCATTGCCTAATACTCGTTTATGGTTATGCTTTTATTATTTAAAATTTAAACAATAAATTTTAAAAATGGACATCCAATATTATATTAGCTTCAGGAGTACAGAATAGTGGTTAAAAATTTATATAACTTATGAAGTGATCCCCTGCAATAAGTATAGTACCCACCTGGCACCATACACAGTTATTACAATATTTTCAACTATATTCCCTATGCTGTATTTTACATCCCTGCGACTGTTTTGTGACTGCCAATTTGTACTTCTTAATCCCTTCATCTTTTTCACCCAGCCCTCCCAACTCCTACCATCACACAACCATCAGTTTGTTTCTCTTTGTTCATTGATTTAGGTTTTTTAGATTCCACATATAAGTGAAATCATACAATATTTTTCTCTCACTTGTTTCACTTAGCATAATACCCTCTATGTCCATCCGCATTGTTGCAAATAGTAAGATTTCATGTTTTAAGGCTGAGAAATATTCCATTGTATATATGTCCCACCTCTTCTTTATTTGTCTATTGATGGACATTTAGGTTGCTTCCACATCTTGACTATTGTAAATAATGTTGAAATAAACATAGAAATGCCTATACTTTTTCGAATTAGTGTTTTGGATTTCTTCAAATACCCAGAAGTGGGATTACTCGGTCATAAGGTAGTTCTATTTTTAATTTTTTGAGGAACCTCCTTACTGTTTTCCACAGTGGCTATACTAAGTTGCTATCCCACCAACAATGCAAGAGGGTTTCCTTTTTTCAATATCCTCGCCAGCATATGCCATGTGTTATTTATTGATAACCATTCTGACATGTGTGAGGTGATATTTCACTGGGGTTTTAATTTGCATTTCTCTGACGATTAGTGGAGTTGAGTAGTTTTTTCATGTATCTCTTAGCCATCTAAGTCTTCTTTAGAGAAATGTCTATTCAGGTCCTCTGACCATTTTTTTTAATAGAATTTGTCTTTTTGGTGTTAATAAATTAGTTCCTTATGTACTCTGGATATTAACTGTTATTATGTACCATTGGCAAATATTTTCTCCCATTTTTGTTGATGGTTTCCTTTGCCGTGCGATAACTTTTTAGTTTAATGTAGTCCTCTTTTTTTTCTTTTGTTTATCTTGCACAAGGATGGATATATTTGGATATTACGTATTACTAAGAACAATGTCAAAGAATTTACTGCCAATATTTATGGTTTTATGGTTTCAGGTCTTACATTTAAGTCTTTAATCCATTTTCAGTTTATTCTTGTATATGGTATAAAGAAAATGGTCTAGTATCATTCTTTTTTGCATGTATCCATTCAGTTTTCCCAACACCATTTAATGAAGATACTGTTACTATTCTATTGTATATTCTTGCCTCTTTTGTCATAGATTAAATTACCATGTAGATGTGAGTTTATTTCTGAGCTCTCTATTCTGTTCCATTGATTGATATGTCTGTTTTTATGCCAGTACCATGCTGTTTGGACTATTCTAGCCTTGAAGTATAGTTTGATATTGGGTAGTGTGAGACCTCAAACTTTGTTCTTTATTCTCGAAACTGTTATGGCAATTTAGGGTCTTTTGTTATTCCATATACATTTTAGCATTATTTGTTCTAGTTCTATTAAAATGTCACTGACATTTGGATAAGCACAGCATTGAATCTAGATTGCTTCGGGTAGTATGGACATTTTAATGATGTTAATTCTTCCTATTCATAAACATAGTATATCCTCTCATTTATTTGTATCTTCTTCAGTTTCCTTCTTCAGTGTCATATAATTTTCCAAGTATAGGTCATTTATCTACTTGGTTAAATTTATTCCAAAATATTTTCTGCTTTTTGATGCAATTATAAATTAAGTTGTTTTCTTAATGTCTCTTTCTGATAGTTCATTATTGGAGTATAAAATGCAACCAATTTCTGAATATTAATTTTTATCCTGCTACTTTACTGAATTCATTTCTCAGTTCCCATAGTTTTGGGCAGAGTCTATAGGTTTCTCTCTCTATAGTATCATGTTATCTGCAAATAATGAGTTTTACTTCTTCCTTTCCAAATTAGATGGCTTTTATTTTGTTTTCTTGTCTGATTGCTGTGGCTAGAATTTCCAATACTATACTGAATAAAAGCAACATCATTGTCTTATTCCTGATATTAAAGAAAATGTTTTTAGTCTTTTACCATTGAGTATGATGTTAGCTGTGGGTTTGTTATATATGGACTTTATTATGTTGAAGTATGTTCCCTCTATTCACACTTTGCTTAGAGTTTTTATCATAAAACAATGCTAATTTTGCTTTTTCTGAATCTACTGATATGATCATATAATCTTTATTCTTCATTTTGTTTATGTGGTGTGTTAAGTGATTTGCAGATATTGATTCAAACTCGAATCAAAGGAATAAATACCACTTGGTCAATGTTTATAATTTTTTTAGCTTATTGCTGAATTCAGTTTGTTAATATTTTGTTGAGGATTTTGGCATCTGGGTTCATCAGAGACATGGTCTATAATTTTTGTGTGTGTGTAATGTCTCTGGTTTTAGAACCAGGGAAATGCTGGCTTTGTAAAATGAATTTGAAATGTTCCCTCCTCTTCAATTTTTTGGAATAGTTTGAGAAGAATAGATGTTAATTCTTCTTTCATTGTTTGGTAAAATTTACCTTTGAAATCATGTGGGTCCAGGACTTTATTATGATTTAAAGTTTTTTATAACAGACTTAATTTTGTTAGCAATTATCAGTCTATTCAGATTTTCTCTTCTTGATTCGGTCTGAAAATATCATATATTTCTAGGAATTTATCCATTTCTTCCAGGTTGTTCAATTTGTTGGTATGTAACTATTCATAGTATTTTCTTATAATCCTTTGTATTTCTGTGGTGTCAGTTGTCATGTCTCCTCTTTCACTTCTGATTCTATTTATTTGGGTCATCTTTTTTCTTGATGAGTCTGGTTAAAGATTTATCAATTTTACCTTTTAAAAGAAATAGCTCTTAGTTTCATTGATCTTTTCCATTTTTTTAGACTATTTTATTTATATCTGTTCTTATCTTATTATTCCCTTCTACTCACTTTGGGATTCATTTGCTTTTCTTTCTCTAGCTCCTTTAGGTGTAAGGTTAGATTGTTGATTTGAGATTTTTCTTGTTTCTTGAGATAGGCCTGTATTGTTATGAATTTCCTTCTTAGAGCTGCTTTGGCTTTGTCCCAGATTTTGTGCCATTCTACTTTTATTTTCATTTGTCTCAAGGTATCTTTATGATTTCTTCCTTGATCTGACTGTTAACCCATTCATTGTTTAGTAGCATGTTATCTGTCCTTTTCTGTTTGTTTTTCAGTTTTCTTCTTATAATTGACTTCTAGTTTCATACCATTGTATAGCAAAGAAGATGCTTGATATGACTTCAGTCTTCTTGAATTTACTAAGACTTGTTTTGTGGCCTAATGTGATCTTTCCTGGAAAATGTCTCATGTGCACTTGAAAAGAATGTATATTCTGCTGTTTTGGGGTGAAATGTTCTAAAAATATCAATTAAATCCATCGGCTTTAATGTGTCATTTAAGACCACTGTTTCTTTGTTGACTTTCTGTCTGGTTGACCTATCCATTGATGTCAATAGAATGTTAGAGTCCTTTACTATGACTATATTACTATTGTTCTCTCTATGTCCACCAATATTTGTTTTAAATATTTAGTTGCTGCTACATTGGATGCATAAATTTTTATAAGGGTTAAATCCTCTTGCTTGGTTAATCATTTTATCATTATAAAATTTCTTTCTTTATCTGTTGTTATAGCTTTTATTTTAAAGTCTATTTTATCTGATACAAGTATTCCTACCCCAACTTTTTTTGTTTGTTTGTTACCACTTGCATGAAATATTTTTTCCCATCCCTTTACTTTGTCTCTGTGTGCCTTTTGATCTGAAGTGGGTCTCCTGTAGACAGCATGTATCTTGTTTTTTTATTCATCCAGGCACTCTATGTCTTTTAGTGGACACATTTAATCCATTTACATTTAAAATAAATATTGGTAAGTATGTAATTATTGCCAGTTTGTTATTCCTTTTTTATCTTGTCTTTTTCTTCTTAGAAGTCTTTAACATTTTTTTTTTTTTTATATAATATTGGTTTGATGGTGATAAATTCCTTCAGCTTTTTCTTATCTGGGAAGCCTTTGCCTTTCTTTTGATTTCAAATGATAGCTTTGCTGGGTAGAGTAATCTTGGTTGTAGGTCCTTGCTTTTTACCACTTTGAATATTTTGCACCAATCCCTTCTGGCCAGCAGAATTTCTGTTGAGAAATTAGCTGACAGTCTTCAAGGAGCTCCCTTGTAGGTAACTGCCTTTCTCTTGCTTTTAAGATTCCCCCTTTGCCTTTAAACTATAGCATTTTAATTATAATGTGCCCTGTGTTTGGCCTTCTTGGGTTTACCTTGTTTGGGATTCTCTGGATTTCTTGGACTTGTATGTCTACTTTTCCTGGTCTTGACATAATGGACTTATATAGTAGATGTCCTGTGGAACCTATTGGCACAGCCTCCCTGGTAACCTGAGCCAGGTGTACCAGGGAGGTCCTTCGTGTGGGTTGTTGTGCCCTCTTATTGTAGTTGAGCCTTGACTGCTGTTGCGACATAGTGGATGGTTTTAATCTTCAGCTCGAATGGCTGTAAGAAATGACTGTGACTAAAGCTGATAAGCTATTGTGCAGGAGCTGACCTCATGTAGTAGGATTCTCTTTAGTAGGGCTCTGGTGCCTGCTGAGACCACCATTTGGGTGTGTCATTTGTGGAGCTAATTAGGTGGTGCTCTGGTGTGGTCTAAAAGCGAGCTACCAAGTATGTAGGTTCTGGGGCCTCTTGGGAGGGGGTCTGGTGTAGGCCAAGGTCAGCCACTGACTCTGCCTGGCCCAGGGCCACCTAGTAGGAGCTATAAAGTGATATGCAGATGGTTGCCACCTGTGCTGAGCTTGGAGGCACCTGGCAGAGGCTAAGCTGACGTAGGTTGCCCCTAGTGAGGGGTTGGGGAGGCTTAACAAGACGCACGGGGAATGCCAAGGCCAGACACTGCTTATTTGGGTTTTGTGAACCTTTGAGAGATTTTAGGAAATTCTGCAGTGTGGGCTGAGATTGGCTACTTTTGAGGAATAGCCACTGAAAGAAGTTCTGGCATGTGCACGAGTTGGGTGTGGAGGGTTCTTAGGGGTCTTCATGGATACTCAGAATTGGCGCTCATCTGTACCTGCAGGCTGGTGGTGGCAGCGGGGGTGGGGGTGGGGGAGCTCAACAAAGGAACAATGGCACCTGCCAGTACTTCCGTCCTGGCTATAGATGTTCCTCTAGCCCTCACCCCAAAGCCAGACAATTTAGTTCCTACTAGCATATCCTCAATGCTTTTTAAACTGCTGTCCCTTCATGGAGCTTAGGGTGAGTATTTGTGTCTGAGTCTGTGTTCAAGCCCTTTCTAGAGGACACCTGGGTCTCCAGCAGTCTGCCATGTTATCTGGATGAAATCTTTGCTGATTTTCACAGCCACATGTTGTGGGGACTCCTCTCCAGTCCAGTGTGGGGTTGGGACCCTTTGCTTCTCAAAAGATCAAAACAGCAGAAGCTTATCCAATCTGTCTTGAGTTTTTAAATGCCACTACTGCAATGGACTTTTGCATCTAAATCTGCATCCCTAGTTTTCTTCCATACTTCGTATGCATGCTCAATGTCTCTGTGCAAACTCTCACCAGCACCTCAACCTCAGAATGTGCAGTATGAAACTCAGCTTCTTTTCAGCTGGATGTATGTCAACTATAGGGATTTGTTACCAATCCCTATTAATGTAACACGTGTCCTCTGTTAGGGCTTAGAATCTTGGAGTCATCTTTAATTCCTTCTCCTACTTTGCCCCAATATTAATCATTGGTAAATTCTGCAGTATCTGCATAGACAACAACTCTGTTAATCAGGGCTGAAATTCTGATTTGTGCTGATCTGACTATTCTTTCTGGTAGACCAAGACAGACATGGTCCCTGACTTGAGAGTTTCCAGTCAAGGGAAGATAAGCACTATAGAAGGAGGAAAGAGTGTGACAAGATTTACAGAAGAGAAGTATAAGATACTATGGGAGTGTATAACATGGGCATTAAGCCAAGCCTTTGGAATTGGGGAAGACTCTGAGGAAGTGACATTGAAACTGAGACTTCAAGGATGTGAGCTGAAAGGCAGTGGGTGGTCCAGGCATTGCTATTAGTTTAATCTTCCTGAAATCTGCCTCAAATCACTTCAATTTCCAATCTCATGGCTCCTCACTGCCTACAGAGTAAAATGCAGCCTTCTTAGCTTTGCATTTATGTTCTCCATGATCAGGCATCATGAACTCTTCCCTTAAAAAGGCAATCCTCCAAAATGAGCATTCCACCAGATTCCCTGGTCACAGTCCTACTTTCCAGCTTCTATACCTTGGCTCATCTGTTTCACACATCCAGAATCCCAGGAGTCAACTTGCTATGTATCTTTCAATGCTCAGCTCAAATGGCACCTTCTCTATAAACTATCCATCCATGGATCTCTGCTCCTACCTCCCCACTCCAATTCCTCACCGCCTGTAAAGAGAAAAGTACTCTATCTGAACTCCCATCAGTACTGGGACCCTCTCTTAACATTTACTACTCTCTGCCTTAGGTCACTTAAGCAATTTGATTTACCAAAACATTTCTTTTATGAGTGCCAACTATGTACCCATCAGAGTGCTATAAGCAAATGTTTGAAGAAAAAATGGTGAATTCTATTTTGGATACTTTGTGACTGAGACAGACTTTGAGATACTGGGGCAAGAACGTCTAGAGGGCAGGGTGTACAGGGCTGGACACAGGGAGAGGTGACCAGAGACAAAAATTGGAACTAGAGTGCACATGGCTGTAGAAACCCAGTAGAGGAATTGCTTAAGGAAGGTGTGTAAAGTATAGCAAAGAGGGCTGGCAGGTGGACATGGGTGTGAATTTCTCCTACTAGAGCAGAGTTTTTCAGCAGTGCATTAATGATATGTTGGGGTATATCATTTTTGTTGCAGGACTGTCCTGTGCACCGTAGAATGTGGAGAAGCATTTCTGGCCTCTATGTACTAGATGCCACTAGTCTGTCCATCACCTACCCTCCCAATCTGTCTCCAGACATTGCTGAATGTCCCCTGGAGGGTCATAATCACCACTGGGTGAGAACTATTGGCCTAGACCTGTAAGTGTAGGTTCTAAGTATGTTTCTTTTTTCCTGTGATTTAGTCACTCATTGATTAAATTGTTAAGCAAATACTCAGTAAGCATTAGTATCTACAAGGCATTTGTGCTAGCACTGAAGGCATGTGCTAGGTACTAAATACAAATTTAGTAAATAAATGAGAAAAATGCTACGTTTCAGGAAAAAAATTTGGTAATGAGTGTTCAGAAAGGAATATGATCTCCTAAAGCATTTAGATCAGTTTCATATTCATGTATCCACAGGCTACATGTGGTGATGAATAAACAATACCAGGGAGTAGAAATATAGCAACTTGATATATACAATGATCTTTCTTCAAAGAATAACATAGGGTTAAAAAGCAAATAGCATCATTATATCTTCTACTCTCAAGATGCAGAAAAGTTTGTTGACTTGTTAATAAGCACAAAAGTATGCAGGCTTCTTACTTATGAATAACTTCTGAATATCCAAAAAACATTCTCAACTTATACAGAGTAAGATAATTTTGTTCTTATAAAAACAGACCTTAGAATTGCTGTTGCTGTAGCTTTTCCCTAAATTTGAATTTCTTAAATTTTTAACCTCCTCATTTTAAAAAGAGTATAACATAAGAATTACCCTAGTAAGCCCAGAGAACCAGTCCAGATAATCAGTTCAGATCAAAACTCTTTGCCAAATTATATAAAACAGCAACACCGATGGTATCATTAAGACACAATTTTGCAATCCCTTTATATTTTAACAAGAAAACTTTTCAAACACTTTTCAGGAGCCAGAATTGCTCAGAAAAAAAGTGAGTGTTCTTTGCAAAATATGAAATTTATTTTTCAGAATAAGGAAATTAGGTCTTAAAGAGCTTTTGCACCTGAAGACATTCGCTGCATGTAAACTACCATTTGCTTCTCTGTAAATGATCCTTAAGTGTTCTTAAGCAGACTATCGAGACATCCTATTCCTCCTTGTGTATTTTCTTTCTACTTCTCATTCATACACACGCGGGTTCATGGCCCTTCCGCTCCAAATAAAGGCATAAGCTGGCAGCAGACCGAAGGCAAACTTCTGACTCCTTGTGCCAAGCTGCTTTCGGATATATATACATTCCCAGACTGTGTTAAAAATGGGGCCATTTTGGTTCAGCTTCAGTTTCTATTACCCAAGTTCTGATCATTAGAAACTCATTACTATGGACATAGTGTCAAAATATGTGTCACAGTTACTCTCTTCTACACGCGCACACTAAAACTTCCATCTAAGCCTCTGAGTAGGCTTTTTATCTTTGTCAGTTTTCAATTAATTTACAATGCTGGCTTGTTTATCAGAACTGGAATAGGGCCAGGCCCTCAGTGTATTTGATGAGTCTTATTATAACCCTGAATGCACCTGTTAATTTTGCCTCTGGGTAAACAGTTGAAAACTCCTCAGCTATTTCCTCAAATTGGGTGGAAACAAAGAAACATGAGATTAAAAAAAAAAGTCTAGATTAGGGAATTGGAGATGCATTAATTTAAAAAGGGAACAGGGTCAAACTAGGGGCTAGGAGGCTAATAAGCACAGAGCACATAGCCAAAAAGCTCCCAGCAGGGTAAGAGTTCACTCCATTTATCCAGGCGATCTATTCCAGACGCAGTCAATGATACATTATTGGATCCAGCCCTGCAACTGCTTCCTAGGACCAACCTCACTGAAGTGTCATTGCCCTCCCTTTTAGAAATATTGCTATTACTCAAACCTGTTCACAGGGAGGGCTTTACTCAGCTGGCAACCCACTAACTTTTGTTCTTTATGATGCTCCCTCTAATTCCCTTCTCTGCTGTGGGAATTCGGCATAACAACCACCATGCAAACCGCAGAACACCCAAGTTGATCCTACTTTGAGATTTTTAGTACTTTATTAAAAGGGAAGCCAATCCAAGGGATAACTGACTATAAACAACAGCAAATGCTCCTGCAGGCTGTATAAGGTTAAGAACTTTGATTTACTGGAGGGGTTATGAAAAGGGAAGTTTCATCAATTCAGTGCTCTTTCTAACACATCAGATTAAAACCAAAAAAGAATAATGAAACATAGGACAACGTAGCTAAGATATGTAGAAAACACATGCTTGTTCCAAACAATGAGGGGCAAGGCTGAGTGCTTAGTTATAATTAAAGTTGTCTATTAGCTTTTTAATTATTATTACTGTGGAGAGTTATAAGACTGAGAAAATGCATATATTTTACTGCAACAGGAAATAAGTTTCAGGTGTCTGCTAATGTCATTTAAACATTTAAATATTTAAATGTATTTGGTGAACAATAAGTAATACTATATCCATGTTAAGGAGTTTACTGGAAATAACATGCTTTATTAAAGTTAGGTGCTTCAGGGCAGGAATTCGATTCTTGCCTGTGCTGCTATCTAATTGTTCGAAAGCCCACATATTGTACAGCAGACCCCACACTGAATGGCAGAACATAGGCATTTAATAAGGGTAATGTGTTTGTAGGGCTATAAATACGGGCCAACTAATAAGGAAGTGATCACCAATACTAAAATGCTACAGAACTTTCCCTTACACTGGAGTTTACCACTGAACACCATACTTTTAAAAATAATAATTGAAAAAAGGAAAGCTGGTATTCAGAACTATGCACACAACATGAAATCCTTTTAATGGCAATCTGAGTCACTGTGTTTTGTCATTTCTGTAACATATGGATCCCCCTCTCCCAAGTGCCTCTTCTGTTTCTTATTCAGAACAGGCACCTTTTATTTGAGGAGGTTAACACTTTCAAATGAGAAAAAAAAGTTAGTTTACTCATCAAACAGCACAGAACCCACACCCACAAGTGTGTTCAATCATCACCTGTGCTGTTTCTGTAACGGATCATCCCACTGTCTCCTGCTGTGATTGACAACACATGAGAAAGAGGCAGTGAAGCTCCACTGACATCATGCAGACGCTCTGATAAAGGTGAGAGAGGATATGGAACGCTTGTTTCAATGTACGCTCTTCTGTGGCACAGGGGATGCTCTGAACTATGTCTCTTCCATAACTGTCACTCCAATTACCACTTTTGGAGGTCACTGGAATGCAAAGTCACCTGCTGAAGCAGCAAGCAGTGCATAAAAACTCAGTGGGGCATGCTGCACTCCCTCAAGTGGCCACAAATGCCCTTGAGTGAAAGGGACACAAATGTATGATAGTGTGCCAAGAATTTAAAAGAAAACAATAAATTAAATTTACTAGTGCTTCCTTTTGGTCAGAAAAATTTGAAATACTTTTCCATTACCAAAAGCTTTCTGCTTAGTGAATAAACTCAAAAATGGCAAAACTTTAGGACCCTCTTGATTTTAGACTCAGTAACACATTTTCTGCCCAGTGCTCTACAGCAAACCAGTTTAAAAGCAATATTTCACTTTTTGTTTTCCACAAAATTCCTCTTCATTAAAAGATGTTTTTCCTCATGACTCATGCTTTGATAATCTTCAATTTTATCTTTTTCATCCTCAATTTTTCTTTTGACTTTTATTATTAATTATCCTCAACTCTTTTTCTGTTCCTAGGGGTGGTGGAAAAACAGTAGAATGTGGGCATCAGCTTTAAAGTCTAACACTTAGGGAATGTTCTCATTTCTGTCCTTGTTGAAAGAAGGGGGAAATGCTAGAATTTCTTCCATTTCTTTTCTTTCCTCCTCACCGAGTGCACATGAGAAACTTCTGAAAGGTATCCAAACATGCAATATTGCCAACACCAAGCACAAGGCATATATCTTTTCGTAAAACGTTGTCTCAAGATCACACAAGGAGATAACAGGGTATATGTGTGTGTTCAACTATGCAGACACTTGGACAACTATGTATATGGAGAAAAACCAAACACATTATTCCAAACTGTCCATATTTGCTATGTTTAGAGCTATAGTCCTACCAGGAAATTAAAACATTAAGTAGTCTACAGCAAAGTTATTAGTTTACTGAAGGGAACATATAACTGGACAATCATTTTAGCAGTTCAAGACTTAGTTAAGAGAGAGTCAGGAAGATATAACCAGAAAGTATTATCAATAGTTCGATTTACTATGGGTGGTGAAACACACAAATCCTATGTGGATCAAACCTACTTATTCATTTTAGAAAATTCCAAGTTGAATGAATGAGTCATGCATACATAAGGTGTACTTTTTATTTTAAATTATTTCCCCCACTCTGATATCAGTGCCAAATCCTTTCCCTCCCTCAGTCCCTTAGCACCATTCAGAGACAGACAATGGCACCACTGTTTTCAGAACACAGACACTGTCAAGAGTGGAATAATATAATGATGCCATTTGAAGCAGGGCAGCTAAGGTTGTGTCAGCATTTCCATTATAAAAATTTCTTTTCCAGGATTAATATCTCAGTTGTAAAAATTCACACCCAGGTAAACCTTGGGAGCAGAAATGATTTCATTCGGTAAAAGTCAAAAATGTGCTTGTTCAAAAAGTCTAAGTTTTAATGTACTCTGATTTCCCATTTATAGATACGTGACCAAAAATTTCTTAGAGAAAAATGAATATGTGTCTGTGTGTGTGTGGATGAGACCACTGGTGTTGACATGTACTCTGGTGGCTTTATTTTACTGAAATCAAAGGCAAATATAACATATATCAAAATGGGATTTCAGGTTAAAAACTCATATTTTGTTGTTGTAAGAATCAAACACAGTAAGTCTCGTGATGAACTTCCAATATCTTCTGTTAATACCACCCTTCAGCACTAGATAACCTCCATCCATCCTCATAGAACAGCAGTACTCAACTGGGGGAGATTTTTGTCCCCCAAGGGATAAAGGTCTAGAGACATTTGCAGTTGTCACAGGTGAGTTTGTGTGTTTGCTTCTAGGGTGTAGAAGCCAGAGATTCTTCTAGCAAAACAGAAAAGATTAAATTATATGGTCCAAAATGACAAAAGTGGTAAGGATGAGAAACTTTTCTGGAAGTTATTTCCATGAACCCCACTGCACAGCCATCATCATTCTTTAAGTACATTAGGTATAATGCTGTCCACAGCTCCGTTCTCCTGCTCCTAGGAAACTCGTAATCTAGTAGGGAGGTAGGCCTCATTCAGAAATAACCTATCCCCACCGTTTTGAAATGACCATTTGTGATTCTAAGTTTACAGAAGAAGAGATGCTTAAAAATCTCAAATCAAGTATGCTGGACTATTCCCTTGATTATTATACTTTCTTGCTAAGGGTGACTTTTTACAAAGCCCAAAGATAATTAGGAAAGAAAAGGAAGAAAAGGAAGATGAAAAATATGTGACTCTGTGCTAGAAACTAATGCTGATTTTTTTCTGTTTTCATTAGCAATAGGAGGAAGTACTGTTGGGCTAGAGTATCTAGCTTTCTCAAAAAACCAAAAGTGTCTAGTTTATGGTAGGTACTCACCTGATATTTAAAAGTTCTTCATTCACTTTATTCATCTATGACAAACACATAGCTAACAGCTATTAATTAATCTCCCCACCTTGTGTCAGGATATATATTAGGGGGATTTATGTGCTTTGCTGATCTACTATGAAAAATGCGAAAGGAAAGCACAAACTGAATATATTCAAAGAAATCCCAGATTCCATTTTAACCAGTAGTGTTACTATCTTCTCCAGGTGCCATCCATTTGCTAAAACCATCAATCAAGTAACATATTTTGGTAAATTCAAATTTTCTACTCCTTTACTTCCTTATTTGTAAAGGAAGGTCTACTTATTAAATAAAGAGTAAAAGCAAGAAACTGGAGGCTGGGCAAATTTAGCAGTTAACACTAAAGAGAAGAAAGTTCTGTTTTAGAATAGAGATAGACCATTGTAGAAACTAGAATTCATGAGTTCAGAGATGGTCGACACCATTCCCCCGCAAATGCCACTGTCAGGATACTATATGATTTCCTTTATCTATAATCTTGATAGTTGTCATGAAGGAGTGGCAAATAATGTCAATTATTAGAGAAAAAGAACTGAAGGATAAACAAAATATTTAACAAATTAAAAAAATGTTAAACAAAATATTCAGTTGGAGTAAGCTATAAAAATACTACTTCGGTTAACCAAAATACAGTGTGATAGCAGGAGACCAACTAGCAGATTGATAGGAAAACAGTATTTTCAGGAAAAAAAATATACACAAATTCAGCCTTCCCAAATTTGAAACTTCTAAAATGGAATTTTAATTTACTTTTCCAACAAATTTTAGGCACTCTATATTATTTTTCTTTTACTGGTACTACTACTGTAACATGCACACACTCTTATATACCATGTATGAATGCATGTATGTACATTATGGGAAGATTTTGAAGTTGAAAATTGGATTTATAAACACACGTTCATACAGCCTATGTGGGTCTATATATCCATCTCTCAAATCACCAACTCTCTCCACAATAGTTTCAAAATCCTACCAAATTCCAAGTGGCTGAACAATGAACACTTGAATGTTTCTGGGAAATCCAAACCTCCCTGTAAGTGTACAGTCTGCCTTGTGGGGTAAGTCTTGGATTTTAGAGTATGGCTAGTCAGAATCAAATATGGTAGTTGGTGATAGTAATAAAGGTGGTGTACATATGTTTAAAATATCTTAACCCTTGTCACCTCCTGATTCTGATGCATTAAGTTGCTAAAAATGAAAACCTTTTTTATAATTCACCTGAACCTGCTGCCGTTTCACAGAAAACTGTACTTAACCTACCTGCTAGGGGTTGCCTGTATCTATTCTTACTTATAACTCAGTACCTACACTCTCTCCCTTTGCTTCCATAAATCAGAAATTCCTCCTGGCCCTAAAAATTATTAGCTACCATATGGAGTGCCAAACTTTGCCACTGATGTAGACATTAGCTCTTCAATTGGCTGAGAGCTAACCTATTTGCACAATTTGCATTTTAATAGTCTGCAGCTGCAGCTGACTCCACTCACTTTATGGCGGGGATGCCCCAGCTTGGCTCAAGACAAGCTACACTGGCATGCTGCCCAGAACATGACAGCTGTAGTTCATTTGGACAAAAAGCAACAGAGTATATAGCCTCTATCTCACAACAGGGTTCAACATGTAGGGGGCTCTATCTTGGATCCAAGAGTTAGCTTAAAAGAGATTAATTTAGAAGAGCTTGTTATTAGGCTAGTTGTTTTGCTATTCCCTCCTATATATCTCATTCCTGTGACGAACTCCTTCACTATTCTTGACAGAGCCACATGGAAGTGGACAGACTCATTCCTTAAGCCTATATTGGAGGTGAGAGACATCAGAGTCTAAGAAATTAAACAAATAAAATCAGTCTCAGAATGAATACAGTTGTACCACATGCTAAAAGATTTCTAATTCTTTCAAGTTCACTGTGCTTTCCACAGGGAATATTCGAATATACTCTGCACACATATGGCAACACCAGCGCTCCGAATTTGAATCTATCCTCTTGAGACCTGCCCGAGGCTTTTGTCTTAGAAAATATTGGCTTCCTTACCAAATTATTAAGTATGAAAATGATCAGGCCTTACAAATCATATGGAGGAAAACATACACATGACATTCATTGTAGTGAAAGCAACTAGGTCTTGCTTGCTGTTTTCACATTTCAAGAATTCACCTGATAGTCCTATAGACTGAGTTTAGTTCCAGCCATCATACTAGAAAGCACAAAATTATTTGAGCAACAGTTTCCAACATCCACTGACAATAAATAAGGACTGGGGACACACAAAGACAGCTGAGTATGCTGTGCTTATACTGAATTTGGGCTGAAAAACGATGTCCATTCCAGTGCCTTCAGCTCCTTATACTTTGAAAACTGCGTTTTGGCTCTGGCTAAAGTTGCTTGATTTAGGGTCACAGTAGGGGCTAATTTGGAAAGTGTTTCTAAACTTATTCTTATCAGAAATGGCCTCTTAAGGTTGATTATAATGGCTTCCTGCTTGTATGTCTAAGAACTACCTAGCAGAATGCAAATTTCCTAAAGCCTTGAAAAGACAGATGTCTCCATCTTTTTTGCATTACCAGGGACATAAAAACGTTATTTCAATTATTCATTATATTTTATAGCAGGACTAAGCTGTGGTCCATGTGTAGACTTCTTGGTTTTGTTTATTAATTAAGTCATAAATATGGCTACAACCATTTTGAAAGTCTACAAGTTGCCACTGTTAAGAATTGTATTTCTGTGATTGCAAGCAAAATACACTGAGGCAGCCATCTATAATCACGATCTTGGAATATTCACCAGGCCAATTTTAAGATAAACGACTGCCACATCTACCACAAGCTTGTGTTGTATTTATGAACATGTCACCCCATATAACAATAAAGTGTGTATATTTATGAAGATCTATGTCACACTACATAAGAGTAGAGTTATACAGCTGAGAGTTGGGAGTCATATCTTATTAGCCTATGACTAAAAATATCTCAGCACATTGAATAAAACATATAAAAACAGACAAAAAGGAGCCATAATGTAAAATCTTCAAACAATAATAAAACCTAGAAAAATTGTTTAGATGTTACCCCTCATTTCTTGCAAAGTAAGCTCATATTTAATTCAGATGGACCAGGTTAACAATCACTATTTTTACTGTTAAAATGCCCCAGGGAAGTTATAAACGCACCAAATATGCTGTTAACCTTCCTTTATATTGTGTGCAGCTGTATGGCTTTGTACCAGGGACCAAACTTCCTAACTGGGCCAGCAACGTGAAAGAGGCTTTTTTCCAAAACCTTTCAATAACAATGCTTTGCTTGTCACTAGATTTCCATTTCATTTTTCTACTACTTCACACTAGTATTTGGTTTACATTTTACTTATTCCAGTTACTTTCTTTGGTTGGTATTTTTTGCTGAGGAGTGTATTATATATTACCGAATGGGGATAAAAACAGAAAAAGAAACATAATAGAGAGAAAGAAACATTCAAATGTTTATTGCTGACACCCAGAGTCAATGCTTAACTCCCACTATCATTTTCACTCACAAGTTTAAAGAGACATTTTTAACATTTCTGTAGACCTTCTTGGCATCATTAATATTAAAGATTATTGACTGATAGGAAAATTCAACATAAATGATTTTTCTTTTCTTTTTATTTTTTACTGTCTACATGGGAGGTTAAAATCTATTCAACTTTTTAAAAAGAGAATTTTTTAACAGCTTTAGATCATTTACAAGTGTTGGCAGACTACATTCAAGGAGAAAATGTCAGCCATATTTCAGTGCCCCCCCCCCCTTTTAACATAGTACTATGATAAAATGAAGACTATGGGCAGATTGTCAGATCTGAGAAGACACATTTTGTCCCACTGGTTTATACTTTATACCTTCTGTATTCAGAAATGTACAAAAATGACAATTCAGTCTAGGCTCTGGCAGTGATTAATTGACTAGCATCTTGTACATGTTCTTTCTGACATCTAGACACAACACTTACTTAGGAGATCAACAGTAGATATTGATACCTAATCAGAAAACAGAAATCTAACTAGAAACCCTTCCAATGTTTCAGTTCTGTTCATGTAACTGCTTTCTTCAAATGACCCTACTAATAGAAAGGTCATTTACAAACTATTTACTAACATGCATCTCATGACAGAGAACAAAAACAATAAAAATTTTCTTAGGCAGAAAGTAAAATTATGCTAGGCTGTAGTATGTTATATTAAAAAAATTAATACAACGAATTAACTCAATTTGATATAATATTGCAAAATTTCAGCTCTAATGATCCTCAAAAGTGCAATGAGATGAGTATAATTGCCTTAACTAACTTACGCCTCATCACAAGACTAAACTTCAAAACTTTGCTTTTTTTCTTTTTTGGTTTTCAATGAAAGAAAATGATCCTAATGCTTGTTTCTGAAAGGTCTGTCAAAAGACTTCAAGCTGCAGAGGGAGAGTTGGAGAGTAGAGTCTACTATCTTTGCACTCTTACCAAATGAACAGATGAGTGGCCCTGACCTCTCTGAAATTCCCTACTACAAAATCAGGGAGACTGCCCAGATGATTTCTATAGCCTTTATAAAAGCCACATTGGAACTGTAAATCATAACACTTGATTGTATTCAAAGAATAAACATCATAATTTACTTACTAAATGCCTACAAATATATAACATTTTTATTTTATGAAGATAGTATACAGTATAAATTTTAAGAGATTAGAAAATCTTGTTTAATATGATTAGATGTAATTTTTTTCAGTTACAGATATTTTAGTCAAAGCAATCTTGAGAAACAAAAACAAAGTTGGAGGATCATGGTCTCTGTTTTCAAACCATATTATAAAGCTATAATAATCAAACTGGCAGAAAACACACATAGATCAATGGAACTGAATAGAGAACCCAAAATTTAATGCTCCATTATAAGAAAAGCAGCAAAAGCAAAAATAAACACATGGGACTAAATCAAACTAAAAAGCTTCTGCACAGCAAAAGAAACAATCAACAAAATGAAAAGACAACCTAATGAATGGGCGATGTTTTCAAGTGATATATCTATTACGAAATTAATACCCAAAATATATGAGAAACATACAATTCAACATCAAAAAACCCAAACAATCTGACTGAAAAATGGGCAGTAGACCTGAACAGACATTTCTCCAAAGAGGACATACAGATGGCTAACAAACAGAAAAAGATACTCAATATCACTAAACATCAGGGAGATGTTTTAAAAATCACTAAAAATGCTAATCAAAAATACAATGAGCTATCAACTTACACCTGCCAGAATGGCTATTATCAAAAAGTCAACAAATAACAAGTGTTGTTGAGGATGTGGAGCAAAGGGAACCCTCATGCACTCTTGGTGAGATTGCAAATTGGCATAGCCATGCGGAAAACATTTTTGAGGTTCCTCGAAAAAAAATAAAAAATAGAATTACCATATTACCCTGCAATCCCACTTCTGGGTATTTATCTGAAAATACTAATTCAAAAAGATATATGTACCTTTATATTGGCTGTAGCATTTTTTCACAATTACTAAGGTATGGAAGCAACCTAGGTGTCCATCAATAGATGAATGGATAAAGAAGATGTGTTATATGCATGTGTGTGTGTGTGTGAATAATGAAATGTTATTCAGCAATAAAAAAGAATGAAATGGAGCCATTTGTGACAATAAGGATGGACCAAGAGGTGTTATGCTGAATGAAATAAGTCAGGTGGAGAGAGACAACTACTGTATGATATCACTGATAAGTGGAATCTAAAAAAAGAAAAACAACAACAACAACAAACAAAAACAGAAACAGACTCAGAGATAACAGAGAATTGATAGTTGCCACAGAACAGGTGTGTAGGGAAATGGGTGATAAAGGTGAAAGGGAATATGAGTAGCAAACTTCCAGTTATAAAATAAATAAGCCACAAGGATGTAGCATACTGCATAGGGAACAGTCAATAATACCTTAATAACTTTGCATAGTGATGGATGGTTACTAGAGTTATCATGATAGTCATACCGTAAGGTATATAAATGTGGAATCACTATGTTGAAGCTAATATAGTACTGTATGACAACTATACTTTTAAACTTTTAAAATTTTTATCACAAGCAAAAAATAAGTTCACCCATATAATGGACACTACTCAGCAATAAAAAATAGAATAAACTACTGATATACATAACAGGAATGAATCTCAAATGTATAAGCTAAGTGAAAGAAACCAGACTCCCAAGGGTATCTGCTGTATAATTACATTTATGTGGTATTGTGTAAAAGAAGAAACTATAGGGAAGAAAACGTATCAGTGATTACAAGGGGTAAGGAGTTGGGAAAGAGGAAAAACAGACTACAAAGAGCAATGGGAATTTTGGGGGTGACAGACTGTTCTATAATTTGGTGATGGTGATGGTTACACAATTAAAGCAGCTTTAAAAAACATCCAACTATACACTAAAAAAGGTGAACTTAACTGTATGTAAGATACTTCAATAACCTGACCAAAAAAAGTCAGCTGATATTTTTAATTAGTTTACGTATAATGTCTCATAAAGGAATGAGAAGGGTCTAAGATCTTATGTTGTTGTCTATGAAAGAGAAGGTCTGGTTCACAGGTTTAGATTTTTAGGAACTTCATTAGGAAGGTAAAATCCAACAGTACTTTCAGAAGGTTAAATAAGTCAAGTCTTCCAATTTGCTGAGCTATGCAGTAACCAAACACTGATGGGACAGAGATAAGAATCTGAACCTTTCAGTTTTTATTATGGTTACACCACCTGTGCAAGGTGCCTTTCCTCATCCTGCTGTATTAGCTTTTGGTCAGTTAGTATTTACACATTTATACATCTTGGCCCTGAGCCCACCATTAGGGCAATGAAATATTAAGAAGGTAATTTGCAGAAATAAGATCTGTCTTTTCTCTGCTTTCCAGTTAGTGTACTGTTAAACAAAATAAAATGTCTGCTTTTGAGAAAATCATTTTGAGTAGACCAATCATTTGCAGGGTAAAAGGCACCCAAGGTGAGAGCACCCTCAGTATATGAAGGTCCATAACGCTAGAATGACATCTCTGAAGTCCTGAGCTCATCATTCATAATGTTGAGTTCATATTCATTCAAAGAGAAAACATAAGTATAAAAATGGGAATTGATGATGAAACATATATAAATGAAACAAAGAATGTGCATAATGAACAAATGGGATTGAGGATCCAAGGCTTCTAAAATTAGATCAACATGAGGCTGCTGATTTCTCTGCACCAGAATTATTAAAAACTCTTGTTGTTAAAAGTCCATCGTATGCACAGTAAACTCTTTCATAGAAGATATTATTTTTACCTCTGGAACACTATAGATGATTTCTATATCCTCTATTAAATACTGTTCAAATGTGAAAATGTTGTTTTCAAGTTTCTGCTTTAGGTCAAACATATATTGAAGAAGTTTCTAAGTAGTATTTAAAATTACCACTAAAGGGTACTGATTCTTAACCTCAGTCACTAAAATGGTCATTCTTTGCCCACTTCTCTCTGGTGACCAGCAAGTGAGCCTTGACTCACCCTAGGAGTTGAAAGTTTGAATAATCTCAAAAAACAGATGTTATTCATAAGGCTCAGAATGTTATCCCAGGCAATGGTATCATCCCAGTTGATGAGAGCAGGGAGCAGGGAGCAGGAACCAAGAAAGGCCTGTGCAGCCCAGTACACCACAGGACAAAGCCAGTGAGCTAAGCAATTTGGGTCCCGTCCTGCCTCCTAAAGAGAAATCAGGAGAGCCTGATTCCTGCAAAAAAAGCAGCCTGCAGGGCTGGATTGTTAGCACAATGCAGGCTGACCAAATTCCTCTGATTTCAGGGCATGAAGCAGAAATGTCAGTGGCTAAAAACCATCACTATGATTTCTCCCCCGAAACACTGAAAAAACCAAGAGGTGCCTACAGGTCCCAGAGAAATGGACTAATTGACTGAGAGGGATTTGGCATTAGCCCTCTGAGTTGCTGTCACGGGCCTCATATATGGGAAGTCGATATGAGAGAATTTGGACAGATGCGCTTCAGTCCTTGATCACAAGTGAGTATTGGGGCTGATAAACTCACTCAGTGCATATTTGACATGTCTTTTTAAAAAGTTAGTCTAGATGACAAAGACAAAATATATTTTATATATTAATCTGAAAATTATTTTTGTTAAATTTCAAACTGAAAAGCAGATATTCAGAAAGTTTAAGAACAGAAAATATAAATTACACAAACCTTAAAATAATAAAAAAGCTTCAGAAAGATCTTCAACCACTTTCCCAACAATCTAAGTTTTAGTTACACTTTAAACCTCTGAGTATTTAACTGGGATTTACGAAAAATAACTTTAACAGGAAGGGAGATGATGATGAAAGAACAACCATTTCTACACTATGACTTTTCATTCTTCTTAAACCAGACTAATAAAAATAATGTTTTGTTTGATGAATTAAGCTCATTTATTTTAGAGGCTGTGGGTGATCCATCAGTATTGAAATAGAAATGAAAATTATTTTGTTTAAAAAAATTATTTGAAACTAAAACAGTTGTTCTCTTTACATAAACATACCTTGAAAAAGAGACAACAGGAAAAGACAAAGAGTCCTGCTGGCGTGGCTTCAGGGGCCCAGCGGCGTGGCATCACCAAAGTATATCAGCAATATACACCACTGCTGTATTAGGTGCTGGGTACAACACGCCAACTCTTAAAAAGAATTTTCTGAATATATCAAATGTATAACTCCGAAAAGTTACTTGATTAGCTAGAACAAAGTTAACAAATATTAAATTCATAAAGAGTATATGATTTATATATTTCCACAACCTGCTAAAGCTTGTGCTGATTAGTCTTTGCCAGCTGCACACAATAGGATACTGAGCTGTCAATGTTAAATTAGCCTGAAACAGCTAACATTTTATTCATATAATATTTTCCTAGGTAAAATATTGTGGATTTGTTATTTTGCACCACTGCGCAATACTTTTCTTTAAGTTAAAATAATGGGCATAATAAAAAATCTACTGGGGAAGAGAATTTTTATGCATACAATGTTTATAACATTGTTAAGAATAAGTCTTTCCAAGCTTTATTCTTTCTTCTAAATATAAACTTACATAAACAACTTACACAAAGTACTGAGAAGAGAAAACATCCTTGCAGTTAGAGAAGTTAAATATTGAAGTTATAAATAATTTACTACAAGAAACTTCTTAGAAGCTAAACTAATTACATCATTCAACTTTTTAACATGTAAAAAAACGATGCTTGTATTTTTAGTCTTCAGAAGAGGAAGAAATATTTTTTTAGGGAATTTGATTTTAGACATTAAATTCAAAAGGTTCTGCCTGTTATCTGTTGCTTCAATGAACTTTATTACCTGTGTGACTGTAAAAGAAGTAGCAGAGATCTCAACCATGAACTGGATATACCAATGTGCTCTCGTAAGGTTTTGCAATCATACATAACCATTAGTTTCTTTAAATGTAATGCAGAAATCTCATCATTGGAAAAAATGCTAGCAAGAAAAAAAAATATTTTAGGATTTTTACCTTAGATAGTATATTCTTCCTATTTATTTTAGTGCAGTGTGTGTGTGTGTGTGTGTGTGTGTGTGTGTGTGTGTGTGTAGGGAGAGTGAACTGGAACTAGCACCCACAAACGCTTGGCTGTAAAACTTTAAAGTATTATGTAACAATGTCCACATATTAATTCCTTACATAGTACCTCTAAACACAGAAAAACAATGTGTGTGTGTGTGTGTGTGTGTGTGTGTGTGTTTTCCAATATAAATAGGCAAAGGAGGAAAAACATCCTATTCAATACCTCTAAATTTACACAAAGTATCTAAATTGCCTTAAAAAAAACTTTTAAACAGCATAACTATTAGGTTTGCTGTTTTAGGGTAAGTCATAACATTTGATTTATAAAAATTTTAAATCACTTTTTACAAAAATGAGAAATGTGCTTTCTAGTTTATGATAGCTCAAAAACGATCTCTAGAAGATAAAACATGTAGATATCAAATAATTATTTACTTAAACTGAACGGACTATTTTGTTAATAGTAATTTAAAGATTCTGAAACCTCTTAGAAGCTTCTTTTAAATCTTATAAATTGAACTCAGTAGTTTAATAATCTATAAATCACTTTATATTTGCCACTATCTGTGCATTTTGGTAACATCACAAATCACTAACCTTTAAAGTTTTCACAGAATAAAAGGATATATTTAATAACATATTTTCTAGTGTGTACCCTTTAAAAAGACATTAACCAATTTCATTCAAATTAGCCAATAAACCAGCAAGAAAAAAAATGGTCATGTTCAATTAATAAATTATCTAAGAGGGGTGGGTCATAACATTTTATTTATAAAAATTTTTGGTCACTTTTTACAAAAATGAGAAATGTGCTTTCTAGTTTAAGATAGCTCAGAAACAATCTCTAGAAGATAAAACATGTAGATATCAAAGAGTTATTTATATAAACTGCTCTTATTTATTGGTGTTAACTATTATTTTCTGTATTAGAGAAAAAGATAATGTCAATACCATATATTTTTTCATAATGTAGTTCCTAATAGCACTTTTAAAAATAGAAGTGTAAATAAAAAACAAAATAGAGGAAAAATGATGAATTGATAAAAAGCATTCAACTAATTTTCAAAGATTTGAAATAATAAACTATTTTTACTATAAATAAGAAATGGTAATTAAAGATTTTAATTACGAGACTACTAGTCAAAATTATGAAACAATGGATCAATCGACAATGCCATGAATTTTTCTTTTTATATAGTGGATGTTAGCAAATAACCCAGGGTAGAAATAAATCTTTGATCCCCATTCCTGGCCTTCATTCATTTAGTAGTGTTAACTAAATGTGGCAAAGGTAGATGGCTGGTGATGAACTCAGGATAAAATGGAAAAAATGTGAACCTTGACCTTTTTAACACCACTCAAAAATCAGAACCAGACCCATCAGCACACCACACTATTGCCTTCAGCCTACAAATTGGAAACCTGATCTCCCCAACATCTGAGTAGAAAGTACACTTGCTAAGCTTGCTAAGCGGCAAACCCCTAATGCCTCTCTGTTGCCTGTTCCCTCCAGATCAGAAGGATTCTAAATAAAGTCAAATTTTATACATATTTAGAGTTTACAACAATGTTGGAAATAAGAAATATTTCTGAATTCACTATTTCCTCTGCCTTGTTTTCAAATTTCATTTGCAAAACATAATATAAAGGATATAAACTTTGAACAAGAAAGAATGATAGAAAGTCCATCATCTGTGCTCATCAATTCCACTCTTCATTACTTTTCTCTTCATAGCATTATGTTACACTGACCAAGATATCCTAACTTAATCAGTCTGCATTTAGCACAGACATAAATTGCTTTCTGTAGAAAACACTTCTCAGCTGAGGTTTTCCTTCTAACCCTTTACTCCCTGTTTTGTCCTTGATTGTAGACCCTTTTCTTTTATATCTCCTCATTTACTTCTACAACCTGGCAGATTTGAAATGTAGAAAAAGTAGTAGGAAAATCACAACTATTTGGTACAATATCTAGTACACAAACGAGTTCGTGTTTATTTCAAGGAAAATCAGAGATGGCTGAAAATACCTGTTTTCCTCTATTCAAACTGGAAAACCTAGAACAAGGCAAAAATGAGGTAAAATTTTAGAATAAATTAAAGTAGGGTGAAAAAATCCATGGGGGAAGAGGGAAAAAAAGAGATTAAATGACATTAAAAAATATCCAAGCCTTCATTTGATTAACGTTAATCTAATTATAAAAAGTCACTGCTCAGTTCCCTACCAAACAAGGAGACCTCAGAAGGTTTAAGTAAAAAGAAAAAAAAAAAAAAAAGAAAAGAGGTTGGAGAAGCAAAAATAATGCTGAATTAAAACACTTGGAGACCAGAGGCTTTGAACCTGGTCTCCACCAGTCATTCCAACCAGCAAGGCTGTCTGCAGAGGTTTGGGCTCTTGTTAACAGAGCTCTCATTGTTTTCAAGGGCAGTTAGAAAAATGCTGCTTTATATCTCCTCACACCACAGGCTCCGTGCAGAACCCTGAGAAAAGGCGGCTGAGAGTGTACAGTCCACAGGAGGAAAAAAAAATGCATGAATATATACACAACCCCTCACCCCCTCACCACTACCCCCACCACACAGAAAAGCACATTTTTCTACTATAAACTACCTCAAACTCAATTTCTGGCTCACGAACTGTGGTAAAGGATGTTATGGTGGTACATAATTTATAACTGAAAATTTCTGATTCATGTGGGATTTGGGGCATTTCTTTGCCCTTTACCCACTACCTCTCCATTTCCATCTCAAGCCCAGGGAGGTGAAAGCCATCAGGCAGTGGGGCCAATGCCATCAGGCAGTGAGGAGATAAACACTGAATTTTTGAGAGCGCAGTTATTCCACACCTGTTTAAAATGTTTATACAGTAATTAAAGATTAATGCTTATTCCAGACCAGATAAATATTAGACAGTGCATGTGTATATATACATATATGAATCTGCAATGCTGCAGAGAACAAAGATTTTATTGTATCAAGCTTCCTTAGTGAAGGGTATAAGCTTTAAAAAAGCCTGAGGTTCACAGAGTTTATATTACAGAGGGGAAAAAGGCTTAAAAATGTTAAGTGGTTGAAGCTACTGAGTGCGATACAGAAAGCAGGTAGTTTAGCAGTGAGTATGAGCTAATTCTGCTGCTAATCGTTTGGTTTTCCATTTATTAAAGGGCAGGCCTCAATTTACTCCTGACCAGAAGCCAGTTCAACGGGTCAGTCTGACTTGCTTAATCAAGTTCAATAATTAAAATGTCCTGAGACTATAACAAAGAAGACATTTAAGTTTTTTTTTTTATTACTAACTATAATATATACAGGTTTTATTCTTAATTTTTGAAAAGGCAAAACAATGAACTGTGTTTGGTTAGGAGCTCTGGGCCATACTACATTCTCATCATCATCCTCAGTAACTGGCGAGAAGCCTATAATGTAGACAGAAGCTGTTGAACCTGTTGTAGTATACTCTGCCCAGGTGCCCTCACGGCACCCATAAGTCCCTCTAAGCATCACATGCTGCATGGTTAGGATGGTCTGCCAATGTCCTTTTCAGGAAGAAAAATCACCTAGAACACCACACTCACTGAAAGATAACGTAAATATATTATTTCAGTTTATAATACACTGATACTTTTATCTTTTTAATAATTCCAAAAAAAAAAGAGTTCTTATAGTTTATGCAAAAATGTGCTTCTGACAAATTACATGGCTATATTGTCACATTTCTCAATTTACTTACAATAATTGTACAGAGATTCTACATATTCCCATCTGATTATATTTACTCTGGTGAACTGTTTAATAAATCGATACTATTTTGAACTCAAAAGTTTTAAAATTTAAAATATCCACATACTGCATTTTCTTAAAGATTACTTAAGAAAGTGATTAAGTCTCAAAAAATGATTTTATATGTTTTCTATAAAGAAAAGGTTTTTTTTCTTCTTAAATGTTAACAAAGACATATTTTATTTATACTATTATTGGGTAATATAGGTGATTAGGCGCAAGTTTTAAAAGATAACAATAAAGTTATATCTGAGAGATTTGGTAGAGTTAAAATGCACTGAGAGGAGAAATTATGAAGAAAACACATAAACACATCCAAAAATACTGATAGCAGAAGACAGACTGTTTAAAGGTAAGAGAAACACTATCACAAATTAGCCCCTGTTATTATAGGTGTCAATTGCATGCCTATTGGTAGGTGTTTTCTACCCAATAAAACAGTTTCAGGAGGGCAGGGTCCTAAATGTTAGTTTTATCTTCCAACAACTGTTTTGTAATCAGTGGATGTTTGCCAGTAAATTTATTCACCAGTCTATTCTAAGCAGGTAAGCACATAACCTGAAAAATATTTATCTGTATTGATGAAATGAGTATGGAATGAGTAAGGGAAACAGCAATAATTTAAGTGCACTTAGTTTCATAAACTGAATGTACTTCATCTCAAGATTACCTCAAACCAAGGCAACAAAAAAAGAATGAACAGTAACTGAGACCACTATTTTGCAGAGGTCTGAGGTAAGCATTTTTACATTCCTTACTTCATTTAATAATTTTTAAGACTCAGTTATAGAATTTTAAAGATGGTGATATTTATCTCAGATATCAAAAGTGGCAGAGTTGGGATTTATTCCTAAATCTCTGAATTAAGTTGAGGACTCTTCATCTACATTTTGCTACAAAGGTTACCCTTAAATGTTTAGCAACAATAGAATGTAAAGAATATATTACATATGACTGTATATCCAGATACTTAATATCCAGGGAATATAACTCTATAATGCTGAATATTATAAAGCAATTTTTGTATGTTACTTGAAATCAGAAGCACAAAGGTACAATCTTCTAGTTATAGGATAAATAAGTACTGGGGATGTAACGTATAACATGATGGCGATAGGTAACAGTGTGGTTTGGTATATTCAAAAGTTGCCAAGAGAGTAGATCCTAAAAGTTCTCATCACAAGAAAAACATTTTTTTTTTGTATCTGTATGAGATTATGAATGTTAAATGCATTCTGTTAATCATTTTGCAATATATGTGAGTCATTATGCTTCACATCTTAATCTTAATACAGTGCTGAATGTCAATTATACTTCAATTAACTGAAAGAAAAAATCAGCAGATTCTTTAAGTATTTTAACTTTAAAATTCTCATTTTAAATTAATTATTACTAATTTATATCTACTTTCTAAAGTGATTTGACAGCTTACGATCGACAACTGAAATAATAACATGAAAAAGAAATATTAAAATAAGGATCTGAAATTGTATTGTGACAGTGGGAGGAAAGCATATAAGCATAAAACAACTAAAGTAAAAAGGGACACCTGCTGCTACAGTTCATGCTGTTTGAATAAAAGGAAAATACTAGTTCTTCAGGAATGCTTTTCTCTGGCATGAGGTACATGAATTCTCATACATGTAACACAACTGGGAATGTTTTCAAAGGTGTCTTTGTAGATGCTAAAGTGTTTCTTTGGTTTTTGTCCTTAAAAAAAAAAAATGGCATTCCTAAATAAAAGGCAAAGTCGTACAGAAATCACAACATAGGGTAGGCCATTTGGGTCGAAGGAGATAACAAACACGTGGTTTCTCTATGGTGATCTAATTTGAGGCAGATACAGGGTTTATAAAGCAAAGAAGAGGTTGGCATGGTGTCATTCTTTTAACAGCTATGATTTCAGAAGCTGGAGGACTGTCAAGACCTTGCTCCCTGGTGAATGCCTGGAATGTGCGTATTCTGAATTTTTGATCTGTGTGAAAGCTGTAGTTTTTAGATGTTCACGCAGTAACATTTAGGAAGGCTGAAATATCTGAGCCCACCTTACTCCTGAAGAAAACAGCAAAAATGCTTCTAGGTATAAAATAAATTTTAATGTTAAATCAAACAAAATCTGAGGATCTGCAGTAAAAGAAATCACAGAACCCAATGATTGGAACCACACTTCGGGAAAGAGACAACTTTGTCCTGGAACATTAATTAAGGGGGCTATTTACCCTTTCATACTCTAAAGGACAGCTGCTAAGGATAGGAGCTATCTTTCCCCAACTACTGCCGGTTCTTCCTCCTGGTGCGCTACTGTCACAAACACAGGCAGATTAATTTCTTGGATGTTACCTTGAACCCTGGCACGGGGCAGGCATCCACATGAACTTCTGTGCCCTTGAAAGGTCTTCTGCCACAGAATAGGTGCTACGGGTTGAGGTGGTTTCTGAATATGCTTGTCTGTCACCAGTTGTCCCCAGAGGAAGTGGTGCCTACTCTCTTATAGGTGGGGAGGAGTAGGTGACATTTGGTGCCTGCTTTGTGGTCTTTCTTCAGAAATAAGCAGTGAAATCAATGTTGGTTTCTTTTGGTCCCTCCTTGCTCCTTGATGCCAGATGACAATGCTGTGACTGGCATGACAGATTTGTATAGAGAAGTGTGCTCTGTAGTCACTGCTTTGTCAATGGACAATGTCTGAGAAAGCCAGGACATACCTTCCATTGTACACGATGGAGCTTGTATTTTCAGCGATGATTATGTGCTCAACTCCTATAAACAGGATATATACTAGTGCCAATCAACCCATAATCTCAGTCTTTCTCCCCGTCCCCCATAAACACATGTATATATACTACAGCTGCAAAATAATCCAAGCCAAATCATCATTATGGCTCTTTGCTTGTGATACAGGAAGCTTTGGCTTGGCTTTGTATGTATAATCTCAGCACATTTTGTCTTTCAAGAGGAGGAAATAGACTCCAGTGCCAATTACCTTGAGATAAATATCTTTAAATACACTTTTCCTTACACATACTCCTTTTAACAGAGTCATTATTTTCATCACACCCAAAACATATCTGTGAAGTTTATGAAGTCATTTAGGAATAGCATTCAAAACAAATGCAAAACACACACTATTAGTTAAATGAACCCATATTAAAAATTTTGTTTTTCCTTATATCACTTCTCATAGAAGGCAAGACATAATAAATTTGGGGATCGAACAAACCAATTAATTTTCATAAGCAAAAATAAACATGCATAGGGAACTGATAATGTCTCCTGTTCCATATAAATAAACATGGATAAATAAACATCAAGGTTGGCCACCGACATTTACTATCTGTATAAGAAACATACCCAGGTTTGGGTGGCTTCCCCTTATGAGAGAGTAAATCTCTATCCTCTCCAAATTGAACACAGCCATTATGTCCCTATTCCCTAATCTTACCCCCCTCCTCTTAAACCATTACCTAATTACACTGTAAACACCCAAAAGGAGAATTACCAAGTATCGTGGGTGAAGAAAGAGCTGGCCAGGAAAGGGGCAGTGAGAAGATGAAGAACAAGCAGGGAAAACCTCCAGCTGGAGCCTGTTTGTGACTTCTTGGCCTCACTGTTTGAGACTTTCTGGCATTTTTATTGCCTGTTGTCTCAGTGATAATGTGCAAGCACAGAGATATTAAAACTCTACGTAAATATATTCAAACAGAAAAAGAATAGGTCATTAGAGAAAATAACAGAAGAACAATGATTTTGAAGTAACATATACAAAGAATGCAATATTTTAATTTTTCAAATTTCCACAAGTGTTAGTTAAGGCTATTATTATTTCATATAGAATTACTTCTTGATGAAATGTGAAAGGACTAATCTACCAATTTTATAAAAGAAGCGCATAACTACCCTCATTTCAGATATAGTTGTTCCATGTGAAATACAATAAAATTGCTGTTTAAGCTGCTGTTGCTAATGATAAAGAAAACCAATTTCAACGTATTCTTTTAAAGACTTAAAAAATATTTACAAACAGCTAATTTTTTTTTATTATTCATGAAATACTTTCTACAAGAACAAAGTCCAGACTAAGATTAACAACATAATAATAATAAAGTTAATAGCATTTGCCCTTTTTCTTTTTCTTTTTTCTCTGAATGGGAAACAAATATATGATATTGATATCAAAGCCAGACAGCCCAGATGTGAAAGCAACATCATCTTTCTGTGTGATGCAGTGAGCACCTTTAGGTTCCAGATTATTTTGGGGACAAATGAAGAACTTAATTGTAACTACTGGCTAGTAAATTATACTCCTTCCCCTATGATCGGACAATAATCTTTCCAGATCCCCTTTTACAAATTAACCCTCCTCTTTCCCATAGTCTTATCTTTTCCATTTATTACCCTCTATCTTCTAACAGTAGACAATTCCTTTCCTATGACCCACAGCACATACATGCTGGCCTGAATGCAATGCTGAGCTGACTGAGGACATCCACCAAGCTGCAAGCAAGCATGGACATCTTATTTTTCATAAAGGGAATAGAAGTTTTAACTATACCAAATAAGCCATATTAATGATAATAATTCAATATCATTATTTACATTCTTTTGTCTATGACTTTAAGTGTGTGACATATATGACAAAGAACCAAGAATAATGATGATGAATGCTTTATGGAAAGGTTGAAGAACTGAACACATTTGTTTGTAACTAGACTCTTTAAAAAGATTTTCCTCCAATTGCTCTGTCAGAACTCTTTTTGCAGGGATATGATAGTCCTAAGGATAAAACAGTCTACATTTGCTAGCTACATGTGACAATATCCAAAAGGGGTACAATATATCACCCAAACAGCTCAGAAACTGGCTAGTCACATTATTTATTACGAGCCACACATGTGACAAATTATTTAACTCAGTTGATCCTAATAAGTCAAAGAGCAAGCAATTAGCTAACTCAGTCAGAGGGCTGTTTGTGGCAATTTATAGATGCGCTCAAGCTGTCCCAGCACTTCAAAGCCCCATTAAGGGGAAACCTTTTAATGACTCACTTGGGATGACAAGTATTACACAGCACATATGGCAGCCAAGAATTTGGCAGCCTATTCTGTTACACTCAGTCTCTCTGCCGGCCTGCCTCTAGCCCCCAACAGCTGTTTGCATGTTTTCAGTCTGTGCTTTGCTGTTGTAAGCAGCCACAATGCTGCAGAATCAGGCATCACAGTGTTTTCAAGAGCAACAAGTGGCATTAGATTCTTACATCATGCAGGTTTCTGGGAACTGCTGAAATCCCCAAAGTTTCATGGGTCTGGATGAGTTATTTCACAGGAGATAGACAAAGAGACTCTTAGACAGTAAGGGGCAGCCCTGGTAACTTTAGGAGAGTAACTTATTCAGTTTCTTTATAGGAAAAGTGAAGACAACCTATCTTAAAAAGGGTGTTGAAAAAATTAACCAACTAAATGTTAGTAAGATGCTTTGGAGATGAAAAGAGTTATCTATGTAAGTCCTAAGGATGATTATTACTTATTGTAACATTAACTATGCATGTTTTGCGTTTTGATTTCCTCCCACCACTTTTCCTTAAGACAGTTTTCACTTGGGCTGAATCCGTATCCACATCTTTAATTCCATTGCCAGCCATCCTACCCCACCTTTGGAAGAACACAGTGCCACAACTCAACTGTTCCATAAAGGAATGGAAGTTTGATCTATAACTTCTCAGAGAGACACCGGCACTGGGGCCACTTTTCCCCTAGAAACAGGGCACACAACAATTTAGAGATTTAGAAATGAAGTATCCGCTGATGCACTCAATATTCAGGCAGCACTGAAGAAACAAACACTAAGGGAGAAGGACTGAAAAAAACAGAAGGCTAAAGATGTGTACTACCTAAAAAGCTAAGATACCTGAGCAAAGCAGTGTGCTTATTTTTAAGTGGAAAAAGGTCTTATTTATCTGTGGTTTCAAGGACCTCAGTAAGGCCAGCCTGTTAAAGACAATCTACAAGAGAAGCTGGTGACAGCAGGAAAACACAACACACTACCTTGTTTGGGGAGGCAACAGTTTACGGAGAAAAGGCAAGTGCTGACCTCTTCTAAAGAACCAGCAACTAGCAGTTCTGACACCCTACACTTGCTTTATTCACGTGAAACAATCAATTGTGCTTTTGTATTCCCCAACAGCCACAGCTGTATGAGAGCCATGTTGTAGTTACAGCTCAAAGGAGGTGCTTGGACAAACAGGGGAATGGGTGACCACTGTTTCTCATAAGGCACGAAAGTGTGCAATGCCACAGCGGATGGCACAGCTACCCCAACTACAAGTTAACAGTCACTCTGCTATCGACTCTAGTTTTTCACTTTAGCCTGATGGAATTTTAAGTTTCTTATTTTGGTTATATAGAAAAGCTTAAAGAAGAAATGTTAAATTCAAGAGGTGATATAGAAAGAACAGTGGAGAGGTGAGCATTTCTTTTACAGTGTGGTTTAAACCTTTTCAAATCTCCCTTCTAATACCCCTCAGCAAAACTTATATTTGAGTCCTAACAAAATCCAGCGTATTATGAAACAGTCTCTCAATTTTATTATTTTGAACAACTAAGTGATGTGTTGGGGTGGCAGAATGAGAGGGAAGAATATTATTTTGAAATAATACCAACCAACCCTTGTTTCCATGGTTTAAGGGGTCATGTGAAAGAATCTGTTTTAAAAGAGAGGTAAAAAAGTAACTATAATTATTGTATTAACTCATAATGATATAAATTCAATACAAATAGTGCTTAATAATCACTTTAAAAAACAATATATTGCAGTTAGGAGAGTCTGACTATATATCCATGTGGTGAATGAAACAGTAGATGTCCTCATACTATTCACTGAGACTTGTGGCTTGGAATAGACTTTGTGGCATCACCAGCAATGGATTTGAATACCCTGGATGAAAATGACATGCTCTAGAAAACAGATGACTCAAAAAGGTGTCAAAGATGTATTTGAGAATACTGAATAAACTCATTGTATAAAATGTAAGTAGGAAAAAAAAGCCAATATTTCTAAATATCCTAATGCTACTTAAAATGTGTATATGTACTTAATTTAGTAAACTAAACATTTATAGTCATTTGACCATTCTGTCCACATGTTTAAATATTAAGATTGCTTATAACATCTTTTTAATTCTCTTTACAAAACATGGAACTGTCTTATAATCAAGGTTATCTTTTCTTGGGCATTTTTATTTCAAAATTTAAAAAAATGCAAAATTGTAAAATAGTATAAGAATATCCAAAAAAGTTCTATTAAAAAATTCTTTCAAACTAATTTTAACCAATTTAAAAGAATATGAACTTTTATGTTTATGATTCAGATTTTAGTTATAGAAAATATCTGAGTATCTTTCATTTAACTAAATATATTTTATTTTCGGGCTTTTTTTCTATTTACATACATATACTTACACACACACACACACACACACACACACACACACACGCAGACTAGAAAGATATGTACCAACACAATTTCTGAGTGTTAGGACTGAAAAGGTTTTTAAATGTATATAAATACCACAAGATACAGCATAAAAATCTTATTTAATTAACGTACACAAAAACACACATGCATGCACTCATATAAATACACATGCATGCAAAACAAAACCCCCAAGACTATTACTGTCTCAAAACCTCTAAACACTAGAATTACATAGATGGACTAGAAATTTTAAGAATTCAGAGTATGGAATCTTTATCATTACTCTTAAAAATCACTGTACTGCATCTCGAGATGTCCTAAATAGATTTTTTTCCTTGTAGTATTGCAAAATATTTTCAAAATTTCTATTTGCCAAATATTATGCCAAGGTAAAATTTTGACAAAGTAAAACTTGCTCAAAATAATAAAAGTAAAACTGTTAATTTCATGTTTTAAAATATGTAAGCAAAATAACCTTATATAATCTTCTACTGTATCTTTGTAAACAAAATAAATATAATTTGATATAAGGCAAGAGGTAAGATCTCACCATGTTTTCTGTTATGCCCAGGAGTTGAAGGTGATGAGAAAAGAATTTTTGAAGGAAAACATAAAAGAGATATAATCTCTTTTTATTATATAGATTATAAATCTATATAATCTATATAAAGATTATATAGATTTATATAATCTTTAACCTGAGGATATAATCTTTATGATGTAATAAACAGACTCTGACAATAAATGTAATCATTTGTTACAGAAACAAACATATGCCCAGGTTATTGGGAGGCTGGGATGTTATGCTGGTAGAAAATAGAGGTAGTTGGAAGTAGAAGACCCTGTTCATCCCTAGCTTTTGGACAGTTCCTCATCTTCTGTGCTCTTTCTCTTCCAGTTTTACCCTTCATAGTCACCTCAGAGAAGCTGCACTGCTGGATCTGATGATTATCTCCACACTGCGGTAGGAAGAATGGCATTCACATAACTTTTCTTAAGGCCCACAAAAAGATCCACGGTTTACGGTGGGTTTAGAAGAACTACTGATAGGAAAAAATAAGGGGTCTAAAAAATGGTAAGGACTGAAAGGCACACCCTCTATTGTCGAGTTTCCCATTAACCTCTTTAGACCTTGAATACTCCATATAGGAGCACATTTTTGTGGGGAAAATGCAATTAAGACAAATCTAGAATGGGTCATTTGTAATATATTAAGAGATTTAATGACTAAAACGGTTGGCAGGTACACTGTCTCACTGGCCACCTGGCATGATGATCTTTACCATGTATATCCCAGTACATGGGTTTTGGAGGAATTTCACATTTTTTGAGAGATGCTTCCTTTGCGGAGCAAATTTATACAAGCTATAAGACCTATAAGCAAAGTGCTTTTGCTCTTTGACGCAAACTTTCATGATTTAGACCTCACATTCCAAACCTATTCCCGCATTCCAGTTCACCTGATCATGTGACCAGCTATGTCTGGTTCCCAGTAGCTATAACACAAAACTATATGCAGAAATATCATCTCTTTAAAAAGCTCTTGGGGTAGCTATGCACAACAATCTACATTAGTTTATTCCTCAGGGACATCCTTCCATATTTACAACCGTGGGTATTCTCAGGGATGATGTGGTGTTTTAAGCCTCAAGAATGTAACCAGCAAACACTAGGGGAGTCTTGACTCTACGAACATTCTCCAGGGTGTAGATCTGTAGATGTGTGACGTCTGGTCCTGTGGGGCTAGGCATTAAGATTTCTACTGGTCACACAGAACTCTGGATGAGAAAAGAAAGCTACATTTAAAGAATTGTGAGAGGTGTAGGATGAAATTAACAGTGTATGTGGTAATGCTCTTAACAGATAGGATTTAATCCCTAGAAATATAAACTGAAGTATAAATGAACTCAGTGCACTTTCTATAGCATCTAGGGGGGAATAAAGTTTAACAGACTCTAAAAGGGTAAATATTTTCCCAATCAATATAAACTCAAGAGAGCAAATGATAGAAAGTGAGCTTTAAAATAGCCCTAACTTTTTCTAAATATATCTATGCCCAGAGCTATCATCACACTCACCACCACTCATTGTAATTGATTTCAGTAAGCGTGTTTCTTTGAACCCCATGAAGTCAGAGGCTGTGTAGTATTCACCTTGTCATCCATTCTCAGTGTAAAACAGTAAATTATCAATAAATGGCTGGCATTCAATAAATGTTTGCTAAATAAATTATTATAAAAAGTTGTGAATAAACTAAAAGGGGGAAAATAATTCAAGAATTATTTCTAAAATTTAGTTATGGACACAGAAAAGAAAATAATTAACTAGACATTTTTGATTAAATAGATACTGAGTACAAAACAGAAAAATAAAGATACATGAGGACTACTTGATATAAGAGGGACAAACCACTAAAGAGGCTATGAAGGAAGGTGGTAGAAGTTCTCAGAATTCTCAAATCTTTTAAAGCCATATCTAGGCTGGGTAAGTAAACTCTAAGTGACATCAGACTTATGAGCCAGTATAGACATTTTTGTGTTAAATAAAAAAACTAAATATTTCTTGAAGAGAAAAAAATTCTTATTTTCAGCATGTTACCCAAGCTTTTTCTATTGAGGTAATAGAGAGGTTCTTTTCACAGATTTTTTCTCATTTTTACTTCTCTGTGTTTAAGCAGCAGAAAACCTATTAATTGATGGGAAACATTCTGACAGATTGATTCACTAACTCATCAAGTCAAACACAGGACAGATGGCTTCAGTTGACCAGCTTGGAAATAGCATTTTGTAAGGCATCTCTTAAAAGCTTTCTCCATGTAGTGACTTCTAATCTAGATACTGTACACAAAATATAGTAGAGTATTCCGAGAGATGGTGAGTTGCTATATGCATCAGCAATACAGTCCTTTTAGGTGACAACACTGTTGATCCTGGTTTTGTATTTAAAGGGTGTGGAGAGGCACTACTTGTTTTGCTACAAGAACTTATGACCCCGTTCCACGTTTGTGATGTGGAGAACACTTTGGTAAATATGTGGAGAGAGACAGTGAATTGGTTTTATTATTCAACAAATATTTGAGTTGACTTGTAGGAGACTGAATAACAATATGTGATGATGTATTTCCTTAGAGTTTATATTACAGTGGTAGAAAAGCAGATCATGAGAATGAAAAATAAGGGAAAGAAAATATGCAAAAACATCTAAATGGTTGTTAGAGTTATTTCTGCCAGGATAACCAAAAAGTGTGTGCTTAAATGGTATCGTTCAAAGCAAAGGTACATGGCAGTATGGTTAGTTTAGAATTTCTCCAATTCCAACCAAATTCCATTAACATACTTAGACAATCATCAATAACAAAGGTAACCTCCAGAAGCAATAACAATGCACCGCATCCATTTGGAAATGTCAAACACTGCCTACCTATGACAAGATCTCTACCTGTATGTTGGTGAACAATGAATTAAGTAAATATATTACTATTAGGCAGTGATAGAAACTTACCAGAAAAATTAAACTAAAAAGAAAGAAATTGTTGATGACATATGACAGTAGAAATCAAGGATGAAGAAACAAACAAAAAAAAAACCATCTTATTATCTTGAAAATTTTAGACTGAACCAAAGTAAAATAATTCTTGAAGTATATTTCATAGATAATAAAAGAGGAAATTTTAGAAATGGATATTTTTCTGTTCTCAGTAAAGAACTCCATCTATATTAAAAAAAATAGGCAAGAGGTAAAAGAGTGGCATAGAAAAATCAAATAGACTAAAAACATAAGACAAGCAGCCTTTTTCTACAAAAATGGAACCAGTGAAATATACAATAAACTTAGGAGGTATATGCAGAACACAGAAGAAACAAATAAGATGATTAAACAAAAAGAGAAACTATGATAGTCTACACTACATCTTAACTTATGTGCAGCCAAGGCCTTATCTTGAAAATCAAATTTGTAAGATCCCACTGAGTGATTTTTTAAAAAATAAACAAATAACCTGAGACTGTAAATTAAGATGCTTACTTTCTAGAAAAAGAAGGCTGAATATAGATTTAAGTAAAGTGATTTTGAATAAATCCTAGAGTACATCATCATAAATCTCTGCCATGTAGCTTTACAAGGGCAAAATTGATATAGTCAAAAGAAGCGAATCTGAAGAAATAATGTGTTCATCTTAAATCTGCAAAGATGTGATTAAAATAAGAGGCACATAAATGAGACAAATTTATTTAACAAAAAAATAACTGTTCTGTTTTTCAGTAAACCTCTCATCTTGCATCCTGTGTTTCAGCAGGACTACTCCCACTACTATCCCAGAAATCCAACTGAGTTTACTGGAAATAACAGGATTCAGATTACTCAAATGATCAAGAGCATCTGCTGTCCTGCAAAATGCACAGTGGGATGAAGCAAAGACATCACTTAAGATCTGGCAAGTTGACCGACAGTCAGAAGGAGATCTGGCAAGAATTATGAGAAAAAGGAGATGGGCATAACTTTCTAGAACACAGAGAGAGCAAAAGCAGTATGATTCCAACTCTTACAGCTTCAGAAAAATTTAATAAAGTCTTTTCCCAGATAAAGTTCTATGTCAAGGAATCTTCATCCACAAAAGATAATCAAAATATTTTTCAACACACATATAAATAAGTTTATTTATGGTATTCTATTTTTAGAACTTCTTATCTAACTCAACAAGGGAAGCAATGGCTTGAAAACATGGTGTAGCATTTTCAAATCAGAACACACAGTTTGTGCTATCTAAGTTAAGCATTTTGACCAGGCAGAATTAATAGCCCTCAGTTCCTCAGAAGTGGAGACAGAAAAATATATGTTGGTGAACTCTTGAGATTAACCGAATAACTATTTAAATGGCTTTTTAAAATGGAGATATATTACTTAGAAATATAAATATTGGTTATAATTAAAATAATGCTGTTTAGTTGAGCATAAACAAAAAAACACGTGTGTACAGACGAGCATATATACATACACTAAAATATGAATAAAAGGCTGGATGAAATAAAACAAAGTATAATTAGAAGTGCTTTTTGGGTGCTCGGAATAGAATGACAAGTTGACTAAAAATTTCCATTTTTGCAATTAGAATGATCATGACTTAGGATAACAAAAAGAAGAGAGAGAAACCATGAAATCAAGAAACTACATAAGGACTTAGGCTGGGGAAAAAACTCAAATTCAGTTTTAAACTCAACACCATTAGCAATATCTGGCAAGTGACCTATGGTCACAGAGAGTCAGTGATGAAGAGAATCCTAATTTTTGTTGCTTATTATTTTAATAAGCACTAATAAGGTTATAGCTAGGATCATTACATTCTTTGGCTCTTGACTTTATTATCTGATGATGCCCAAGAATGAAATTATAAGGATAAGGCAACATGATGTAATAGAAGCATGGATTATCCAACTCAGAATTCTCCTGTCTTTAGAATTGTATACCTTTGGGCTTAGCTCCAGATTTTTAATCTGTAAAACAGAGCTAATAATATCTATTGTGCACATTGTTGTAAAGATTAGATGAAATAATGTATGTCATTTAGTCTGGTTCATAGTAGCTCATAAAATGGTAGCTATGCTGGCAGTAGTAGGATATGCCATTACCTAGAAAAAAGGATCACTCTTTTTACACATAGGCAATTTGTGACATTAAAAATAAATACATACATCAGGCCTTTATTTATAAAAAATATATAATTTTATGTAATTAATCACAACTGTCCATTGATCTATTTTTAAATATATTGATCAGTGGATTTTAAAAGTTAGTAATAAAAAATGTAAAAAATTAAACAGAAATTAAATATCTTAAAGACTAATTTAATTAATAAAAAAGATCTTCCATGTATATGAGAAAATAAATTTTAAAAGTCAGAAGGGACTTCGGATATATCATCTATCTATTCTAAAACCCTGTCTAACTGAAAAAAATCTAGATGTGTCTTTAATTTGAATAGACACACACAGATTAAGGATCATATATGAAAATAAAAGTCAGCACCTTAGTACCTAAAGACTTTTCCTCCTACCTAATTATGTATAAATTATTTTGTCTACTAAGCCAAACAATTAAAAAGTTTCACTATTAAAAAATTACTTTAAAATTTTAATGTTAATTTAAATATAAAAAATTCCAAAAAGGAATTTTGACCTTATACGGTTTGTTTCCTTATTGGACAAATAAAACTTATAAGCCTCAAGCACATTATTACATGTTTATTTAATCAAAAAAATTATTCAATTATTATGGAACTTATTACCCAGTTCCATTTCATTTAGAATTAAAAATGGATGAAACATGGCTATCTAAATAATATCTAGCATACAATTTTCAAGTAGCAAAGATTTTGATAAAATGGAATTCAGTTTACAGCAAGAGCCTCATTTTAAGGAAAAAGCCACAATCGACATACATGTGGTAACTTGAATTAGTCATTGTCCTTCTACCCCTTGTACCCTACTATTCTCACCAACTGATACCAAGCACCAAGTGAAATGTCTATGTGAAAGTCAGATTAATACAACCGTTTTTTAACTTATATAGTTAAGAACTTCCTTTGTGAGGATTATCCAAAGATTAAAACATGGCCAACAAAGAAAAACATGATATAGGAGAGCAATTTATATACAACTTAAATCATTACATTTAATAAAAAGCACAAATCCCAGAGTCCTAGGGAGGAAATGATGCAGCATCAACCAGGGGAAGTCTACAAAAAAGATTGGTGGTCAGTTATGTCTTCACCAAAGAAGCATTTTTGCCAAGACTCTTGGCAGCCTTGAGCGGGCTAACCTAACACAATTTACCAAATATGGTGGAGAATGTGAAAACGTCACAGATATTATCATTTATTTTTGAGGCTAACATATAACGCAGTCCACAGGCTGCCATAGGAGCCTGCAGTTACTAAGTGATAACTGAAGCAGTGGAGTGCAAATAATCCATTGGTTCACATCAGTGTCAGGCTCATTTGTAAATGTTCCCAGTCCTCTTCTGGCCCTTAGGGTACCTCATTTGCTTTTTAGAGGCATAATTCATGCACAGTATATTTAAAAAAGGAGTTCAATTGTGAGAACACCAGTTAGCAATGATTTACTCACTAAAAAGGACAGTAGGCTAAAGTGCCCTGAGCTGCTCGACCTTGTAGCTGATCACTCCTAAACTACTTGAATAGAAGTTAGTTATTTACCTCCTGGTAGTGGCCCAAGATTTATCTACTCAAGTCACAGAATTCTACTATTTATCTGTAAGTTCCCTACTCAATGTTAAATTTTGAGATGCTGATTTAGCTATAGGAGTAAACTAGGTAGAAAACAAGTGAAAAATAAACATAGAACTCTGATAAAACAGGAAATATTTAAAGCAAGCTGGCACCTCTCCTCTGAGAAGTTAAAAAGATGTTTCAAATAATTTATAGATTTAAGAAAATAAAGCCCTTGTTATAAAGAACTAGGGTCAGAAGGCTCAGAGCACTTGACCCAGAAACACCATACTGGACTTCTGATTCTGGAAACGAGTGAAACTCTGTAATTTATTAGAAAAGCCTGCATGAAAATTAATTTACGGCCTAGTTATCTCCATGCTATAGAGATAAATATAATTATTTTTAATTTTAAAGTTGGAAAAGAAAAGCTATCTTAGAATAAGTGGATTCTCCCACTCATTCTCTTTCTGCTTGTTTATCTTTGTCATATATCAAATTAATGTGTCTGCAAATCCAAGTAAAGAAGTCAAGTGTTTAATTTGAACTTTATGTCACTTTCTCATGCCAAGGAAGAGTAGGAGAAATGGTGGGATATATCTAAACTGACATTGGCTGGAGACTACAAAGGCAAAGGGACAAAACAGTGTTTTCATAAGTTAAAAACATCCTTGGGTTTTTAGTTTATAAAGATCACAATAGAAAGTGACGAGGCAATATCATGATTGCTCCTTGGCCTGAGGCTCCCTAGGTGTCAAAGGGCACATGCTGCCCATCTGACCTGTCTGCAGGTTGCCTTCTCCTGTCCAGTGTTTCCATCCTTTCCATCCTCCTATGTTACCACCCACCTGCCACTTCCTGAAATGTGTGTCCTCTGGTCTGGAGAATGAAGCCCACATACTTTGTTTAAACCACTCCATTGTCAGGCCAGCCTTGGGCATTGCATGGCCATCCAGCTGCAGGCAGAGAGTCCAGTTTTGCCCTTTCTTATTGTTCCATACCTCCAAACAAAGGATACTGTTGAACTTACTAGGCTGCACTGACAAATCAGACTGTGAATGGTTCCCATACTGCTTTGATTACTGCTGTCTGCAAAAATGAGGACAAGTTGAACCAAAGTGACTTAGCTGGGAATCACAGCATGCTATTCAAAGTGAATGTTTTTGTAATTTATAAAAAATTTCCTGCTTGGTCATTTGTCTGAGAAAAGTAGAAAAGTTATGATAGTTCTCCTCCTCTCCTCTCAAAAGGTAAAACCAATGCCAAGAATGTCCCCTAAAAATATAACATTAACTTCCAACTTTAAGAACTTAACATACTGCCATCAAGTTCAATCTCCATCAGAAATCCATCAGGGTATATGCTTTTAGGACCTATCAAGTCATTCTTTCTCAGTTCTGTAATTCTGTTGGAATTTGACTGTAACAAGCACTAAAATATCAATGGAAAAAAGATAATGACCAAAAATGGCACAAATTTTATTCTGCAATAAATCAAATAACTTCATCACATATCAGAGATAGAAAGGTAAAGACAAATTAGAGAGCCTGTTGTTGTGAACACAAGTAAGCTTTATATAATTAAGATGGTTCATTTACAGTAACCTACAAATTTGAGTTAGTTTGTTGATAGCATCCTAAATAGAAAATGTACTGTTAGGATTATTTGCTAGTGAATCTTACTCTGACCCTGGAATTTTGCAGTTAACAATGACTATTTCACACCATGCTTTATCTACTCCATTTTATTTAATTGCACTTTTAAAAAAATCAAGAACAAAAATAGCATTTATTTTATTACATTTATCAACACCAATGACTGAGGGAAAAAAAGACTAAAGTTTGCAAGTCAGAGGTGGTACTGTTTGGTTATTGTAATAAGAGACTGGGTTTGACTGTTTTAGCAGATGGTAAACTTTATCACAGTAGCTTCAGGCCTTAATTTGAATAAATGATTAAATCAGTAGAATTCATTTTTATTTCTTAGCTCTCATTAACAACTGGAGAAAATTTTTCTTCCTTTTTTCTCTTTGTTCTTACATTTTTACTCTGGGTGGTGGTAATGGAATCAGCAGCTTCTACCCCTTGTCAAATTATTGAGCACTTTCTATGTGGCAGGCTCTGTACTTGTATGCATTTTCTCATTTACTCATCATAACAATCACATGAGATAAGTACCCCTATACTACTCATCTCACCCATAAGAAAACAAAGACATAGAGAGGGTAAGCAACTTGCTCCAGATTGTAACCCACTGACAGTCTATTCTAGGATTTAATATTTTTACCAATCATTTAGCAGCTACAATTTTTAATAATATTTTTTCAATAATCCTAAAAGAAACCTTGCAAATAGATATTATTATTAGCATTTTAGAGCTGAGACCACATACTTGGAGAGGTTTACAAATTTGTACCAAAGCTCATAAAAGGCCCCTGAGGTCACCATATCATAGGGCATTTCAAAGGAAAGAGTCCATGTGTTACAAGGGCACAGATTTTGGCAACTTTTCCCAAAATGACAAGTTACCAGCTGCTAAATGAATCTTTTTCATTAAGTAAAAACAAACAAACAAACAAACAAACAAACAAACAAACAATTCACACTGTAGTTTATGCCTACCTCCAAAATGGGAAGAAGGGGCTATTGGTGCAGGAATGGGTACTAAGTGCTGAGATCCAGAGATTTATTTTGTTATGAGTTTTCTTTTGCTCTGCCCTACTTATCAATCATTCCTTTTCCTGGCTCTTTTCCCTCTATCTCTAAATTCTCCTAAGATTATTCTTTCTAAAGAATGTTATCAACATCAGAAACTTTCTTCAACCCTCAATAATTTCTTCTTTTTCCACCCAAACTCCTTGAAAAAATAGTCTATACTACCTTTCTTAAGCCTCACTCATTAAAACTTTGTATCTGGCTTTCACTTCCACTGCACTTAACTGAAAAATTAGTCTCCCAAACCTCAAAGCCAATCACATACTCAGTCATTTGACAGCATTTCCTTTGTTAACTACTTCCTCTGTGAATCTGCCTTTTCCTCCCTTCCATTTTTCTGTACCATTATCTGTCCCCTCATTACTTCTTAGACCATTTTCATTCAACTTCTTCCAAGCCCGTAAAAAAAAAAAAAAAAGTTGTATTCTCAGATTTTGCATTTATACAACTTCACTACTTTCACTCTATATTCTCCCTAGATACTTGATTCACTTCCACAGCTTCACCCACTCTTCTAGCAGAGCTTCAAACATCTTCCTTTGGCTCAGCCCTCTCTCCCAAGTTTCAAATACCCACTGGATTTTACCTTTGTATGTAGTTTTGGTGTCTTGAGATTAATATTTTTATCTCTTTTTAAAATGTATCTTCATTGATACATAATTCACACGCTATACAATGTGCCCAGTTAAAGTGCATATTTCAATGGATTTTTAGTATATTCACAGAGTTGTATAGCAATCTAAGTTTAGATCATTTATCGTCCTCCAGAGAAACTCCATAAATTCATTAGTAATCATTCTCTATTCTTCATCCCCGGTCCGAGGCAACCTATGAATCTACTTTATGTCACTACAGATTTGCCTATTCTAGACATTTTATATAAATGGAATCATACAATATCTTGTCTTCTAGGTTTGTCTTCTTTTACTTAGCATAATGTTCATATGGTTCACCCATATTGTTCATACATCAGTACTTCTTTCATTTTATGGCTGAGTAATATGCTATTGTATAGATATACCACATTTTATCTGTAGGGAATTAGGGATTATTTCTATTTTGGGGCCGTTATAATGCTGCCATAAATATTTGTGTACAAATTTTTTGTGAACACATGTTTTCATTTCTCTGAGATATATATCTATATTTCACATTTTGAGGAACTGCCAAACGGTTACAAAGTGGCTGAGACATTTTACAACCCCACCAATAATGAATGAGGGTTCCAATTTTTCTACATCCTCACCAACACTTTTATATATCTGTCATTCTGATATACTCATTCTAGGGGGTATAAAATAGTGTCTCATGGTTTTGATTTTTACATCCAAATGCTAATGATGTGTCTTGTCGTGTACTTATTGATCATGTGAGAACCTTCTTTGAAGAAATGTCTATTTAAATCTTTTGCCTATTTTGGGGTTGTTTTTTATTATTGAGTTGTAAGATGGATGGATGGATGGATGGACGGACAGATAAAGATATTCATAGATATTCTGATCTCATATGATTTGCAAATATTTTATCCATTTGGTGGTTTGCTTTTTCATTACAAATGTCCTATAAAACATACAAATTTTTAATTTTTATGAGGTCCAATTTATCTATTTTTTCTTTTGTTGCTTGTGCTTTAGGTGTCATATCTAGGAAGGCTTTGCCTAACTCCAGGTTGGGAAGACTTTTCCCCAAGTTTTCTCCTAAGAATGCTACAGTTTTGTAACATTCATATCTACAATCCATTTTAATTTAATTTTTGAGTTTGGTATGAGGTTCTTTCTCCAATGAATTGTCTTAGTACCCTGTTAAAAATCAATTGACTATAAATGCATGAGCTAATATTTTGGAAATCAAGCCTTACTTTCTTTACCAATGCCAACTTCTGATATTTTAAAAAATGGCACTGCCATCAGTTCTCCTGGTCTGACACATGGAGTCATCTTTGATTCTTTCCTTTGCTTTCTAAGCACAAACATTTGTCAAGCATGTGGTTATCACTTCTACAAGTTGTTTTCATTGATTCTTTCCTTTACATTCTCAATGACACAGTCTTGAATCAAATGCTCACTACTGTTGACTTTAGGACAATTGATATATAAATTCATACATAACCTGGCATACTGAACTGAAGAGTTTCAGTTTTAGCCATTCACCCAAATCCTGACCCCAAAATAGGAAAGTGGTTTTAAAAGTTTGTAATTCTTGAGATCTAATATATAACATGGTGACTATAGTTAATACAATATTGTATACTTGACATTTGCTCAAAAAGTAGATCTTAAGTGTTTTCATCATGGAAAAAATAAATAAATAAAAACTAGAAAAAGAAATAGTAAGATGATGGATATGTTAGTTATCTTGGTTATGGTGACCATTTCACAATGTATAACTATATCAAATTATCAAGTTCTGTACCTTAAGTATGTATAATATTTATCAGTTATACCTCAGTAAGGTGGAAAAAATTAGCCTGACTAAAATTAGGAGCTCAAATAGTTATACTAAGTAGATAAGTTCTTTTAAAAAAGTAGAGTGTTTTCTAATCTGGGACTTCCCTAAAATTTTTCCAAATCAGTATAATTTATTCTAGAAGTTCATGGGTTAAGCTAAGAATATAAGTGGGTCCTTACTCTAGCACAGCCATTCACAGCACTGTTTTATTCCAGATTCCAGCACATTAGACTTTTCTGCTATTACCATGAAAGCTATGATAGCTTGCACTTAGACCTTGAAGGCAAGGGAAGTAAAATAAAAAATAAATGAATGGGACTACATCAAACTAAAAAGCTTCTGCTGAGCAAAAGAAACCATCAACAAAGAGACAACCATCTAAATGGGAAAATATATTTGCAAGCAATACCTCTGATGAGGGCTTAATATCCTAACATACAAAGAACTCTCAAAACTCAATAACAACAAAAACACAATCTACTTAAAAAATGGGCAGACGACCTGAACAAACACTTCTCCCAAGAAGACATACAAATGGCCAACAAACATATGAAAAGATGCTCAACATCACTAGCTTGTAGGGAAATACAAATCAAAACCACAATACCATCTCACTCCTGTTAGAATAGTAGTTATCAATAAGACAAGTTATAACAAGCATTGGAAAGGATGTAGAGAAAAAGGAACCCTCATACACTGCTTGTGGGATTGAAAATTGGTACTGCTGCTATGGAAAACAGTATGGAGGTTCCTCAAAAAACTAGGAATTGACCTACCATATGATCCAGCAATCTCTCTACTGGGTATTTACCCCAAAGACTTGAAAACCAATATCCAAAAAGATATTTGTACACTGATGTTCACAGCAGCAGTATTCATGGTGGTCAGTACATGGAAGCAACTAAAGTGCCCTACGATAAGTGATTAGATAAAGAAGCTGTGGTACATATATACAAAGGAAACTTATTCAGCCATAATGAGAGATAAAATACTGTAATTTGCGATAACATGGATGGAACTTGAGATAATTACGCTAAACAAAATAATTGAGACAGAAAAAGCTGAAAACCAGATGATATTTACTTACACGTAGGATGTAAACCTAAAAGCAACAAAGGAACAGGACAAACAAGCAGACTCATGGACATGGATAATAGACTAGTAGTTACCAGAGGGTAGGTGGTAGACAGGGTAAAAGTTGTCAAATGTGGTAAAAGAATGGAATCTATGGGAGGTGAACATACAATTCAATGTATATATATGACTTATTGTTGCATTGTACACCTGAAACTTGCTGGATTTCGTTAACCAATATCACAATAAACAAACAAATAAACAAACAAACAAATAAATGAATAGAAATTTAGTGTTCTCAGCAAAAAAAACACACACAAAAAAACACAACCCCTCTACAAATAATAAACTTGCTTATTTTGATATCACAAATACCATATAACAGAAGCAACACAGATATAAATAACACTCATTATTAACCAGTGCTCATATTTAAATATGATATTTCTTTTCTCTTGAGAAACAGTGAAGTATTATACCTAGAGAGAAAAGCAAGGACACATATAACTTTAACCTAGAAGTGTATCCTCTAGATTTTGAAATAAATCAGGCTTTGGAAACTAGAATTCACCTGTATGCATTTTAATAACATAACTTTTACCAAAGCCCACAATAAATACTTTTAATTAACCTATTACTACCCCATATGAATTACTTAAAAATAAACTTTGGATTTAACAGACAAACTCCAAATGAGCAAGGTAGCTTTAAGTGTAATGGTGTTTGTAAAAGAGAAATGTTACTATTTTTTACCCCCACCCCTGCCGTGTAAATGTGAACATTTGATGCCTTGGCCTACTTTGATTAGACATGCATTTCACAGCTGCAAACTGTTTCCCTTTCCTATAGGCTACTTCCAGATAATACGTGATTTTGCCTGGGCTCCAAACCTCTTCCTGGACACTACTGCCCGTTCCTGCTCTGCTGCTGGGAGAGTTCCACACTAGCCCCTTGTTTATATCAGTGTTGTAATTAAAGCAAAGCCAAGAAGAGAAGCCCCTAAGAGAGTGAGTAAAGTGCAAGGCTAAACAATGATTTTCAGCTTCAGCTCTTCCACCCAACTCCTCCCCATCCTACCTCAATTTAAGAAAGTGGAACCAGGATAGGAGAGAAGGAAGGAGCACCAGGCAAAGAATTACCAAGGTTCCTCTTCTCCTCTCTCTGATTGTTTCTTCTGTCCCAACCTTCTCCAACCTCTTTTTCATTTTCATTTGCCATTTTGGACTTTCTTCACAAATCGAATCCTGTTTTCCAAATTGGCCAGTGAAAAGTTTTTGCCATGTTGAAATCATTTCCAGAGCTAAATCGGGAAACCTGAGGCAGCTGGGCAATCTTACAGCTGGCTGGAATGTGGCTTGCAATAAAAGGCAGTGTGAATAAGGTGCATTGAAGCTAAATTGGATTCATGTGAAGGGCTGTTTATTTGGGGGGTGGTGTGATGTGGAGCTGGATGGAGAGGAATTAATGAATATGAGAAATTAAATTAGCTCAAGCAACTCTTTAAAAAGTATACTTTAAAATATCTGACCTGCCATGAACCTTTCTATAAATCTGAGACCTTTGAATTTAGACCACAGAAGCTCACTGACATTCCTCTCCAAAGGGAATCCTCTAGAAGGAAGTTATTCCCAAGTTAGATAAGACAGAGCCTGGAGGGGCCTGAGAACCTGGTTACTCTTGACTGCAGTCAGAAGGATGGAAGCATAGCTATGAAACTCAGTATGTAGCTGAGAGACAAGAGGTCACCCTAAGGGATGAAAATATTTGTTAACTAATCACAGAATACCTGACACAAAAATAAAGATGTCTTTTCATCTTAGCTATCACATTTTTCTTCAGTAAAATGAAATCATACCTTACCGTGTTCTTGAAAAATTATTGATCGATTTATGAGCCTAATGCTTTAATTGACTGCAATTATATTTTACTCACACTTCTAATCTGATCTTTCTGCCGCTCTGAGAAAAGTCATGAGGAATTCCAACTAGAAGAATGATGGCACAGTTACAAACAAAAGGTGTTGACAGATATATAAATATTGTCCTAGTAAAATTATCTGGTTGTAAAAAATGTTCTCCCTTAAATAACCATCTAACTTTAATATTAAACATTTAATAATATTAAATCACTAATAGAATAGGAGGGAATAATGATAGATCTTAAATATTGCTGAGTGCTTTCTTTAGTTTCAAAGTGAAAATACGTTTATCTCATTTTCACCTAAATCTTTCTTCAAGCCTCCTGCTCTGTACTCGCCATCTGAGTTGACCCTTGTAAAAGAGCTCCAAGGTTTGAAATTTGACGAATTAGACTTCCCCCTCCAGCTATAGCCTCATTTATACTTTACTGACCAATCAGAGCAGCTCCATTCCAACCGATAAAGGCAGTGCTTTTTGAACCAAACTGTAAGGATTTCAAGTCCTCATTTGCATGAGAACTGACCAATCAGTGACCAAGGTTAGGGACTCTTCTCTATAAAAGCCAGCTTCAACTCCATCTAGGTGAGGCATGTTTTCAGTTTCCACAAAAGACTGCAATTTTCCCACTGGATTGGCTGAAGCTGAAACAGGGAGGCCATCTCACAGTCAAGCTGTTCACAACAGCTGTTTCAAAATTGAGCTGTTTTCACTGAATAAAGTCTCTCCTCTTACCTCACCCCAAATTTGGGGACTGCTGCTGGCATTGAATTGGTGACAATAAACTTTTGTTCACACTAGTAAGGGAATAAACATATTACAAGTATTAAAGGCTATTTCACCAAAAACATTAAAGAGAAATAATAGAGGAATAAAAAGATATTTCAAAAAATCAAATTTTTATGCAAAAGATTCTGAGCTCTATGGAGTTTGGAAATTATGTCTTATAGTCCCCTCAAATAGACCTACTGATATTGGGGTCATAGCAATAGACATTCAAAATATATGTGCTGCCTGGGCTTATTTGTTAACAATTAAAAATTTTATTTAAAAAACTATATCCCCTCAAAGTAAATGCTAAAAAAAACAAACAAACAAACAAAAAAAACACTCTTTTCTCTCCATTAGGCTCTATAATTTATTAACAAATTTGATCTAGAATCTATACTCATTCCTGTTTGAAAATGGCACACTCAGAACCTGTTTCAAGGTCAGAGGGGTCCCAGGAATTTTCATAGCATGTCATTGCACCACAGTTTGAAACTAAAAATAAATTTATGCCACAAACTGTGAGTTTGAGAGTGTCTGAGTGTGGCACCTGGCTTGCCTGTTATCCTTTTCAACTCATACTAAGCCTGCCTTCCATTAGCCACACATTGAAAAGGTGACCCAGAACATTAAGGTCTCTGTAAAAATGAACTGCTTTTTTTCCCCCACTGCATTGCTTTTTATTTTTTGGAACTTTGTGTTATCATTCTTCCCTGCCTAAGATGAGTTGTAATAAGGTTAACAAAACATTTCTAGGACTATCATGTGTAGTGGTGCAGCCTAAAAACAGACTTTAGCTCTGTACTACCCATTAACTGTAGACCCAATATGGCCATTTAAGTTTACTTTAATTAAAATTAATAAAATTGAAAATTGAGCTTTTTAGTTGCATTACACACGCTTCAAGAGCTCAAGAGTCATATGTGGCTATCATAATGGATAGTGCAGATATAGTACATTTCTAACACTGCAGAATCCTCTGTTGGGCAGCAGTGGTTTAAGTCAGCGGTCCCCAATCGTTTCGGTACCTGGGACCGGTGTTCTTATGAGAATCTAATGCCTGATGATCTGAGGTGTAGCTGAGGGGGTGATGCTGGTGCTGGAGAGTGACTGCAAATATAGGTAAAGAGCTTCATTTGCCTGCAGCTCACCTCCTGCTGTGCAGCTTGGTTCCTAACAGGCCATGGATGGGTACTGGTCTGCAGCCCAGAGGTTGGAGACCCCTGCTTTAAATAATCATTCATTTCACCTTCTCTTACCTAGTTTATACAAAGTAGAAATGAATAATAAAACGAGATTACATGCCAGATACCTAGAATCTGTCTAACACTAGTGCCTAGGCCAAGGAAGCTCTTGCACAGTTCTGTTTATGCCCCACCTGGATCCTCTCCGCATTTCCAATCATAACCACTAAATACAGAGGTGAGAGAGGCAAAATTTTCATTAACATCTTCTACTATTCATTTATTTCTTCATCCATTATTCTACTTAATTATTGTTTAATAAGCCATAGGGCAAGGACTAAAGGCACAAAGGCTCCTGGCCTCAAGGAGCACAATCTAGGAAGGATATGTAAAAGTAAAGCCATGATCAGAAAGGAAGTTCCCAAGAGCCACATCAAAGGTACAAGAGGAGCTATGGGAGCAGGGAGCTTGGTTAGGAAGGACAGACAGGTCCTTAAGAGATAGAAGCTACGGCAGAGTGTCTCAAAATGGCACTATTGAAATTTTGGAATGGATAATTTTTTGGTCATCCTACACATAATAGAATGTTAGGTAGAATCCTTGGCTTTGACCTATGAGATATGATAATAAAAAATGTCTCCAGATATTGCCAAATGTCACCTGAGGAACAAAATCATCCCCTTTTGAAAACCACTGTGTACAGGCCTTTAGAACACATTCTTTTTTTACTTGACAAAATTCATGGAGTAACTATTGAAAGCTAATTGGAATGAATAATAGGATGAAAGGACAAAGTCCTTATATTAAGGAGCTTGACATTCTAGTAGAAAGTAGAGTGAATTTCAAAAGGAGGAACAGTGTGTATAAAAATATGGAGGGGTGGAAAAACATGGGCATTGTATAGAATGGTAAATGCGTTGGTGCTATGAGGAGAGAGGGGTGTGAATGGCAAGAGAAACTGAGATACGGAGGCAGAATAAGATTGCGCATGTTGGTATGTTGCATGTAGTGGTATCAAATTTAGATTTTACTGTGAGAACACTTTAATACGGGATTAACATGATTCAGATATTTGGGATGGTGGTATAGACATGCCATCCAAGTGTGACCTACAACCACAAGTGCGATCAAATACCTAAACTGCAGATGGCAGTTAGGAGCCTTTTTCTAGGTAAAAATAACAAAGTTTCAAATTATAGGTGACACTAATAATGATGAGTATGGAGCAGGAATTTGACTGATGTTTTTGGAAATGAAATAAACAGGGCTCCAAGACTTACTGTAGGATGGTAGGAGGAGGAAAAAGGAAGATCCCAAGGATGACTTCCCAGCATTTGGTAAGGACAACTATGTATATAGTGATCACATAGAAAAAGGTGGCAGATTCAGGAAAAGAAGCAGGGTAGTGGGTAGAGGAGATCTGGAGTAGTGAGACAGCTGTATGGTTTCAGTATATAGTGCTGGTTGAAGCCATGGGCTGGGCTTTGTAAAAGGAGAATGAACAGGTCAAGAAGGTTATATTAATTTTCTAGGGCTGTCATGACAAAATTCCTGACTGGATGGGTTAAACATCAGACATTTATTGTCTTATCACTATGGAAGCCGGAAGTCGAAGATTGAAAGTCAGCAGGGCTGGTTTTTGGTGAGACCTCTCTCCTTAGCTTCAAAGAGCCATCTGTTCACTGTGTCCTTACATGGACTGTATCACTCTCTTCTTCATTTACTTTGTCCTAGAAACTATGCCTTTATATTCCCCAAATGAGTCAAGCCATACCTTCTGAACTTGCTATTGTCTCTCTATAATGTTCTTGCACTGGCTCTTTGCTATTTCTGTCTCATCATACAACTCAGCTTAAGTGACACCCTTTGGAGAGGACTTCATCATGTTCAATGACTACCCTATCCCAGCCACCCTGTCAGAACACTATGCTTGAATTCCTCCAAAGCTGGGAGAGTACTTCTCTGAGTGCAAGTCTCCTCTCATTAAAGTGTAAGGTCACTGGCACGGCAATCAGTATGAGGTAGTTGATGGGTAGAAATACACAGTCTACTTAATTTTTGCTAAGGTGTTATCTATGAACAAAAAGGGTTGACTTCTGCCTTGATTATATGTATCTAAAGGAAATGCCATATGTCTTAAATTTAAGATGAAAGGGTTACATTTTTAGAGAGTAGAATTAGCCCAGGTACTACTTTAGCCAAGGCTACAAAGTAAGAGTACCAAATAAATGCAAGGAACCCAGTTAAATCTGAATTTCATATAAACAATGAATCCTTTTTTTAGTATAACTATTTCATGCAGTATTTGGGACACACTTATATCAAAAATTATTTGCTATTTACCTGGAATTAAACTTAATTGGATTCCAATAATTCTGTTTGCTAAACCTGGCAACCCTACCTTGAAGGGATTGCCTATCATTTCATACACACTACAGGGCAATTATGATTACTTACCATCAATAGATGATTAATTAAGGCTACAAGAGGACACATGCATTCACTCATCAAACTATACTGAGGATCAACTATGTATAAAACCCTGACAAGCACCATAAAGACACATGATCCTTCCTTCTAGAACAAAGCCTAGTAGATGAAGCATGCAGGCAGAAATGAATATTACAAAGTAGAAAGTGGTGCTGGTAACTTACCACAAAAAAAATGGAAGAGGAAAACCCCTTGTACCCTGGAGATTGGGATGTTTTCCGGGACAAGCCCAGCTGAGTCAGGAATAAAAAGCTGGAAAGTGAATGAAGTTAGCACAGGCCCTGTGTCGCCTTGACTATCAGGCCATGGAATGTAGGCCTTCATTGTACAGTCTAGGGAACCAGTGCCCTATGTAGGGGAGTTGTATTGAGCTGTTTAGAAACCATCACCAAAACTTCCAAAATCCTAATTTGACATAGCTGGCCTGAGTCCACCTTACAAGTAGGATATACCCGAGAGGTATGAGTTCACAACTCCCTATTAAAAATCTAAAGGTTGTCACAAATTATAGATGTGCCATGGATTCAAAGTCTATTTTAACATATACCCTGTGAAAATAAGTAGACCTTCAAAACCTCAGGGCAAGAGCTTCTTAGGTTGTGGTGGAGGTATTAGGCAGGCCAGGATTCAGTTGCAAACTACATGAAGAACCCACGCTCTAAAACCTTTTTCAATTTATCAGAGAATTCAGAAGACATAAATATCTGGAAAGAGGACAAAGCTCTCTTGAGGTGAGCCATGGCATGGGTGTGAGAGAAAGGCATGGGTATGAGAGAAACTTCAGAAAATATTTTTTTAAATCAATGACTAGGACTACCCAATGGTCCATAATTGTAATTATAAATTAAAAGAACGTTTTATCAAAGTCTCTAAAAATTTTGTCCACAGAACAGATGTTATATACTGAAAAAAAATTTAAGTCAATTTTAGTAATATTTCAAATATTACTGCATTTAAAATGCTCATGAAAGTAATCTGGCAAGAAAAATGCAAGTACATTTTCTCTATTCCTCCTTCTATAACTTGCCTACATTAAAACTTGAAGCTTTTTCATATGAATTCAAGTACCAAAAGTAAAAAAAAAAAAAAAAATGATGACTAAAAAACTGTTTTCATTGCTTAATTTTTAAATCGAGATTAGAGTTTTGGGGGAATGCTAGAGAAAATATGTCATATCTACTATATATTAAAAAGGTATTATAAGGAATTAACATAAGCAATGCAAAGAGTTAAGTAGTTTAATTTTTGAAAACACCAAGAAAGGTGACTTAGTAAAGAAATCTTTCTCTATTTGACTGCTTCATATTTAGAATTCTCACAAAAATTATATATATTTCATAGATTTTGTTTCAAATGGCATATAACTTTAAGGGGCTTGACTTCAGGCATACTCATTCATATTAAAAGTTTTAAGTTTTACAGGTATGATTAAAGTGCCTAAAAACACAGCTCAAGGGTAATTGTATTGTATTCAAAATATGATGAAGAAAATGTGCTTTTTTTTTTTAAGACAGTAAAACCAAATACCAGTATTAAAAATGAAAGTTCTAGAAAAGGCAACTTGTAAACTCTCAAACGTGAATGGAAAGTTTTCTGAATCATTTACAGTGTACCTGTGTTACTGACCAAATTATTTTGAATAAAGGGAGTGAGTGGATAAGTATGGACTTCTAATTTTTAACTACTGTGATTTATCAAAAATCATTCATCTAAAAAATTGTTTATACACAAACCTAGAATGATTACTGTATAATCTGTGCATATAAGCACAACATAAAATTGACCATCAATACCAACTAAAATCTCCTTTATGGTCCCAACTTTGCATCCTTAATGTGTATCTTCTGAGCATTTAAGAAATACAAATTTTCAGAAATTCATTGGGAGGTGTCTTAAAGTTGCTAGAAGGAGGCTGCCTTCCGAACTGTATCACTGTGTGAGAATTTAGCTGAATTTTTTGTGCAGGGCAAAAATGAAAAATTATACAAAACCTAAAAAGGCAGGTTGTAGATGGCACAACTCTGAGAGGCAAAGTTTTGGGAGGAGTGCTGAGTTTCAGCTACAGCTTTAAACCAGCACACAGGCAAAGAAGAAATGAGCGTTTGTACTGCTCCAGAAGCAGAGCACCTGACCCTGACCATCCATTGTGATATGAAGCCAGTAGAGCATTTGTTGTCAGTGTAGTGAGGGTTCAGATGAGTTACAGGTTCACAAAAGGCTTGATCCCTGGGCACTAGAGTCTTTTCAGGGCAGCAAACCCCTAATTACTGAAGTGGGATGCCTTTTACCAAGTACTGTATTGCAAAACATGGTTGGTAAGGAATTTTTATGGCATGATACTTGCTTTTCTTAGGCAGCTGGATATTTTTACATCAGAATGTGGCCACTTCAATTCCATAATAGTGTGACACACCTTTTGAGGCACAGAAAGAGGCAAGGATGCATGGTTTCAAAATGTGTATAGATCAAAAATATATTGCTTTATATTTTTACTGTACTGGGAGATCTCACATTTTCAAAACACCCTATGGGGAGTCCTTTTGTAAACTGCTGCTCCCTAAGAGTAGTAGTACCCCTCTCTATAAATCAAGTTGTTACATACTTCCTCTTCCCTTCCCCAGGACACAGTTCTGTCTCTATATATAATTCTCACACCCTAAAAAGATTTTTTGAAGTTTTAAATCAAAGGTGGATACATAGTGTTGTCATATGACAATCTCAAGCTTCTTTATGAAAAAGTAATGGTGAACTAGTGAGCCAAAAAGTGTACCTCTACCAGAGCTAGATTGGGACCCTGGCACTAATCCCTTGTTCTCAGGACCAGTGTTCTTGACCTGTCCAATATTAGACAGTCTTTCATGAAAAAAGAGCTCCTTGAAACGTGAGAATATCCTGCCCACCCTGGACATTGTGCCCTCTGCTCCACGCTTTTCTGTTCAGGGCTCACACTGGACAGCAGATGCTGCCCCATAAGGAAATTCTCAAAGCCTTTCCCTTTGCTTCTGTTCACAACAAAATTTACTAAAATCTTTCTCTTTAGTAAGGTTTCTTTTAACCCTCTGAGTTAAATTATTTTAAACTGGAATTACAAGATACTTCAGAAACTTACCTAGTTCAATCCTGTACTGATGCCATCAACTTCTATCCTCTTGAATACTGAAGATAGGAATCATTTTTAGATCACCAGTAAATATTTGGCAAATAAATGAATGAATGGATGACGATTGACTGAAGGCTCCATGGGCAGAGGAAATGTGTGTCAGCAAAGTAGGTTAACAAGTCTCTTTACTATCAAGGAAGCACTCAACCTTATGACTGTTCAGCAGGTGACATTTACTGATACATGAGGGTTTATTATGGCCAGTGAGCAGGATTCCTTCAGAACTTTGAAAAATAAATTTTTTTAAGATGGATGGATTTTTGGGTGTGGGCACGTGTGTCTAAATGTTACATTTAATAACAACAGCTTCACCTTTGGGAGAAAAGAAGTGACTGCCCTAAATCTCCTTGAAGTGTGTAACATTTGGGAATTCCTAAAGGGAACTCAGTACCCTGTTAAGTCCTAAGGTAAGGTGCACCTCAGTCTTGGAGACAACTTGGAGCAGCATGTCATCCTGATCAGGCAAACTGACTTGTCTAACCCTGAAAGACATGTGGAGGTATCAGTCATCATTGCTCAACTTTATTTTCTGATTCCCATCCTCTAGGCTGCAGGTATGCCCCTTCAGGATCTGAAAACTGTCGTCTTTAGAGAGTAGTCATGAGGTAGATCTTACACTATCAGGGTGGTACAATGAAAAAGCACAAGACATCAAGTCAGAAGAACGGCTAGTGATGGCTCTACCTCACACATCACCTGACCCCAGTTAACCCATTCACTCTCTAAAGTTCAACTCACTTTTCTATAAATTGGGCAAAACAGGTGTCCAGTCCTCCTTGTCTAGAAGGTGTTTTACTTGTTTGTCATTCGACAAACATTGACTGCTTAGTCAACATGTGCTCTGTGTTGCACTAGGCTCTAGTGACTCAGTGATGAAGAATCACACACAGGTCACGCTCTCCTGAGCCTCAAAGTCTAGCAAGAAAAAAAGACTACTATGAGTGTTCTAAGTTTCAAAACAAAGAACAATGTGCAATGGGAGCTTGCAAATGGGTTCTTAGACTGGAGGATCAGAATAACCTCCTGGGAGAGTCACACTTAAGGTAGAGGTCCTGTGAGAAACAAATCTTATCATCCATTCATTTAATAAATACTAATGGAAAGCCTATCATTGGCCAAGAAGTGGCCAGTCACTGGGGATCTAGAAGTGAACAGAACAGACAGGGCCATGCCCTAATAGAACTTATAATATAGTAGAGAAGAAAGATCATCAGAAATTAAATGAATAATGAATTAATTACAATTATAATTGCCATGAAAGAAAAGAACTGAGATAATTTATATAAAAGTGCTTTATGAACTATCACATTTTTTTGAACTGCCACATTCTTTACAAATGCTCTTTGTTAAGGATACTAGACATTGCAATGGGTGAATAAAATTAGAAGGAAAGTTTCCTCTTTCCCTCCTTTCCTCTCTCTCTCTTCCTTCTTCATCTATTCACCCTGTCTGTGGAGCTAGCAAGGCATCTATTATGAACAATATTTACAGTGTCAGATTTAAATGTTACCAGTGTTTTTTTTTTTTTTTTCCTGAATGCTTTGATCTATACTGATGAACTGGAATAATTAACAATATCTGACTATGACTAGGACAAAATTTAAAACCATTGTTTCTGTGCATCATGGCTATGTGGAAAGCGGGTAAAGTGAGTAGTGGTTACAATTCCCAATGTGGCAAAGTGGGATAAAGGTGATCCAAAAGATTTTTAAAGAGTAGCCTCTATTAAAGAGACTAGACCTTCACTAAGAAAATTCAGTACTAAGGCTACATGGAACCATAAAGAAAATCCTTGGGCCATCTCAGAAAGTGATGAAAAAAAGCATAAGTTTTAATGCTTATTATAAAATATATTAAATTTTAAAGCCAAAAACAATTTCTGAAGGCTTCAGTAGAACCTTAGCTCAGATTGTTTTCTAAGTATGACCTAACTTTTATTGAAGACAGCATCAGCTGCTATCTGGGCAAAGAGAATACAGTCATCTGTGACAGGACCCCCTGTCGTTAGTCCCAAGAGAGAGTGCACATAGCCACCCAGACATTTTTAGTGAACATGAGAGGTATGGGTAACTTTATTTTCTTCATGAACTGTCCCTTGCCTAGGAAAGAGAACTTTGATGAGCAGGGACCCCTTTTTGTTCCAAAGTAGTGTTTTGGAAGCCCTCTTCAACAGTTATGGTCTCCCACTTGTCAAAGTTGGCTGGGGGTGGTGAGTGCAACTGTTGGGGTGAACTCCTTCTAGAGGTCTAATATGGAGAGAAAAACCACCCAAGTGGAGGTGGTTCCTGAGGACATGAAGTAGATAACTGCTAAAATTGAACAATCTAATAGTTTTATCATGAGGAGTCTACAATATTCATCAAAGATGTTTGAAGGAAAAAACTATCTGATACTTTAGAATAGTATTCTAATAGTAGCATTCAAATCCATCTTTTTATGACTAATCCCCCCCAACTTTAAAGACTAAGCATTTATTATCATTAAAAATATGTTCATAAAGAATCCATACTAGTAAGTCAAATTTCATAAATCATGATGTTTTAAAGATAACTTATATTGAAATACGATATCCAAATAAAGAGTACACATATTATAAGTACACATATTAGCTAGATGTGTTTTTAGAAACTAATCCTGAAGTTGTATGGTCAATTTCTACCCATGTTTAAAATAATGTGACAATATGAGACAATAGTGGGGGGAAAAAAAAAAACAGTAGCCAAAGAGGCCAACAGGTTGTTTTTTTATTTTATATTTTAATCCTGGCTGTACAACGCTGGATAAACCATTGACTTCTTTTGATCTTCATTTCCACATCTAATTGGAATAGACAATTTCTAAGTGTACCTCCTAGTCTAAAATGTTATACATTGAAATGCAGGCTGCCTAACTTTAAGAAACTGCTTCTGGATGATATCAGAGTGTTTCAGACAGCTCATTTATGCCAATATGCTATAGTAACACACTCTTACACTAGAGAGAAACTTAGATTATACTGTAGTCTTTTATTTTTCTCTTCTTCCTAGGCCATTTCCACATACATTTAACAGGTAAGGAATGTCTGTTTTCAGCAACAATCAAAATTAGAGATTGGAAGGGTACTGGCAAGAGAGTACATACATGTAGGCCCTCGGAGCTCACCATGGTTTCTGGATGGGCATTGTTAGAGCTGTAGCCTCCTTGATCCCTCTGCTCCAAGTCTCAGCCCCAGAGGCCAACCAGGCCTAGAGTTGCCACTCTATTCCCAATATTCCAGGGTGCAGATAGTCTGTGCTCATTAAGGTACATTTCCCATCTCAACTGTGGAGCATAACTCTGATTTTTGAATACAGCGAGCTCTTAAGTCAGTCTTTTCTGAATTTTCATAGTGTATTAATACTTGTGCTTGGTAATAAGATGTTCTTGCTGGCACAAACAGTGTTATTGTAACAGTATACATGTTCATACTTATCAAAACTACATTAGGTCTGTTAAGCCAGTTTTTCACCTCACTGTGATTAAAAACAGAGAAGGAAAAACATATAATGGAAAAGATTATTTTAGGAGCCAGGCCACCTATTTTACAGAAATGCAGTAACTTTTTCATATTAGCTGAGGATCATATATTAGTTTCCAGAAACTAAAAGTCATCCAAATAGAAAGACTTAATGCATCTCCCTCAAATTCTTTATGTTCTAGAATTCTGTTTGTTCTTCCTCTCAGGGCTGGAGCATTTTTGGATAGTAGTTTTGAAGGATTGTCAGAGAAATCTGCTACAACCTCCTATATGCTGTATAAGAGCGACGTATTTGGGCAGAAAATGGGATAGATTATGAGAGAGGCTCTGATCAACATTCATGTGACCAAATTACAGTTACAACAGAAACATGGAGCAAACAGCAAAGAAAGTCACCTGGGATCTAGATAAACAAGCCCTACGACTAGGGAGAGAAATAAGAAATCACTCAGCAACAGGAGGAGATAGGATGGGGTGAAGATGAGAGACTGCCCCTACCTAGCAGCTGAGTGGGACAGAAGATGTAGTAGCTGTGGATGCCTCCTAAAGAGATCATATTGGCAACTGGACTTTCATGGTGAAGGACCTGCTCACTCTGACTGGTGCCGGTTCAGCTGCACAGAGAGTCACTAGGGTCTTACAGGGGACTCTGAGTTGCAGAAGTGAGGGTTGAAGGCTAAGATCTCTTGGGGACACAAGTGCCAGTGGTATCCACTGTTTCTCTGGTGAGCCCTTCCCGTTCCCAGTGTGCAGACTCAGTGCCACCATAGTTGAGATGTCGTCTAACTGGATAACAGAGGTGGCTCCACCCAGAGGATACCCTGAAACTCTGCCTCCCCCAACTCATGGCTCCACCCAAGCCACATCCAGTTGTATTCTTGATAGGTCAGGTGCTGCTTACTGAGCAGCACCAAGACTCACACTGGTGGAAACTGGCTTTGGTTTCTGGTGTGGTTTCTTGAGGCAACTGTAAGCACAGCATCTGGGGATGCTTGCTGAATCTTAACAGGTGATGATAGCAGAAAGTCACAGGCTGAGGCAAAACTTGACTTGCAGCTGAACTTCTCTCAGGGCTGTGCCACTGGACATCAACTTCACAAAGCTGCACTAATAAGACCAGGAGACTTAGGAGCTTTGCCTAGTACATAGAAATAGACACAGAAAGGTAGCCAAAATGGGAAGACAAAGAAGCAGAACCATATGAGAGAATAGAACAGAGATCCATGAATAATGGAGTTAAACAATCTAACAGATGTAGAGTTCAAAACACTGGTCATAAAGATGCTCAATCAACCTAGAGGAAGTGTAGATGAATTCAGCAAGAGCTTTAACAAAGAGATAAAAAACATAAAAATAGAAATGGACATTATAAAAAGGAACCAGTCAAAAATGAAGAATACATTATCTGAGATGAAGAGTATATTACAGGGAATGAACAGAATAGATAAAGAAGAGGCTTGAACCACCAATACAAAAGATGGGGAAGCCAAGGACACTCAATCAGAATGGCAAGAAAAAAGAAGTCAAGTCTATAATAATAATTTAAGGAGCCTATGGAACACTATTAAATATAAAGATATCCATGACACAGGAGTACCTGAAAAAAAAAATCAAGACGTTGAGAAGCTATTTGAAGAAATAATGATGGAAAACTTCCCTCACCTGGTGAAAGAAATAGACATAAAACCCCAGGAAGCTCAGAGACTCCCAAAAAAGATGAATCTAAAGAGGCCCACACCAAGAAACATCATAATTAAAATAACAAAGGTTAAATACAAAGAGAAAATCTTAAAAGCAGCAAGAGAAAAGCACTTAGTTACCTACAAGAGAATACCCATAAGACTGGCTGTTGATTTCTCAAAAGAAACTATGCAGAACAGAAACTATGCAGGGTTTGGCACAAAATATTCGATGCAATGAAAACCCCGGATCTATAACCAAGACTACTTTATCCAGCAAAACTATCATTTAGAGTCGAAGGACAGATAAAGGGCTTCTCAGACAAAAATAAGCTAAAGGCATTTATCATCACCAAGCCAGTATTACAGAAAGTGTTGGAGTGACTTCTTTAAGAAGAAAAGACACATATGAAAACCAGGAATAAAGAATGGCAATAACTACATTCCTGTCAACAAGTATATCAAATAAAAAAGAATTAAGTGCTCTAACCAAAAGATAGAATAGTTTAAAAGATAAAAGGACACTCAGTTCAGTTTCAGACACACACAGACTAAAAAGAAAGAGATGGAAAAAGATATTACTTTGATGGACCTAGAGGGTATTGTGCTGAATGAAAGCCATCAGATAGAGAAAGACAAATAGCACATGATTTCACACACATGTGAAATTGAAAAAAAAATAAACAACAACAACCAAATTAGTAATAAACTCATAGATAAAGAGAATATTTTGAGGGCTTCTAGATGAGCGGGAGGTTGGAGGGATGGCAAACGAAAGGCAAAGGAATTAAGAGGTACAGAAGAATAGACATGGAGATGTAGAGTGCAGCATGGGGAAGATGGTTAATAAAGTAATAAATATGTAATGGGGAAGACTGGTACAAGATCTAGTGGGGTGATTTCTTTGTGAGTTATGTGGATCTCTGATCTCTAGGCTGTATAACTGAAACTAGTATAGTATTGTATGTCAACTATAATTAAAAAAAAAATTCAAGACACATGCCAATCTCCTGTCTGTTCAGTCATCAGCATATATTGAGCTCGTCCTTTGTGCTTGTTACTGAGTTAGACAATGAAGAAATGAAACACACTTCTTGCCCTTGAGAAATTTGCAATCTGTCTGAATAGAAAGACACATAAATGATTAAGTAATAAATCATTATAAATTATTGATATGAAAACTGTATGAACTGAAAGGCTAGATAGAGGAGAAGGCTTACTGTGGATGCTGAGGAGATTAAAATCCAAAGACAAAATAGTACAATTTTATTTAAAGATAAAATTACTCCAAATTGAAATATTAAAGAATAGCCTAATGGACTGGAAAGTCATGGTGGGGGTGGGGTGTTCCTTTATATTAACACATGCTATGTCATACACCAATTGCCAATTGGCTGAAAGTTCTAGAAGTGTGTAATTATAATCTGTACACTGAGAGTTGAATATGCAAGAGTATTTAAAATAGGCAACAGGGAGGTTTATTTCTCTAAATTTCCTGACGCTTAAAACCCAATCTTCATTCACACTGACCTGGGCCTTTTAACCTCACACAACGTTAGTAAAATTTAAATGTAGAACAACAAGCAATGGTAAATACAAAGGTCAGTTATGGATGGACTAAGCAATAAAGCATGAAATGGCAACACTTCTGAGAAATCTGAATTAATAAAAATGTGAGTTTGTAGTGAATAATTTTTTTCTAGATAACTGACTCAAATAAGTAAAAAAATTCCTGAGGAAGGAGTTAAAAAACCAAATATGCTTCTAGATCCTTAACAATCCCAAACGACCTACCAGTCCTCAGTAATCTCAACAGAAATATGTAACTTGATCATTTGGAAAATAGCCAAAATTGTTATTTCTGAGAAAATGCACTGGTATGCTAAAAAGTCTATTTAAATTACTTCAGCCACAAGATAATCAATTATAGGGTAAAATAGATTAAGAAGTTATATATGATCACTTATAATGTGGCTATTAAAAGGTGTAAGTATATTTTTTAAAATCCTTATAAGTGAATATGGTTGCATATGTAAATACATTGTGTCAAATAATAGATATAAAAACATTCAGATTCCTTCAGTTGAAACCACAATGTCTCTGAAATCTATTTAACATATATGCAGTTTCATTATTTAAGTTTATAAAGAAACAATTTTCATGTCTAGAATGTAAACATCAGTATAGCACTGTGAAGAAATCTACTAATCTGAAAAAAATGTTAAGCTTTTCATTGATGTTAATATAAGCTTAATGTTAACATAAAGGTATACTGTATAAAACACATGCTCTCCTAGTTACAAAGAACCTCATTTATTTCTAAGTATTCTAATTATTAGCACTAATATTCTATGATAGATTGTATAGCAATCTGAAGATTCACTTTGTTTTATTTATAAAGTTTCTAAATAGCTGATTTTCAGATATTCAGTAAGGAAAGTATACATATTACCACAAACACACACAAAATAAGACCGTTGATGTATTATTAGTTTTTGATGGTATCTTTTTTTTTTTAACTTTAGAATCAAATCACCACAGTGGTAACTATTAAGTTTAAAATTCTACAAAAACATGGCAACTATGTATGATTTTAAATTATAAGTTATATCTTGTTCTATATCAAATACAGTATTTTGCTTATACATATGAAACATTAGGTCATGTTGCATATTCACTTTCATATAAATCTGATCAGTGGTAATTTAATCAAATGATGATATAGAATCATGCATAACTAAAGAAAGAACATGGAGTAAACCCTAATCTAAAGGTTATACCCACTTAGTTTTCTGTGAACAAAAACACCTCAAAAGTGTTCTATCTGTTCAACTTCTCTGGTCTAAAAAATTTACAAGCTTAGTATGAACCAGGAATTAATTTCATTACAATATATATTTTTTTTTACAATGAAAACTCCTTTACTTGGTTCATTTTCTTTTATTTCCTCAATTAAAACCAAACTTCAGAGCTATTGTATTTTCCTTCCATTTACATACTGCATAGACATAGCCTGACATAGATAAGATTTTTTTTTCTTTGTTGGGAAGCTTATTCTTTTCCCTCCAAACTAGATAAAGTCTACTCAAATGTGCTGATGGGTGCCTCCCTCCTCCTCTGTATCCTCCCAGTCTTGGATGCCTTTCCCATCCTCCTCCAGCATATTCTTGGGTGGGCAGAAACCTGGGAAGACACAGCCACTAGGCAGCTTGCTACTCTCCTGAAGCACATCTGGGCTTTATATCAAGCCTTTAATTAATCCTCAGTGAAAGCCAAGCTATGACATTTTGACTGGGCAGGCTCCAGTTCTGGACAGGTCTTGATTTATTGCGACTGAGTCTCAACCAACTTTGATTTATTTCAGCTCTGGGGAGGAGGGAAAGTTTAGAACAGAAAAGTGCTGTTGAATGTAGAACACGTGATGTCAGGACAGGACCTCCAGACTTCCGAGGGCTGTAGGACAAACGGTTCAGAATGGCCCCTGAGAAAGCCATTTTTTAAATATCTAAGATTTAAATAACACAAAATTGTACAAAACAAAATAAATGTAATCGTGGAGAGAAAATGGTTCCTGAAATAGCTGGCTGATTACAGAAGGGTAGGAAGCCCAGGCCTTATCTCTGGGAAAGGACAATTCCCAGTGGGGCATCAGTGTTAATCAGAACTCTCATTTGCATGCTGGAGTCCTGGTCTAGTCAAGCCTCTCTTTTATAATTGGAAGGAAAAACCTCCAGCATGTCTTCCCTCTTCAGCAACATCACACATCTTTGGCTGATTAAATATGGGTAGGTTTCCCACGTGGCTGGTTTTTTTTTTTTTTTCCAGTCAGAATAAGTCAAAAGAAGAGACAGTTGTTGCTTAAACAGAGATAAAAGAGTTAGGAAACTTAACTAATGAATTCTTTTTTCTGTCACAAAAAGGCTATATGAGCAATACCCTTTCCAGGCTGAGGCTTTGACAATGTGTTGTGATTACTGTCACCTCTCTGAGGACAGCCATGGTGAGCCCAAGTGCCAACGGAGGGTACACAGATGATAATCCAGCTAATGCTTCTCTACAACTTAAACTGCCCCTGCCATAATAACCAGAACAGAGAGAGCAGGAACTTCCTTCACGGGATCCTTGACTGCTGACAAAGCCCTCCTTGCTCCCTGTAGGGTGGCAGTCTGAGTGCACGGTTTTGCCTAATGTCACAAGGAACACATGGATGACAAAGGAGAATTGTCAAAAATTCCTAGAGGCAAACTTACATTCCCTGAGAGAGCTAATGGTAGGAAAATCGGTTGCAAAAGAAAGAAGAGGGAAGTAAAGGAAAGGGGATAGAGCATAAGAGGTAGATTAAAGGTGCCATGGCCTAAGACAGTGGAAAGCTATAAACTTCAGCATGGGTGACATGTATATTCAACTCCATTACAGCCACTACTTGCATGTGCTCCAGGTAAGTTATTTAACCAGCTGAGCCTTGTTTTCTTCATTGGCAAAATGAGGATAAAAACACTCTGCAGGACTATTTTGAGGACGTGAGGAAACACTTGTAAAGTTCTTAATGCATCAGACATGGGGAACTCCTGGTGCTGAAGACACAGGTGAAGAGACAGGGACAGAAGAAGAAAAGGCATCTGTGTTCACCTGTGTACTTGTCTATACTATCAATATATGCCACAGGTGTTAGTAGGTGAGAGACTGGCCCTAACGGGGTGTCTGTGAACATGTGTGCAGGAGTTTCTGAAATGCCCACGTGGCTGAAAGAATGTGCCATCATCACACTCACATAGAAATGGAAAGTAGACATTGACTCTTTACAGAACCATCTATAAAAGTGTTTCTTAAGATATAGTAATCTCTACCTAAAACTACTGAATGAGTAATACTTACAACAAGGATTAATATAATTGTTAGACTTGAAGTTTAAGTTAATAAACAGCATTGTTAGGTAAGCAGCACACTAGAGATCTTACAGACGTGCTATCATATTTCAGATCTGGCTTCATAACAACATGCATGTGTAAAATCATCTTGTGGGTATCAATTCCCCATTTCTGCTAATGGTCAATTGACTTTGAGGGGTGGTATGTCAGGATTTAGCAGGTGAGTTTCAATCATGATATGAGCCTTGCACTTTGAAATCCACAGAATCCCTGAGATTCTTAGGCACTGTTTAGGCCACACTAAAACATTAATTGCTATAAATTAAGTAATGACAGTTGACATCAACAATTGCACAACAAAATTAATTTTTTTGGTCACTGAATCCAGCATATTCTAATTTTAACGGCTTTGTTGTTGTTGTTTTTGTTTTACCTAAAGCCAAGTTACTTGAATACATCTATTCACTGATTTTGGAAATCAAACTATTTTCATATCTCTATGATATTCTAGTTTCTCAGAGATTTTCAGGCTGTTGGGAGGTTACGAAGGCCCAGTGAGAAATGCTGTACATACAGAAAAACCTATTAAATGTAGGTGTCTTGGGTCTGCACACCAGGAGATTCATGTAGCATTCTGTGCTGGAGAACTCTGTACCTTAAGAGCTGCTGCCTAATCATAAAAAACTAGCAGGGTTGAAGGGGTCTGAAAAGAAAGTTTCCTGTTCCCTGTGGGTCCAAGCCTACCTAAAGCACAGGCTATAAGGGCCTTCTCACTAGCCATTTATCCACCCAATGAAATTGACACAGCAGGAAGGGGCAGAGAGCCTGTTGTAGAGGGCTCCGCATGCATGGCAGACACAGATTCTTTGAGAAGGTGGTGTGTCAAACGGCATGTGTCCATCTGCCTAAACATTGACGGTAAATACTTGAACACATGAAAAGCTGTTAGTCATGTGATGCCAGGAGCCATAATTTTCTCTGTCACTTTGTGAACAGGAAGATGAGGTTGAGGGTAATATGTCTATATGCCTATGCAAGCTCATCCCACCATTTTGTTTTTGCATATGTGGTTTCTCTCCCATTTGGTTGTTGGTTTCTAAGGGAAGATGAACATGTATAAGTGGCTGTGTGTATGTTTGTCTGTGCATCTACATTAATTTAAACTGTTCCCCCAACAACTCAGACTTAAAGCTCCAGATGATGGAAAAGGAGAAGATAAACCAGTGGGTGAATTCTCACAAATCAAGGATCACGTAGTCCTTTATACCAATTTTCAAAGTGGAATTACAGCAGAATTAAAAAAAAAAGCCCTGGCACAAAGCAATATATTAAGGCCTATGAATAAACGTAACTTTCTCAAAATATTTGAAAGAGAAGTTTCATTTAAGAACCAAAGACTGGGTGCCTACTTTAGGCCACTGAAGTGATGAAATGAGGAAAATAAGTTCTAAAAATGTTTGACCTTGAAGCAGTCTTAACTAAAATAGATGAACACTTTTCTTATAGACATAGTATATTTATTTTCCCTGATGAAAAGACCAATAATTTCATAAAGCAAATGTCTGGGACTAACACACTATCACAAAACAAGGTGTCAGAGAACTAACAGGAAAGATTTCTTCCTTGTGAGCCAATTGGCTTCTGTGGGGATGTATACTTTATAATAACACAATTTTAAATTAATATGGGGTTATAAATGTTGTATGCTTGTATTAGAGATAATAACCTAATAGATAAGTGAGTTATACCATTTTTTATACATTCCTTTCCTTACATCTTCCACTTAATAGTTTCATCTAAGGTTTTTCTTTGCCATGTAGTTTATGAGTATTGAACAATTTTGCTCTGAATTTCTTTTGGTAAAAAATATTAAAATGAATTTTCTTTTAGATGCATGTAATTTGAGTTAAGAGATAAAATCAGTAAAGATTGTATCATTTTAATGCTATCATCCCAGCTAACAGAACTATCCAGAAAGGAGCAAACACATCATGAAAAGTCAATCACTCCATTTAGTCAAATTTCGTTCCTCCTGATTTACTTCTTCTGATTGTCACTCCGATCCTCAAACAGACACCTGACAATTTAAAGCATGAATTATTTGCTCTTGGGCTCAAGGACTACAAAAGAGATATGAAGAAGTTGAGATTTTGCCACGGTATTTCCTCACACACAGTTAGACATACATTTTAATGACCTGTAGCATCCTGCTTCATATTTTAAAATAACTAAAGATGAGAGCAGAAATCCAAAAATCAGGGGTCCTGAGTTAAAATCCCAGATTGATCCCAGACATGCAGCTGAGCTCAAAGGCAAGCCATTTTAGCCCCAAGGGAGTTACAACATCTGCATCTCTGTAATTAGGAAAACGATATCATCTTGTTCAGAAAAATGGCTTGAGATCCATAGAAAAAATGTGCTATGTTAACAAAAAGAATGACATAGATTCACCTGAAAATTTATATTTGTCACACCAATAAAGCTATAAATATTTAATTTACCTTTATTACTGCCCTTAACAATTAAAAGAACACACCATAAGCCTTATGAAATTCTTTTTAAACAAAGAATTTTGGGTTTCAGTAACTAGTGAAGTTTGGTAGTCTTCAGAACTGGGTGGGACAAACCATAGAGGATACAACTAAAACGTTTTTAAAAATTAAATGGATTCTTAGCCTGAATTAAAGCACTTAAGTAAATTAGGTTAGTCCAGAATTCTTGACAACGGAGATCCCACCTACTTCTGAATTTCCTGTCTGAGAGTTACAATGAATATCTTGACTACATGAAAGAACCAAACACAGACCCTGTTCTTACGGGTTAATCCTGTGTCATCAACTATATGCCTTCTAAGGTCTTTTATTTAAAAAATTCTGGGATCCTCTGGATTGCAAAAGGATCTTGCTCTGAGGCTTGAGCTGCTTTTCTTTTAATTGGTGGCCCTAATAACACGGTGATTCTTGTGTGGTTGCTTTTCCGCAAGGGTAATTTATATTCTAGAAGGCTGAAGTTGTCCGTCTGTGCAGGGTGCTGGCTATAACCACTCCAAAACCTCCCTGAAAACTCTCATTCTGGGAAAGGAGTCTTCTGCTTGCCCCTTTAAGCAAGCAGGACTGCCTGGCTGTGATCTGAATCAGCTACTCAGTGGGACAATGGGAGGGGCACTGACTTTCAAGTCACATGTCCACCATAGAGAAAAATAAATTGCTTATCCGAAAAAAATGGCATCATATGGCATCCAGGTTTTCTTATCTCACAGATGCGCTTCTTCAGAATTCCATAACTATATATAAGAATGATGGTTTTAGAATATGCAACTCCATGTATAAGAAAGTAAATTCTAAATCTACAAATATACAGAATTTCCATGGCAGTGTGTACTATGGTAGCGGCTAACTTGAAATGTGAACTGAAATGTGGCTAATCTGAGTTGAGATGTGCTGTAAAATGTAAAATACCATATTAAATTATGAAGACTCTGCATGGAAAAAAAAAGAAAGAATTTAAAATGTCTCAATAATGTTGTATATTTTTACATGTTTAAAGAATGTATCAAATATACTGAGTAAAATAAGATATAGTATTAAATTAATTTCACTTGTTTCTTTTTACTTTTTAAAACGTGGTGCTGGAAAATTTTAAATTGTATAAAATAACTCGCATGTATGGTTTGAAATGAATATTTCTATTGGATAGTAATGTTCTATAGCAATTTTTTTCTCTGTATGAACGCAGAAACAATGTTAGCTTAAATTAGTCCAGAATAATTAATGAAAACTGAAAAAAAAGATGACATTGGGCTGTATAAATGATTTGTTCAATTTAGGGATTTCATGATGTCAAACACAAAGGCATACTCTACATTACAAAAAACAATATAAATTTCATACTAGATGGTACACATAAGGCTTTTATGAAAAAGTATTTATTAAACTGAAATCACATTCTCAGACCTTAAACTACATAGGACTCTAGCCCCCTTACTTTGAAGATGAGAAAATTAAGATTCAGAATGGTCAAGTGATTTGTTTGAAACTCCACAAGTAGGGAGTAGAAACACAAGGCCAAAGGCCCAAAATGGAGCAAGAGGGATGCTCTTCACCATAGCATTTGGCCCTTTTGTGTTAGGCCAGACAGTCAACCTCCTCACCACAAAAAGCCTTCAGGCTGAGAAAACGGTAGGTACAAACATGCAAGAATTCATACTCTATTTAGAGATAAGTTCCACAGGTAAATATTTTATTCTAATAAAAGCAGGTCATAAGGAAATATGTAATAAAAATCTTTTCTGGAGGAGTATTAATTTTTAAAAAAACTACTATATGGAAAAATTGGTATTGTGTTTTTAAGAAGAATCACTGATAATTCTGGAGAAAGAGTAACTGATGGATTAATTTTATCACAAAGAAATCCACTACATTAACCATTACTGAGAATTATTCTATAATACTTGTGACTATTGTGAAGATTTCTACATGAATATGGTCTGGCTTATTTATTCATCCCAGTGACCGAAGTACTTTTGCAAGGTGGTCTGATGCAGGATGTGTTCCCATAGCCTGGACTCTACTGTCAGGGATTTACTGAGAGTCTAGTTCATTCCTAACACAAAACAGCAGTGCACACCATATACTTGATCTAGGTAAAAGATCACCATCCAAGAGAAACGTTTCTAAAAGTAATACACTTTCCCTATATACTAACTTGAGTAACCAGAGCTAGGAAAAATGTCTCCAGTTACATGCTAATGTCTCCCAAAGAAGGTGAGTCAGAAAGTTCAGCTGTTCTATCTTTGGACCATTAATATTCAATGTTGAGTCAGGCTACATCCCAAAACACCTACAACTGGAAAGTAATTCTTCTCAAATGAAAACTGGCATAATATGAGTTTGGGGAATGTTTCCCATCCTAAAATAAATTTTTAAGCACACAGAGATAGTTAGAAATTGTCACTCTGTTGATAACTATGTTTTATTCAGTAATCTGTCAAATAAAGGGAAAAAGGCAAACACACACACACACACACACAAAGCAGAGCTTTATATTTTAATTTCTTTATGCCTGTTCTTCCTCACATTTTTTTTTTAAAAAGTGTAGTTTATCAAAAGAAGGAACAGAAATCACAAGAGTATGATATGCTTTCCATGTTACACTGGCTCATTTTCAAGGAAAAGAATTATAGCAGAAAAAGGATGCTGCCACATGCATATAGTAATAGCATTAACCATACTTACTAACTTGCAACATAAATTGAACCATTAAAATATTTAAATGTTCCTCATTAACTTTTATTGGTTTCAGTTTTTAACTTTTTCTCTTCCTCTTAAAATTAAAAATGAACATTCCCTTCAACTTTGTACACTTCAAGCAGCATTCAGGCTAAATCCCCTGGTCCAGAGTTTTTTCAATGTCTCTAAACCCTACCATAAAAACAATAAGTCTGAGGTTAAGTTTTTTAAACTTACAAGAAGAATCAGAGATTTCAAAGTACTATTATTTTAGTGCTTATCATTCCTAATCACTAAAAAGAAATAACCTAATTAAATAATTCTGGAGAGGGCTCTGACTTTTTTGACTCCTTCCTATATGCTAGGCTTTAGGTCTTCTTCTCTCCATAGTATGAGTATCTGATCTGCCATGTGGTATGCATGGAAAGAAGGAAAGGAGGAAGGGAGACCTCTATACAAATAAATCCTTTTGATCCTAAAAAGTCTTTTGATTTACTTTATTTCTAAAAATGATGATACATTAAAGAATAGTACTTCATAAAAAGGAAAATAAGTGCACATTTGGTTAGAAAGTTTCAAAATTTGTATAATGTTACAACATAAAAATACAGAATTTCACCTCCTTATACACATACCCTTTTGGAAATATATCTAATGCTCAGCTGATTTCTGAGAGCACTGAAAGGCCAAGGCGGCATTACATATCATCTCTCAAAAGTAGATTTACCCTACTTTCGACAAAGAAAATAAATAGGAACTGAGTATAGAAAGTCCTTCAGTTATAAAATTTGCTTACTGTTACTATTTATTATAAATTGCATACTTCATTGTTTATATTTTATTCTTTAAGAAAATTATCATATACACAATTCTCAGCCATAAAAAAGTAAATCTTGCCATTTTCAACACTGATAAACCTTGAAGACATTATGCTAAGTGAAATAAGTCTAACAGGAAGACAGATACTCTATGATCTCTCTTATATGTAGATTCTAAAACAATAACAACAACAAAAACCCAGCTCATAGATACAGAGAACATACTGGTGGTTGCCAAAGGCAGATGAAGAGTAAGTGAAATGGTTGGGTGAAGGTGATCAAAAGGTACAAATTTCCAGTTATAAAATAATTAAGTCCTGAGGATACAATGGACAGCATGGTGACTATAGCAATAATACTCTATTGTATATTTGAAAGTTGCTGAGAGTAATTCTTAAAAGTTCTCACAGCAAGAAAAAAAAATTGTAACTATATACGGTGATGGATGTTAACTGGACTTATTGTGGTAATCATTCTGCGATATATATAAATATCAAATCATTATTTTGTGCACCTGAAATATAATGTTATATGTCAACTGCATTTCAATAAAAAAAAAAGCTAGTATTGTTAATTGACTCTTTAAAAAAACCTGAATGTTGTAGACATGTCTTGATTATAGTCTCAGTCACTTCAGTTTGCTGGCATGCAAAATTGGTAGCCCACTATTTAAAAGCCATTTTAGAAGCAACTTTTCTTCCTTAAAGAATAGAATGGTGTAATGCCTTTTAAAAGACTAAATTCTAGTTACAGAAAGAAAAATGCAATGTCAAAAATGACAATAATATGCATTTTGTTCACCTTGGAAACTTTAGACTTGAAAGAAGCCTATAGTATAACTTTTCCATTACTCCAGTTGAATTCTAAGACCACCAGTGTAACAGCACCACTCAGAAAACCGCAGGCCTGGCCTTGCTAGAATACACATACAGTTGCTGAGGAACAGGAAATGAGGCCAGATGGTTCTGCTGAGGGAAGCACTTTTTTTCTTTATAAAACCAAAAAAAGCCCTAATAGGTCAAACACAAAAATGTAGATATGGTAAAACGGAAAGCTAACAGGGAGATTTATGTAAATGAGACAAGCATAGTTTTGCATGATGTTTCTAGCTACACTAGTAAATATGTAGAGGGAGGAAAACAGGGAAGGAAAAATAAAACAGTAGGTCTATACCATAGATCTGCATAGTTTTCTTGACAGGGAGAACAGCTACTAGCAATACTTAAATAGGCACTGTGGCAACATTTTGGGAACAAATAGTATACAATTTATGTTAGACTGAGTACATACAAATTACCATAAAAACTTTTTTTAAAAAAATGTACCTTCAAATATAGAATGTAAAGTAACTACAGTCGATACTCTGACTTTCTTGTACATCCAATTAATGTGGTTGTTGTTCAAAACCACATGAAGTCTAAATGTGGGTGAAAAGACACTCACCACAAACTTCTGGGTGGAGGCAGAGAGAAAAGCCTTAAGCTCCAGGTCCACTTCAGTCCCTCCCTCACTTATTGTGACCAGTGCATAGCCATACCTCTGCAAACATGCACTTAGATGTAGATGTGTCTCTTGCATTGCCCATTCTCTTTTCTTTTTCAACCACAGAAAAATTCTGTGAAGTCAAAAACCTGGCCTCATGATCTCCCTTACAGAGCAGAGTTGCCATGGGTCACTGTTCTGGCTAATTAAATGCTAGTGCTGGCCACCCAGAGATTTGCAGCCTTCTCTTCCCTGACATGACTAAGGGGAATTGCACAGGATGGCTGGGGCTGTGGTTGGTGTTAGGACTGTGGTTGGTGGCTACTGCCACTCTGGGGTCAGGAGAGAATAAACAATCAGAGATCTGGCCCTGGCATCAATAAATCACATTTGCACCTAGCCCAGGACTCCTGGTGATGAGTAAAAAGTAAATGATAGTAGGTTGTCTGTCACATGCAGCTGAGTATAATTCCTAACTGATGCATGAGCCACCTAGATGACAACCTTCTACAGCTATGGCAAAACATATCATGTAGCGTGTGATCTGACAGACATAGTGGGAAGACCATGAAAAATTGGAGCTAAGTTCAAACTCTGAACTATCTGTTTTACCTCTAGTCAGTAAATATCTCTGAAAAATGAACTCCTTTACCTGTTAGACGACGGAGCTGAACAGGATGATGCATAAAGTTGCTTCAATGTTTAAATTAAATAAATCAATGGAGCCAATCTGATTTGAGGTCTATTCACTCTCTGGTATTCATTCAATAAATACATGCTAAGCACCCTGAAGTTTTATGTGTTCTGAAGGGCACTGGGGGCTACAAAAGAAGGTCAGCCAGCATGGTGATCAGACAGAGTTGTGTGCCTGTGAGAGGCTGCCAGCCAAAGTAGGATAATCACTCTGGCAGGGACTATAAGGGATGTGAATCAAGGGCTATATGCTAGGAATGGTCAATTCTTCTGTTTAAGTGATGGGGGAGGAGGGTAAAAAGAGAAGGCTGCTCAGGGAGATGCTTGAGGCAGAGGAGAATTTTGAGAAGAAATGAGCAGGAACAAGGGTGAGTTCAGCTCAAAGTCCAAATTGGAGCAAAGCACACAGCAAGAGAAGCAGTAATGAACTTGAGTAGACAAAGCTGAAGAGGACATGAGGGATACTGGCAAGACCCTCGAATGCCACATTCCAATCGCCAGCTTTCATTCTGCGATAGAGGCACTGAGCGTTTTTATGAAGAAATAAGATAGTATCTGTATTTCAGAAAGGTGATTGGCAGCAGTGTAGAAGGTAGAGAGTGCTCAGCCAAGTGCAGGGCACAGAGCATGCTCACAATGACAGGCTTGGAATAAATGCACAGGACAGAAGTCTGATCTGAGACAAACTAAGTTATTTTCTCTAAGTTTTATTTTTTGCCTCTGGGGGAAGAAAAGGGATAATAGCATCTATCTCACTAGACTATTGTGAAAGTAAGCTTGTAAAGAGTGTCAAATAGTTTACATAATACTCAGTATGGTCTTAAACTTGGAATAAAAATTAAAAGTAGACCTTAATTAATGGTATTTAGATTTAGAAAAGACCTTTCTTTAAAGCAACAAATGACAATTAGAATAGTTCAAAAATAAAAGGTCCTGAGAGACAATGAATTATTTCTCAGTTATTCAAACATAGACTGGCTAAGTCACCTTTCAAACACACAACAAGATGGAAGGTTAGCGGAACCTGAAGATCTTAAAATTCTTGCTGCTCCAAAAATTATTATTAAATATTTACCACAAACTCATGTGATAATCATGACTTTCATGTAATTTATCCTTTTATCATATTTTCACTATTCCAATTCTGTACGGTCAACAGCTGGAGGAAAAAAGAGAGGAAGTCAGTAGCCACTTATTCACAACATGATGTTTACCCAGTGCCTAGTGCCCAACAAGGAACAGGGCATACCACCAGTCGTCTACCATGCTTCATGAGGGCCTTCATTGTGCAAAGCCAGGTAGTTAATACTCAAGACACTTAATACACTTGAAACAGAACAGGGACAGACTGAGCTTCCCTCCCTTAACAACCAGATTCCACACCACCCTGTTCATGTCTGAGATAATAAACAACTTTCCAACTGCAAAATTTGCCCAAGGCAGTTGACCCCCACATCCACATGTGTGCAGAAACCCAAGTTGACCCCTATATGACCTTCCTGGGGGGTCGGAAAGAGCAACCCCACAATGTTGGGCCTACCAAGTATGAGCCAGGGTTCCACCTCGACTGTGTCTGCCGGAGCCAGCCAGAGAACTCTCACAGTGCTATCTCCCTTGTGCTGGAGCATAAGCCCCAATAAACCTTGTCTGAAGTCTGATTTGGCCATCTGTTAATTTCTATTACAGAAAGAGCCTAAGAACCTAAGGTCCATAACACCTGAAGTAAAGAGTTTTTGATACTGGGGGTGGAAAGGGGATGTCAGAGGGAAGGAGTAAAAGAAAGAGAGAGAGAAGGGAGGGAGGGAATGCCAGAGTATGGTGAGTTAGGAATGATACTACTGAAATGCTTAACTAAACCAATGTAATTTCTTTGAGCTCCACTAGATTTCTAACGTCCCAGAGCCCTACATCATGTGTTATTAAACAAGCAAACCGGTAATTCATTAGGGATAATTTTAATAGATGACTCATTTGGCCCAGCCAGTCAATGATGCTTTGGTTTCCCAAAGGCTCTTGCAGGTAACTACAAAGGAGCTTTCAGCTGCCACTGACAAAAGGTAATGGAATTTAAACCACTTATGCCACTTCTTCAAACATCTTTCTTCAGTTTTTTTGAAGATAAGGATCAAATGAAATGATTTCTGTAAAACCTGTATTTCCTGTACAGAGTTGATATCTTCTTCAAATTATATGATTGTATAACTATTAAATTAATATTTACTTCAGAAGAAGTCTCCTATTTAGGACATATGACCTGGCCTTTTAACTTTTGGCTCTTCCAATGTTTTACAGTTTCTAACTCAGTTTCTCATATCTGTGTTCTTCATTTCACAAGAGATTTTAGAAGGCCATTAGTAAAATGCTAGCTTACTTGTAATGCCTTGTAATTCCAAGTGAGGCATATACCTTGTTAAATGGTCAATATCTGAAGACAGTGGGAAAAAATGGCTTTAAAATCTCACAAGAATGACTATACAATCAACCCAGAAAAGTCATGCTTTATCACACAGTAAGGAGTTACACTGAAGAGTGAAGTGTGGTCAGGCTGAACACACTGTTCAGTACAAGGCCAGGACTTCAGGTCAGAGCTTTTCATTTCAAAGCCAGCTTTTTTCACATGGAAAATGCAAATAATAATTCCTGATTTCCTAACCATAGTCTAAGATTTGTTGGGAGAATCAGTCCAAAGATGTAAATGATAAAACAAACAAATACAAGAGGATATAACCTTCAGGGATTTAAAAAAGGTCTGGTGAAAGCTCTATGTATTTTGTTTTCAAACTTGAAATTTAAGATCCAATGAAAATCAGCAAGTAATTCTTGACCTAAAAGAGACACTATAAGAAAAACCATATGAAATCATAAACCCCCCAGGATTTTGACCTTTGCCTTTGCACAGGCAAAAAGGGGAGAGGTGCAACTACCACACCTTGATGAGTATTTGTGGTTACAAAATGGCCAAGAAGAAAGGGCCACGGTCACCTTCCTGGAATGCAACCTGCCTCCCCTAGGCTCCACCCAGGCAACCCACACACCACCACCCCTGGGACTGAAGCACAACACTCCACTTGATGAGTCAGAACTGGAGGACTGATCTGGGAACAGAGATCTGTGCTGTGAACATGTGGGTGCCATGCAGAAAGGGGAGAAGATGAAGTTACATGCTCAGAGATCCCAAAATCATACTGCAGAATATTTCTCTTTTCTTCTAACTTTAAAGTTTGCACAGATTTTCTACAGCTACTATCAAATAACTAAGAATCCTGAAATTCATTTTTACAAGTATTAAAAAAAAAGACTATTACTGTTATAAAATGACCTATCCTAAAATTTGTGTGTGTGTGTGTGTGTGTGTGCGTGTGCGTGTGTGTTTGGTAGTAAGAGGGATATGGACTGGGAGACAGAATAGAGAGAGGGTGATAAATGAGTGAAAGTTTTCTAGAATAAAATCTGTGATGAAAATTTTGTTCAATCTAGAAGAATCTTTTATCAAATGAAACTCGACAACTGAGAGGAAGTGATGATTACAAACAGAGAGGGTTCTGAATGAGCAAATGTCAATGTTATCAGTCTCACTGAGGCATTCGATCCTATAAATTAATGCTTCTTTTCTAATTTTTAAAATTTTGTTTTATAAGTCAGGGCCAGTACTATTCATTTTTCCTTTATAGTCTGCATGCAATAAGAAAGAACATTGCTTGAAAATATTTTGCGGGAATCAAATCTATCACAACTAAAACCAAAATTTGGTAAGATCCTATTCAGTGGGAAATGTCTTATGTTAGGTAGACAAAGCAATCTTTTAATAGAGGAATAAAACACATTTCATATATACATAGTCATGTTTATAAATTTTATAAAGAAATGCTCAATAAGGAGGTTCCATTATATTAAGTATTTATTGAGCATCTGTTCTCTACCAGGCATGTTGGGAGACACAATTACAATAAAGAGGTATAATATCCAGTTCCTGCCTTCAAGGAGCTTCCTTGAAAGAGACTGGCACAAGATAACTAACTGCATCATATTTTATATTTGTGGAGGATTTTGTCAGAGATCTCAATCTACTTAGATTATACAGCAATTAATAAACAGTAATGATTTAAGCCTAACCATTCTCTTTATAATGTGACAAAACATAGCAAAAATGATCTGAAATGTTTTACATAACTCTGAGAGGTAGCTGGGGAAACCATACTAAGCAGTAAGTTTATCTCTTTCTTTAGTACTTTCCTAATAATTTCCAAGTGAGGCAATGCAAAGACAATTTGCAAGTTGTTTATCAACTTTGCCTTTATAAAATTCTGCTTCTGTAAGACTGTACTTGTGAATTAATTTGGCTTAGTGCAAGCCTAAGTCTATCTTATTTGCTAAAAAGAAAAGGGGATTATCACTTAATAGTACACCAAATATATCCATTTGGGGCATATTTAGCTTGCATGTATGTTGCATCTATAGTTTCTGGAGCAACTCTAAAAGCTACATGAGAAAACCTTTGGACACTTGGTGCCAATAAGGTATAAAAAACATGGAACAAAGTCAATGACCTATTTTAAAATAACAGCAAGTCAAACAGTTCAAACGTTTTATTCCTGCCCAACATCTGCTTCCAAACAAGAGTCCAAAACAAAGCATTGCCTTATCCTACAGGTGTCTGCCTCTTGGACTCACAACCATGCCCTGGGAGAACAGGTAATCAGTGGGACAAGTCAAAGTATCTATCAGAGATCTCCCCAAGTTCAGATCTAACTGCTTCACACAAAGCCAATTACATTCAGTAAAGCGAGCTTCACTAAAGTAAATAGGTAGAAAAAAAAAAAAAGATTTTACAAATGTAAATAACAACACTCACAGAGGGGATCAAACTTTTTCTTTGCCTAAAAGAATCTTTACGACTTCACTGCTATGAGTCCATGAAAGAGACTAAGCAGAAGAGATATTTTCTAGTGTGGGTAAACAGGAGCAGAAAATAAATTAGATATCTTTGGCTTAGGGGCCATCCAATTTGGAAATTTTTTTTCTTTATGGCTTTAGGTGCAAAGGCAAAATTAACACATTTGGGTTAAAGGGTCCCCTGAGGCCAAGCCTGGGAACCTGGAGCCTGGGCTCCTGAGACAGCAGCAAGGGGCACTCAAGTGGTCTGAGAAAGTTATAGAGCAGGGACACAGGGCCAGGGCTTTGTGAAGAAAAAAACACATAATTTTAGTAAATGATTTCCTGCAATAAAGCACTGAGAAGTAAGATAAATCCAAAAAGTACTTTAAAATAAATTTTAAAATGAGCACTTTGACTCTGAGGAAGAGAGGGTGGGGAGAGGTTGGAGAAAGTGTGCAGATGGGGAGGGGAGGGGGGAGTAAGGGAGGAAGAAGAGAGAAAAAGAGACAGAAAGAGAATTTTCTGCATCTTTGTGGCCATGAGTTAAATAAAAGACACACTAGCGTGGTTGCAAATACGTTTTCTGTCCTTCCCAGAATACATTAGTGGAAAAATGAAGCATTTAATATTAAAGATATATACCTTCTATAGGCAAAATGATCACTAAATTTGGGTGATATATTTTATAAGAAGTAATTACATCTGTATCACATGTATAGTCTTGTTATTAAAATTAAATAGCCAGTTTTCATTTGTGGGCAGAAGCTGAGAGACACCAGTGAAAAAAGAGACAACAGAGGAGCAGAAAAAGGATAGAGGAGAATGTGAGGAAGAGGATCAGCAAGCAGTCTAGGGAGGCTAAATGGAGTGGAAGGAGAAAGCTTAAGGAAACTCAGTATACTTCAAATTAAGTGAATAAGCATCGTAATCCAAGTGGAAAAAGTGGCTTTTCACTTTTCCAAGGACTTATTTTCAGAAACAGAATCATCATTTCTTAGGTAGAAGCAGTTATTTCCTGACCCATAGTGGTATGATGACACTTGACATCAACAGGAGTGAGTAAAGGGTGGAGTACAAGCGTCTATCTAAATGTTGTTAATTGTTACCCATTAGAAAATAAATGGCATTTACACAAAGTTTCATAATCTGTTTCCATAGGCCCTCTATCTACTGAATAAGCAACTCCATTCTATATTCATTGTCATTCTCTCGCTCCACATACACATACTTATATATATTTGCCATGAACTACTTTTCTAATTTAATGTCAGATGCTCAATTTTATACTTTGAAAATACAACTGAAAATATGATCTAAAAATGCACCCACCTCCAAGTTTCTAAACTATCTGTGAACGAAAACTTGATGAATAATCCATCCTAGAAATATGGGTAGTACAGGCTTCATTTCCTGAAAACAATCTAAACGGAGTCTATAGTTTCTGGGAATTGGGGGCATGACCACACCTGTGATCAAGAAAGACCTGGCTAGAGGGAATAAAGTAACTATGACTTTCCACATTTCTGTTAAGTGAGGCCTTACTAAAGAATGGATTCTGGTACCATTAACACTTTAGAGAACTCAAACAGAACAAGAAATCAAGCTACTCTCCTGAATACGAAAAAGAAAAGAAAAAGTTTGTCGATGATGTTGAATAAGCAAGTTTCCCTTAAATAAGATTTCATAATGTTTAAATGGCATAATTTCCTTCTAGATTTCTGTGAATTAACACAGGATACAGAATGCTAGCAGCACAGTACATGAGACTAGATGAGAAAGAAAGTCTTGAGAACCATGGTCACTTCTCTCCAACTCTGTCAACAATCTACTTCCCCACAGCCGGAGGCTCCCAGTCTTCCCCAGGGCTCTCTCTCTCTTATAAGCTGTAATGAAGGTTAATTCATTTAGAAGCCAATGGGCAGAGAGGGATGGACACCTAACTACCCATTTTCCCCAAACACCCACCACCCCTTGCATTGTTACCTAATAGAGCCAATCTGATGGGTTCAGTGAGATCGGATAAGCTGTCTCAGCCTTAGTGTCCAGATATTTCTCTTTCCCCTGGACTATATATGGCAGAAAAATAGTGAGAGAAGCTTAATTTTCTGTCTCAGTAAAGGCTTTTCACTAATTCCTAGTAAAAGTCCTGAGATCGCTTGATTACCTGTGTATCCCAAGAGCAAGGGACCACCTTGTGAGTAGCAAAACCTTAAAGATACTTCTGACCCAGTCCTTACCAATTAATTTATCTCTCAATATATTCTGGATACAGTTGTGTCCCAGTTAGTTTTAACCAAACTGTTACCATTAATTTTACTTAAACATGTGGTGCCATTTCCCAACTCTGTACTGCTACGACATTAATATTTATTTTTTATTAAAATGGTGGAATGGTTAAATAAGTGTGAGAAACCCTTTATTAACCTTAGCAGGCCATAGTGCACGTTCACATATCATTAATTTTGAGAAGTCAGTCCTATGATAAAGAAATTTGCTTACCTTTGTGCAGTATAGAATTTTGTAGGCTTATCTGGCTTTGGACAAAGTTTAGGAGACTGTCATTTGTAGCAACTAGAACAATGACCATGGTAAGTACTCAATGGAAGACATGTTAAAGGAATAATGTCACCCAGAGAAGTTAGAGGTTCTCTCTTGCATGTTGTTAGGCAATACTTGTACAATGTTGACTACCTGAATTTGCTTGAATGTGGTATATAGCCCCCAATATGTTCTCATGAATACAAGGAGTTGCTTAGATATATGTGGAGGGAGGCAGGCATGAAAACAGGTTGTACAGTATGGCAATTATTTATTCACTTTATTTTTCTTATTTATTTTTTTCTCTCAGAATTCCTTTTTTTTTTTTTTTTTAAGGTGACATTGGTTAATGAAATCCAGTAAATTTCAGGTATATAATTCAACAATAAGGCATATATATATATATATATATATATATATATATATATATATATATATATATATATATATATATACACATATATATTTATATTCCACTGTGTGTTAACTGCCCATAGTTAGATTTCTTTCTGTCACCACATATTTGACGCTTTTTAAAATGATGAAAACTTTGAATTGATTTAAAACTTTGAATTGCCAATTGACTATATCACATAAAAAATGCAAATTTTTGATAACCTGTGTTTGTGTAAATTGAGTATAACTCTGAGCCATTAGCATTATAGCAATATTAAAATACTATTTTTTTTCACAGAAGGCTACAAAAATTGTAGATGTTAATTATAGACACTAGGTGGTGGGTATATGACTATTCATGTTTAAAGTTATTCAACAACTCTGTACATTTAAAATATTTATAATAAAATACTGGGAAGATATAACTGCATATAGCTTCCTTGTTCCAAAGTAGAATATAACAATATAATTTTTATATTCTTCATTTCAATTTGAAATACCTCTTACCCACTCAGATAATTTAAAAATAATTTTGATCTAGGAAATAAGACTATACTTGGATGTTAATGAACCTGACTCAGCAACAGGAAATGGTTTTGTTTAAATTGTTGACAAAATGTTTATAAGACAGAGTAGATTCTAATCATATCATGTACAGCACATCAATGTTAATTTTTTACAGGGTTGTTATTATAGCCTTTTAACAGACTGGTAAATTTAGATATAAAACCTGAGGCTGAGGAGCAAATCACTAACACAACTGGGGTCATCCACACCCCATCTGTCAAATGCTCTCTACTTTCATCACGGAAATTCATCCATAAGTAAAAAAAGTATAAATTGCTTAATCTAAAAATTTACTAATACAATGTTTGTGTATAAGTGAGAGAGAGTATACAATTAAAACGTGTGTAAATGAGATACTATTAAAAGTTGTTTGATCTGTTCTTGCCAAGGCTTCTTTATTCTGAGGCTTATAATTACAGTGCCAACATGAAGATGTATTTTAAACAAACAATGCTTCTCCCTTTTTTTTTTATTCTTATGCGTTTTTATTTTAATTTTGGCAACATCTATTTTTAGTCATAAGTCTATGAAGTAATCTGATTTTAATACATTTAGAAATGCAAAGAATGGTAATATTTCTTACAATGTAGATAGAAAAAAATGAATTCTTACTTAATAATGATACTTTTTTAAAAATCAAGAAATTTAGACTTCTTTCAGAATCCATGAATGAGATCTATAAAATCATTCTTACATCAACATGTGCTACTATCAGAACCCCAGGGCGATCCTTAATATGAAAAACCTACTTGTATTATGGAACAAATCAGATCTAGAATGCCAATGAGAAAAACTTAATTTTGTATATGTGTCTCTATAAAATCGGAAAATTTTATATTCTTACTGAAAGGCCAAAACATCTCACTCTTATGTGAATATTTTGGCTTCTGGCATGCTGTACTGACACCATCTTGTCAAGAAATCTTCAAAATGACATCATTTGGGAAGATCTTTTTAAAGTCTTTGAGCCAAAATGTTTATACAATACTTTTATTTTAAATGAATGCAAATGTGGGCCCTTAGTACCAAGGTTTGAGCTGCACCCAGGAACAGTGTGCTGACTTGAAATTTGGGGAGTAAAATGATAGCAGTGCTCTTCTTCCAGATCCACTACACTCACAAGAGAATTTTTCATTATTTATGCATTTTTTAACAGTCTCATATGCATTTGGGGAGGATATTTTGGCCTATTTTTAAAATATCATTTCTTCTGTTTCCTGATTTTAAAAGTTTATACATACATAATTTGTGTCAAATATATGGAAAATACAGAAGTATAAAAAAATAACACCAGCAAAAAGCATTATTAGCATCTTGATATAGTTTCTCTCACTATTTAAATCTATTTCTGAGTTTCGATACAAGCTTTTTTCTTTATCCCAGTGCAAAAAATATAAAATAAAATAGAATGAAACGATCTATATGTTTAATGAATTTGGAGAACAAGAGTTTGGATAAAGAGGGATACCTATATAGACTTCTATATAGCTCTAAGTATATTCAGTTAGCTATAAGTCTATATATCAAAATGATGTTATTGAAGAAATAATGTATTTTTACAAAACATACCTCATATTTTCAAGTAGACAAAAGAAAGTTTCAGCTCCTCCTGCTAATATCTCCTTTCTTCCACTTTCTTATAATTTCTGAAAGTATGGCCTTATATATATTCTTAATGTATTGTTCTTAAAATGTATCTAAGGACTACTATCATAAAATACTTTTTTGTAATTACAGCTAAGAAGAACATATTTAAATGATTTAAATGTTGTGCTCTTTAAAATTTTAAATCAGAATTTTTGTCCATAATATAAATCAGTTATAGGTATTCAAGTACACAACATTTTTAATTGTTATAAACAAAAATTTAATTGTTATAAACTGCTGAAGCTAAATTCTGTGTTAGCAAGTTAACTACTTGTTTGCTTTCTTTCTGAATCGCATCAATGAACAAGAAAGCCAGATCCGGTTTCCCAGAGAGGAATCATTAAGGACAGAAATAGTCTCCTGAACACAGGAAATCCGTAAGCATCTAAACAAGGAAAAGCAGGCTCCAGGGAAAATGACAATGTCACTAACATGCTCATTCATGTCTGGCCACAGAACCATCATAGATATTTAAAAGCATATTAATTAGGGAAAGGTAAAATGTATTTGTTTAAAAAAAAATCACACTACGAACATATATATAACATATGTAATTCAAACCAAAAGCATTACTGTGTATATAAATCCCAATAGTGAAAATTAAATGTCCTTTTAACTCTACCCATTATTCCGCAAAAGCATCATTACCATTTATTTCTCTTTAAGGGACGGAGTTTTTGGCATGCAAGTCAAAATTTAAGAAGTGTAAAGGGTAATAACCAGACTTTTAAGCAGCGAAAACAAAAAGCTCCATAAAAACATTACTCTTAGAATAATTCAGTAAAATAATGTAAATCTGAAGTCTGATATTATGCAATTTGAAATTTGGTAGTATTTCTTTAAGATTTCAGAAATAGTACCTTTATACCAAAAAATTCTTTCATGGTTAGTTATATGTGTATTGGGCAAGGAGAGGGTGCAGAAAAAGTGAGGAGCTGAAAAAATCTTTAGAAAGTGAAGAACATTCAAACACTCTTCACTCATCATCTAAAAAACTGATAGTCACATATTAAATAATTAAAGAAACAACTGTGCTGACAGACACATTTTAAATAAACAATTGTGAAAGGCGTCCTCATTCAAGTAACATTCTGCATAATCTACATATACTGCTGAACCAAGCAGTCTTAAATTGAAAGTAGTATGTGCTTTTCTGAATTAGCAAAACTTTACATGCTACAACCTCTAGGTTATGCTTTTCCACTAGAGGCCTAGTATTTAAAACACCAACTGATACAGGTATTTTTAAGAACGTGAGTTAGTTCCTACCTCTACATAGTCCTTGGCATGTCCCCAATCTCGTTTGGCATCCAGATTTCCCAAACTGAAACACTCCAGTTGTCCAAGGTAAATCTTAGCTACTGACCGGCTAATTTTTCGAGTAACAAAATTAGCTCCTAAAAAGAGACAAAAGATGTATTATCAGTAATGTATATGTGATATCTAACAGTTTAGTGAACCAAACCAAACCTCAGTCCCTGGGCATTCCTTTTATTCTCCAAACCCCCGCCCCTCTGCTTTCTTTAAAATAATAATTAAAAGAAAGAAAAAAAAAAAAAGAAAGAAAAAGATCATTAATTGTCACTAGAAAAGTAAAAAAAGCTCTAATTCTAAGCATCACATCAACTCCACTTTCATAACAAACAATTTTCTTTGGGGATGTCTTAACATTCCTAATTTGTTGCTGCAATATGTGACCCAGGGATTAGGCCAAAGAAAAGCAATCGTCATGCCAGTTTTTAAACAGAAAGTTCAAAAGGGTTGTAGAAAAAGAAATGTCAAAATAGAAGACAGACATCTAACACCACCCTGATTTTTTTAAGAACATAAACATCATATACTCCTATTAATAAAGCTATTTTGAGGCTCACAGGGAGAGGGAAAAGAGAATAAGTTAGCTCACAGGGTATATAACTAGTTAAAAGAAACAAACAAGAAATGTATTTAGGTTGTCAATAAGTGCTGATTTAATTTTTTATAACTTTTATTTAGAAACTTGCACAGCAATCTAATTATAAATTATGGCACATTTCTAAAACAAAAGTTCTCTATACTAACTACAATGCCACCTTCTAATATAATTTAAGGGTTGTCTACAGGAATGGGCTCCTGAATTCTTTACAAATATTTTGAAATGAATGGATGAAAGGTGTCATGAAGTGAAGAAAGTAGTGAAATTGTTTAATGTTCTCTGGTCTTTAATGAAAGCCTATATCTTCATTTAAAAGATCACCAAAAAAGGACATTAAAAAATACTGCTGCGACAATTTTATCCATGCTCCTGAATCTAGGTAAGGTTATCATAAAATACCAAGTAATGCCAAATTCTCAACATAAGAACATACACATGAGCTAGTCAATGACTTCATACAGTTTAGATAGATTACTACCATGATTTATCACTTCTCAATAACTTCAGCTTTGTTCTTTTGCAGATAAAGCGGGAAGGTGAATGTTACGACAACAAGTTTTGGCTTCTAGAGAAACTGGCACAGGGATAAGGGGAATTTTTCTTAACAGGTTTTCTAATTTTTGGCAGGAATACGGCCCAGTGCAAGTTCAAACACATATTAAATTCACTTACTACACAAAATTGGTATATACATTTATAATATTATCATTAAAAATGTCATATCATTAAAAATGACAATGAGTCTTTCATGGAAATCTAAAATTTCAGTTTCTCTTAATAGTTCATAGAGTACCTTAAGAAATCAAAAGCTTCAACTTTCTATGGCAGTTTATGAAATATTAATCTCCTTCAAAAAAGAGACTTTCAAAAAAGAGATGTGTTTATTAGGTGCAATCCTTCTCAACCTATTACCAATCAGCAATATTTATTTCCTATTGACTTGTAACAAATTTAGGTTTCTTGATGTCTACCTTTCTATTTTGATGTCAGGATGCTAGATAAACTTGTGATGCCAAATCATCACAGGAAGTTTCTGGCACAAAATAGTTCAGATTATTACATTTACCATAAGCTAATGTTTAGGAGCCAAATGGAAGCATGTGACTTTGTTCAAACAATTTACTTAGGCAATTCCTTCAACCAGTATTAACTGAACACTTACAAAACACCAAGCACTAAGCTGGGGGATCCAGGAGTAAAAGCAGCAGTCCCTACTCTCAAGAGCACAGAAAGGATAATACAGACAAATAAATCAGTGTTGCCAGAAATGAAATGACATATTTGCAAGGACAGAAACATTCACGGTCTATAGCGCAGCTTCTGGGTGTGGTCAGGAAATACTCACCAGAGAAGGAGCCTGAACTAAGTATCCTGGTGAGGTCATGAAGGGATTAATTAAGTTGTTTGTTAGACAGGGACAGTGATCCAGACAGGAGGAACAACACATGCATGCAAAGATGCAAAGATGGGGAAGGGCCTTTCAGCAGGCCTTTCTTTTTAAACTCCTAATGTAACAGGACACCTTAGCACAGTGCTAAGCTTTTTAGACAGAAATGCATTTAATTTTCAGAGAAACCCACAAACTAAAAATTGTTACTACCCTCATTTTGAAGATGAAGAAGCTGAGATCAGAGAAGTTATCCAAATTGGCCATTCTTAAACAGAATTCAAGTCAGTGTCTATGTGGCTATAAATCCCAGGCTCTCACCTTACAAGGACGTAGAATAACATACTAAAGGTATGAGAAACACTTATCTGGATCCAAAAGTTATCTTGGATGCCTAGTCAAATTTATTTGAAATTTCTAGTTCTTTAAATTTAATTTTTAATATTATTTATAACTGTTGTATTGAGATATAATTCACATACAATTTATCCATTTAATGTGTATAAATCAATGACTTTTATTATACTCAGAAACTGTGCAGCCATCACTATAATCAATTTTAAAACATTTTCATCACTCCAAAAATAAAATCCATGCCATTTAGCAGACAGTCCTCATTTTCCCCTCCAAGTCTGCTGGACTTAGGCAACCACTAATCCACTTTTTGTCACTATAGATTTGCTTATTCTGAACACTTCATATGAATGCTCATATAATATGTGGTCTTTTGTAACTGGCTTCTCTCACTTAGCACAATATTTTCCAGGTTCATCTATGTTACAACATAAGTTAGTACTTCATTCTTTATGGCTGAATAATATTCTATTATGTGGCTATAACACATTTTATTTATTCATTCATCAGTAGATAGACATTTGGGTTGGTTCCATCATTTGGCTATTGTAAATAATGCCTCTAAAAACATTCATGCACAAGTCTTTGTTTGGATATTATGTTTTAATTTCTCTTGGGAATATACCTACAGGTGGAATTTCTAGGTCACAGAGCAACTCTATGGTTAACCTATTGAGGAACTGCCAGTTTTCCAAAGTGGCTGCACCACTTTACATTCAAACCAGCAGTGAACTGGGGCTCTCATTTCTCCACATCCTCCCTAACACTTGTTGTGGTTTTATCTTTTTGATGATAGTTATCCTAGTGGGTAGTATTGTTATCTCATTGTGATTTTGATTTGCAGTTCTTTGAAGACTAATGATATGAAGCTTCTATATTTTCATGCACCTATTGGCCATTGGTTTATCTTTTTTGTAGAAATGTCTACTCAGATCCTTTGCTCATTTTCAAGTTGTGTTACTTGTCTATTACTTGAGTTGTAATAGTTCTTTATATATTCAGAATCCAAGTTCTTTATCAGACACATAAATTACAAATATTTTCTCTCATTGTGTAAGTTATCTTTTCCTTTTTTGATGTCTTTGATGCATAAAAGTTTTTTTAATTTTGATGAAGTCCAATTTCTTTTTCTTTTTCTTTCTTTTGTAGTATGAGCTTAAGGTGCCATCCCCCAAAAGGTTTTTCTTAGACCAAAATAATGAAAGATTTCTCCTATAATTTGTAATAATTAATTTTGTTTTCACAATTAGGTCTTTTACCCATTTTAAGTTAATTTTTGTATATGGTATAATGAAAGGGTCCAACTTCATTCACTTGCATGTGGCTATATAGTTGCCCTAACTCTATTTGTTGAAAAGATTATTCTTTCTGTCTTTGAATTGTCTTGACATCTTTTGTCAAAAATCAACTAACTGTAACTGTATGAGTTTATTTATGACTTTAATGCTATTCTGTTGATTTGTATGTCCATCCTTATGACAGTACCACACATTCTTGATTATTATAGCTTAATGTAAGTTTTAAAATCAAGTGTGAGTCTTCTGACTTTTTTTTTTAAGACTATTTTAGGTATTCTCAGTCTCCTAAATTTTCATATGAATTTTAGAATCAGTTTGTTAACTTCTGCAAAAAGGTCAACTGGGATTTTAATAGGGATTATGCTGAATCTGTAGATTAATATGGGAAATACTGCCATTTTAATAAATTATGTCTTTTCAATTCACACGCATAGGATGTCTTTCCATTTATTTAGGTCCTTTAAAATTTCTTTTAGCAATGTTTAGTAGTTTCCAGAGAATAAGTTTTGTACTCCTTTTGTTAAATTTGTTCCCAAGTATTTTATTGTCTTTGATTTCATTATAAATGTAATGTTTCTTAATTTCATTTTCAGATTAATTTTAAACATTATTATTTCTACCATATGTTTTACTAGTTAATTCTTAGTCTAGGTTTAAAATAATTTTTAAGAAATTTATTCTCTTCATTTTTATTCCTTTTCATAAAATCATTATACATGAGAGCTAAGGCCTTAGAGGTCACTTTGTCCGACCATCCCAAATGCATTTCTCATTACATGGCCATCTCCATCGTTGGCCCAATGCTGGAGAAAGATTAGAAGAGCTACATGAAACAGTAAAAAAATAAATAAATAAATCCAGTTACTATTCATCCCTATCATTCAAAATAGGTTTCTGTAGGAAGACAGTAAGGTTGAAAGCAAGGCTTCATGGAAAAGTAATTTTCTAAGCAATTGTAGTGTATCGAAAATGTGGTTACAGCCAAAAGTTTCTCCCACATGTGATGCCCCATTAGGTTCTGATGGGCAGGCATGTGGTCTAAGATCCTTTGGAACAGGACAGGAGTGGAAGGAGAGGTTCTAAGTCTACCCTTTCTAAACTAGTGAAGAAAAAAAGGAATTTTAAAGACATGGGTAGAGGTGGGAGAAGTGAAAATGAATTCTTTAGTATAAGTTCCTTTAATGTAGAGAAAGTGCCTGGCTCATTTATGAAAGGTCGTTTTGCTAATTATACAATTCCTAGTTGAAAATTATTTTCTCTCAGCATGCTGAGAGCATTATTCCACTGTCTTTTAGTTTCCTTTTGCTGCTATTGATAATTATGAGGCCTGCCATTGCATTACAAGTTATCTTATTTTCTTCTCGGTTTAGATATGCTCTTTTTATCTTTGGTACCCTGCAGTTTCAATTTCATGTGTCTAGACTTGGTTTTCTGGTTAGTGTAGATGGTATGTCTGTATCTGTGTCTCTTATATCAGGTCTGAAAATTTCTTAGCAACCATCTCTTCAAATATTGCCTATTCTTCACTCTATTTTCTTCTATTTCCTTCTGGGAAAGAATGTTAAACCTTTTCATTTTACCTTTTATAATTTTATTCTTTTCTGCAATCTTCTGGGTAACTTATTTAGATCCATCTGAATTTCCCTCAGCAGTCTATATTTAAGTGACCCATTTATTCTTTATTTCAATAATTACTTTTTCATACATAAAATCCTTTTTCAAATCTTAAATATTTTTATGTTGTTATTTTTAATTTATCTCTTACTAATTTTATATTCTGAATTTGATATTTCCAATATTTAAATTTCTTAAAGGACTAATTTCTTGTTATTTCTGCTAACTTTGACTGATATACATTTCCTTGTGCATTTGATGACACTAAGGGTTCATGTTCACTAATCCAACCTTCTAGAAAACAGAGGACATCTCTGAGAATAATAGTTTCCTCCTGGATTAGCATTTGTTCCTGATAGAAGCCAGAAGATATTAACCCCTGTGACATTTCATCTCCTTCCACAGTCCCTAAGTTAATACAATTATGTTCTATCACTTCATTGCTATCTCAGGCCAAAGCCTGAGCCTTCTAATTAAAGAGGTGGGGCAGTTACTAAAGGCCTATTAAAGTTACAACTTTGCATTAAGTGAGGACTGAACACCACTATACAATTATTTGTAATAATTTTTCATATACTAGGCAAACCACTTCTTTCCCATATGAAATGCTGGACCACATGATCATCTTGTCTTTGTGGTTCTCCCCCTTTCCACTGGGCCTTACTTCTTGTAAGCACACATGATGAAGATCTGCTGTGGGACGATTCTAGTACCAACACATATAAAAGAGCTCAGTTACAGAACTAAGGCCAAATTTTTAATTTCCTGGCTTTGTTCTTGTGTCCACTTCTTACATTAATATGTGTGTGCACACATGCATGTACATATATGTACATATTCCTTGTTAATTTAAACTTTCCAGTATAATGTCATAAATCATACCAACTGACAGAATTTACACAACAGATGCCTTAAATTTCCAGCATTAAAATTTAAGATATGAATAGTAGCACATTATTAAAATTAAAGAATTAGCTCATCTCTTAAATCACAATCTTTATCACAATGTATTAAACTTCAACAGAGTTTTATTTTTTAAATCCAAAATACAACATTGGACATCTTGCGATGACTGAGTAGAACTAAACAAAGAAACATTGAGGAGATATGGAAAGTCCTCCTAGAGATAACTCTTCTGTTTATCACGTAAACAAAATTCTTTCTTTTTCAAACATATATTTCACAATGGCCCTGAAATTATAGTATCTAACTCCTAAGAAGCAAAGTAGCTCTGAGCATATGGCAAATTTTATTGTTTGTATGTATACATGTACACGCAATTGTGTGTGTGAGCATATATGTTAAATTTATCCCTGTTGGCACGCAAATAGTATTTGAAGTAACTGCAATTTCTCTAATAAAAATTCTATCCACTGACCAGTACTTCATCCAAAAGCTTTTAATTTAAAGATTTTTTTGGAGTTAGATAAAGTACAAAGACAGTTTGGACAATATTCTTTGGAAAACAGAAATCATTCCAATGTATCCTGAACCCCACGTGAACCTCCGCCTTGGGGCCCTGAATTTTCCCCCTGTGGTAATCTATGGCAACCCCACTGAGAACTGCCTGGGCCATGGCTTAGTGTGGACAGGGTGTAGAAAGAAGAGACACTGGGAAGGTCATGGCTACCCGAGCAGACTACGGAGATCAGAGAACTCATACCTCATTTGCTTACCAAGTCCTGCCAAGAGCAACACTATTTAACTGCAGGTACTCAAAATTCAACAAGCATGCAGACTCACAAAAGAACCATTTAAAATGTGCATCTGTTGGAGATAGCTACCACCTTTTGGCAACTATTCATAAATACGTGTTTTAAAGAGAAAGATTCAAACTACTTTGTATTTGCATCAAATACTCAATGCCTTTTCTACTGAGAGTTAGATAATTCATATTCATAAATCTTCATTTCAGGGTTTCTCAGTTTTGACATTTCAGGCTAGAAAATTCCTTTTTGTTGGGGATTGTCCTGGGAATTGCAGTGTTGAGAAGCTTCCCTGGGTTTTACCCACTAGATGCTAATAGTATTCCCCTCCCAAGCTGTGACAACTAAAAATGTCTCCAGACATTGCCAAATTTTACCTGGGGAAACAAACTGACCCTATTGAGACCACTGCCTTAGTCAAACAAAACAACCCTGACAAAGCAAAATCCCACAAAATTCAGACAAATTTATATAGAAGTGCTAACCTTTCCCACAGATATACTGATATACTGTGTTGTCTCTCTACTCATTGATACACTGACCAAACTATTAAAGAAACTAATAAGTATGAAATATTTACAATATGATGAGACAGGGTGAGTGAGTGTTCCTCTAAAGTCAAAGTGAATATGAGTCTGGCCTCCCGAGGAGGGCCTACATAAAAGTGCACATTTGGGAAACATTGATGCGTAGATGGTATTTCAGGTCCTGAGACCAGCTGAGACCACCAAGAGAGAGAAGTGAACAAGAAAACAGAAATGGTCCAAGAACTGAATCCACTGACACTACAATGTTTAGAGGTCAAACAGATGAGGAGGAAGCAGCAATGATGACTGAGAAAAGAAAGCAGTAAGGCTGAAGAAAAACAAGAGTGTGCAGGAATCCTGAGAGTTTGGAAAGTGCGTGACCGGGAGGTTGTTAATCACTGTGCCTGCAAGTCAGGGAGAAAGACAGAGGACAGATGGAAAAATGACCACTGGTTATGGCAGTGTCAAGGTGATAGGCAACCCTGTTCAGAGAGCTTCAGAGGAATGTGGTTATACAAAAGTCCCAATGGGTGAGAGGGGTCAAGAGAGAATGGGGGAGTACAGACAACTTTCTTCAAGACTTTTGCTATATGGTAGAAAAAGAGGTGAGATTAAGAGGATTTTTATTTCAAGATGGGAGAAAAAGCAGTATCTTTGTAGATATAAAGGGAAAGATATAGTGAAGAGGGAGAAAGTGGTCCAGAGAAAAGTGAAAATCACTGGTGCCATGTATTTGAGAAGGTGATTACAGACAGGAGTTAGTGGATGAATGGTGGGCTCTACAGGCAAGCTCATCCACAGGCAAAGGAGAGAGGATAGAGAGAACACAAATGTAATAAAGTGTGCAGATGTTCCCATTGAGGGCTCTGTTCTCCCCTCAGTTCTTAAACAAACACTCTATTCCACAATTTAGCTTCCTTGTCCATCATGTCCATCCTCACAGATGCAATCTGTTATCCAAGAACAGTCTCTTGATTACTTGGGTCCCCAGTCCTTGTTTCCATCTTTTTGCATTTTGACCTATCATTTCAGCCATGTTGTTGCTAATGCCCTTAATTCCATTGTTCCCCTATATGTTCCACTGCAAAACCTCAAATCAGCATCTACTATTGTCCCTCCTCCCATGGGGGTGCCTCTGAGTGGGCAAAAAGTCACACACCTATTCTAATTAGTCTCCAACTCAAGTAGCACTTGTGGCCTGGTAATCATTTTATGTGACATGCAAGTTCCCAATCAGGTCTCCTTCCTGTTCACCTCAGAGGATAAAACCTTTACCTCATTCATGTCTCTTTTACTTAGTCAATATGAATTTTTGGCTGTCACTGCTTGGTGCCTCTTCATCACCTTTGACTTTTTTCTAATGCAAATTGTCCAGTCAACTGCTCAAGTCCTATGAACTCTACTTCAACGGATCCTAAATCCAGCCTCTAGTATACTATGATTGGGCTGGCTGCCTAAATTTTAGATTCTCCCAAGGGCATTTTTGTGTTCCTTCCTTCTTTGAATTATCCTAATGGCAACAGCCCAACTCTACCTCTCTGACTGCACTGATTTATCTAAGAGTATGAGTCTAACCCAAGCTGACACAAAGAACCACATTCCCCTCACTATAGCAATTGGTTGAGGGATGGGCACCTGATCATTCCCAGATCTTTTCCAAGTAGAGTAGAGGGAGAAAACATTTTTCCTTCAGGGTAGTGGAATGGTAGCTGATAGTGACCCTATTTCCAGCTTTAAGGAAGAGAGAGGTATGAAAAGATAAAACCAAGACAGGAAGAAAAATGGAGACAGAAAACAAAGACAGAGCACTCTGAAGATATTCAAGTTTCTGGTTTAAGTTGTCTCTGAGATCAGGCTAGATACATCCTTACCAATCTCACACACGGGTAACATCCATTCATCCTTTATTTAATTATTCTGCTTAAACCTAATGTAAGTTTTGCCATTCCTAAACCATAATTCTTCAGATACACAAGCCCCAATTCAGTGAATAATTCCTTCTGGTCCAGGTCCTTACTATTTTCTAAGAATTGCTGCCATTGCTACCAGATGCTCTTCTTGCCCTGAGTCTCTTTTCCCTTCAATCTGTTCTAAACCTTACAGGTTCTAAATGCAAATCTGATAACAAACCTTTCTCTCTTCACTGGTGACAATACAGTATTCAAGTGTGACCTGTTGTCTGCCACCTTCTAGCTTTTCCTCTTGCTTCTTGCCCAGTTCACAGCTCTCTTCAGACACATCCAATTGGGTGCAGGTCCCTTGGCATGCATGAGTTCCTCTTCTTCTCTGCATATCCCCTCTTCTCTGTGGGAAACATCTTCAATCCACATTTCATCACCCAACTATCACCTCATCACTTCTCTGTGCTCCTCAATCACTCTTTGCATATTCTACATATTTTCATTACACTCCATTATAAATTCTAATTTGCTTATCTCAGCTGTGAAAATTTTAAAGCCAAGCATTATATTCTTCATCTCTTTCACCTCGGTCTAGTATAGTGCCTATAATATGATAGGTTTTCAGTAAACATTTTCTGATAGGACAATAAGAAAGTAGGAGTATTGCACAGATTAAAGGGTAATATATCTTTTCATTAGTAAATTTAGTACAGAATGAACTTAGCACTTTTATTTCTTTTGCCACAATTCCAGATTCTAAGTAATGATTAAACTCGTAAACTGATAAGTTTGGTTTACAAGGATATACCCACCAGTAAGCAAAATAATAACATCACAAATATCAGTAAATGACAAAATTTATCTGATCATACTTGGCAGTTTGTCTCCCTTCTGACACATTTTAGTCATAATTTCTTCATAGCCTCCATGTTTGTCAGGACCTCTGCAAACTACTTTTATCTCTATAGTAAGAGGTGGAGGGTAGGAAGAGAAAAAGGAAAAATGAGAAATATAATGCAGAAGGACCAAATTTTCTGTCATGGGAGAATACATTCAATTTATATAAGGATGAAAAAATGCATGAGAATAAAAAGAGATATGTATATCATCTTCCAAAATCAACTCCTTTTTATAGATATCATTTATTAATATTAAAGGTGACTTATCACACATTGTTCTATATTATGTTGGGGCTTCAGAATTTATAAAGAATTTATAACATAATGGCAATGTTTGTATTTCTGTTTGTCAATGTTCACACTTTAATCTCTTGAATAGTTTCTTCTTTATCATCCATCTTGACTTAGAATCACAGTGACATTTAAGAAATAAAGCAGGGTCATTTCATACAAATTTCATGTTTGAAGAAACTTAAACAAAACAAAACAAAAAACAGTATTCGCTTATTGCCATTCCAGTGTAAAGACAACAAATTAAAAAAATCTTTAAAAGTCCTTTGATTCAAATTCTTCATCTGATAGAAAATGAAGATAAGACAAATAAATGTCTATAAAATGAGGCAACTGAATCTCCTTCCACTATAATCTTACTTGAATCCCAAGACAGAGTTTCTGTTATTCTCTTCTGTCACAGAAAAATAAATATATGCAATATTCTAAAAAAAATGAGTACAAATTATATTTTTTTCACCCAAGTAACATTATCTCCTCCTCAATAATTATTGCTGATACTTGGTTTGGACTTCAGTTTATAAAATATTTTTCAAGAACAGTCAGAATCTAAGGGCAAGACTAACTAGAAATCAAGTTTGAACTAGAAATAAGCATTGGATGCTAGTCAGTATACACCATCTGAACTGTTGATGTGGAATATATGTATAATATTAAGGAAAGGAAAAAAAACAGGAAAGGTAAAATATGAATTTCTTATTTGTTACATAGTCTTTCTCCTCTATCACGACCTATACCTCCTTGAGACTCTTTTATCTACTTCAGGTTCTCAACTGGAACAGCTGAGGGAGTCTGATAAGCAAACAGGAGGGTAGCAGCATATCTCTAAGGCACACCACAGCAGCGACAGAAACCATGTCCTTACTAGAACAGGGAATGTAGCATTAAGTTCATTTTCTGGAAATTTAAGTAATGATTTTTAAAATTTTGGTCAGTATGATGGTTAGATGTATGTATCAACTTGACTTGTTGGTGCCCAGACATTTGGCTAAACATTATTTCTGAGTGTGTCTGTAAAGGTGTTTCTAGCAAGATTAGCACTTGATTGATCAGTAGACTGAGTAAAGCACAGTGCCCTCTCTAATGTGAGTGGGCCTCATTTAATCCCTTGGAGGCCTAAACAGAATAAAAAGGTAGATGAAAGAAGAATTCCTTCTCTCTCTGCCTGAGTGTTAAGCTGGATTACTGATCTTTTCTTGCCCTCAGACTGGGACTTACAACATAAGCTCCCCTGGTTCTCAGGGCTTTAGCCTCAGTCATAATCGACACCTAGAACTCCAGCTTTCTGACATCAGGTCATGGGAATTCTCAGTGCTCATAACCATGAGCCAATTCCGTATAATAAACCTCATATATGTATAGATATCTCCTATTAGTTATATTTCTCTGGAAATCCTAACAGTCAATGTTAGATAAGATTTAAGACATGCTGACTCCAAAACACAACATGCAAGGAGATAAACTGTTACACAAATATCCTTTTTGTTCACGAAGTTTTGCGTTGAAATTTATGATCTACACATAAGACTCTTAAGGCCCTTATTTGATTTGCATGAAAGCAATTTCTGTGAGCTGTATAACTCAATGTTCTTCAAATAGGTTTAAGAATAAATATTGTCATTATCAACAAAAACACAGATTAAACAAACATATAGAAATAAATAAACAGTATAAAGGATTATAAAAAATAAGGTAGCTATCATCTAGCTGTATTATTGACATAGTATTCCCTGGATAGTCTATAAGCTAAGCTAAATACCATAAAATATAATTTTTGAAAGTTAAAAGACTGTGTTACAAGATAGTTTAGTCATATATGTTGTCACAGTTTCTATGCTAACTACATAACAAAATTTAGGCGAAAAAATTTGCTTTCATACTTTGCTTCATCTTTTCACTAATTAAATTTAGAATTTAACAATACTGAAAAAGAAAAACCAGGAAAGTAAAGAAGAAACAATAAAATGTCAAAAACATGAATAAAGGTCTTGAAGAAAAATCTGAGGGTCAAAAAAGGAGGCTGATGTGACTAGAATAAAGCTTATTTTGGGAAATGAAGTGCAACTGAAGAGACAGGCCATTTCAGGATCCAGCATAATATAATGAATAGTCCCAGGGGTTCTTTAGTTGAGCTGCCTGGGTTCAAATCCTGTACCCTTCACTCACTATGGGAAGGTAATTTAATCCCCCTAAACTTCTGTCTCTTCACCTATAAAACCATATCTTCTTAATAATTTATTAAAGGGATTAAAAGAACTGAGTGGAAAATAGAGTACCCTGCACATGGTAAGGGCTAAATGTTAGTTGCTATGTTACTTACCATCAGTAGTATCACTAATAGCCCCATAAATAAAAACTTTTTAAAAATGGAAGCTATTAACTCGGGAACCCTTGATATTTCTCAATGATGATTTTTTTGCTTAAAGATTCCAGGCTTAGAAGACTTAGGAGCCAAGAAAAAAGGAAATATGCTAAAAGCATCAAGCTAGTCGCAAGAGGCATTGGAGGAAGTGGCCACAGGGCATGTTCATTCTTGCAGCTAGAGGAAAGGAGCACTTGGAAGGGCAGCCACCTTAGATGCCAAGTAGGTAAAGCTTCAAAGTGATCAGTAACCACCCCCAAGAGTCCCTTCTCCTGGTGGAGGTGCTGTCTGGATCCTAAAGCGTATCTCATGGGGATCAATCAACTCCTGCAATCCCCACCCCCAAATCCATTCTAGAAAAGTGGCTTCATTTTCATAGTCACCAATCTTAATTAACATAGTGGTATTTATCTTGTCTACTAAGTTCTGCTTATCTTTTACAATAACATAAATATACATACACACACACACACATACATACGTGTGTGTGTGTGTGTGTGTGTGTGTAGTATGTTAGCACTTTATAGTGCTGGGAATAGAAGAGTAGATTATATTCATTTTTTGTATCTTCATTTCTCTGCCTTATATTTGCCTCCTATGAGGAATATTTCCCTTTGAAGGTTTAAGAAACATTACCAAATATCTAGCACTTGAGATTGTCATAAACTTCAGAGAGTGTACAGTCCTATGGCTAGTTATATGAAAATATATTAGTACTAAGGTTCTTAATATTTAGTCTTCCTCTAATAAAATTAATCAGTGCTCCCCTGAAAAACTTCTTCCTCTTCCTTAAAAAAAGGTTTTGCTCCTTTAGTACAAATTCATTGTTAGGATTTAAAGAGGCACCTGGGCCAAGGCTGAGATGTTTCCTGTGTACTTCAACACAGCCTTCTTTAACATCTTGTGGGCACTGGGGCTTCCCCTATTTTATTGATAGAATTGTGCTGCATACTTACCTTTCTCATAGCCAGGAAGTGTTACTTTCTTTTTTTTCTTTCTTTTTCTTTTTTTTTTTTGTGATCAGATTGTATTTTTACTTCCTTAATTGTATCCTATTATGGGCTTCTTATCCTCATGTACATCTTGCTTTAGTTAGTGCCTTTAAAGAAATTTCAAACTTACTAGACATTTAAGAAGTTGTAATGATCTGCCTATTCTGACAGTAATGAGCCTTTTTTAACATACGCTTTTGTTTACTCTGGGAATCTGTATTCTCTCCATCATTAAGATCTGTCCAGGCCATGAATGTCTGTATAATACCTGGAAGTGTTCATTAAACCAGGACCATATGAAGATGGCAAAAGTATTTGTTGAGAATGATTGAGCCCAAACTCTGACAAGATCCAAGTACAACTTACTAAATGTATTTAGGTAACTAGAAGCCCCAGGATTCCATCGGCCTGTAACTACAAAGGATTTCCTGAGAAATGTTAAATATCCTTAAAACTAGTTGTCTAAAATCCTCACCCTACTAGCATTATACTACTTGAGAGAGGAACCAGTCACCAGTATTCTCCATAAGAATTCTACTTTCTACATGGGTTGCTGCTCCCTTGAGAGTTCGAAGCTGCACAGGTCTTTAGGTTTCAATGGTCAATGCAGTTCCCTCAATGAGTTGTACTTCACAACTGGAAGTGAGGGATACTCTCTTCCGAACTCATGCTGTTAATTTATAATCTGATCCCCAAGGGAGTATCTCTTGTATCCTTAGTTCTCTAGCCTCAAATTTCTTAAAAACAAAACAAAAAAAACCCTATACCACCTTACTTTCTACCATCCCTTCTTTCTCATATCTACTTAATGTGTCTCAGCTTCAAGTGTTGCTGATCCTACTCTTAGTCTTAGTGTAGGCTGAACTTAGACTATACTCGCTGTAAGTATATTTACAATTGTCTAATAAACTATAAAGAATATTCAGTAGTTCTGGAAAAATGTCCAATGCCCTCTCACACCTCCTCCCTCACGCACACGCACAAGCACACACACACACACATATATGCAATGATCTTAACCTAAGGAACTGTCTTGTTCCAGGCAGATTCTCTTCATTGTGCCCCTCGCAGACTGGTCTGCACTGATAGTTTTGTTCCCAGAAGTTTATATTATGTTTTAGTATAGGCTTATCCACTGGCCAAATGCAGTCTTTAATACTAAGTCATTATCAGCTCCTTTTTATGCAAGGCTTTGATTCCTCCACTAGGCTTCCCATATTGCTGACTGTGGATCTGGAGTGTTGTAGCTCGTTTGTAATCTTTTTCTTTTTTAATCAGTAATTTCTTATAGAATAAGTTTCCTTCTGCAAAGGGTGAACACAGCAGAGTAATATGGGTTTTAAATCTTCTATCTAGAAGAAACTTTTCTGCATAGTTTAGTCTTTAAATGAACTCTGCAAAGTAAACACCCGATACACAACAGAAGTGCAGAACATTATTCTTACCAATACTTCATGTTCAATTTTTTTTTACTTTTTCACATCTTGTTTATCTTAATTACCAGTTTCCGGGGTCTGAAAGCTCAACTTCTTAACTTGCTCAGAAAGATAAATTGTCTATCCTTTTGTTAATTTCCCCTTTTATTACTCCTTGCTATTAATAATATATTTTAAATTGTGACGTGGCACAAACTGACTCTTCTCCAGATACATTATAGTAGTAGCAGTGCCTGTAGTAGTAATAATAGTATGTTAATAATTTTACTTACAGTATTTCCTTTAATGTGTACAACAACCCTAAATGAAGACTATTATTATCCTATTATATGAGAAAACTGAGGCTGAGAGACTTAGCAACTTGGCAAAAGTCACTCATTTAGTAAGTGGTATAACCTAGACTGAATCCAAGCAGTTGAATACTTCTGTATTGTTACCTGAATCTGAACCAATTAAAAGGGGGAACAAAATTCCATAATAGAGAAAAAGAAAGCTCTGCTCGACCTAAATTTGGGGGGGGGGGTAATCGTACTCAATAAAATTTAAATTATAATTGTACTTATGTGTATTTTTTTAATATAACCAAAAAAATTGTGTTTTATTTTTCTGGTTTGAAACTTTTGACAAAACAACATTTTGTAGCTCACTTAAGATTGTTAAAGGACCATTAATAAAAATATCTGAAGCATTCTTAAAATACTTGAAGTTTTCATTATTTTTCCTAAGGGTCTTTCATAGGCCTTTGGTGTTTATCATATCCTTCCATATCATCATCATCTTTTCTTGACTTCCCAAATATGAAAATTTGCATGGGTTAGCTGTCAGAATCTCATTTGTAAATGGCTTTTCCTGTGATTCCAGCAATTCTCAATACATTTTTTCTTTTTGCAAGTCATACATATCTCAGTGACCACTCCGATTCATCTGTAAACATCATTAATACGTTTTCAGTTTTCAGTTTAAAACCATCTCTAATGGGTGTGCCCTGCTGTATTCAAATTTCTCACTGTCCTAGTTTTATGCCAGTAGCCAAAAATCCCACAAAGAGAGTCCAACAGTCTTTCACCTTAGAAGAAGAGGAGTGAAGAAACTAATACTTAGGTAAGACTCAGCACTGAAAATACAGAAAGAGGAAAGAAAAGAGAAAGAAAAAGGAAACAAATGTTCAAAATCTACCAGGCATTGAATCTACCTTTTTCAAATATGACTTTATTATGAACTCATAGGTAAATATACTGTCTCATTTATCCTCACCATGCACCTATTAGGTAGGCATTATTATCAATACAGAAGAGGAATCTGAGGCCTGAGTAAATAACGCGGTCAAGCTGAATCCATCTAGGCCCAGCTCTGAGAAGCTAATGCACTCTTAATGGCTATGTACACTGCCTGCTTATACTGGGAGAGCTGTGCTATATGATACCAGACAGTCATCAGTTTGGTTTCAATGTAAATATCACAGAAGTTACAAAACAGTTTAGGAAATCAGTTTAACAATCCCAGAAGCTTCACCTCAGTAGGTGGGAAAAACACTTTACTTTGTTTACTGGTAATAACCACCTCAATTAGACCAACTATTGCTTCAAAAGTCTTTCATGTTTAAGCAATTACACCTCACCTCTCCACAAAGAATAATATAGGCAACAGCTCCAAGCATACATGTCATCTGTGAAGTATTACAATCTACAAACTAAATGATGTCACTCACTTTGTACCCAACCAGAAAGGCCGCCTAGAACCTGGTGGATCCAAGATGAATGGCCAAAAAATAACCATTTACACACAGAACAAATTGTAATTGTGTAAAATCTGTTGGACTGTTACATGAGATACTTCATTCATTCATTTCACAATGGGCAGCTACACTTTTTTTTCAATAACTTAAGGCTATGATGCTCATCTGAAAAAAAGAAACACAAGGTATCTTTAACAGATAAAAATACAAATAAATATTGGGCTGTTTGATATTGGTTCATTTGTATCTTCATACTGATTTAGCAGCACAAATTGAATTTGTTACTTGGACTGGAAAATACTAATTTAGTAATCTGTAAAAAGGTTCTTTTATTTACACACATACATACAGAGAGATAGAGAGTGCGCACATGAGTGAGTGCTTTCTGCCTACTGAGATGAAATAAAAACACGTTCCATTTATCTAATTTCTATCATGCATTCTGTTAGCTCCTAAAGCACTCAAATATATATGAATCGAAATAATTTTAAAGAAAAATTCTCAAATAATGTGAACCTCTCACATTACTGTAATCTTATGCATTGAAAGATTATCTTCAATCCATTTAAATGGATATCTTATAGCAAAGCCAGAATATGGACTCTACAACTTATTCCTAAACGAAAGCTTTGTTCTTGTTATAATTTATAACAAAAGATAATTACACTCATTTATTTTGGAAGTGATGGGAGAGTCATGGGCCCATCTGGACACGATCTGTGGACCAGATCTGTGGGTCACAAAAGAAAGAATTCTCCAAATAATTAGGAGAGCCCTGAGATAACTATTATCTGGGCTTCCCTGACTTGGGTTTGAGCTGCAGTAGACTCGAATACCTAAGGCCTAAATAGTTTCACACGGAGGTATTTAAATCAGATTTTTTTCTCCTGTGTTAAGGTAAATATTTGCTATTGCTCTATAAAGGATCTACTACAAAGTAAAAGTGATATATAAATAAAAATAAAATCCTAGTCTTACAGATGACATTCATCTAAATTTGATGATAACGTGAGGATAAAATTCTATAGCAGGGTTTCTCACGCTCATTATACTGACATTATGGGCTAGGTAATTCTTTGCTGTTAGGGCTGTCGTGTGCATTGTATGTTGTTTAGGTGCATCCCTAGCCTCCATTTATACCAACCAAAAGTATCTTCTGATATTTTCACATGTCCTATGGAGGCAAAGTCATACTCTCCCCACTCTTATTCTCAACCCCCTGTTGAGAACCACTATCCTTGAGTTTTACTCTTATATTTAAAGCAATGAATAATAAAAAAAAAATGTTTAGAAAAAATGAAGGGGAAAATTATTCAAAATCTTGCTATGACTTAAGTAGTTAATTTTCATATAAATTATAGTTTTAAAAATATGAAGATTAATTTATGGTAATAAATATAGTCAGATACTTTAAGAAGCAAAACACTTGGCAGCTAAGAAAAAAAGCTCAAGTTTAAAACTTAAAACCACAAGTTCATGAACCTTGAAATGTCAGATTCTCTCAGTCAGGTGAATACTGTGTTTAGACTGATATATATGATTTCTTATGAAGCCCATGTTTAAAGGAATGTGCTGTATCATCTAAAAATGGCTCAATATCTAAACAACAGTAGTATACCATCCATTTGCGGTAGTCTTAAACTGCTAATTATGGGTATATTTAAAGTACTTAATTACTTCTTATTGCCACATGATTTTCAATGCATTTTGTATTAGTACTATTTCTCTTCATTGTCAACTTCTTGATCATACTCAAGATAAGTTATTTCATTTCACATTTATATTTTAATATTAGAAAACTAATGTTTCACTGTAATTATTTCTGCTAAACATCTGAAAAACATTTCCCCTTTAATCAAACTAATATCTTTTACAAAAGATAAGAACATTTGAGATAAATTTCCAACTTCTCCACTTGCTTCATTCCATGGTACAAGCATCAGCTATACGTTGGGGGTTGACTTGCTCCAGTTTCAACTCTAAAATGCATATATATGCCATTTCTATAAATACGAATTATATTTATGTCATTCTGCCCTTCTTCAGAATTATTTCTAGTCTCAGTATTGACACCTGTTGATTTTGTGACCTTGGACAACTTGATCTCACGTTGCTTCAGTTTCTTCATTGATGAAAAAAGTGGGATAGAATGATCTTTAAATTCCTGTCTATCTTATAAATTCTGAGAGTATTTGAGGAGCTACATCCAGGTGGATGCTAACTGTCTATTCTCTAAAAGCTCTTTCAAAGAAAGAATATTATCTAATGGGTTAACACATATTTTTAAATTTAAAAATTAGAAAAAATAAAAGTACATATAAATTTTCAAACACACACAATGTATAAGTTAAACTAGTCAAAATGCTTGTAAAATTACTTGTAGTGTATTAAATCATTATATCAAATGCAACAAAAACAGCTCATGGGTATAATATTTTTCACTATTACAACACTTGATGAAGATAATGATAATAATGGCTAAATTACTCTGATTCTCTCAGCTATGAAATAATAAAAAGTTTCTCTCGAATAAGAAAAAAATACAAAATTAAAAAAAAGCATATACATTCACCAGCCTCTCAGTGGTATTCATTAGGCTCTCTTGGAATTATAGGGAAAACAGGGAGTAAAGCACCTGAAGAGCTCCTGGAGGAAGAAGGCAGTGATGGAGTCTCTTTATAAGGTTCAATGGTCACAGAGAAGGTAGTGTAGTTACACATTCACATGTAAGAGAGGATCATTTAGAGGTCAAACATGGAAGGGGAATGAAAATGAAGGAACCTAATACAAAGAGACAATATTTCATGTAGAGCTGACTAAATGTTCCATTCTTAAACACTTAGAAGGAGGAGGACAGGAGGAAGAGGAGGAAAGTTGAGAAGAAGAGGAGAAATAACACTGTCAACATGGACTGTGATTTCTTACTTGAAATAAAGGTATACAAGAGATGAAGCCAATCACTTGCATGTGACTCACTGCTAATAAATTAATGACAATGAGGTAGGTTCAGTAAGCCAAACTACTTCTGTTGATTCTGGAAGTAGAAGTCACTATACTGTCCAGACTGACCTAATGATCCACATATTAAGATGAGTCAACATAAGAAAAATATCCTCATAAAAAGACTGGGACACTTAAATTGAACTCCTCCAAAACCAGTGGCACCCAAGTGAGAGTCAAAAGTAAACAGGCACCACTACTGTGAACCAACAGACACTTGAGCCTCACCTGCCATCGCCAGAACTTTCACCAAGCACACTCCTGGTGTGGGCTTTATTTTCAAGGACACAGACTTGGGTAAATCTCTCAGAAACCTATACCAATCCTTAACTGTAGGAACCTAAACACTCATTCTACACTCATATTGAAAATGGGAAAGGCACATTCAAAAAATGAAAGTTCAATATTATGTGCATGACACCTGTAATCACAATGGCTACAATCATCAAATGAGGAAATCAAGTTAAATTTAATTTAATGATTTTTCTATATGCTAAAACTAAAAGGTGGGATCTCTCTTTTTGTTCATTTAATGATCATACAAAATACAGTTTTTGTGTTTTGCAATATATTATTTTATTTAAAATATATTACTATTTATCATTTTTAAAGGTTGGCAAAATTTTATTTGTGACATGCCAAAGTAGTCTGTTCACATAAGAATAAAACATAATTAGCAAAATAGTTTATCTTAGTGATTAACAGTAAATATTCATTCCTGTTATATTATCTTCTAAAGTAAAATAAAATCAAAACTAGAAATATTACTGTTACCTTTACTATAGGCTTGCTTTTAATATTCTGGTTTATAAAATAATCTTAAATTTAAGAAATTTTATTATTGATAAGCAATATATTTAGAAAGAAATTCTAATATCCCGATTCACAAGTGACTTTAAAGTAATTAAAAATTCTCTCATTTTTTCCATAGTTTATATAGTTAAAAGCTTTATGCCATCACAATTTTATTAACTGGTTAGCCTTTAAAAAAAACTTGGCAACTAAACATTTTCCTTAGAGAAATTTAATATTTTTAGATAATAAATACAGACTTTATTCCCTAACTAGAGAATATGTAAATCTATATTTCCAACAGAAGTATCACAATAGGTATATTTGTGGCAAACAGAACACTGTATTTATGCATTTATGCACATGTAGATACAGAGGTATGTAAATGAAATTATTAAAGAATTTCAAATTTGAAGAAACCATATGAGAGGGAAAGTTTTTCAGATACATGTCAGTTTGTGCAATTTATTCATTAAAAAAATACTCTTTATAAAAAGAACGGTACTTTTTTATTTTAAAAAGTTTAGTGCTTATGAATAAAAGCACCTAGTTAGTATCTGCAAATATCATAACACATAACAGTTATTCACAGACATATAATGATACATATATTTTCATGCCTTTATAGATGTACAATTCTAGAATTTTAACTATTTATATTAAGTGTAGTAAATAATACTAAAGTGCCTCCATTTTATAAAAAGCAAATCTAAAGCATGAGTGTATCAATCATCCTGTCTTAATTAAAGAATAACTGGATGACTGACCCAAGGAAACAGAGTCCAAGTTCCTAGATCAATGGCTTTATTTCCTAGATCAATAATTTCCACCTGTAACTTCTGAGCCAACCACATGTGATCTTCTCCTAGAGAAACAAAATAAGTACCGTAAAAATAAAAACACAAAATGGACACAAAATGGACATGGTTCCATAGTGTAGTGGTTAGCATGTCTGCTTTACATGCAGAAGGTCCTGGGTCTATGCCTCAGTGAAGCCACGGTCAGTGGTCTATGGCCATGCCACCCTAAACAAGCCCGATGTCTGATTTTGGAAGCTAAGTAGGGTCCAGTCTGGTTAGTAGTTGGATGGGAGACTACTTAGGAAGACCAAGTGCTATAGGCATAAATAAAAATAATAAAAAAAAATAAAACCCCCAAAATTTGGAATGGAGAAAAAACATATAATAGTCAAACACATAATGAAAAAGTGTCAAACTAGGAGCAAGAGTTGCTGGGATGAACTACATTACAGATCTTTAGTCAGTGACAAATTTATTTGGTTCCACACCTCAGTACTTCAGTAAGCACAACAAAGCATCAACTGACAAAAGTGCTTCAGGAACTGCTTATGGATGGGTTAACTATAGACACTATCTGACTTTACTATTTATTGACAATCATTCTATATGACTATCCTGCTGACCTAAAAAAAAAACCATGTTAAGTCCAATTGAAAATTTCTTGATTTTGAGGATCTAACTATTCTAAAGCCAAAGTCAGAAAGTTTTTTCTTGAAGGGCCAAACAGTATATATGTTAGGTTTCACAGGCCACAGGTCTCTAATGTGAAACAGCCATAGACAATCTGTAAACAAATGGCTATGGCTGTGCTGCAATAAAACTTTATTTACAAAAACAGGCTTGTTGGCTGGATTTGGTCCATGAACCAAAGTTTGCCAACTTCTGTTCTAAAATATCTTTATATTAGTAAAATACTCCTTCATAATTTTTAAAGCCAGAAATTCTGATGAAATGTTATTCATGCAGTCAAAAGGGGCTTTGTCAATTATTTCTCATTAGAGAAAAAGTACATGTCCCCAAAAAGCTATATCAGTTAAGGCTTTATTAATTGGGCATTTGTGATTGAATACTTTAGACTCGATTGAGGTTTACCACTGCACTGTCTAAAAAAATGGTGTTTGCTACCTGCAATAGCAATGGTAAGGGACTGATGCGCAACCTACTTAAGAAAATAAACTCACATAAAGTACTAAAGCAATATAGGTATACAAACTAAGATTATTGAATAAAAATAAATTTTACTTTTTTGTTAAAGCATATCAAACTGAATCTTCAAAACGGTTTATCTTCAATTACTATATGCATGAAATTCATAAAACATTTATTTAAAACTGGCCTATAAATTCCTACAGTTCTTTAATTCAGACTGCCTAACTTTCAAGTCTAGGCACTGACACATGAAATATTCATTCATTCATTCATTCATTAATATTTATTGCTTATAAGAAGACAGGCATTGTGTTAGATGCTGAAGATTTAAGAGTTTAGTGCAGTCCTACCATTAAGGAATTCTCAGTCTGGCAAGGAATCTCCTCAGAAAATAATTGTGACAAAACCACAATATTACTGTCAGATTAATCTAATATTAAAATTAATTTTCAAGTTTCAAAAAATATTATAAGTATCAGATTTCCTACCAAATAAGTATTATATCATTTCCACATATATATCTACAATTTTTCATTATTTAGTTATATAAAAGAAATTAAAAAAATGAGAAATCATTGATTTCCAGATAGATAATAAAACAAGTGGTATATGCTACAAGGTCAAATATTTTTAAAAAACATTTACCAAAGCCCCAGAAACAGAAGATTATTTATAAAATAACCCTATTTGTACAATGACAATAAAGATACTTGGAATGTTAACAGTGGGCCTAAGGACAGGGCTGGAAGCCAATGAAAGAAAGAAAACTTTTACTGTTCTTATACCCTCCTCTAATATTTAATTTTCTTTTAAATTACAAAAAATATTAATTTTAAAACAAATTTTTTGAAGAGATTAACATCGAAAAAGACAAAAATAATTCTCATTATCAGATATACAAACAGAATTTTTCAGAGGGTATATTTAAATTTCTTTTCATTTTACAACTAAGAATGCTCTTCTCTATCCAAACTTGATATGAAATTTACTGAACAGATTTCTTGAGTATCCTGCATACCAAATGCTGTAAGGGTGATCAGAACCACAAAGTTAATTAAAGAAATGATTCTGGCTGCTTTTTAACTGTTTTCCTTTTGTCCAACAGATTATGACAGGATGGACTCTCATGCTTTAACAGCATATCATGAGAATTTTTTAACTTACACAATTGTAAAATAAAAATGTACTAATACTATAGAACTGAAAATAAAATAATGGAAATAAAGAATACATTAGAGGCAATCAGCAGTAGATTAGATGAAGCAGAGGTTCTAATCAGCAATTGCAAGACGAGGTAGCAGAAAACACCCTATCAAAACAGCATAAAGAACAAAGAATCCAAAAAAATGAGAATAGTTTAAGGGGCTCCTGGGACAACATCAAGTGTACAAATACTCACATCATAGAGGTGAATTGAGAACTTAGTTGGAAAAATGATGATGAAAACTTCCCTAACCTGGTGAAGAAAATAGACACACAAACCCAGGAAGAACAGAGAGTCCTAAACCAGATAAACCCAAAGAGGTCCATACCAAGACACATTATAATTAAAATGCCAAAGGTTAAAAACAAAGAGAGAATCTTAAAAGCAGCAAGAGAAAAACAGTTACTGACAAGGGAGCTCCAATGAGACTGTCAGCTGATCTCTCAACAGAAACTTTGCAGGCCAGAAGAGACTGGCATGAAATATGCAGTGATGAACACCAAGGACCTATAAACGATATTACTCTACCCAATAAAGCTATCATTTAAAATTGAATAATAAAATGGCAATAACTATCTATATATCAACAACTACTTTCAATGTAAATGGATTAAATGCTCCAATCAAAGACAGGGTAGTTGAATGTGAATAAGAAAACAACACCCTCACCTATGGTGTCTACAGGCGACTTACTTCAGATTGAAAGACAAATACAGACTGAAATTAAAGAGATGAAAAAAGATATTTCATGAAAATAAAACAGAAAAAAAAACTGGGGTAGCAATACTTATACCAGACCAAATAAACTTTTTAGAAAGGCTTTAACAAGAGACAAAGAAGTACCCAGTAATCCCATTTCTTGGTATTTATCCAAATAAACCCAAAGCAGTACTTTAAAGAGACATGTGCACCCATATATTCAATGCAGCATTTTCAATAAGAGCCAAGATATAGAGGCAACCAGGGTGTCCATTAATGGATGAATAGATAAAGAAGATGTGGTATACATACATAATGGAATATTACTGAGCCATAAAAAAAGAATGAGATCTTGTCATAGGTAGCAACATGGACCTAGAGGATATTGTACTGAGTGGAATAAGTCAGACAGAGAAAGACAAATGCCATATGGTTTCACTTATATGTGGAATTAAAAAAAAAAAAGAACAAACAAAACAGATACAGACTCACAGATATAGAGAACATTTTGAGGGGATGAATGAAAAAAGCAAAGGGATTAAGAAGTACAAATTGGTAGTTACAAAATGTCTTGAGGATATAGCATAAGGAATATAACCAATAATATTGTAACAACTATATATGGTGTCAGATGGGTACTAGACTTAACAGGGTGACCACTTCATAACTTATATAAATGTTTAATCACTAGGTTGTACATTTGAAACTAGTATAATATTGTATGTCAACTGTAATTGAAACATTAAAAATTATTTTGAAAATGTACTGACACTAAAGATACCTTTATAAATCTGTCACTTTAATCTTCATAACTTGGTTAATTATGTGGCTATATAGTCACATAAAATTTCAATGAAAAAGTTATAAGCATTACCATTTGTTGGGCATGAAAAACCTTATAACGCTGGACCTCTCATTTATTCTCAAGATAAAAGGCTAAGTGATAGTGAAATTTAACAAAAGTTCTTAGATCGAACAGGTAATTTTTAAATTGTAAAGAGTGTATATGTTTTGTAGATTTTTCATCCTTCAGTAAATAGTGAAAGAAACATACATTTTCTTATTTAAAACCTAATATTTAGAACAGGAGACCTAGTGTGTTGCTAATAGTCTCAAGGAGATCTATGAAAAGGGAACAAGTCAATGCAAGCAAATGTGTTTTTTTTGAAAAACTGATAATGATTCTAAATATAAGAACTGATTTCAAATTTATTTTAAAATATGCTCTAGAAGTATACCGATTTCTGTATGCCTGTTTAAGTGGAATGTAAAGAAAAACTATTGAATATCCAACTGATTCAAAATAAAAAAAAAAAACAACGGATTCTACAGGTTGAGTCTACATAAAAAAGATTGGCTTCTGGAGATAATCATTAGTTTATTGCTTATTCCTTTGTATTCATTGGGAATCTTCCTAATACTTAGGTTGAAAACATGCTTGGTAAGACCTACCAATAAAAATGATAACATTGTAACAATGTTCAGTTTTTCATGTTGGGAAAAAACCTAGTAAACTTAAGTAATTAAGGCTGGATTTACATGTCTTCATTCATCACTTCTGACATCCATAAAAGAAAAAATGTGAAAATTTCCCCAGAATATACATACAACTTTTTGTTGCCATTATTAAAGTCTGAAATTCTCTTTTCCATAGTAAATATTTACTAACCTCTCCTCGGACTCTCATGATTGAAGAGAATGCCATTCACTGCAAAGAGATTATATGCCTCACGGAAGTTTACAACAATCCAGTAGGCATAGAGTTTTGCTGCTCCTGTAGAAATGATTTTTAAAAAGCAAGTAAAAGACAGTAATTATTGTAAAAGACGTCTTATTATTTAAAAACAGTTATTTTCATTCATCTTAAACAAGTAACAACTTACACAAATTACAATTTGTAATGTATCAAGATAGAAAAAAAAAGACTTAAAATACAAAATAAAGGTTCCTTTGCCAGTTAATAATGTGCACAAGGAAATATATAAGAATTTCTTACTTTTATAATATCCATGGTTCTTTCTTTTACAATTCAATTGACTTCAACTATAATGTGCGCCATGTATCAAGTAGACCTTCTTAGGTCTTATTTCTTTTTCATAGTATTAAGAAATTAAAAAGTGAAAATATATGGGATCTCACTATTCTAGCTGCTTTGAAACTTTATCATTGAAGTATTTCATAAATACTTTTTACAAATATGTAAGATGTAATAAACCTTTTTTTTTTTTTTTTACAATTTGAACTCAGAGGCTTTCATGGGGGAGATAAAAAACATGAAACCTTATCACTTCAGCACAGTCCCACAACATTTCAGAAAAAAAGAATCATGTTTGGTCTAATTTTCCCTTCAAAGTGATGTGTATGAAAGGGTTGAATGAGCATGGACTAGTGAGGTGAGGTGGTAATTCCACCCTGGAGGCAATGGCAGCAAATACTTAACAGTTAGCAATGTATAAAGGTATGCTTCTCTACAAGTCTAGTCACTTTAGTTTATCTTAATGTTAATCTCACACCCAAATGACTTCAGCCATGAGACATGAACAGAATTAAAGCAAAAACACACAAATACCCCATACACACAAAGAAAGTGGCACATGTTGTTCTCACCATATGGCGACCGAGGATAAAAGGGAGTGGTCTCCTTCTGGGGTATTTCTTGCACTTTCCCATAAAGTTCACTTGTGGAGGCTTGGTAGAACTTCACAGAGTTGATAAGGCCACAGGTCTTAACTGCATCCAGAAGTCGTAAAGTGCCAACTCCATCAACATCTGCAGTATATTCAGCCAGGTCAAAAGAAATCTGGAAAGAGCATGAAAGAAAGTGCTACATTAAGGATAATAGCAACAAAGATGCTGACAGGAGAAAACAAAGACTTTTTACAATTTCACACACTTAGAAAAGTTATGTTTGTGAATAACACACTAAGAATGTGGATATCATCTATTTCTAACACCAAATGGCTAGAAAATACCTTAAGAAATTAAGAATCCGTGGTAAAATGAAGAATTGTATAGCCAAATATATCACGTCCTACTTCTATGCTGAATACCGGGATGTTCCTTAAAAATAAAGACTGAACCAGACTCTTAGGGGTGAGGGCCTAGGAAATGCACATTATTAATGAGTCCCAGTTGATTTTTATGCACAAAGAAGATTGTGACCATGTACTTTAGAACACAGTCAGTTTTAAAAAGAATTGTTTTGTTTTCTATTTTAAATTAAGATACAAGAATTATTTTTAGTATATTACATATGACACAGCAAAAAACTAATGTAAATTGAATTGAATGATTTCTAAGAGGATACTAAGAAATAATTCAATATTTTATAGTTTTTAAACATATTCTTTAAAAATAAATGTGACTGATATGCTTTTTTCCTAAATTATTTATAAGCATAATAAACAAATTTACCTAATATTCAAACCTCTTAAAATAACAAGGCTAAAAATCTTTGTCACTGGTTTACTTAATGTCCGAATATAGCTGGACAAAATGCAGACATGCTTCTCTGCTGCCTGGTGAATGACCTCAATGTTCACCTGGAAAAAACCCCTCTAGGGTGTCTGAGGTTACTGGCCTCATTACAGCCCAGTTCTGAGTGTCCCCTGAGCAAAAGTTGCAACCTTGTCTATACACAGGGTATTTAAGGAACTTAGGCAATTGCTAACCAGAGTCCTAACTCAGACCACTAAATTCATGTCATCTAGGCCTGTCAGTAAAGCTCACATGGCAGGCAGCCTTGAGATAAAATAGAAAAAAAGTATCTCACAATCTTTCAATTGGGGCTATTTTATTCTTTTTAAGTAACAATTTTTGGGGTAAAATTTACATATCATAAAATTCACTCTTTAAAATTTTATGACTCAGTGGTCTTTACTATATTCACAGCATTGTGCAATCATTATCACAATCTAATCCAGAACCTGTCATCATCCCTACAATAAACTCTGTACCCATTAGCAAACAATTCCCATCTTCCCATCCACATCCCAACCGTCACTAATCTACTTTGTCTCTAAACATTTACCTATTCTGGACATTTATTATAAATAGAATTATATACCATGTGTCTTTTCTGACCAGCTTATTTCACATATCACATTTTCATTCTCTTGGATATGTACTTAGGAGTAGGGTCATTTGGTAACACTACATTGGACATTTTGAGGAACTGCTTTACTGTTTTCTGATGTGGCTGCACCATTTCACATGCTCAACAACAGTTAATGAGGGTTCTAACTGCTCCACATCCTACCCAACATTTGTGGTACTCTGTCTTTTTGGTTACAGATATCCTACTAGTTATGGTTTTGTGTCATTTTTCCAAATGAGATATAATTGACAAAAAACATATTAGTTTCGGATGTACCACATAAATGTAACATATTATGACTTGATTATATATTGTAGTCATTAACAATTATCACCAAGCACAGTTATAATGCTTTTTCTTGTGATAAGAATTTTTAAGATCTACTCTAACTTTCAAATATACAATAAATTATTACCTATAGTCACCATGCTGTATATAACATTCCCATGACTTATTTTATAACTGGAAGTTTGTATTTTTTGACCACTTTCACCCATTTTGCCCACTGCTCGCCACCTCCTACCCTGCCTCTGGTAACCACCAAATATTCTATCTATGAGTTCATTTCTTTTCATTTTTTGGATTCCACATGTAAGTGAAATCTTACAATATGTCTTTTTCTACCTAACTTATTTCACTTAGCATAATATTCTCAAAGTCTATCCTTGTTGTCTCAAATGGGAGGATTTTATCTTTTTCCATCAATGGATACTTATGTTGTTTCTATACCCTGGCTATTGTAAAGAATACTGCAATGAACATAAGGGTACAGGTATTTGAGTTAAGGTTTTTGTTTCCTGGATAAACCCCTAGAAGCAAAATTGCTGAATCATTTGTTAGTCTATTTTTAAAGTTTTTGATGAACCTCTATAATTGTTTTCCATAATGGCTACACCAATAATACACAAAGGTACCCTTTTCTCTACATCCTCATCAACACTTGTTATCTCTTGTCTAGTTCATAATAGCCATTTTAACAGGTGTGACATGATATCTCATGTGGTTTTGATTTACATTTCCATGATGATTAGTGATATGGAGCAACTTTTTAAGTACATGTTGGCCATCTGTATGTATCCTTTGGAAAAATGTCTATTGAGTTCCTCAGACCATTTTAAGTAGGGTTTTTTTTTTTTTTTCTATTGAGTTGTATGAATTCTTTGTTTATTTTGGATATTAACCCTTTATCAGATATATGATCTGCAGTTATCCCTTCCATTCAGCAGAATGCCTTTTAATTTTTTTGATGTTTTCCTTTGCTGTGCAGAAGCATTTTAGTTTGATGTAGTGACACTAGTTTATTTTTGTTTTTGGTGTCAAATCCAAAAAATCATCACCAGGACCTATATCAAAAAGCTTACTGCCTATGTTTTCTTTTAGGACTTCTATAGATTCAGGTATTATGCTCAAGACTTTAATCCATTTAGAGTTAGTTTTTGTGTATGGTGTAAGATAATGGTCCAGTTTCATTCTTTTGCCTGTAGCTATCCAATTTTCCAACACCATTTACTGAAAACTATCCTTTCTCCATTGTATATTCTTGAGTACTGTGTCTAAATTAAGTGACTATCTATGTGTGAGTTTATTTCTGAATTTTCTATTCTGTTCCATTGATCTATGTGCCTGTTTTTATGCCAATGCCATACTGTTTTGATTACTATAGCTTTGTAATATTATTTGAAATTAGAAGTGTCATGCCTCCAGCTTTATTCTTCTTTCTCAAGATTGCTTTGGCTATTAAAAGTCTTAAGTGGATCCATATAAATTTCTCATTGTGGTTTTGATTGCATTTCTCTGATGACTAATGATGTTGAGCATATTTTCATGTGCTTATTAGCCATTTGTATATCTTATTTAGAGTGATGTCTATTCAGATTCTTGATCCATTTTTAAGTTGGCTTATTTATCTTTTCATTATTAAGTCATAAATATTCTTTACATCTTCTGAATAAAAATCTTATCAGATATATGACTTGCAATTTTCTATCATTTTAATGGTTGTCTTTCCACTTTCTTTTTAATTCTTCCTATATTGAGATATAGCTGACATAACATTGTGTAAGTTTAAGATATACAAACACTTTTCACTTTCTTCATGGTGTCCTATCAAGCACAAAGTTCAATTCATCCAATTTTTCTTTTGTCATTTGTGCTTTTGGTGTCACAACTTAGAATGCTCAGCTTAACCCAAGTATAAAGTTTTATTCCTATGTTTTATTCTAAGAGTTTTATAGTTTTATTTATTACATTTAGGCCTTCAATCCAGTTAGTTTTTAGTTATTTTTATATATATGGTATAGGTTAAAGGTCTGAATTTATTGTTTGCATAAGAATATTAAGTTGTACTAACACCATTTATTGAAAAGGCTATTCTTTTCCCATTTAGTTTTCAGGAAAAGCAGTGGCCCCATGTTGAGGGTACAATGCACTGAGCAGGCATTGAGGTGTCAGGGTTCTAGGATCATTTGAGGGTATCATCTGAGCCGACCACTTGACCACTCTCTCTGGCTATAGTTTTCTCATAGTGCCACAATTATACATTTATATGACAGTTTACAATTTCAAAATGCTTTTATTGGAGCTTTATAGCAATACTAGGAGAAACAGAAACCAGGTCCTGAGGTTCAGAGAGATTGCTTGTCACTTTAAAGTCATGTACCAAAAGCCTGGAGCAACAGAGCTGGGAATGAAAGCAGGTCTCCACTCCTGAAATGGTGCTCACCACGAAAACAGGACTCAGCCTTTCTGAGACCCAGACCCTGTAAGAATCTCATGAAAGTCCAGACATTCTGACAAGAAACAAATATACATATGCATGAATGTGCATACAAGTGCACACATGCATGTGCATACACATACAGTTTTGCTTAGGGGTTCATAGATTACAGATGAATAGATAATATTTAAGATCCTTTCTAACACTAAGTATCTGTCAAACCACAATATAAATT